>CM026322.1:11526365-12726365 GCA_014843725.1 Amphicarpaea edgeworthii
GGTTAATTTTCAAAGCATTCACCAAGTCTTCCAAAAGCCAAATGCTCACAATTATTAATTCACCAAACTCACGCACATGCATCGACTCCAAGAGTAAGCAACAAAAAACACGCTCTCACTCAATTGAAAAATAAAGGATTTATACCAATGGTTCAAAACAAAACAGAGAATTGAAAACAATGAAAACAATGAAAACCGAACAAACAAATGTGTTCTAAGACACCTAACATCGTAAGAACTAAACTAAAGTTGTGAAATCTATGCTACCAAAAAGTAAAAATAAATATAATTGTGAAAGCAATAAAAGTGTTAAGAGAAAAAGAAAGTAAAACCACTTGGCCTCAAGGCTATTCCTCATCATAGGTTGATCCTCCTCAAGGTGATCCTCTCCTCCGAGCGCCCACCCCCCACGGAAATATTGCTTGTCCTCAAGCCATGGCACCGATTCATGAATTCCCTGCATGGACACCACAAAGTGCTTGAATAAAGAGTCAGCATGTTGTCCATTAAGGTGCATTGACCATGGTGTAAGGCATTAAGGTGCTCCCAAATGCGGTTCTAGTGTGGGTTTTTCTTTTGAGCGAGAAGGAGGTGTAGTCACATGGTGTGCTCTAAACAAAATTTTTTTTTTGGAATATGGCGTTTCGCAAAATTATGAAGAATGCACTTAGCAATTCCCATAAAATACAAGATAAAGCTAGAAATTCATTGTGCTCAAACCGGCACTCAACGAAATCTTCAAAAATGTTGGAGAATGTTAAATCAAAGCAAAAATTCACTAAGCCAAAGATCAACACTTAGCAAGCTACCCCCCAGAGGTAAAAAAATAAAGGACATTGATTTTCCAAATTACAGCTCTATCTTGACCAAATTAATAAAATGAAAAAGAACAAGAATAAACCTAGGTTGCCTCCCAATAAGTGCTTCTTTAACATCATTAGCTTGATGTGTGATGACCCTATGTCAAGGAGGCAGATCCTCCGGATGAATCATAAGTGGTGGACACTCCAATTTCACCACCAAGGTAGTTCTTAATGCGCCTGGCCATTCACCATCCAACTCCTTTGGGATTCAAGGTCCTCAACCACCACAACTCCATAAGGTCTAACCTCCTATTGACCCAACTTGAACTCTCTTCTTAGAATCTTCCTATCATGCCTCGCTTTAGTCCTTGCTTGTAAAACCTTGAGAATTCATACACATTTAGCCTTTGAGGTTGGTGGATGGGCTTGAAATCATTCTCTAACATGATGGAGTTCATATGATAGGATAAGGTTATTCCTTTAAAGGTAAGAATTAATCCATCCTATTCCCTCCTTGTGGCGCCGGAGAATTTCCAAGAGCTTTTCTTCTTCCAATGCAATAACTTGTTGTTTTGAGATTTCTTTATGTTTCGTACCTCTACAAGTTCTTTTCAAGTGGGATTTCCTTTGGTGCCTCCCTGGTCATCAATTACATCAACCCTAAAGCATTCTTTTAGATCATTCAGGTTGGTTTGTTGTGCGAAACATAAATGACAAAAGTAAAAGTAAGCTAAACACTACAAAGACAACAAGTAATGGTAAATAATAAAACAAGAAACTTGATTAAGACCAACTATCAAACAATAAAGGTGTGTGGAAAGTGAAACAATGATGATGGATATGTTGAGGGTTGGGTCCAACTAGGCATGCTTTCCATGTAAATACACAAATATATTCTCCATTCAAATAAATATTTGAATATCCTTCTCCTAGGAGTGCTCGAAAACATGATGTCTCATCAAATCAAGTCTAAACTACTCCAACCTCACTTCTAATATCTTAGTATGTCTATTTGAGTGATTTGGGAAGTCCAAAGTCTTTACCAAGCTAATAGAGTCTACCTGTGTCTAGTGATACACTCCATTAGAACCCATTCTTAGTTCCAGGTTCAAAAGCATATGTTTATGACATTCAAACCTCGTGACATGCATATATAAAAGCCAAAACCATATAACAAGCGATTAAAATGAGAAAAGGATTTTTACAAGAATAATAGAGTCTACCTATTTCTAGTGATACACTCCATTAGATCTCAAACTCAGTTCCAAGTTTGAAAGCATATGTCTATGACAAGCCAAATCTTGCAACATGCATATATAACGAGGCAAACCATATAACAAGCAATAAAAAATAAAGAAAAGGATTTTACAAGACTAATTGAGTCTACACTATGTCTAGTGATACACTCCATTAGATCCCAAACTCAATTCCAAGTTCAAAGCATATGTCTATGATAGTCAAATCCCACAACATGCATATATAACTTAAGTAGAAATCATATAATAGACGATAAAAACAGAGAAATAGATTTTAAACTAAATATTTCATTGAATATATATGAAGAAAGAGTTTTAAATGTCAACACCCTAGATCCCCAATCCCTCAACATAAGAGAAATAGCCTCTCAAAGTCATGAAAGGCAAGAATTGGATTACAATTGAGAAAAGGGGGTAATGGAAACAAAAGGAATGAGGTAATGGAACAATAGGCATGAAACCCTAGGTCTAAAAATATGAGTGATGTGGTCCCTGGTGAGCACTAAGGCTTTTATACAAAAAATTTCTCACTATCATTTTTCCTCATAAGTGACACTCGCTAAGCGCACATGCACACCTAGTGAATTCTTTAGCAATTGGAAAACTGAGGCATAAATTTGCTTTAACACCAATTCATGCAAAGTGAATTCTTCATAAATTGAAATAAGTGGAATAAATTTGCTTAGTGCCACTTTGAGCTTAGGGCCTTCGGATATGTTCCTCTCCTCGCTCAAGACAATCAATGGCTTAGCGCGCAGAGTCCAACTCTTCTTCCCATCTTCTCTTGATGATGAATTTAGGCTTGCAAAACATGAAATTCGTTGCATTTCCTACAAACTAATTTCCTAAGGTTAGACTTGAACAAAACTATTGAAATCTATTCTAAATTAGTTCAAACTAAGTTAAAATCATGAGAATGTCAAATAATCGTAGTGAAAACACTTAAGAAATTACGTACACAAGGCGATTATCAACAAATTGATATGTTCTCTTTTTTATTTGATTTATTTAATATTTTCAATCAAATCTTTCATAAATCTCAATTATATCTTTAATTGATTGATTTTTCTCTTTTAATCTTATCTCATATCTTTCCACATATCTTTTAACCAATCTTATATTTGATTTGAAAGATAAGATTTTGATCTTTCTAAACACTATAAAAGATAACCGTTTGTGATTAGTTTCAAAGAACACAAAAAGCATTACACTTTCTATCATCCTTCTAAAGTGTTCTTCTTCTTCTTTTCCAGCTATATTTTCACATCCAAGGTGCTTTCATTTAAGCTTCTTTTATAGCTATATCCGCACACTTTTGGGTACTATTGTTCCTTAATCCTTTACAACTATATCTGCACACACGTGCTTTTGCTACTTATCTTTCTTCTCTTTACTTGGTTGTTATTGGCATTCTAGGATAGGGTTTCCTAGGTGCTTGATATTCTAGGATAGGGTTTCCTGGAGTAGGTGCTTGAGGTGTGATGGTGTTTAACACTCATGCATAGTTTCTTGTTCAAGGTTGTGAACAAGAATAGGTTGTTGTGATTTGGATGTGTTATTGTATTTGTAACTGTTGCAGATCATAGTGGAATTCATCGAGGTAAGGAAGAACTGGATGTAGATCGAGTGTTATCGAACCAAGGATAAAAAGCTTGAGTCTTTCTTCTCATCTCTTCATCTCTCTATTATATTCTTGTTTATTTTATTTAGAAAACTCTCTTTTGAAAGGTTCATAAACAAGATTATATCTACTTGTGTTTCAAGTATGATTTCATCATCAACACTTTTTATAAACTTTGTGAAAAACTTCAAGGGAGCGGTTGAATTCTTTTTTATTTTAAAAAAGAGAACTAAATTTTTAAATATCAATTCATCCCCCCTCTCCATTTATCCAACTAATTCTAACATGTTATAAGCATTAAGTAGTACTTTTTGCAGCGACAATTGAATGTTGTTGTCATTAATTATCACTTTTAACAACGATAATCAACATCACTAACATAAAAAACACTTTTCATAACAACAAATTTGTCACTAGGATAAATATATTTATCTTAGCAACAACAAAATTGGCGTGCCAAAATGTCCATTTTTGCCAACATTTAATTGTTGCTACAAAAAGTTGTTGTGAATAACAACTTTTCTTGTAGTGCCACTCACTGGCTACAAGCATTCTCTATACCACTTTGCTACAAGCATCAATCTTCCCATTATACTTCCCACGTATTCTTTAATTACTAATTAAGTCACTCTGGCTTTCTATTCAAATGAATGAATAAGATTCAACAACTTTCAAAAGAGAGGATATATAAAATGTGAATCTATAAGAGCTTAGAAGGATCTAAGAGTTTTTTTTTTCTCAACTCTAGCTTTCTCTTAAGACTTTGTAGTTTATGATTTTCTCGGAATTTTGAGAGTCATGCTTGAATGTTCTCTTGTATTTGTTGTTGTCTTATGAGCATGGAAGCTTCTATTTAGAAGAGAGCTTCATAGATTTGAACATTGAAAGCTTTTGGATCTGTTGTGAGATGGTTGAGTGTTGAAGCAACTTTACTTGTGAGTCACTTGAAGAGAAGACTATTCTGTCACTTCACTGCTTATGCTATAGTTTTTCATAAGTCTACTTTACTATACTTTTTCTAATAAAGGAGTTTTTAGTTGTACCTATTCAAACTTCAACAACATCAAGACTAACATATAGAAATACGAGGAATATGTGAAAATTTATACAATTGATATCTTCCTCTTTCTATTCAAGGGATAATGGATTTAAAGTCTTAGTATATAATGATTAAGTTGTTTATTCGTCTAGTACTAATGTAAGTCCTGTTTGACGAAAAGACTGAGTCCATCTATTAGACAAGACTCTATCTATCTACACATCGAGGCTTAAGTCTATCTATACTATAAAACTAAGTCATTTGTACATTGGAGCTTAAGTCCATTTGTACAAGGAAATTAGGTTCATTTAGCAACATAACCATTTTTCATTTCAAGTACTTATAAGGACCAATCATTTGTTGAGTAGCACTTTGGACGCTAACTTATATTAAAATATTTCCAAACACATAAGTATTAGAGTGAGAGATAGGGTGATTATACCATTCACCTATTGTGGCTTTTGGTTCCCCTGAAACTTCTCAAGAGTGCATGTTAGTTTGATCAATATTATCATATTTGTTATCATCGAAATTAATCAAACGATTAAGGGCTAGACATCATTCAATGTCTTGGTTCTAACATTCATACTATAGTGGCACACTCACGAACTTATTGGAAACTTATGCACTTCTACACTTGGACAACTTTTCCAAAAACTCAATCGAGCTTGCCGCCACTAGAACTCCACAAACACAATGGTCTTACACTTAAGGTGGATGACTACTGAAAGTGCACCCCTCTTGTTGTTGGTTGATAGGGCTCTCACCAATTAAAAATGCATTGCGCTTTAGTCAAGGTTGTTGAGCCGGTTATGTGACCTAAAGCCACGACCCAACGCCATACTAGCTAGGACACCATGCTTGTGATCATTTCTCAGATATCACTCTATGGTCATTCACACTCTAAGGACTACTTCTAAAAAACATTTTCCTTGGTAGGGATTACCTTTACCAATGAGTTGTGTGATTTCCTCTACCGCAAGCACTGAACAATGGTCCACCAAATGCCTCGTGAACTTCTTGTCCATAGCACCAACATATCTTCCTCACTACACTAAGTGACTAACTATCATCACCCTTTTCTTCACAACACACACAGATGGAAATATTGTTGCACACCCCATTCCAATTGGTTCATTTGATCAACTCTCATTGAAAATGCTTTTCTCGTATTACATGTCATCGACATCGTGATCACGTCCAACACATGTCGATTTCACTCGTACTGACATAAAAGGAAATCCTTTCCTTCCGCATCTCACCAAACAAAGCAATGCATGCATTAAGCACCTCACGCTTGTCATGAACACCGTTTCATGACCCCATCAAGCTTTATTAAATTTTATGTGATTCCCACTTACACTCAAGTGTTACACTTTAATTAGGTATACTACTTTAATCCATTGCAAGGGTCCTAGTATTTAAGTCTAAGTCCAAAGGTCTGTTTACTCATGTTTCATTGAATCAACTTGCTATTAAATTCTTGCTCTTAGAATTAATGTATTCATTAATTTCTTAATGAATGAATTTATTAATTAAGACTAAGTCTTAATCTCACAAATGCATTCCATCGGAGTCCATTTGCTCCCACAAGGACTCATCATACTTGTTTCCCCAAAGTAAACAATTAAATCACAAAACACAACCAACCAAATCACACAAATACAACCAACCCCAGTAGTTGGTGCCCAGGGTCACACTCTCGGGGTCTCAAATGTCAATTATAACATTGCATGATTCACAAAGATCACATTTAATCACATATCAACATCATGTAATACACAATAAATATAGGGATTCTCCTTCTAAGGTAGAAACATTTCCTCATACTTGCATTTTCAACAATTCATGTCATATTTATTAAGTAATAAAAAGCTGAAAACACTATTCTAAAAATTATTTGACATACTTCCAAAACTCATAATAACATAAAAATTAGTATAGTTATTCTTCGTCATTCATATTTCAACCCATATTTTTTTCAGCTCAAAATTATAAGTATAAATGTTTGTTCAAATTTGGAAGGTGTTTTTGAAAAAGCTCAAGAATCCATAGTTCACTATTTATTTACCTAAGTAAACATAGTCTGTTTTACAAAACAAATCCTTTCATAGGGAGATTCCCATAGGTCTTAGTTAACACATTTTTCTCAGAATTTTAAAAATAACCACAAAACCCATTTTTGAAATAAAGAGGCTCTAGTGTTCAGCAACATAATTGTGACAAAAGAACCCTTTATAATTATAAAAACCTTCAAAAAAATTCAGAGAAAAATATCACCTATTGTAAATCACTAATAGTAACTATTGTAAATTTATCGGCATTTAATGTATACAAAAAATAATTTTAACCGTTTAAAAATCCCACTGAGTGAGCAAACTTACTTTACTAAACTCATTTTGGAAAACAAATAGAGGCTTTCTAAAATCCCATAAAGCATAATGGACGTTACCAATTTTGAAACAAAGCATAGTGTTTCCAAATTTCTTCAAAAGTGCTTCTAAATAATTTCCAAAGCCAAAATAGCCTTAGACTTAGTTATTTTCTAAAATGAAAGTTTGGATTTTCAAAAAGAGTTCCTTAACACCAAAAATTCTGAAAATTGTACCATAGCATTTAGAGGTATCCTAGAGTACTAAGATGGTCTCTCAACTTTATAACACATTACAAATTATTTTTTTAAAATTAAAACATAATTTCAACCTAATATACAACAATGACTCTTTTTCACCCACAAAACAAAGATTTCATACCATATTCAACATCAAACCAGTTCACTAAACTCAATGGAACAATAAAACTCAACAAAAAAAAACATGGTTTAAGGTTAGAACGGAACAACTTCTCCATACCTTAGTTCAAAATGCAACAAAAGTGGCCTTAAATTAAAGCTAGTGTTCCCTCCTACACCATACTTAAATTTAAACTGTGAAAACTTACTAATTAACTCAGAAATTTAGAGAAGGGTAGAGGCTTTTAGAGAAAATGTAGAGCTTCATGAAATAAGAACCAAAAGGGAAAAAACTTTTGAACAAACTGGTTCACTTTCTCTCCCTCCCCACACTTAAGAAAAAGTTTGTTATTAAAGCCTTCCATCTCATAAACTATGGCGGAAACTCACATTTTGAAGGTGAGGTTCCAATGGCTTCAAAATTCTTAATCTAGATTACTAATGTTATAAAATGGTGGGTTGCCAAACACAACATCAAAATTTTATCCACAAGTTCCATTTTTGGTGGATTGGCCTAAAATTAGCTTAGTCGTGGTTTAGTCATGGCAAGCCAAAAATTACCAAAAAATGAAAGTTGTCCAATGGATTCAAACACTTACAATGAATTACTTGTGTTATAAAATGGTGGGTTACAAAAAAATCACATCAAAGTTTGATCCACAAATTTTGGTGTATTTGCTTAAAATGGCTTAGTCATGGCAAGCCAAAAAATCACTGAAAAAATGAAACTTGTCCAATGGCTTCGAAACTCTTACTATGGATTACTCATTTTGTAAAATGGTGGGTTGCAAAAAATCACATCAAAATTCTATCTACAAGTTCCAATTTTAGTGGATTTGCTTTAAAATGGCTTAGTCATGACTTAGTCATGACAAGCCAAAAATCACCAAAAAAATAAAAGTTGTCCAATGGATTCAAAACTCATACATTGGATTACTCATGTTATAAATGGTGGGTTGCCAAAAATCACATCAAATTTCTATCCACAATTACCAATTTTGGTGGATTTCCTTAAAAATGGCTTAGTCATGGCAAGCTAAAAATCACTAGAATAATGAAAGTTGTCCAATGGCTTACTACTGAATAACTTATGTTATAAAATTGTGGGTTGCCTAGAATCACATCAAACTTCTATCTACAACTGTCAATTTTAGTGGATTGACTGAAAAATGGCTTAGCCATAACTTAGTCATGGGAAGCCAAAAATCACCATAAATGAAAGTGTTCCCAATGGTTTCAAAACTCCTACTCTGAATCACTCATGTTATAAAATTGTGGGTTCACAAATATCACATCAAAATTATTAAGAATTAAAAATTAAAAATTAAAAACATAGAGGTGAAATAAGTAACATGAGAGGTGCAATAAGTAAAGTGGGAGTCCAAAAAATAAAATAGGGAGTGCTGGAAGAAAAATGTATCAAACACATAGGTTCGGCTATCTAAACCAAACTCCGAATCAAAAAGTAACACATTACAAAAATCAAGGAATGAAAAACAAACGAAAAATTTGGTAGGGACTAAAACTGAACTTTCCATTATTTACAGGGACAAAAAACATATATTAGCCCAAGAGAAATGACAAAGAAAATGACAGAATCATTTTTAACTACATTGACACGTCATTTTCTTGCTACAATCTAGATCGATGACTAGTCAACGAAGTCGATAATCCTTATAACCAATATGGAAGGCATTGCATCAATGAGGATACAATTATCTCCCCATTCAAAGTGTCATATTTATTTTGTTGGATAGAATCTTAATTAAGTGTTGTATCTTGGAATCATATGTTTCGTGACCACAATATATTATTGGCTCGAGATTTATTTTCGAAAATGTTTACAAAATTAAAACACAATTAATTTTGCCTAAATGGGAGAATGTTAGAATTTTCCCATAAACTCTTGTAGGTTACATTTAATTATAATGTTTTGTGTTTTGCAAAAAGGGGTTGATATATTATGATTCATTTGACGATACTGAAAGCCACTTGTAATTAATTATTTACTGACTTTAAATACCTAATTCTATTCAATGTGGCTGTGTGGGATATAGTATGAGCCTAACCACTAAGTCAATTATAACACTGTGTTTTTAGTAATTGTGTTAAAAAGTGATTTAATTAAATTACAAGAGAAATTAAATTTAATTTTGGAGTGTTTAAAATGAATAAATCAATGTTGGTTATAGTTTAGTTTTGTGTTTATATGTATTTTGGTTTGGGCTAGTATATGGTATGAGAGCAAAGAGGGTGTGTCTAGTAAAGAGACTGGTGTAGATAGAAAAGCTTAAGTCTAGAAAATCCTCCCTATATACATCTAAGAACAGAACCCATCTCCTCTCATTTTCACTCTCCCTCACTTTCTCTCTTTTCTCCTCCACGACTTTCTCTTTTCTCCTCCACAAATGAACCACCGAGCTCGAAGTGGTGAAGATTAACACTGTTGGCAAGGACCCATCCATTCCCCTTGACTTGGTGAGTTCCTCTAAGCCTTAGGTTTCATTTCTTCCTCTCCTTAGAGAAACCTAGAGGGATTTCATGATAAATCCTAGGTTAGGATTCAAATTCTGAAATAGAAAGTGTTTGGGTTGTTTGTTGTTTCCTATGAGGTGTAGCATAGCTAATGGAGTAGAGGAGGGCCTTTAGATTTGATTATCAAGCTTGCTCTGTTTTCATTTCCTCCAAAGAGTTGATTCTTGAACCCTTTTAGGTAAGGGAAGCTTATAAATATCTCTTTTATTCTTTGATTGAAACTGATGTGAGTATGTGCAATTAGGTGTCCTTATTGCTTTGGGAATTATGTTTTCACTGCCATGGAACTATGCCCTAGTTGCCTTGAGATTCTTTTTCCTTTCATAGGACTATGTGTTTGCTGTCATGAGATTGTGGTTGCTGTCATGGAAATATGGAATTCTTGCATTTAACTTATGAATTTAAAATCCTTGAGATTGATGTGTGTGTGTGTGTGTGTGTAATTGATGGTTTAAGTGGATATAGATGTATGTAATTGCTTGGAAATTCCTTAATATAATGAAGTATGCTATTGGAATGCTCACCAAGATGAGGAATGAATCTATGTTGTTGTAAGAAAGTAAAATCTTTGTCCAAAACTGTGCCCTTTGTAGTGCTCCTCTTTCGCTCTGAATCTTTTTTTAGTCAAAAACTTAGTTTTAGTGTCATAATTAGAAAATATAGTCTTCATGAAAGTTGTAGATATGGATGTTTAATAACGAATGGATTTGAATTCAATCAAAAATATTTTGTACAACTCTATATATGATCAAATTAGTAAGCAAAGGTCAAGCTATCACAAATTGGTAAAAGTTTCACTTTGCTCATAATTTAGGCATAGAATACTTTCAAAATATGTCTCAAGATAAATAAAAGAGTTGTAGATAATATTCTTAGCCTTAAAATGAGATAAGAACCAACTCAATTGAGTTAGTATATTTATAGATATCATATTTATAACAAACAATAGTCTTAGACGCATGATAGAAATTGAAAGAGATAGTAAACCTTGACTTAGGGAATGGTATGTCAATCATGAACTTAGTTGAATAATTTTTATTTAGATGTATGTGATTTCTTGATGATATGTTTATGTTTTATTGGAATGGTGATGTTCTTGAGGAGGAGATTTTGTATCGTTGTAATATTTACGGTGAATGAGATGAATGCATTATAGTTGAGTTAATTATAAATGATATAAATTAGTAGTTTAAATGTATATGATGGTTTGTGAATGTGGGAATTGAATATGAATGAAATGTTTGTGAGATATTGATGATGAATGATAATATTGTATTTTTGTATTCATCCCTATATGTTAGAAGGTGTAGCTATGTCTTTTGGGAAGACTTTGTTGCTAATGAAAATGATATACTTGAGAGGGGGAGTTCCACGCCAGGACTTCGCCCCACTAAAACAACCTGGGGGTCTCGCCCAGTGGGGTATCTTCTCAAGTACCACCCATTTATTTTAACTCTAGATAGCATGACAAAGTAGTGAGAACTACTTCCCAAGAGGTTTAGTGACCCTCTTTAGCATATAGGAGATGGAATGTGGTAGTTGTTAGTGAAACTTGGATACTTGAGACGGGCCATGAGTGAGATAGCGGGTACAGTAGTATTGTATCTCAAACCTCAAGTAATCCAAGCCTATCTGTGGTTGTGTGGATTATTGAGATGTATTTGGATCCTTAAGTCTGGCCATTGGAGATGGTAGGTACGGAGGTGTCGTATCTAGGACTATAGAGGATTCCAAATATGTGTTGTTGTTGGTATACGGTAAGTGCATAGTTGGTGCACTAAAATATACCTTGTATGCACAGTTGGTGCACGGGCATATGAGTAGGCATGTAAATTGGGAGTGTTAGGTAGGCTTTCAACCTAATGTTGGGGGTTTTCATTGTGGCTAACGAGAATGGACCTGTAAAATAGACGAGTGGGCGAATCCCTATAGATGTAAGGTCTTGCAAACCTACAAAGGTAAGCCAATATATACACTTGTCTATTTTCAATAAAACTACACTTTCCCCATAAGATTAGCCCAAGAGACTCCCTAAATAGTCAAAAAGTAAGACTATGTTAAGGGATGGGGCCTATGGGGGATCGCTCATATTGTGTTGAAACTTGATGGAGTCGAGTCAGTGTCTAATGTTGAGTTAGGGATATTGTCCAATGGTGGCTGGTGTGTGTTGTGACTTTCATTGATTGATTGAATCATTTTGAAGATTTATATACATGGTTATCTCTTATAATATTTTGAGGTGGATGGTTTGAATGTTGTGGTTGCTTATTGGGAATGTTAAGATATGACTCTTACTTAATCTGATTGTTTTATAAATGTTATTATTTGGTATTATAAATGGGTTTAAGATGTTTGTTCTGGTGAGCTTACCTTGGCGTGTGGCACATGTGATTGTGACTATGATGATCCCAACCTTGACGTATGAGGGAGCAGATGGATTTAAGTGGAGTTCTCTTGGGGTTGTTGTAGATGGAACACGCACAAGTTTGAAGTTGCTCTTCCTCCTTCTTTCCTTGGCTTCATTTTATGTATAGATAACCTAGGTTGATGTTAAGCTTTTGTTCCAAGAGTTTTATATTATTCAAGTTGTATTTCTTTTTAAAGAGAGTGAATGTAACTTGGTTTTATAAATTCGTGGTTTATACTTCAAGCTTTGAATAGTATTTTTGAAATCGATAAAAGTTCACAGCCTTTTTCATAAATAGTTTAATGAAAGAATTTTTAAATTAAAATAAAATCCAATCTTACTTTGGTTAGTTATGTAACGGAGAGTGGGATGTTACATTAATAATGGAAGGTACATGGGGTTGGTAAATAGTGTGGCCAGATCTTTTTTATCATCACGACATTTAATTGCATCTTATGGTTTGTTCCATTGAAAACTTGGAGTGTGTGATCAAGCAAAAGAAAACATGAGTTCTTAATTTTAAGGATTTGTTCAACGCAATCAATAATCTAGTATATTTGATCTTCAGCAAGTAAATTTTATAATTTACCAATATTCAAAATTCATGTAAAGTTTGTATTCTTGACATACGATTTCTTACATTTCTCCTTACAATCTATTTTTACAAAGCAACTAAGGGCTAAAAAAGATGCAAAAGTAAAAGAAAGAAACACAATATTAGCAACACATTGCCGTTATTTTTGTTTGTACACTCAATCAAAAGCACTAATACACAAATTCTTACCTACCCTCACTTAGAGACTCATCAAGGATAGGTTTAGAAGCATCAAATAGTGAATGATCTACTCCACCCACTATGCTGGTACTTCTTGAAGAATTGTAAAAACTTGTGTCTGATCCTTTGGTTGCAACCTCAGTCATGAAGCTAGTCTCATCAACATCAAATTTGCATTCAGTCAAATATCCGGGCCTTGATGTTACAGTGTTCACTTCAATATCTCTTAAAAGCATGGCTACCACACGAGACATTGATGGTTGTAATGTTGGTGATGTTTGAGTGCACAAGAGTGCTATTCCCACAACTCATTTTACTTCTTCCTCATTAAAATCAGATAATAATCTAGGATCTACAAGATTGCTTACTTTGTTGTTTTCATGTAGCTGCCATGCCTAATAGCAAGAAATATTCAAATAAAGAAAACTGGATAAAGAAAAATTACATATCACCTTCAATCTGATTAGTGAGGAACCAGTGAGGGTTCCTCATTAGTGGAGTCTCACCAATGCAAGTGATTTATAGAGATTTGAACTAATGATCTCAAGTCACTAGGTAATATAACCATAATTTTGCCTAAACATTCTCTTCCACAAAAAAACTAATTATAATGCAGTAAATTGTTTTATTTTGGAAATTATTAGAATTTCGATCATGGTGGAAATGATCTTTGTAGAAATCACTATCTCATATTTTAACACTAGTGATAAAGTACTAAATCATTTAACTTGTGTTTTCCAAATGTATTAAGTTGAATGCTTGTGATATAGATGCGTTATCGCTTGATATATGTCAATTTTGATATTATTTGTTCTGGGCCTAAAACTAAGATTAATTACTTATTACAATCATTAGATCTTATGAAATGAATGATGAAGATGGAGTACAACTCTCTTAGAGTTACTCTCTTGGTGTAACTTGATCATTCATCTCTTAGGATTACTCTTGGTATATATATAAGCTTAAATAAGTTTTGAATCTCTATAAAATACTTTTTTTTACTTTGAATCCCTATACATTTTTTACTATGTTTTGTGTTCCTATAATATTTTTTTTTTTGTTTCGGGTCCCTATCAATGACGTGAGATCATCTCGATCATTTAAATGATGTCACGTCATCACTTAACTAACGGTTGAGATGATGTCATGTCATTAGTAGGACCCAAAACCAAAAAAAAAATATTAATGGGACCAAAAACATAACTAAATGGAACATTTGGATTGTATGGGTTAAGTGGAATATTTTGATGAATAAAGGTTAAGTGGAACATTTGGATTTTCATGATTTACTCTCTATATGTTACCAATCACGTGTTGCCGTCAAGGTTCTTGCTTAGCTTGTAGGGGCAAGAGAGGCTCGTGGATCCAACTCCAACGACTATAACTTCATTGTCCGAGTTGGTAAAAATTTTAATTTTGCATATTAATTAGTCCAAGATTGTTTTGTAAATATGTCAACTTTTTAAGTCTTATTAAACAAATATTAAAATTAAAAATTAAAAAAAAAAAGTAGTACACATGAAATTATACTATTGGTCTATTTACAAAGGTATTGAAAACCCTTCAACTAGCTATGGCAAGGTAAAAATTACCCTTTTTTCAACCTCAACAATAAAGGGATTTTGTGTTTTGACTTCTTTTTTTTCATTCAACTAGTTGGTTTCAAAACCGAAATGGAAATAAAGTGTTTGAACTTATAATTCCACACATAATCATTGAAATAGAAGTTCGAAATATTTTCATGACCAATCCTCATTCACATGTTTGAAAAATTAAAATGACATTTAGTTTTTTTTTATGCAACAAAAAAATTAAAGCAGAGAAATCAGGTATGTATAAAAAATAAAAATAAGAAATAAAATTGAAAAAAAAGAGTGTATAATTTATTAATTAAAATATGAATAAAAACAAATCTCAAAGTAAATAGGCCTAACATTCATAGGAAGGAGAGTAATCCATACCCATTCTAGAAGATACATCTTGTCTTCTTCCAAACTTGAATCAGAATTTGTGGCCTTCCACTAACTAACACCAAAAGCACAACACCAAAGGAAAATACATCAACTTTCTCAATTAAGTGTCCATGCATGGTATATTCCGGAGCAAGATATCCACTTCATCACAAAATTTTGATTACTTTAAAATTTTATTGTATATTAAAACAATATTACATGTAATAAAAAGAAAAAGAAAAAAAGATAGATATAAGATGATTAGGTGTTAATAACTTACATTGTACCAACCACGCGAGTGCTTATATGGGTCTTTTTGTCATCGTATAATTTTGCCAACCCAAAATCAGAAATTTTTGGTATAAGCTCATAATCAAGAACAAGATTGCTAGACTTCACATCACGGTGTACAATACGGATTCGTGACTCTTCATGTAGATAAGTTAAACCTCTTGCTATACCCAAGTATATATCATAGCGAGTAGACCAACTAAGGTTTAAACAAATTCCTGATAAAATGTAACCATATTTACCTTAACTTGTCAACAAAGAAGAAGCAAATATGCATTCATACTTTCAAAACACACACACTCATCATACCAAATATTGCTTGATCAAGACTCTTGCTTTCATGATATTCATAGACCGAAAGCCTCTTATTTCCTTCAATACAGCATCCATATAGTTTGACAAGATTACGATGTTGCACAGCAGAAACAGTAGCAATCTCAGTTATGAACTGATTCTTTCCTTGATTGGATTGTACAGATAGTTGTTTCACAGCTATAATTCTTCCATCATCAAGTGTCCCCTATAAGAACAAAAGGAAAAACTCTTAGTACTATATGAACAAGATATTTATATCTTGGAACTATGTTAAAGAAAGGATTATACATTTATTCTTGACTCAAATATTTCATACTAGCATAAATCTTTATCACCTTCACCAACAAATTAAATATGATTAATAGATCATCAAGATTATGTGAATTAGTATTGACATTGATGACCGGCCTTTTCTCTGAGTATATATAACCATTATCTCCCACAAGTGAACTTATTATTTACCTTATGAACAGCCCAAGCTTGTTGCCAAGATTAAAGTCATTTATAACCTTCTTTAACTCAGAATAACTAAAAGTGTATGGCATTGTGTCAATATCTAAAAGCTCTGCAAATTCAACGAGCAATGTTATGATTAAAAAGGCATAGATGGATTATGTTCCAAAATGACCTCTTGTTTTCTAAATATATATGCAAACTTATAGGATTTTAGACTATTTTGATATAAAAAAAAAGTCTTGTGCATTTTAAAAAAGTTCTTAGGAATGTAAAAGCTTTTTAAAAAAAATTAAAAAACTTTTGTAATTTGGATTTCAATGTCCATAATCATATAATTAAATTTGTGAGTGTGAAAATGTTTTAAATGCTGAGATAAGTAGATAACCATATTATATATACTATACTTACCATCATCTTCATCTTGACGTTTTCGTTTACGAATGACATAGAAGAACGCAAGAACAATTAGAAAGCTTACAGCTCCAACACCAACAACAATCCCCACAATTAGACCAAGTCTGTTCCTTTAATTGCTTGGAGGTTTGTTACTAACACTAGGTGTAAAATCTGTAAAACCCAAACAGGAAATATTAAACAGTTGTGATTTAAAAAAAGACTATACATTATGAAAACCAATAACAACATTACTAAAAAGTAGTTGTGAAATTTATACATAACACAAGCAGACAAAGAGGTGTCATGATAAAATGACAATTTTCCATTACTTCTAAATTCTATAAATTGTTCATGAAAGCATAATTTTAGTCAAGATATTTAATGAGACAATATGGTTTACACAAACACAAGTCAAAATAGAAGATTATACGTTGTGAAAAGTCAGTCATTAAGGGCATGTTTAAGAAATAATAGGAGGAATTTCTGTAATAACTAGCAAAAATATGAAAAATAAAAACAACATTTTCACGTGTTTGGGCCAAATTGTTTTACTAGAACAGACAGAATTCAATATATATATATATATATATATATATATATATGAAATTCCTTCTTTTTTTGAAGTTTTACCTGGGATAGCACTAATGGCGGAAATCAGGGGACCATAAGCACCTTGATATGGTATGCAACAAGTTCCTTTTCCAGCCCACAGGAGATGAATCTCTAGATAATTTTCTATCACTTGAACCCTAAATTTCTTTTGGACAGCACTGAAAGAGATGTCCCCAGCTTCCTTTTTTATATTAAAATTCTTTAAAACAAGAGTCCCCTGCAATGGCCAAAATAAAAAGTAAATCCAAAAGTCAATAAACTATAATTAAAAAAAAAACAAAAAGGAGGTCCCCAAACAAAGGGGATTGTTTTTGTTTGGAACAAGCACAATAAAAAAAAAATCCTTCCAATAAAACAACATTAGGAGTCAACATTGAGTCCTATCAAAATACCTGGATATAAATATCAAAGATTCTTCTCCCTAAGACTTTTCCATTCAGAATTATCAAAGAATAATTGTTTTCGCAAATTGGAGGGTGATGTTGTAGAAACCATTTTTCAATCCCAATCCATAATATCTCAGTGATGAAGTAGAGAGTCGAGCTGTTTGAAAGAGCTCTGAATCCATGGTTTGAGTAAATTGATTAGATACAAATTTTATATATTGAGGATTGTTGCTTCTAGTGAATAATCCAACATTACTAACAGCCCATTTGTTAGTATCCGTAACGAAATAGGTAGCTGGATCAAGGGTTTGGTTGTCAAATTCAAACACACCTCCATTTGAGGATGTAATTTGAGTACCACCATAGCTTATTGCAAAGTCAAAATCTACACAAAATGATGGAAGAAATATTTTTAAGTGTGGTGTGTGACCCCTAATTCTTGCTTGAACTTATTTTGAAATTGAATATTTATTTAATTAAAAAGATATATCAATGGATGAAGAAATTGAAATTGGTTCCGGATTCCATAAAGTTGCAACTGATACCTTGAAAATGCAAAGCTCTCATGATCGACAAATATATTTTTCATATATTATTTTATTTGAATAAACTTTTTCATAAACACTTACTGAGGAGAAAATAAGAAAGTCAAATGAATTAAACTTCTCCTATAAGCTAAAATCAACTTATGGGAGAACATAATCAAACGCTCATATATATCAACATAGCCACGATGAAGTGGGTGAAGGAAAGCTTCATAATGTTATTTTTTAGAACAAAAAACGAAGTTGGTTGAAATTTTCTTGAAACCTAAAGTACTAGTTTGAGTAGTTTCTAGTGGCTTATATGCTAAAATTGAGTCATAACTCCACTATCTCCAAAACAAAACAAGGAATTGCATAGCTAAAATTCAGAGTAAATTTTATTATGTTTAAAAAAGTTTTAGATTCCTATAAAAAAAAAAAATTTTACTTTGAATTCCTATAAAAAAAAAAAAAAAAAGTTGTATTTTGGGTCCCTATAATATATTTTTTGGTTTTTGGTCCTAGTCTTTAAATGGGTTAAACATTTTAATTTATGAAATTTGAAAAACTTCTCATTCATATTGACTTAAATAACTTTTGGGTACATAAAAAATACATATTTTTTTGTTTCAATTTCTAAATTTATTTTTGCTTGGAATCTCATCTCAATCGTTAATTAACACATGACATCATCTCAATATATATCAATAGTTAGGATGGTGTCATATCATTGGTAGGGGGATCAAAGTAAAAAAAAATTACTTAATTTTATAAAATAAAATTTATCATGTGAAAAAATTTCGCCCCCAACTATTTTTTTTTTATGATTTGTTTGTGAGAAAAAAAAAGTAATTTGTTACCAAATAAAGAAACACAACTGAAATAATAATATTCGAGTTTTTAATGTTAACTTTCTTAATTATTGTGTATTTATCGTCTCATCACCATGACCAGTGTCGCCACCATTAACATGGTCATCACCGCCGTTTTTGCCACCAACACCAACAGAGCCACCATCATAGTCGTTGTCCCTATTGTTGCCGCCGCCGCCACCGTGACGATAATGATGACGACAACAACGGGGACGATAACCATAATGATGGTCCTGTTGGTGGTGGTGGTTATGATGGTGACAGTGACGGTGACGATGTCCCTGTTGGCGGTGGCAGTGATGGTGGCGCCGCCATCACCACAACCACCACCGCCACCACCAACAAGGACACCATCATAATTGCCGTCACCACCAAAAGGACCACTATTAGGGTCACCATCACCACTACCATCATGGTCGTCATTCTCGTTGTTGTCACCACCACCACCGAACAACAACCATGACGGTGGTGGTGATGGTGACCCTGTTGGTGGTGGTGGCAAAAATGGCGGTGGTGACCATATTGGTGGTGGCGATAGTGGTCATGGTGATGGGACAACCGTATGTAAATGCATAATAATTAGGAGAGATATGATTATATACGATGAAGATCACATTTAATTTTAATTCAAAATTATATCTTGACCATTAAGATTTAATCAATAGTTGTTATTTAATCCTCTCACTTAAAATGTCGTGTGTGTACATATATATATATATATATATATATATATATATATATATATATTTCAATTTGAATTTCAAATATGGAAGTAGATATAATAGTGGAAATAAAAATATTTAAATGAGATTAATTAATTAGATGCCATAAATGCATATATATCCATCGTAATTATTGTCCAACTTTAAGATATGTTTGGTGAGATAGCAAATAATAAAATAGAATAGTTATCCTTCAATAATTTTTTTTTTTTTACTGATTCACCTTATATCTACCTAAATTCGTAATTTCATATGAATTTCAACCTAATTTGATTTATCTAATATCTACCCAAATTTGTAATTTTACATGAATTTCAGTCCTTGACATTTTATAGGCTCGCAACAAAATGATTGTTAAGGGGCCTTGAACCTTCTTTATTATCATAATTAAACAATTTACAATAAAAATAATATACTTTGCCAATATATTTGGAATAAACCAACCATTTTATATCACTAGTCTCATAATTACTTAACTTTCTAAAATAACATGCATATGAAAAACATTTAGAAATGTTATCCAAAAAAAAAAACAAGATCCATTTCTCTAATAGATTCATTTTCAACTAAAATATCTATTTGTTTGTTATCAAGATTATCTAAATTTCTAGGATCATAAATATTTAAAGGATGAATTGATTGTTCATTGTTAATGCAAAAAAAATTCAATATTAGATTCATTTGGTACATCATTAAATTCACTTGAATCATTAATCTCATCATTCTTACTTACATGATTTTCATTTGATTGATTCAAATTTTCATTAGAACCTTTAAAAATAAATTTATTAAGAGTTTCTTATTGTGATTTTATTAATTCTTCCTCTCATTTTCTCTTATTTCTTTTCTCACTTTCAAATAATGCTTTATAGGAAACATACTATAAAAGATAAATTAAATAGTCAATTAACACAAGAAAAAAAAAAACATATAACTTATAAAACTAATACACATAGAACAATAACACCTGAGAGTAGAAGTCGAAGTTAAATATTTAATTCACATATTTGTTAATTCTAGTAACTAAATTAGCAGGAGTGATATACATACCACTTGACCTTAGTTCATTCCAATAACAAATCAATTACAAACAAGTAAAGTAATTTAATGTAATATTTTTTTAATTTTCATCATCTTTTTATATTGATAATAAATTTATATCTGTTACACAAAATATAGAAAATATAATAAGTTTTTTAACTAGTTATAACAAATCAATTTTTACAAGTTAAAGATTTTTTGAAAAAATATAATGAGAGAAAATTAAACCTTATAATTGTTGTTAGTTGTTAATACTTTAAAAATAAAATATTTTGCTTTAATATCTTGGAGATCCTATAATTGATTAATCTCTATTCCCATATTTAAATTATCAACATGGAAGATAATTAAAAATAAACTAGAGAGTAATAGATAAAAAAAAATCAAATTACATTTTCTTCTACCAAATAAAACTAATTAAAATAATGCATCCTAGCCAATTGTCCTTCCCTCTCATGCTCCGGACCAACCCTATTTAAATCAATCACATTAAAGATTATCATATTCATATCTTATTCGACTCGCATATTCTGATATGATCTTCAGTGCATCTTCAATTGTTACAAAACTCCGAGGAAAAAAAAAAAAAAAAGATTCACACCAATGATGTCTGACTAAACATCACTTATTTGACATTACTCACATTAGTCGGGAAGCTCAATTGAAAAATAGGAACTGCATTTGGGATGTGAACGTGTTTTGTCTATTCCTACACATACCTTCAGCTACAATTTTTACATTAAATCACATTATCGGAGCATTACTTCATCATAACATGAGTGCCAACTAATTTAAGATTTTTTTTTAAATATTAAGAATTTATTTAATTTGAGAAAATATATTTTACTTTTTATTTCTTTATTCATAAATAATTATAAAATTCCACTTTACTTCTCAAACAAATCTTTAAAAATATTAAATGAATTAAAAATAATGCGTTGCTTTGTAATCACATATGAAATAACCATAAATATTTTTTCAAACTAGAAGGGTCTCAACTTTTTAATTTTTAATTTTAAAATTTATTTGGTTAATTTTGAATTATTTCTTAAACTGCACCATATTCGTGTAAATTGAGCTTGTCATATTAAATTATAATTTTTAGGTAACTTGTCAGTTGTCACCTATGTGTGTGATGTCATACATGTTAACTGTTAAGCATCTTAGAATCAGCATAACCACACATGTGTTCATACTCATAGTGATTGATCACAACCACTATATATCAGTCTATAGTGGTGGCTATATAATTAAGAAATATAACAAGCTTGATATCAAGTTAATCATGGAGCGGTGCTTATTACTACAAAGTTTGGCTTTTGCACTTGTTTTTGTTGTTTGCATCTTCAACTGCTTAATGGCACAACAGATCCTAATGAAGGTGTGTCCCTTCTCTACTCCTTTCTTTGACGTACCTTTGATTTAAGAATTGCATCTGTGCTTTCTGTGTCATGAGTTTGGGTCTAAGTGTTATATATATATATATATATATTATCTACTTGTTCGTATTAAACAAAAAAAAAATTAACTTATTTATAAATTAAAATTAATTTTTCAAATAATTAATTTATAGAAATTCGTTAATATAACTTTTTTTATGAGATTTTTATAATTTAACTATTGGACAAATTGATTTTAATTTATAAAAAAATTAATTTTATTTTTTATTTTTTATATTTTTTTCTTGTAAAAATCCTAGCTTCCAGACATTTAGCCAAACTATCTCATGGTATCTACGTATCAGTGATCATACAATTAGTTTGCTTTGTAGACGAAAATGATCGAAAACAAAAGAATAACTTCTAAAGTAGTAAAAAAAAGCTTGTTAACTATGAGTAGAGTACTTTAAAATTAAAAGAATGTTCAAGGAGTGTATATTTTAGGTAAGAAAGATGAAGATAAGAAGAAGAAACAAATAATAGATACGATGGATGAGTGATTTGAAAAAAATAAAATAAAGAAGGATAAAAACAATATGATTTAGGCATAAAAAAGAATAACGATTATTTATCTAAAGTATATATTTATAACATTAAAAGAGAAATAATATTGATGCAATATCATGATGCTTTTAAAAAAAATTATATATATATAAATATATTTGAAAAGTTTCTCCTATCCTAACAAGACCAATTATGTATTATATATATTATTTATTATTCTTATATTTGATGCGTTTCTTCTTCTTCTTCTTTATTATTGTGGGTTTTATTTCATTGCTATTGTTGTGGCTGTGAACGAAGTAAATCTGGAAATGAAAAACTAGTATAAGTTATAATATCTAAAAATATTATAGCAACAATTTTCTGAAACTGAATATAGAACATACTTTTTTTTTTCTTTTTATCTTTTGAAATAAAAATGAATTTTAGTATTTTTATATAAAATCCATAAATATTTTATAATAGTCTTTATTTAAGAAATATTTATTTGTTAAAAAATAGATATTGAAATAATTCTAAAAATGATCTTTTTATTTTACAATAGCCAATATTTAATAAAAATTTAAACATCTATTTAATCTTTACAATTTAACATTATTTTAATGTTTGTGTCATTCTCAATAAAAAAAAAAAAAAAGTGACATGAAAAAAAAAAAACTGACGTGACACATTGACAAAGGATGTTTTAAAATAATAAGGGTACTATAATAATAATATAATTAAGTTTTACATTTTCAATCAATAATTTTTTTATTTAACTTTATACAATTATAAAATTTGTTGCATTGTCGCTGTCAATTTAATACTTTTATTTACATGTTTTATATGGTAACTTCCTTCATCTTCTTCCTTTTCTTTTCTTTGGTTGGAAAATGCACAAGCAACACTCGACAAAGCGCCGCCATAACCTTCCTCCTCCATGATCATCGAAGCTGTTGTAAATATGTAATAAAAGTGGGAATAAATTAGACCGAACTAGGCTTTGATTAAATATGTCTGACCTATATTTAAAATCTTGATTTGATTGATTTGCATGCCTAAATACCTATTTTATATTAAAGTTTCTATATAAATATACTCTCTTTCTATTTTGACAAATAAGCTTATAGACCATAGAGTAGAATTTGTAGAAACTATATAAAACAAACTATAATCTATAAAAGGTTGTTACTCATGAGAGAAAGGTGAAATTAAGTGAATCAAGTATATAATATAAGTTTATTATATTCATAATAAAGTTAAAAGCCTCTATTATAATGAGGTCTTAAGATAGAGCATATATTTATCACACAATAAACTTATATGTTTTACTCTAAATAAACTAACGTGTTTAATATTTTAAAATAATAAACAAATTAATATGTATGATTTCAACAATTCAAAAAAAAATTTAATATAATAATAAAATTGAATATCCATATACTTTTATGGTAAAATTTACCGTTTTAATGATTTTTAATATTTTTTTTATTAAAATCAACTAACAGAATTTATAATTTATTAATAATATAAAACTATTTTACAAATTATCCGCGTATCCACCTTTTTCTTATAATAATGTTAACACATAGTTATAAAGTATATTAACTTAAATTGGCCGGTATGCTAGGCCTAAAAAGCTTTTTAAGTGGTAACTATCTCATGCAAACTACCAATAAAAATTAAGAAACACATCATTACTAGAACAATGTATAAATTAAATATTAAATTAAGAAATACATTACTACAGGGGAAACCGCAACATCCACAGAGATTTGACAATGGAATGTGGAGTTCGAATTCGATTTTGACTCACCCACCCATAAATGAGTATGAATTGGTTTAAGGGAAGGGTTTAAATTGTCCTTAGTTAAGGAATAATGACCAATTGTAAGAACACCAAAAGAAAAAAGAAAACTTTGTTTTTCGATAGGTTACTTTCAGAAATGAGAAATTGCCAAAGAATTCACAAATTTGGCTACAATGGAAAATTTGAGTTGAAATTGATTGCATCAAAAGGAACGATTCAGAAGGAATTAGGGTTCGTAAAAAAACAATTGTCGCGAAAGTCTAATAGATTCATAAATAATTTCAGAATACATACGCTAATTTGTTGTTTTTTTTTTTACGTGGAGGGTTTGACTCTCATTAACCTTGACCCTAACTGTTTTTATGTGGGGCTGATAGTTTTGGGGCTTTTTTAAGGCCCGTCTTCAATTGAGCTACAAATGAAAGGGCTGATTAAGAGGGACAAACGGGTCTAACGACTCTATTAAAACATAGAGTTTATTGGTATAATAAAATAACTAAAACACAAAATGTGGACAAGTATAGGAAAAAATAAATGAATGAAGGCATCTTTGTATACATTATTTTAGAATAATTTTTAGAAGAGGAACGTGTGAAGGAAAAAATGAAATTAACTTCTCTATAATATAAAATTGTCTTTTTCAATAGTTAATTAGTAACTGCTCTTTCAAATAACTTCATTTAAAAGATGTGGGACTTCTACAAATTAGCTATTAGAAAAAATAATTTTAACTTATAAATAAATTAATTTTATTTTTTTTTTCATATTTTTTTCTCCTAAAATTTTTTCTAGAATAGTGTTTAAACACGTTCTAATTATACCATAAAATTACTATAGCATTAAAAATAGGGATATTATATCAAATGCTATCATACTATTCGTCAATCATTCACAATGCTAAATGAAAAGGTCTTAGCCATAGTATATTAAAAAAGACATGTGATTGATATGGTGTAATACCAAAGCTTTTGTTTGAACACATGGAATTGAAATATGAACTTTCCTTTTTTTTTTTTTATGTTAATGCAGCGAAAGTTTTGAATGCAATTTTTAACAAATGGAGTATAATTGCAAATAATGAACACGGGAACATAAGCGGTGACCTATGTAGTGAAAGGGCCATCAATGACACATCTATTACTGATCAAACTCACAACCCCATTCATCAAATTTGGCTGTTTTAGTGACAATGGCACTACTACTTGCCGCATTACCAAATTGTATGGTCTTCTCTCTCTTTTTTCAAAACATTATTAATAGCTATTTTTTTTTTAATTTTTCTCAAAAGATTAAATGGAAGTCACAACAAATTTAATTAAAGTAAAGATGTTATACTTTCTAGAGTAGATTTAGCTTTTTGGTCCTTATAATATTTTTTTTTTTTTTATCTCTATTGATAACGTGACATTGTTTTAACCGTTAGTTAAGTGATAATGTGTCACCATTTCAATATATATCAACGGTTGAGATGATATCACATCATCAATAAGGACTTAAAACAAAAAATATATATTTTAGAAATCCAAAACACAGACCCAAAATAAAAATAAAAAATTTATAGGGATACAAAATTTATTTAAACCTATTTTGTTAAAGTATTGTACAATCAAAATAAAAAACTCACGCTCTACATAAAGGAACGAAGGAAGGTCGATGCAGAACTCTAGTTCCAGCATCATAATATTTAAGCAATTATTCAAAAACAAAACTAAAAATCTTGGTTCAATACACTACAACTAATAACCCAAAACAACATAATAAACCCAAAAATCCAAAACATAACAATTCATTAATAGTTAACCAAAAAAAGAAAAGAGGAAGGCAACACTTAAAAGGGAGCAAGCTTGTTGTCCATCAATGACTTAAAGCTTGGCATGGCCTACCAAGGCATTTTCGACACATAATTCAATTATTCAAAGTGTTGTCGAAAAAAAAAATGAATAATAGAAAATCGAAATTAAAAGATAAAACAAAACTTCAATATTTCTTTTTATTAATTTAGAAATTGGAAAAGAGATATTGATTTTGAAATCAAATTCAAATTTTTTGTTTTAATTAATATCCATGTATTCCTTGCATTATTTGTTTTGATAGGAAGGTTTATGCATTGAGTGTGGTAGGTGAAATTCTTGAAGAGCTATGGACTCTAATTTATCTAACGGAATTGTATGGTGTCTTCCTTATGAATTTTTTAATACCTAATTTTGAAAATTTTGTTGGTTTTGCTTATATAACCCAGATGAACCAATGTTTCATATCTTTACTTTGCTGAGCATCCTCAAATTGCAATTAGGGATCTTCGCCAGAATAACTTGACTGGTTCTATATCTTTGGCCATTGGAAATCTAACTCGAATGGAATATTTGTAAGTGGGACCATTTGATTGAATTGAGGTTCACACTAATTACTATGTACTTGTTATTTTGGCACATATTTCTAATGTTAAAACTATTCTTCATTAGATCCTTTGGCATCAATGCTTTGTCAGGTGAACTTCCTAAGGAGTTAGGAAATCTTGCATAATTGAGATCATTATACATTATTTATTAATCTTTATTTTTTGGCTTAATATCCATTTTAGTTCTTAAATTTTATTTAATTGCTCGTTTTGGTTTTCAAGTTTTAAAAAATATCATTTTGGTCTTTAAATTATTAAAAATGTTCCAATTTAATTCCTAACCATTAATTTTTATAACGGGATTAAATATTTGTACGTGTGGTGTGTCATCTCACAACGGTGACATTGGCGATGGTGAAATGGTGATGACAAAGATAATGACAATGATATTGGTGACGACAACAATAGTGTGATGCAATGATGATGGTGGCTGTGGCGACAATGGTGTGGTGGTGGTGGTGGTGGTGACGACGATGACGTTGGCGGTAGAATGGTGTTATAATAATAATGATAATGGAAAACTGGTGGCGAAGAAAACCATGATGGTATTGGTGGTGGTGGCAACGACAATGGTGTGGAGGTGGCAATGACGACAACAATGTGATGGTGGTAGTGTCAGTGACAATGATGATGTGGTGTTGGCAACGATGGTGGTGGTAGTGGTGACAACAGTGTGGTGGCTACAATGGTATTGATGATGACAATAACATTGGCGATGAAATAGTAGTTATAATGGTAATGATGGTGGCAAAGACAACAATAATGATAGTGGTGGTGGCGATGGCAATAGTAGTGTGGTGATTGCGACAGCGACAATGTGGGGGTGACAATGGCAGGAACGGTGTGGTAGTGATAGTGTCGCTGACAACGATGGTGTGGTGGTGACAGCGACGATGGTGGCAATTATCGTCTAGTGGTAGTGGTGATGGTGGTGTGGTGGTGGACCGTAGTGGCGACAATAGTAGGATGGGAGTGGTGATAATAAGAAAAATATATTTTTAAAATTAAAAATCAAATTTATAAAACCTTTTTTTTTTATTGATTGGAAAATAATGTAATTTCGTTTCAAAATTAAATTAAAAACCAACTTAGTTCTATTTTTTGTCGAACGTGTTTTTATTTTGAAATTACTTTTAAAAATCATAAACCAAAAACTAGCTACCACTCAAACAAGGCCTTAATGATTTTACTAATATCGGTTAAAATCACATAAAATACTTTTTTCATGGATCGAAGCAAAACCCGTGAATGAAAAATGAAAAAATACAATTGCATAGAGTGCACGTCTTTCAATTCATTATTACTAAAGTCATTTGATATGTGTGGGGTTTAGTTAAAAAAGAATTTTTTCATAATTGAATAAAAAAAAATCATGCAAATAATTGAATTAGATAAGATAATTTAAAAAACAAAAATACTTCGAATAAATCATTGTAAAGTTAATATAACAATGGACGGCTTCCATTTTCATTTCGTGTAAAAACATTACCAATACATATAAGAATGTTAAATTAAATGAAGGATTTTTTAAAAGGCATAAAAGATAGAATTATAATTAAAATAATGGGGTAAAATTAAAAATACAAAAGAGATAATAGTTTAAAAAGCTAACTTATTTTTCATATACTACTTCTAGTAACTTATTAAGCTACCAAAATAAGTATCCCTACTAAATAAATTTATTTTGATCAAAAGATCTTATAATCTAGTCAAATGAGTATACAAGCTCCTCCATATCGTTAACACACTCTTACCAATTGCAGCTATGATATCATAGAACAAACAATTGCAGCTAGCTAGGTATCACATAATGGGTCAGTTCCCGCAATTTGAGCTTAAGTGTTTTTGTTGTCCATTAAAGAAATATGTAATCATTAATGTTAAATTCAAAACAAGATCGGAATTAATTTTAATACTATAAATTTGAATTGGAGAAGTAATTGAAATTTGATTAAATAATATATAATATTATATCTAGTTAAGCTAGTTGTGTCATATCTAATTAGACAATATCTTATTGATTTGGATTAGTTAAATAAAACAAGATTTTCTAGGATTTTATTTTTTCATTTATTATAAGATTGATTTAGGATTTATTGGAAAAAAAAATCCAATCTAACGAAATATTTATATTACTGGTAACAAAATTAAGATAAGATACTGATATGACATAAATATATTTATCTTTTTAATAAGATTATGATTTTGAATATATTTATTATGTAATTGATTTTTACTTGTCCAAGTGACACATGTAGTTATATATATTGCGGTTTTTAACAACACATTGTAGTTTTAAAACCTCCTAGTTCCACTAACGAAGTTAACTTTCTCTGTTAGATTGCAAGCTTTTAACGTTTTGTATTCCAGAAGAGGTGGTCTTCATCACGTATCGGGTGTCAGAAATCAGTTACTTCTCCGTCAAACAACAAGTAATTACAGTTCCATGCTTATTTTTTGATCCGTGTCTCTCTAATCTATTTTCTGATGTATCTTTCTAATCCACTAAAGACAACATGTTCAAAATTCTACTTTGTGCGCTACCATGAATTGTTGTTGCAATCATGCATTGTCTGAAATTCGTTCATCACTTTTTTTCTTTTCTTAAGTATCATTCAATGATCTGAATTCCAAACCTACTGACTGAGTGTTCGGTATTGTTCTCTGTTTTCGATGTTTAGCTTTTCAGTAATTTCAATGGAGATGCAGTGGTCAATTGTAGATGGTGCTTGTATCATTGATTCCGTGGATTTGGGACCCAACAACTACATGGGGCACAATAGAACAGTATCAAGATCAATTCAAGAACTTGTTTATGTCTTTGATTCCATGGACGAGATTAATAGCAGAATTTTAGCATCATGTGAAGTTGGTGAGCACAGTAGAGCAGTATCAAGAACAAATGGAGAACTTGTTTTTATCTTTGATTCTACTAACTTGGGTCACGATCACCGCAATATGGAGAACAACGATGGAACTTTAAGAGTGATTCCTGTAAATCAAGAAGACTCCATTAAGAATCTTGAAAGGGTCACGATCGAAGAAAAACAGCAGTCTCCAAACTCGATGTGTTCCATATGTCTCGGGACACTCTCAGTTGGTTCAGAAGCAGTTCGTATACCCGATCCCTGTTCGCATGTCTTTCATCAACGTTGTATCACAAAATGGTTCAACATCAGTAACACATGTCCTTTGTGTCGCAGGACCATCTAGTTAGAAATTGTGTTTGATCAACAATTTTTCTTTTTTTACGTTTGGTTTGGTTTAGTTGTACAAGTAATTGGGTGTAGGTCTTTGTTGAGAGGAAGTTCTGTTTGTAACCTACTTATGGGTATAAATTTTATGAAATTGTGCTTATGTTTCTTTTGAATATATTATTCTATAAATTCCATTTAAATAAAAATCAACAGTCAATATGATCAATGCATTTGCTCCTTGCACAAGAATCTTGATGCCAATTAAGCTCCCTCTGCACTTTGCCATAGTTAAATAATTCTAGAATAAGGATTTTTATAAAAGTAAAAATTTGCGATCATTGATTTAAAAATATCTTATTAAATTAAAAAAATAATATATATATATATATATATATATATATATATATATATATTAACATTCCCCCGCACGATAAAGAGCATGTATAAGGAACCTTTCGGATTTGAACCTTATAATTAGTAAATATGAATTTCCATATGAGAAAGTATGGAGACTAGATTGTCTTGAGCCACACCTCCTTTGACTAGATTTTATTTCATGATACGTACAACGTGTGTTCATCTAGGTTCTAGTCAGTGGTTGCGCATTACGACCTTGTGTAAGTATCTTGTTTCATGAGTGTCAATTAGAGATTAATCAAAATCTCATAATGGTGGCCTCATCATCACACTCACTAGGTGAACCCTCAAAAGATGGTTTGTGACCCACACCCCTACAAAATTGTTATTGGGTTCATTAAGAGGTATTTTGAACTAAACACAATATATATACCTCAACCTCATTATTACCACAATTTAGAGTACACTTGATCATAGGAATTGAACAAAAACTCTAAACAAATGGGTGTACTTTACTTAACAACAACTTCGTTGTTACCCATTGAACTTTATTTATAGGATCGCCATTAATTTAGAATTGGGTGTCCATTGTTGCAACTAGTTGATGTGTTTTAGTCCAATTTCCCTCGACGACTCAATTACTTGTTGATGCGTCAACCCTTTCGTAGGCAAATCCGCAATATTACTTTTTGACCTGACAAAGTCAAGTGAAATAACACCGTTAGATATCAAATTTCTTATAGTCTTATGTCTCACTCTAAGGTGTCTCCTTTTTTCGTTGAAATTTTTGTTCGTAACCTTAGCTATAATGACTATCACACTACATTGAAATAGGAGGTAAAGGTTTGTTCAATAATGACAAATCATAAAGCAAATTTTTAAGAAATTCTACCTCATTAAATGTAGTATCTAAAACATTCATTTTTTCTTCCATAGTGAAATGAGAAATAATAGTTTGTTTAACAAATTTCCATGCTATTACACCTCTTGCAAGAGTGAACACATAACCACTAGTTGACTTTGTTTCGTCAGAATCAGAAATCCAATTTGCATAACAGAACCCTTCAATAACTGCATGAAAACGTGAATAATGAATGCCATAATCAATGGTTCCTTTTAGCTACCTAAATACCCTTTCTAATGCAGTCCAATGAGAATGATTAGGATTATGAGTATACCTTTCCAATCTACATAGGCAATGTCAGGTCTAGAAAAATTTGTTAGATGCAACAAATAATCAATAATTTGAGAATATTTATGAGAAGACACACCGTCACCCAAAATTTTCTTTAACTTGATAGAAGAATCATAAGGTGATGAAACATGCTTCACATCAAAATAATTAAACTTTTTCAATATTTTTCAATATAATGTGATTGAATTAGAATGAAGCCATCATCTTTCTTAATTAGCTTAATACCTAACATCACATCTATAGGACCAAGGTCCTTCATGTCAAAATTACTAGGCAAGAAAGATTTCACATCTTTTATAATATGCAAATTACTACCAAAAGTTGATATATCGTCCACATATAAGCATAAAATGACACATCCACCATCATCAAATTGATTCACATACACACACTTGTCACTATTATTGATATGAAAACCATATGAAATAATAACCTGATCAAACTTATCATGCCATTGTTTAGGAGCTTATTTCAAACCATATAAAAATTTAACAAGTTTGCAAACCTTCTTTTCTTTATGTGGTTCAATAAAACCTTCAGTTGGTTCATGTAGATTTCTTCTTTTAAATCACCATTAAGAAAAGCAGTTTTTACGTACATTTGGTGAATTTCCAAATTAAAAACACAAGCAAGTGCAATTAAAACTCTAATAGTAGTAACTTTAGAAACAAGAGAATATGTATCAAATGTAGATTTCTTTTAAATCACCATCAAGAAAAATAGTTTTTATGTCCATTTGGTGAATTTTCAAATTAAAAACACAAGCAAGTGCAATTAAAATTTTAATAGTAGTAACTTTAGAAACAAGAGAATATGCATCAAAGAAATCCACACCTTCTACTTGCCTACAACCAATCACAACAAATCTTGCCTTAAATTTATCTATAGAACCATTAGTTTTTAGTTTCTTTCGAAAATTCCACTTACACCCTATACTTTTACAACCATGGGGAAGATCAATTAGAAACAAAGTTTTATTCCAATTAAGAGAATTCATTTCATCAATAATAGCTTCTTTCCAAAATGATGCATCAATAGACCTCATGGCCTCACTATAAGTTTTAGGATCATCTTCAAGTAAAAAAGAACAAAACTCGACCAAATGTCTTTGCCTTTTAATTCTCTTACTCCTTCTAGGCTTGGGTTCAACAACCTTCATAGTATTGCTATTAGAGGATAAATCAGAATTAGAAATAGCACAGACAGGTTTAGGCAATTTATTTTTCAAAGAAAAAACGTTTTCAAAAAAACTAACATCTCTAGATTCCATTATTGTATTATTAGAAATATTATACACTTTAGAATTAAGAACCAAAAATCTATAAGTAATACTATGCAAAGAATAACCAATAAAAACACAATTAACGATTTTTGGTCCTATTTTTCTTTTCTTATTAATAAGAACATTAACCTTTGCAAGATATCCCTACACTTTCATATATTTTAGATTTGGTTCTCTATTTCTCCATAACTCATATGGAGTTTTCACAGAGTTTTTATAAGGAATTCTATTCATAATATAACAAGTAGATAATAAAGCTTCACCCCACATAGTCTTAGACAAACTAGAACTAACAAGCATAGCATTCACCATATCAAGCAATAATGTTCGATTTTTTCTTTCAACAATACCATAGAAGAAGAAGAGGTTTTAATATCTGATTTAGAAACTATAGAGAACAAATCCAATTCAGTAAGCTAGAATCTCATTTGTTAAAAGTTCTCATAAATTTTTCGGGCTTACTCAAAAGGAATTTAATCATATCCAAAGCAGACATCTTAAAAAAAAATGCAAAAATAGAAGAAGAATATTTTTCTCTCTAAGATTGTTAGAAAATATATCAATGAGAAAGACACTCGACAGGGAAAATCAAGAAACACACTAACAAACCAATTTCAGATTATGTGATTGAACAAAATCATAAGAGAATACTTTAATAAAACATTCAACAAGTACAAATAGTAAATAATTACAAATGAAAGGTTTTAAGAGTAACCTAGGTTGAAGTACACTTTTGCGCTATCCTTAGAGAGAAAACTCTCCCCACTGCAATGGAGTATCTGTATTTTTTGTGCTCTTCTCCCAACTCGTTGGACTGTCGAATGTAGTGATCGGATCCTCGAACCTTCTGAACACCAATACTCTTTCTTTTATTTAAAAAATATAATAATAGTTTATAACAATTGTTCTTTTTTTCATGTATCATTTCCATTCTAAGAAGAATTATATATAGGCAAAAGTATATAATTAAATAAATAACTTCTCCAATTAGCCGTTAAGGAAATAACTTAAAAATTTTAAATTACAAAAATAAAATAAAATAAATTAAAATATATATTAACACCAAGCTCCCACTTTTCAGAAGTTGCGTGAGGAAATTCTATTTGATCACTAAACTGCTATGGGAAGAAGAAGAATAAGGAAAAGAAAATATCTAGCTGTGGAAGAAATTTTAATCGATCTGTTGCACCCCTACCTGTTTTTGGAGTAAGTGTAAGGAAAGAAGAAAGAGTTATTCAGAAAACCATAATTTTGTGGTGTTCTAGGAAAAAGATGATGGAAACTACGAAGACGAGGACTTAACATGCATTTAAGTTCATAATCATAACAATAAACGTTAACTTCTAACGGTCAATTCAGTAGAGAGAGGACCAAAATTATTGATTTATTAAAGTAGGGATACTGAATATCTAATTTTAAATAGGTACGGATATTTTATTTTTTTTATTTATGGAACATTCACATTTTAGTATGTAAAATACATTTTGTTAGCTTGACAAATAAGAAAAAGGCATGTCATCTAATAATAAGTTATATCAACATTAATGAGTAAACTTTAAGTATTTATAGTTAAGACCTTATTTAATTTTTATTATTATTTCATTTGACACCCACCATATAATTTTATAAATTAAATACTTTATAATATTTTATATATTCTTATAAATTTATATTTTTGATAATATGTTTTCTTTTCCAATTAAAAATTTCCCGTATTTTATCAGCATGGTATTTAATTTTTTAAAATAATATGTTAAATATTATATAAAAATATGTTATCATTATATTAATAGAATGATAAATTTATATAATTACTTATTAAAAATTAAATATAATTAGATTAACTAAACTTATTTTTTTTTTTTTATAAATCCTATAAGATAAAGTTTACTTATAAATAGTATAAAATAAATTTATATAATTTCATATAGAAATAACAAAGTAACTTGAAACATATTAAAAAATTCAGTCTTAAAATAATAAATTATTGAGTCTTAAATACGAAGTTGTATTAAATACTTAGAAAAATAGATTTATCGTCAATAATAATTTTACCTAGTTTAGACAAGGTTATCTCTTATGAATGATATTTATAGTCACTTCTATTAAAAAATTAAAACTAATTTAATTAATAATACTATTAATGAAATAATTAGTTTAAAACTATTTTATAATTAAAATGTAAATTCAATCAATTATTTATAATTATTTATTATATAAATATTAATCAACAAAAATTTTCATACATGAAGATATTAAACATAGAATTAAAAAACTTTTCCCTAATAAATATATCTTAAACAAGTTTTAGATTCCTATAAAATACATTTTTATTTTTATTTTGGGTCCCTAAAATTTTTACTATGTTTTGGGACCATATAATATATTATTTTTGGTTTTTAGGTCCTAACCAATGATGTTGCATCATTTTAACAGCTAGTTAAGCGATGATGTGATACTATCTCAACATATATCAATAGTTGAAATGATACCATATCATCGGTAAGGATCCAGAGCCAAAATATATATAGGGACCCAAAACAATAGAATATATATATATATATATATATTATAGAGACCCAAAAAATAACAAAAAATTTATAGGGACCCAAAGTAAAAAAAATGGTATTTTCTAAGGATCCAAAACTTATTTAAGCCTAAATATATTAACTAATTAGATCTAGTATAAAAATTTCAACTTAATAATATAAATATTATTCAACAAAATATTTATTTATAAAATTATTTTTACATGGTTTCTAAGTAAAAATAATGCCATAGGATTTAAAAGTAATAGAGATGAAGGGCTTAAATAAAGTTTCAGTCACTAAAAAAATATCAATTTTATAGTTTGAGTTCTTAGAATTTTTTTGTGTTATTACGAGTCCTTATTTTAATTTTTAATTTTAAAAAAAAAATTTGGACCAAAACCTTATTTAAATCTAAATAAATAAAGAGATTTTGTGTTGTTATATAATATATCAAAATAAATAGATTTATTGTTCATAATAGCAAGATTGTCTATCATAAATTAAATTTTAAAGTATCTTAATTTATTAATGATATTATTGATGAAGTTATTTAAAACCATTTTGTCTTAAAAATATATTTAATAATTTAATTTAATAATTTTGATTATATATTTATGTATAAAAATCAACATTAGCTTTTAATACAATAATTTCAACATCACAATGTAATATTTATATTTATAATATTTTAAATAAATAAATTTAATATTTTAAATTCAGAAAATCTTAATTTAGTTATAAAAAAAAAAAGATTCCATCGTTTATAATTGAAAAGAATGTTTACAAGAGGTTTTTGAACAACCCCTAATTTATATTTATCCTTGTCGATTTTGTATAAATTCTTCTCTTTTTTAGAAAAAAAATCTTGTTGGATTTTTTTGTTTTTGTTTAATTCGTACTCTTTGCAAATTTCTTTTGACATCTATATTTTTACCTTTTTTTTTATAAATTTCATTGTTTTCTTGAATTTTTGACAGTTTCTTACTAAAACTTAAAAAGGGAGGGGGTATTTTTTCTAAATAATATAAACAAGTAACAAATAAGAAAACAAAATTTATATAAACAAAATTCTGACATAATGTACTTATTTGATTGAATACGTACATTAGATTGAATCAAATTAGTTTGCTGTATGCAGATTAATAGAAATTCAACCCATTTCATAAAAAAAGTGTGACCTATTATCCAACCAACAAAACTACTTATTAAAAATAAAAATTTACTGTTGCATTGAAACAAATAAATATTAACTAATCTTATTAATATTGAATTTGGTAAAAAAAAAAAAAAAAAGGAATTAATAATTGAAAAAGAAGATTCTTTGAATACTAAAATTACATATTGAATTTGGATTCTTGTATCCATAATTCAAAAAGTTTTTGTGATTATTGCTGAAGAATTGAAATAAAAGATAGGATAGAGCTATGATAGTTATTGTATGGGGTTTACCCAATGCTAAATGCAAAGGCGCATAATAGATCGATATGAACATTATGAGCTATCCCATAATAAACCTAGTTGTTGCTGATATTTTCTTCTCAGTCCCTTCTTCCACAAGCCTAGCTATAATACAAAAAAAATCATGGAAAAATTTGTTGACTAAAGATTTTTTAATCAAAATTAAATTTATTTTATGTAATTAATACATATTTAAATACATAAAAAAATTAAATTTACATAATAACTATTTTTGTTTGGTGCAAATGAGGGGCTTAGGAGTCCCTAGAAAATATTATTAAAAAATCTGGCAAATCCTAGAACTTACATCTTCCATTAAAAAAGTATAGATAAACCTAAGACTCAAATCAAAAATCTTACTCTCCCCATTAAGGGTGAAGCCAAACTTTGCTAAAGTATCCGCGACCATGTTTTCTTCTTTCGTGTAGCTTCCTTTGTAAGTCACAAATTCTTTAATAGATTGGATCAATTAAGTCATTGTGTTTGTTGCTCCGCACATTCCTTCCACTAATTCAATTGTATGTTTTGAATCAAATTCAACACAACCTTTTAAAACCTCTATCCCATGCAATTTTGATACCATAGCAATGACCCATACTTCTGCATGTACGATTGAACACGTTCCTAGATTATGCACAAATGACCATAATACGACTCCATTTTGATATCATAGAACACTTCTGCATGCTACTTTGCCACTCACATTGGTAGCTCCATCACATTTGAGCTTATATTGTCCTTGGCCTAGAGGCTCCCACACTACTTTTCTCATTCTCGATGAAGTGTTATTGTTATCATGAACTATGCGCTTGAACTCGGATGCGTACAAGGTGCTTATTACCATTCGTTTAGATCTGGCCACAATACTTGAGACTGACGCCGAGAATAAAGAGAAACTACATCATTCTAGTTCCTCCACAGGTAGTATAGAGCTACCCCAAACTAAGTATGTCATTCCCTCTGTTGGTGATTAATAGCCATGTGCATGTTGCTTTGTAGTCATTCACTCACCTTATCGATAAAGAATTTAATCTTATTATTATCAAGATCTTCTAGGAAATCTATTTTGTCTTTTTTAGAGGAATCATTTTGTATAGCATTTATCTTTGTTAATTTTAATTGGTCCAAATTTTTATTTATTTCTTCTAAAGCTATATCAGTTACTTTTCCTATTTTTAATTATTTTTAAGTAATTATTATTTTTATAACAAGGATTCCAACCTATTTTCAAACCATTAAAATTACAAGCCCCTAGTTTTTGTCCCCCTACTATCCCAAATCCACAATTTTGGTCCTTAGTTTAAAATTTCGACATTTGATCCCCTACTTTCAAAATCAAGTAATTTTGGTTCAACTGTTAATTTAGAGGCGTTAACCATTAATTTTAAAGTTGATTTTTTTTATTGTAATTATTAATTATTTAATTAAAATTAATTACTTTAATTTTTTACTAATGTCTAAATTACCCTTTATTAGAAAAGGACATTGTTAGAATATATATTATCTTTATATTATATTGGTAGTTATTATCTTTATATTATCTTGTTAGTTATTATTTATCTTTATCTTTATATGATGTAATCAATTATTGAAAGTTTCCTCAATATAAATAGAGATGAAGTGTGATTTTCTAAAACATACATTTAGTAAATACATCATTCTAATATGGTATCAAAGTCTAGTTGAGGGAATCAGGGAAATCGTGCTTCACCGAAGACAATTTGTCCCCGGTGGACATCTCTGATGGATCTTCTTTCCATGACCTCTCTTTGTCTCTTTACTTCCCAACGATCCTCACTTCCTCTCATGACAGGTGACCCTCTCTTCCTCCCTAGGTTAATTTTTTTTCAAAACGTCGTGAATAGTGTGTGAACAGTACCGCACCTTTGCGAAGCTGCTATTCACCATTGCCGACCAATATTTTTCTTCAAAATTTTTTTTCAAAGCGCCATGAATAGTGCGTGAACAATACCACACCTCTGCGAAGTTGTTGTTCACCATTGCCGACCAATCTTTTTCTTCAATTTTTTTTCAAAGCGTCGTCATGAATAGTGCATGAACAGTATCGCACCTCTGTGAATTCACCATTGCCGACCAATCTTTTTCCCGGTGCAATCACACCAAATCAAGTGCCAAAGCTGAACACTATCACACCTTTGCGAAGCTGTTATTCACCACTGTTGACCAATCTTTTTCCCAACGTGATCACACCAAATTAAGTGTCAAAGCTGAATATCAATTATTGCATGAACAACACCGCACCTCTGCGAACCTGCTGTTCACCACCGCCAACCAATCTTTTTTCCCAGCATGATCAGTACCGCATATGACATTTGTAACAAGCTTAGCTCATATGACATATATTCTCCAGCTTGAGGGGGGTGTTAGAATATATATTATCTTTATATTATCTTGGTAGTTATTATCTTTATATTATCTTGTTAGTCATTATTTATCTTTATCTTTATATGATGTAATCCATTATTGAAGGTTTCCTCAATATAAATAGAGATGAGGTGTGGTTTTCTAAAACACACATTATTATATCATGTACAAGTCAATTAAAAGACAATTGACATTCTAAGATGTAACAATTTGTAAGATACAAGGAACAAATTGTTGTCCCCTAAATAATTTGACAGCAACTGCATGCCAAACTGTTAAGACCTAAGCATGCACTCTTTCAAAATTGCAAACACAATTGTTATCTTAAAGGCTAAAGCACAAAAAGTAGATGGTTCAATTCTAGCCACGAGTTTAATCCCATTTATAGAGAATTAAAATACAAGTCATGAAGTCCCTTTCGATAGCTATAAATCATTATATCTCAACATCCAAAAAAGGTATAAAAAGATCCAACTATGAGTTATTCACCGGTCCAATTGCAGTTGATTGTTGGCTTGATGGTGGTGCTCTTGAGATTGAGACAATGCTTCGTGGGGAACAAATGGTGCTCTTGAACTTGTAGTTGGTGCTCGGGCTTGTGCAATTGATTGAGTAGTTGGAGCCGGTGCTTGAGCAGATTGGCTAGATTGAGTATCTGTAGCACCAATATGCGCAGTTGCAGTAATAGAGGAAGTTTGATTTTATTTTTTGCAAAATAAATGGGTTGATACTTGTTATATTTTTGCAAAATATATCACAAACTTAAATGTTCTTTTGGATACCTTTGGTTGAGAATTTTGTTGGGTAGTTGGTTTCTTTTTCAAATTCTGTCACAAAACCATATTGCAAGATGTAATTATATGAAATTATAAAACCAAATATCAATGATTGCATGTATAAATTACATTATTTCCACCTTTTGGAATGTCCTTGTCTGCCCTTGTTTTACCTTTGCACATTCTAATATTATGACCAACTGTCCCACAACCTTTACAAGTAAAACATGTTACTTGCCTTGGTAATTTGTACTTATTTTTTTGCTATCATTGGCCTTGTTCCTAGCCTTTTTAGGTCTACTAGGTGCTCTCCTTTTCTTGGGTGGATTAATTGGGTTACCCATACTTTTAGGCCACAATAATGGACTACGAGTAAGTGGTCATATATGTGCCTTTCTTGTATTGTTAAGATTTTGGCAAGCGTACCAATTTCGTACAAGTAAATATAAAATGGGAAGTCCAAGTATCAAATCCACAAGGACTCGCGTAACACTCGACAAAAAGGCAATGTTTCACTAACTATGGCTTTCGGAACAAGTGGTTTTGAGTTTGAAAGCAAGAATGTAAAATAAGAACATGAATAAACAAAAAATAAAAGGGAAAAGAAACAAGAACTCTTTTTGGCATTTTCACAAACACTTAATATGCATAATCCAGTTTTTGCAAAATTAAGAAAACATTGGGGCTTGATTTCACTCCACCTTCCTCTCATGTATCAACAATATTAAATATCCAAGTTCGAGCATTAACATCACTATCAACCAATAAATATACTCTGACCCTAATTCATTAGATGAAAAGATTCTAAGTTCCTTGATTAAACTCTTAATTCCTTGAATAGTTTAGTCAAGTAACTTGCACTAAGAAAAGTGGTCATTAGATAGCTAAACAAACAATTAGTTATCTTTTCTAATTCAAGGTTCAAATGCACTTTCCAATGATCATTCAAACCCTAACATCAAGCAAAGGGTGATCAAGCCAAAGCAAGCATTAAGCATAAAAAAAGATAATAACATTAAGCTAAACTTGAATAGAAATTTAGAGTATCACAAAAGAGAAAGAGTTGAAAGTTACATCAATCCCAACAAAAGTTAAACAAACTACAAAACTAGAAGAAGAAGAAGAAGAATAAATAGGGAAGGAATTGGAAGAGAATCCATAGAGACTAATGGAAAGCTTCCCAGCTAGCCCAAAAACCCTAAATTTCTTCTCCCTCAAAACCCCCCACTCCATGATAAGAGATGCCTTCAAATACCAGAGAAATGTGCGTTTCGTCTTTTCTACATAAGTGACTTCTCGCTAAGTGCCAAATGAGGCTTAGCGAATTCTTCAATTTTTTCTCTTCACAGAGAGGGAAATTCGCTAAGCCTCAAATTAGGCTTAGCGAATTTCAATCTTCAGCAATTGTTCTAAAGGCTTCAGGCTTAGCTTCACTTTAGGCTTAGCCGCACTGTTGGTGCAGTAAAACTCCCTGAAATTTGCTACACTGCTCTAATCATTGATTTCTTCACCAAAATAAACCAAAATTATAAACAAGGTCAAACAAAGCTTAGATGTATTGAAATATTAAGATAATTGCCTCTAAAATAGTGATTGAAACTATGCCTCCATGGTACTTATCATGTATCAATAAAAAAATTGCAACAATAAATTTTAGAGCATTTAAGAGCATTTCAACAGTAAATTCAGACCATATTAGAGGTAAAATTTTAGAGCATTTCAATAGTGAAATTCCATAGCATTTCATATGTAAATTGAGTATATCACCAGTAAATTCAGACAATTTTTAGTAGGAAATTAAGCATTTTAGCAATAATTTTCAATACATTTTAGACAATATCATCAGGAAATTTTCAGCAATAAAATTCATAGCATTTCAGTTGTAAATCCATAGCATTTCAACAGTAAAATTCATAAAATTTTAGACCATTTCAACAATATATTCATAGCATTTCAACAATATATTAATAGCAATCAGGGAAAGAAATTACAACGTATAACAAGATGCAACATAATCTTCAGGTTGATAGTTGTTGTGCCATAAACATGCTACAACATGGCCGCAAGGAATGCTTGATCCCATTTTCTACATCTACAGCTATAGCTCCCTTTGGTGAAGTCCACGACATGCTTGTGATAGTAATTTGACACCTCAAACTTTGAGTATTGGTCATCACTAGACCATGGTCATCACTAGACCAAATAGGACTCCATTCCTGAGCATCTTTTTTGCTTTTCTCTAGTATTTGTTGTATTTTAGGACAAATATACAGGGGCCCTATATCTAACCATCAACTCCCTTAATCTTACAATCCTTGTTGTTAGATAGAACTTAATCCATTCAAGCAAATTGATGATAGGTTTCTCGCAGTACTCTAATATACTTTTGTTGAATGCCTCACACATGTTGTTAACTTGAAGATCACCACTACACCAAAAATAACTTTAGATAGCGTCATTTAGATAACGCTTATAAATGAAAGCACTATGTAACAAAAAATAGAGAATAAAGATAGCACTTCCCTAAATAAGCGTGATATAATGTAATTAAATAACTATTATCTTTGTTTTATTAATTTTAAAAAGTAACAATTAAAAAATATAAAGCACTTATTTGGAAAAGCGATATTTTTATGAAAAGACATATACTATGTCATTTTATTATTTTGTAGATTAAACTTAACATGTATCTTATAAAAAAAAAAGGCTTAATGTCACTTTTAGTCCATTAAGTTTCATATTTTTTACGTTTTGGTAAATAATGGTTTAAAAGTGTCATTTTAGTACTTTAAACTATGTTTTAGTTATATTATGGTACGTAATGTTTTATAAGTTTCATTTTGATACATTAAGCCATGTTTTAGTAATATTTTGGTATATTTCAAGGTTTTTTATAATAACTTTAACATCGTAAGTGTTTTAAAATTTAAAATAATGGCGACTAAAAACTGCCACTATCTTTATTTTATAAACTAAAAACCACTCTAAAACCACCATCTTCAACCTTGCACCATCATTCAAAACCACCACCACCTCTCAACCCTCGTCCTCCCTTCGCCACCACCTAGATTTAACTTCAAACGATAAAAAAGAAATCAAACAAAATTAAAGTAAACAAACAACATCATAAAAATGAAAAGCAGCCACATCAAGCCATATTTGATTCATTTTCCTTGTTGTGGGTACTCTAATCTAAACCTTCTTCCAAATCCAACAATGAATTGTAGGCCAGAACACAACCCATAATTAATAACTGATGTTTAGTTTCTATAAATGAAGTAGATCCAAAGAAAAAGGAGAAGATAGAGAGAGAAAGGATAATGACACAATTGGAATGTTGTTGTGGGTACTCCATTCATTTGGGTTTTTTGCGAGGAGAAGGAGAGAGAGAAAATGACTGCACACATAGAGAAAACAAATGGTGAAAGTGAGAATACGAATGGAGCATCACAACAAGAGAGTGTTGGGTTCAAGATCATGCAAGAAGATTAGATCAACATCGAGAAGGCCATATTTGGTGGAGGGGAGGCTGAGAGGTGGGGTGGTTTTAGATAATGATGAAAGGTTGAAGATGGTGGTTTTACAGTGATTTTTAATTTTTAAAATAAATGGATAAAGTATGAAATTGGTCCCTCAACTTTTCCACATTTTTTATTTTGGTCCCTCAACTTTTTATTGACTGGTCTTGGTCCTTCAACTTTCATTCCGTTTGGGTTTTAGTCCTTTCATCCAAATGCTCTGTTAAGTGTTGACGTGGCATATAATTTTTTGGATAAAGTATGAAATTGATCCCTCAACTTTTTCACATTTCTGGTTTTGGTCCCTCAATTTTTTGTTGACTGGTCTTGGTCCTTCAACTTTCATTCTGTTTGGGTTTTAGTCCTTCAATCCAAATGCTCTGTTAAGTGTTGACGTATTACGTAATTTTTCTTTTCTTCCTAAATCCCTAATTTCCATACTATCCCTCCTCCGTTGATTTTTGGCACCCTTCGCAAGTCAATTTCGACTTTCCCAAATTGCTCCTTCATTGTTAAATGATCTTCAAAATTGAATAAAGGGCTTTGTTTTCCATGAGTAGACGATCAAAACACATGTTCATATGCTTGATTTCATTACCTAAGCTGCAAGAATAAAACAAATATTCTCGCGGGTCAAATGCGACCCTATTCATTGTTGTTTGGACGCGAACACAAGAGTTTCGTAAGCAACTATGACCTCCTCCGCACTGCAATGCAAGGTAGTGATGTGTAGGTGGAACGACGGTGGTGGAGGTTGTGTGACGCTAATCCTGGATCTCTTAGATGGCGTTTGATATCGATAAAGGGGATGAGGTTCACGGTGGGGATGTGGTTTAACAGAGGGGAAGGGTTCGACGAAGAAGGAGAGGTCTAACGATGAGGATGTTCGACGGAGGGAGGAGGCTCGATGGAGAGCATGAACTAGCTCGACAAAGAGGATGAACTTAATGAAGCATATGACAGAAGGACCAAAACCCGAAACGGAATGAAAGTTGAGGGACTAAGACCAGTCAACAAAAAGTTGAGGGACCAATTTCATACTTTACCCAAAAAAAAATTATGTGACACGTCAACACTTAACAGAGCATTTGGACGAAAGGACTAAAACCCAAATGGAATGAAAGTTGAAGGACCAAGACTAGTCAACAAAAAGTTGAGGGACCAAAACCAGAAATGTGAAAAAGTTGAGGAACCAATTTCATACTTTACCCAAAATAAATTAAAGATAGTGACGGTTTTTAGCTGCCACTGTTTTAAATTTTAAAACACTTAGAGCATCCACAATGGATTGCTTGCTAAGCATTGTGTGAGGGAAGCATGATGCTTGCCAAGCATTTGCCTTTGTGGGGTAATAAATATGTGTTGTTTGGGAAGCATGATGCTTACTCAAGCAACATTGCTTCCTTTTTTTTTTGCATAAAAATAATAAAAAAAACATATTATATTTTGTTTTTTAATAAAAAAAAAAACAATTTTACACAACTAGGCAAACTTGTTAAACTTTTTTTACACTAATTGTTGAAAGTTTTATAATTTTTACACAAGCTGTTACGTTATATTTTTTTAAAGATGTTGAACTATTTTTTTTTATTATGAAAGTTGTTGCTATAATTATTTTTAGTTGAACTAAAATATTTACTAGCCGTTGAACTAATATTTACTAGTCGTTTAACGTTTTTTTTTAATATATATATATATATAAAAAAGATACATTTCAATAATTTTTTACACAGCTAGAAATTTTCAAATTTCTCTAATTTTCACTCTAAAAAATTCTCAGCTTCTTTCATTTGTTTTCATTCAATGAATCCAAATCAAAATCCATTGAATATGAATCCATGGTTTAATTGTATGTTAAATTTTCAACCTCCTACAAATCCAAATTTTTAAAATTCTTCAGATTCATCCAACCCACAAAATAATTCCAATATGGCAAATTATCAATATGCTACCCCCCATTTCATCCTTATCAATTTGAGATGTTTCAATCACAACCAATTAATCCTGTCATGGATCAAGGGTGGGTCTTCAATGGATATTAGTAGTGACCAATGTTCTGACACACCATCCGAGTTCACGTTAGAATCTAAAATTCTATTATTTTCCACCCAGGTTAATAAAAAACAAGAAGAAGCACTCGGAACACAACAAAAATCATACTTCTTTGCCAAGGAAGATGAAATTCTCATTAACTCATGGTTGAATGTTTTGAAGAATGCTCACAGGAACCAACAAAAAAATGCAACTTTTTGGTCAAAAATTACAGAAAACTACAATAATTTTCGTAAGCAACATATGAAACCAAAAGAAACATCATAATTAAGATATCGATGGCAAAGGATTAATGAAAATTGTGTTAAATTTTCAACATGCTACAAACAAGCTTGTCAAAGAAAGAAGAGTGATAGTTTTGAGTTTGACATCATAAGTGATGCACATAAGATTTATTTGCGGTTTCAAATTAGAAAGTGTATGGCACATAGTGAGGAAACAACCTAAATGGTTGGCACAATTTGAAGAATCTAGCAAGAAATCAAAGACTTTTGCTTCTGGAGCTTACACATCCTCTTTTAATCCAGCTACCATGGATTACGAGCCATCATCAGCTACCATGAAACGTTCAATTGGGACAAAAGCAGCAAAGAGTAAGGCACAATCAAAAGGTAAGGAAAAATCTTTTGATGTTGATCTCACACGTATGGAAGAGGTTTTGAAGACCAAAGCAAAAGCATTACAAAACATTGCACATTCCAAAGATGAACACAATAGATTGAAGGAGATAGATATCCTTTACAAGGAAACTAGTGGTATGACTAATATTCAATTGCAAATTCATGAGAGGTTATGTAAGGAAATAATAGAAAAATATGAACTTTAGATAATTATGTAGGTTTTAATTATATAATTGTTATCATGTATTAGTTTTTAATTACGTAACTTTTGAATATTTATTAATTATTTTGATTATGTTTTATTTTATTTTATTTTTAATTATGTAATATTTGTAAAAATAATTAGCCATTGTAAACCATAAAGGATTAAAATAATATATATAAAATTGATTAGATAAATAAGATAATCTTCTATGTTTTGTTTGGAGAAGAAAGAAAAGAAGTATTAAAATATAAGAAAAAGGTTTATGCAGTGCCCCAATAAAATTATTTTACACTGTTAGTCAATCAAAATCTTTCATTAATGGTAAGACAGTTAACTTTTATAAAATTATTTTAAAAATCATTACAACAGTGGTTATGATTAATTGACGGTGTAAATAGTCTATGAGTATTTTACTCTTAAAATATAAATGATAATAATAATAATAATAATATATTTTGTTATTTACACTTAAGTCTATGAGCATTCTTTTTGTTTCCTTTAAAAAAAAGAGTTGGGTAGGCTTTATATAAATATCTAATATATAATGCATGAAGAACTTAATAAAAGGTTTTAATTAATACCTAACGATTAGGTTTTAATTGTGTAAGTAAATTTATCATTACGTTTGTAATTAAAAAAAAATAAACATTACCATTTGAATATGAATATGATTTTCCAGCATCTTAGTGTAATTTTGGTCCCAAAAATTTTATTTTTTGTGATTTTTTTCTTTCAATTTTTTTTCATTACTTTTGATTCAAAAATTAATTTTTTTAGCAAATACCTCCGTTAACAAAATAATGTAAAACTATTTCAAAATTAAGTTAAAAAATTAACTTAACTTCATTTTTTACCGAACACATTTTATTTTAAAATTGCATTTGAAAACTATAAATTAAAAACTAACAACCACCTTTAGTGGAACCTTAGTTAACAAATCATTGCCATCACCACCACACTTAACCTATCAAAAAAACACATTATGTTCGAAACTAATTATCAAAACAAAAAAAATTAAATAATAGAAGTACCAAAACTATTAAAAAAAATAATTTTGAGAAACCAAAATTGTTGAGAAAAAATATAGAAAACTAAAATAAAATAAAAAATTTGGGAATAATAACTAACAAATTTAACTCTCGCGTAGGATCCTCTCCCGCGAGAATCATCTCCAGCACTCTCCACAAGCTTGTGGATCATTTGACAAATCTTGCAGCCGGAATTAAGAGCTAATAAATTTAAATCATGCTGTTTTCTCAAGCCTACGTCAAAGCATACTAGCTTTTTCAGTTTTGCTATTTGATATTACACTATTAAAGATTTAATGTTTTGATATAATTTAACATTGTTAATAAGAAAAGATTTAATATTGTAATATAATTTCATACTATTAAGAAATTATCAAAATAAAAATTAATTACGTGTTTATATTTAAAATATAAATCAGAGATAAAAAGTACTCCATCCATCTTGTCCTTATTATAATGCACAGTTTGGGAAAAAAAAATTGGTCCTTTCTATAAGGCATTATACAATTTCCATAAGTGATTTTTTCTTCTTCCTTATGCATCCCTATTAAAAATTATGAGTATGTGTTAAGGTTATAATGAGAAATCAGGAAGCGAAATTGAGCTACCAAGACTTTTTCAGTTTTGGAGTATTTGCCGGCAATAAAATCCATTGAAATTAGTGTATCAATACAATAAGGGACAGATTCAGGAATTAAGGAACTTAAGAGAGGGACTAAAAATTTTTTTACAAAAATTGTAGATAAACTTTTTTTAAAAAAAATTAATGTAAAATTTATATAAAAAAAGATTAAAAAAAATGGATATTAAAATTTTCAATTTTTAAAAAATTGAGAGTAAAATCTGCAATCATGTAATATAAGAGTAAAATAATAAAGTAAAATTTATAAGATTTTAAAAAATTGTAGATAAAAAGTGTTAAATTAATTTATTAAGAATAAAATTTACAAAAAAAAAATTAAAAAAATGTAATGAAACAAAATATTTAGTAGGTATAAAATTAAGATATGACTTACTAATAAAAAATTTAAATAAATATTAACTTAAAAATATATTTTTTAATAATTTTTATTTTATTTTATATATATATATATATATATATTAATAAAGGGAAGTGGGAGGAGGGGGCTGAAGATCCGTCACTTTAGAAGCTTCTTTCAAAATATGTTTAACAAAATTAACTAAAAAAATTATTAAAATCTTGAAAAACCAACTAGAAACTTAAAAGTTAGTTTGCAGCTGAAATTTTTTAAGTTAATTTACTAAATTATAAGTGTTCAATAAATTATATGTTGATGTAATTAAAAATATTAAATAAAAAAACAATATATTTATATGATTTTTTTTTATAAATTTTAATTTTATTTTATAGATAAGAATATATTTTGAGGTGTTATAGTTTTAACTTTTAATTAATTTTAAGCTCTTGTATTTTTTATTTATAAAAAAATTATTTTATTATTTCTTAATGTCAATATTTCAAATAATATTTTTTCATATTATTATGTATTTTATTATTAGTCTTATACTATATCTTAAAGTATTTAAAATAAAGTAAAAAAAAAAAAACACTAAGTAGATATTATACGTTAGAAATTAAAAAAAAAAGAATTTACTAAAATAAAATAAAAAATAGAAGTTAATTGAAATGATAGCCTAAGTCTAATAATTAATATTTATTTCATATTTATTGTTATTTGCATATTTACATGCTGCCTATTTTTCTAATTAAGGGTGTAATTGTTAGTTATTTTGCAATTACTATTCATACTTTTTTAAATACATCCCTTCTTGTGCTTTAAGAAAATAACCTTTTTCTAGAAATTAAAATTCCGTAATTGATAATATTGACACCAGAATCTATTTCTTAGATTTCAGAATCAAAATTTCCGAAAGTGTTAAACATTCTGGAAATTAATTAATTTCCAATAGCTTGTTTAAAAAAAAAAACAATTGAAGAATAGAACCACAAACAGTGGGATCTCTGTTTGTGAGAAAAGAAATTAAACTACTCAACCCTTATGTAAGTGAAATTTTAACTCAATTATTTTGATTTTAATAAAATTTATGAATCAAATATGTTAAATACAGAGGTAAGTAACCTACTGTACGTAGGTTAACTTAGTAAATTTGGTATCATGTTTTATTGAATACAAATGAAAAAACAACAAACCATAAGCAGCAATTGATGATTTAACTCTTGCTAGCTATTTTCTTGAAGAACATGATATCACAAATTTTAGTAAGAAAGACACAAGTTTCCTCTAACATGAGCATACTATTACCCTTCGAGCTAGGACTCCACATGCCATAGTACTTGAAAAATTTCTCTGACTTTAAAAATATGCATTACAGTGAGATAATGCCCATATGGAGATACAAGATAAGAAAGTGAGATACAAAAATTGTATATATATGCTGACATGACAATAGTAGATAGTGCACGCATTCATATGTTATGGAACTTTTATGTAAAATGTCCTTTCATTTAATTAGAAATAAGAGAAATTGGAAATTCGTAAATGGATGAGTACGTTTAAAATTTGAATGTCCCAAACAATTTATGTATACAGCAGTGTATTTTTTGTACACGAGGATAATAAGGAATGTTTCAAGTTCTTGAGATGGATAACGATATTCGGAAATCTAAGAAAAAATAAGTATTTAATCTTTTGGCAAATTATTTCATGTCTAGTTCTTCTAGGGGCATAGATGCCCCCATTTTAATGCCCAATGAAGTTGCACTATCTATGCTTTTCATCTACATCAGTCAAACTCATTCAACTTTTTGAATTCTCATCTTGGTCCCAAAGGTCACTTTATAATTAACAGTTTTAATAAAATATCATTTTTTCCCATTTTTTAATTCCAGAAAAAATAGGAGAGAGAAACATTCAAAATAACAACGATTTGATCGAAACCCAAAAAACCTAATTCTCATTTACATTTGAGCAATCAATATCATTTTAGGGGAATCTTCCTATGAATCGTCAATGGAATCATCAAAGCCCTCCCTGTGTACTCACTACCCAGTGGGTGCTCCTTTAATCCAAACCTACCACGGTCTATCACCAAAACGATATTGATTAGGAGTGTACCCACTACTCGGCAAGTGCTTCCAATTTCCATGCCCATGCCATGTGTTATTTTATTTCATGTGCATGCACCTAACTTAACTTAATTATCTCCCTCTCTCTTCTACCTCACCACCTCCCATTTCATTTGTTGAGTTAAGGAAGCAAATGGAAGGCATCACCACTAGCATGTGTAGAAGTGTGAAGGAGTACTAAAGGAGAAAATGGTATAAGAGGTTAAACGAGTTCAGTCGGAGAAAATCGGACTGTGTTGAATTGGGGAGCACCTAAACCGGGAAGGGTGGCCATCAGATCTAGAGGTGGAGGATCACACTCGCCTCACCTAAGATCCAAATATGGAAACTTCCCTCTCCAAAGATGTTGTGGGTTTGGTGAAAAAAAAATATTTTATTAAAACTATTAATTATAAAGTGGAATAAGTTTGACCAGGAAAATAGGTTGCTCTAAAATAGGTGCAACCTTATTGGATATTAAAATAGGGCATTTATCACTATAAGAAAATTTTGTTTTAACGACCAAAATTAAGAAAATTTGTCGCTAATAACGATAGCGACCAAAAACATCTGCCATAAAATCTCAAGTCCCTAACTGTTAGCAACTGAAATATGATTTAGTCGTTATACAGCGATCAAAAAAATCGGTAACTGAGTTTTATATTTCGATTTTCGATGACTAATTCGATCACTATTAGCCACCAATTATTTCAATCGTTAAATCACAATTTTCTAGTAGTGTATGTCCCAAAAACAACCAGGCATACAATAATTTGTCTAATTTTTTTTATCCATATACTTTATAAATAAAGTTTTGATTTATTTTTATTTTAGTTTTACTTTGGGTGGGGTATAAATGTAATTTAAATTTATTAATAATTTTTCATTTAATTCAATTAAATTTTTTTTAACTTAGTATTACCACGGGTCATTTAATTCAATTAATTCTCAAGCTGATCTTTGAACAGAATATATAAATCATGTGACCGTTTGTTTGATTGATGCTTCAACAAAAGATAAAAGATTTAATTAATTGAATCAATCAATTATATATATTAATTCTTATCTTATAAAAAAAAAGATATAATTGTATTAACTATATCTTTCTATTTCTATTAATGAATCCCTCTTATTCATATAAAGGCTATATCCCCTATGAAAAGTTTACACAACACTATCTTATATCTCCTACTTTCGTTCTTATTGCATTTTAGAAATTAAGAATGGAACAAGCACGACGCGCGCCTACACTTTTCTCACACCCATGTATGTTGATGAGTATTAAGGGATAATAACAAACTCAGTTTTGATCTTTGGGGATGATAACAAATTCAGTTTTGATCTTTATAATTTTAAATTACTATTTCATTATTCTTAGCTTGTTGTTAGTTCTTATCTTTAACCTAGTTTAACGGGTTGTTTGGCTAGTTGTTACAGCTGAAACAAACCTTCTTTATGTGTATTCTCTTTCTATAAAAAATGTGTCATTCATCCTTTAATTAATAAGAAGAATTATCTTTTCTTATATGGTATCAGAGCTTTTAGCTTAACAGCAAATATCGATCCCTAGCTTGGTTGAGGGGATAAGGGAAATCGTGCTTCATCGGGGACAAATTGTCCCCGGTGGACATCCTCGGTGGACTTCCATGACCTCTCTTCCCTTCTAGATCCTCTATTCCTTTAATGATTTTTTTTTCTTCTAAACGTGCCTCATCGTGTCTCATACTGACTTCTAGTACATGAAAACATTGATTTGCTTCTGTCTCACTTAGGTGGTTAAGCACATTTGTTTCTCTCCATGGTGGTTTAAGAAATGTGTCAAACACGAGCCCCACAACTGTTTGGTGGCTGTGTTATCAAGATTATGTAATAGATTCTTGCATTAGTTGCTGAAATTTCGAAAGGCTGTAATTTGTGTTATGTAATTTTGAAGGTTTTAACTCTTACTTTTGTTTGAGTTATGTATAGATCACTCTCAAATATATGTAACAATTTTCAGACTTGTTCAATTTTATGTGCTAGGTGTTTTCAAAACATAGTAGAATGATAGAATGAAACTCAAACTTTAATGGTTTTTTTTATGCATTTACAGTTTTTGACTTTACTTTATAACTGCACCTTCATGAGCTACTAACTTTGTTCCTGTTTTTAGCAGGTAAAAAAAAGTAGACCTTGTTTTTAATTTGAACTTATACACGTCCACATTGTAAATCTGTTGAGATTTGTTGTATAAATATGATAAGTAATAAGCGTATTGTAGGATTTCATTGCAATTTATGTTTACTAACAATGAAATATGCCTTATTGTGCTAAGGATTCATATCTTGAGTTCTGAATTCCTTTATTCAATTTTTTTTCACCAACACGAGGACATGTTTTATGAGTGACTTTAGATAAAGAAAACTTAGAGCTTACAAAAACATTCTAACGGATGTTAGTTGTTGATGTGTTAGGGCCTGTCAGTACAAACGAAGCATTTGAGCCCCACGACTCTAGAGTAAATATTGTTTGGTGATAGATTCTTGATTCTTTAATTGAATGAATGATTTTGGTTTGCATTAGTTTTTGGTATTTTGAAAGTCTGTAATCTGTGTTTTGAAATTTCGATAGTTTTAAATCCTACCTTTGATTGAGCTGTGTATAAGGCCATTCTAAAATACTACAAAAATATTCTAATTTTCTCAATTTCTTGTGCTAACTACTTAGCTGACATCTTTGCTAAGCATGAAAAAACTATTAATGCTAAAAAAACATTCCAATTTACTCATTTTTTTGTGTTTATTTTACTGTTTTACACCAGTATTTACTGCACAAGCCTATATGAAAAATATGATGTAATGAACTTAATGTTTAAGATTTAAGATTTTGAGGCGTTTTGAAGGGATCGGCCAGCAAACAAACAACATGAGAGACTCTAAGTAATAGAAGGGTATGAAAAGAAACATAAGGCCATAGTTTTATTTTGGCAAAAAGAAAGGTGAACCCAAGAAAATAAAAGGGATTGACATTCCAATTAGAGAAAAAATACAAATCAAGATTCTTAATGAGTTTAATTGTTGTTCTAGATTCCTTAACCTAATAAAATAACACCAATATTTGTTCAATATTGTTTAATCAAAAGATAACTTATTTGAGTTTGTCATGTAATCTTTGGATAACATACATAGTTGTTTCACTTGTCGCCAATTATTATTATAAGACATGTGTATATATTTGAATTTAAATTCAACATAAATAAGTTAGTTAGTCTGAGTGCTAATTAAATTAAATGATTATTCTTTTTATATTATCTTTCTACCTTGATTTAGCTAGCATATGTCATAGTAGTTTAAATTGGATTGGTCTAATTTTGAAGTATAATGTTGAGTTATTATCATTGTTAGTTTCTTATATAATACAATACTTTATTTTTATTTTTATATCAAAGATGTTATAAGCGTAGTCTTTGGTTTTTTTTAAAACAAATAAGTGTTTTTCTTCATCGTTACCACTTGATTTTCCTAAAGACATGTTTAAAAACCAATTATTCATTGAGATGGTTGAGATGGTGACAATGATATTCGGATGTGATTTTCCATATCTATTAAAATATATTATCTATTGTAATCTTTTCTTGTTATTATCTCTAACACTTTATCTCTATTTCTTTATACTTATAAATAAATCACTCCATTGATTTTGATTCTACTTTGAATTCTTGTATTTTTTTTCTCTTTATATTTAACATAAATATAATTAAAATGAGATGAAAATTTCATATGAAAACATGTTAAAGATTTAAATTAGGCTTAAATATTAAAATGGTGCTTGTAAGATCATCCACAATGTAACAACTATCTTTTGTTATTTTCAATGAGACTCACATTTAAACATCATTATTCTTATTATTCACAATCTAATCAATTTTAACTATTAAATCTTTACGATGGTATTTGTCTTGCTCGTGAGAAACAACTTTTCAAATGGTTTGATAAAGTTGTTCTAGGTTGACAATTTTCTATTTTTAGTCCAATATGATTTTTTTTTTCCAAGTCTCAAAAATCAAATTTACATTTTTTTTTTTTTTTTAGTTTTTAGTCCCAAATTCTAATCATTAATCACCATTACAAAAAACGTTAACAATAACATAATCTTGGCATCATGGTGATGTCATCATTTGTTACATAAATAAAAGATGATTTCATCAATAAATGTCAAATGTCAGAAGGATTAAAACAAAGCTTATAAAGACAATTTTTTTTACGTAAACGAAAAATAAAATAATGGACTTAAAGAAAAAAAAATGACATTTGCATATAAGTCTTTAATATCATGTATCAATTTAATTTAATTTAAAATTAATATATAATAAAAAAAATTGTCATATATACGTGTTGCAAAAAATAATAAGACAATCGTCATATTAAAAACAACTAATGGAAAATATAATAGCAGAAAAGTCTAGCAAATTATTATTTTTTCAAGTACGAAGACAAAAAACAAGAAACATAATAATAATAATAATAATTAAAAAGAAAAAAACAAGAAACAAGAATGAAGTGATAACCAGGGTAGGGGTATTATAGTATCCGTCCCTTATCCGTGTTTGAAAAAAATACTCATCTCCCATCTCATAATTGTGCTGATAGTAACTCCAATCCCCATTCCCATTTCCATATATATAAAATAGAAAATCATAAAAAAAAAACTCATATAATATTAAAATCAAATATACATTGTTTTATCCAAACTTAGTCATAAATAAATAACATTACAAAATAATCATCCAACATAAAGATTATAAATATTATAATCTTAACAAAAATTTTAATTACACAAGAAAAAATAATATATTGAAATTAATTATATATTAAAAATTAAAAATAAAACACAAATAGATATAATATTTTCACTTCATCAATCAAATTAATTTATTTATATTTTATAATCGATTATTTTCCTAGTTAATATATTGTTTTATCTACTAATACAAATATAAATTAAAACATAACAGAATATCAAAATTAACATATAAAAAAATAATTAAAATAAAAAATAGATAATTAAATAACTTTAATTGAGTAATTTAAATAATAAAAAATTTATTATATTAATTAATATATATAAATAAAAGATACAGGTGAGTACTATAGTATCTGTACTCCATCCATTCTTATGAAATTTTACAAATAAATATCTATTTTATCCATATTTCCAATTTTCAATATGCAAACTACGTGTATTAATATTTTTGTGAGTACTCGTGATATCTTAATCCATATTTTCATAGTTAGTTATAAGAATATAAGAAGATGGAGGTTGTACTATGACTTTGCCACGTATGAAGTGATAAGTTTAGTAACTTGGGGATTATATTATGATTTAAGTGGCCCCATTAGATTATTATTGAATATATAGTGATAAAAAACACTTTAATATAATTCTGAGCAAAGTAATGGGACATTCACACCGCAACAACCACAACTTGCAACATCCATAATCGCAAAAATCTTAACACAACAACAATTAACCGCGATGACTGTTTATTTAAAACCTTGATTATTATAGAAATCATTTAGCCGTGTATTGTTCCTTTTCTTCCCTAAATGTTACCCAAGCATGTGTTTGATATTGACGAGTTTTATTCCTAGTGTATATTGATAGCAGGTGAACCAGGTTAGTTGTAAAAAAGTAAAGGTTTAATTTGTAAAACGAAAAGACGTAGGAAGTAGAATCTGTACCTCAACTTATCAGTTGTTACTCAATTTTTTTTTTCTAAATTACAATTTTAATCCTTTAATTTTAAAAAATTGATAATCTTGATCTCCTAGTTTTCAGTCATAAACATTTGGTCTTCTAATTTAAAAAATTGACAATTTGAGTCTTTTTACTTGATTATTAATTAATAATTATAATTAATAGAATTATTAAGTTAATTATAAATTTACTAGAAATATTAATTATTAAAAGGGATTAAAATATATTTTTTAATTTTTTTAATATTAAAATATTTTTTTAATGATTTGTAATCAACTATTTTTTCATGTTAAAAATGATTTTTTTAATTATATTTTCTTTGCGTGCAAAATTAATTTTAATTGATTAATAATTTTTAATTAATTTAGTAACTTTATTAATAATAAATTATTAATTAATAATTGACCAGATCAAAATCATTAATTTTTTTAAATTAAAAATACTAAAATCACTCATTTTTAAAATTAAAGAAGCAAAAATTACAATTAATCTTATTTTTTATTATTAAAACATGACATTTATAGACCCGCTAAGAAGGGTCGTGAGAGTTGCACTCATATTTAATCAATATTAATAATCAAAGTTGAAATTTAACTATTAAAACTAAAATGATAAGATTTTAAAAATAAAAGATTAAAATTGTAAATTAAAAATTAAAGAGAATAAAATCAAATATTTATGAAAATAAGGAATATTAAGCCCTTTATTTTATTATATTTTATTCAAATCAGAATCACGTTGTTCTTATAATCTGATGAAGCGGGCTTAGATATCCGCCTTAAAGTTGCAAGGTGGAAGTGGGGAGTTACACAAGCACTTGTTGTGAAGATACGAATACTCATAAAACCTTTTCAATTCCCCATCTTGCGGTATCTCACCACATAATCGATTATAGCTCACATTGAATTACTGCAAATGTTCAACTTTGGTCAGTGCCACAGGAATCCTCCCATAAATCTTGTTGTGGTTGAGATCCAACCATATGAAGCTCTTCTTGGGAAAAGTCAAATCAGAAAAATCAAACTCGAACATGTTCCTTGAAAGGTCAAATGTCTGCTTCCTTTTCTTGCTCCCGAAAAGCATGGAAGCATCGCCTTCGAGCTTGTTCCTCGACAAGTCTATCCTTTCTGGGTCTAAGTTGCCCAGAGAAGAGGGGATGGGGCCTGAAAGCTGGTTGTGACAGCATGAGATCTGGCCCGGGCTTGTTGAAGGATCCAAACGAGTCCGGGATTGGGTCCGTGAGCTTGCTGCGGTCCAGCTCTAGGGACCCGAGATTAGGTAGTTGGTAAAGTGAGCCCGGAATGAGGTTCGAGAGGCTGTTTAAGGAAAGTTTGATCAACTCGAGGTTTCTCAGTTGGGCAAGAAAAGCAGGCACTGGGCCTGAGATGCCAGTATTGGTGATTATGAGATACTTGAGTTTGGTGAGTTTGGCGATGGCGGGCTGGATTGGGCCCACGAGGTTGGGGAGCTTGTGGAACGTGATGGACTCCAAGTAAGGGAGGTCGCCAACAGAGGGAGGTATCTGGCCCGAGAGATTGGTGTCGGGGACAGAGGATGATATGTCGAGGTCGAAGATTCGGTTTGTTTCATCGTCACACCTGACGCAGTACCACTCGCAGCAATCCTCGTTTGGGTTCCACGATGTAAGGGTTGTTGAGGTCCTTCTTGAGTTGGAGCAGTGCCTTCTTGTCATGTGGGTGGCACCGTTCCGAGGATGGAAGTGGAAATGGTGAGAACAATAGGAAGCAGCATAGTCCCAACATCATCATCATCAGCATGATTCCTCACATTTTTTGCTTTTGTGAAATGTGAATGTGAAGTGGGAAATAGAGTAAGAGAGCGATGATCAAAATGGTACACATTATTCCCCTGTTTATAGGGATAGGGATGCATAGTCACGTTTCACATATGGGAGGGAATTCGTGTCCATTGTGGATGTGTGTAACGACAAAATCATCCATGCATAATTACTCTTTTTCTTTTCATTTTTATAATATGTAGTGGGGCTTCAATTTGAGGAAAATTAAATAAATAGTAAATACTCTCTTTATATAAAATCCAATTACCTAAGAAAAGTGGCTAATTTAGTTGATAGGAATAAATTATCTTAAAAGCATAATTTTTTTTTTCTAAACTATCATTATTGTCGAAGAATAAGGACAGTGCTAATAGAAAAATTAGTTTTACACTATCCTCCTATGATCCCATCTTCAAAATGCAGCAGTCCCTTTGAGAGGAAATAGAGAACAATTTACTAAAAGTGAAACATAATGGCTCATTTCCAACTCACCAATCATTCCAAATACCAGTTTGAAGACCACTACTACTCTTCTTCTTCAATTTGTTCCAGAACCAATCCTCCTGTGGACCATTCTTGCACATCTTATATACATGCTTCCACCAACTGGACATACTATTGGCATAAAATTCATTGTCGGATATTGGACCCATTTCCTTAATCACCCTTACCTAAAGCACATCTTCCTCTATTGCAAATTGCCACATCCATTTGGCTATCAACGCTTTATTAAAGCATTCTAGTTCCCTAATTCCCAAACCACCAAAAACTTTTGGCATACATACTTGAGACCACTTCACCTAACAAACTTTCCTCCTCCACCTTAGCACCCAAAGGAATTTTCTCTGCAGCTTATTAATATCATCAACAATAGATTTTGGTGCAACATGAAACAAGAAGAAGAAAAGAGGAAGAGCTGATAGAACAAATTTAATTAGGCAAATCCTACCCCCAAATGATAGATATTTATGCCTTCAAGAAGATAACTACTTTTCAATTTTAAGCATAATCGACTTCCACATGCTCACCTTACCGAAGTTAGCTCCAATAGGAATGCTAAGATAAATAAAAGGAATCGACATAACCTAACAATTTAGGATAGAAGCAAAAAACTGGACAACCTTCGCATCAACATTCAACCCAACAATCTTACTTTTATAAAAATTGACTCGAAGACCAGCCAAGAGCTCAAACCATCTCAATATAGCTTTCAACATAAGAATATTCTTCATCGGGGGCAAACCCAAAAAAAGAACATCATCTACAAATTGTAAAGAAGATATGCTTAGATTCCCTACACCAACCTTATAACCGTCGAATAAACTCTTGACCACTACCGATCTCATCATCCTACCAAAACCTTCCGTCACTAAGAGGAAAAGTAAAGGTGTTAACAAATCACCTTGTCTCAAACCCCTTTGATTCTTAAATTCCATTGTCAAACTACCATTAACAAGGACTAAAATAGTTGCAGATTCAACACAACCCTTTAAAATCCAAGAGATCCATTTGCTCCTAAAACCGCATCTCCGAAACATATAATATAAGAATGACCACCTCACCAAGTCGTATGCTTTTTCAAAATCAGACTTGAAGATTAATAGAGGTTTCTTTTGTCGCTTAGCCTCATTAATACACTCATTAGCTATCACCACCCTGTCCACATATTTCTGTTACCCAAAAAAGCAAATTGTGTCTCATGAATCACCTTGTGTAGCACCCATTTCAATCTTCTAGCCAGCACCTTTGCCACTATTTTATAAAGGCACCCCACCAAGGAAATAGGTCGATATTCATTCAATGATTGTAGGTTATCCACCTTCGAGATAAGGGAGATAAATGTAGTGTTAGTTCCTTTCGAGAATACTCCATTCTTGTGAAATTCTGACATCATCTTGAAAACATCCCCCTTCACTATATCCCAGCATGCTTTAATAAAATTGAAATTAAAGCCATTTAGACCCGGGCATTTGTTCCTATCACACTCCCATATCACCTCCTTAACTTCATCTTTCATGAATGCTGCAGTAAGCTATTCATTATCCCTCTGATCAATAGTGTTGAAATAAACACCATCTAGTGAAATAGAGACCCCCATGATCATGATATCTCTCTTCAAAGAAACTTCTGACCTTGTTTTTAATCGCAATTGGATCCTTGACCCAAGAACTGTTGATCACAAGTCTGTCTAGCATATTCAACCTTCTCTGCCATTTAATTGTGTTATGAAAAAATCAAGTGTTATCATCCCCTTCTGCCAGCCATTTCACCTTAGATTTCTAATACAACAGTGATTCATAGTTGTTAGCAACTTTCCAATACTTATCCCTGAGGTCACTCCTCTTTCCAACATTTCAATACTTGTCAGAATTCCCCCCTCTGCTTTTTGGTCCAACATGGCTGTCACAACCAAGATCACGACGGGACGACGAAGAAAATTGAATGGTATGGAATCAAAGGAGTCGCTACTAATGTTTATTAAGGAAAACATCATAAAAACCTCTTTTAGAAAAAAAAAATGGTCTTTGAAACCAGATTTGAGTTCGGGAGTCCATTATGCGTAAGGAAGGTATTAGTACCCTACAACATCCTCACAAAAACGGTTACCTCTAATTAAATAAGCAAAATCTTTATAATTTTTTAGATGTTTATCTCACCCAAACATTACTAGAAAAGAAATAATTTAATTTTTATGAAGATTAATTTTATTATAGAAAAAAAAGGAAAGATATTATTTTTATTACTTTTTGACTTAGGACTTTTGAACTGTCGCAACTCATTTATCCTAAGATATTATCAAGTTGTCGCAACTTGTACCTAAAAAAAATCTAAAGATTAAAAAAGATGTCATATCTAAATAATCTTTTTTCTTTATTTAAATTTTATTTTATTAAATTATAGATGTTTAATTGGTAAAAAAATACTGTGATAAACACAAACGCTGGATTACTATTAATTAATTAAACAAGATTTTTTTTAGAATAAGTGGGGAATAAAAAAAAAGCTTATGTAAGAGATTTTGTAAAGCAATTAGCCAATTAAATTGGGCCCATGAATGGCCCAGAAGCACGTACGGAACAAAAAAAAGGAAAAAAAACGTTTTGCCTTCACTTCACTTGCTCTCTCGTCTCTCTCGCGTGTGAACGAAAGGGGAAAAGGGAAAGGAAAAAGGGCTTTGTGCTCTAACCTCGAGGAGAAGCGGGCACGCACAACCACCACGCCGGCGATGGCAGCATGGCACGGTGCAACTACAGCGGCACGGCACGGTGCAACTGCAGCGGCGCGGCACGGTGGTCACAACGGGAGCGGCGGTGCAGCGTGAGAAGGAGAAACGAGCGTTCTCCTATGTGCACGAGACGTCCGCGGCGGCCACGATGGTGGAGGATTCGGTGGTGTTTGGGTGGTTTGGCAGAGGGGGTCGCAGTGGCGGCGCGAGGGGGGTCATGGTGGCTGAGGGTTTCCAGTGGTGGTTTCAAGGTGCCCAGGTGTAGCTTTTTCCTTTCTCTATCTCTCTTTCTCTGTTCCCATTTTGCCTTGAACTGATTGCTTTGTTTGATTGTTTGATTGGTTTATGCAGTTGGGTTCTCTGATTTGCTTCCCTTGCTATAAAATTGTGGATGGTGATTTGATTTGATTCTTTTGGTAGCTGTGTTTATGCTTGTATTTGGGATTGAATTCAATGACTTTTGTTTTGTCTCTATTTCAGGTTCTATTTGGGATTGAGGGAGCTTAATGATTCTGGTTTTGGTGTTCTTGGTAATTGTCTCTGATCGTGTTTCTTTATCTGTCTCTGTCTCTGCTTAGTTTTTGGATTTCACCATGAATGTGATTCTGATTCTAGGCCAGGCTCATATCTTTGATAGGTTTGAATAATTTAAACATAGTATTTTCCTTTCAGATTCATATCTTTTTTTTTTATCATTTTGAACAAATAGATTGCAAAATATTTCATTGCTTATAATCAAACATAGAAAAAGCTAATACATGATAAAGATTACATGAAGATTGAAAGGAAAGAAACTTGTTATTCTAGTAAGTGTTGTTCTATGGTTCTTCCTTTATTGTTCTCTATTGTTGTATTGCTCTGCTTTTCTGATCTTTTCTCTTTGATCTTGTTGTTCTGTCCTTTCTTTTTTCTATGTTTTTTCTGATCTTTTGTTTGTTTGTGCTCTCTTCTCCCCCCTCCCTTTTTTTTTCTTTTGGTATATATATGCATATATATGGGCTTTTCTTCCTAGGAAGGTTTCCTCACTTCATCATTTCTTTTTGCCTTTATAGCTGCAATGTTTGAAAAATCAACCCTAGTGTTGTGCCTACATGATGATGGAGGTGTTGATGGAGTTACTAGTTGATTGATGAAGTTGTTGATGGAGATGCTTAAGGAGTTGCTACATTTTTCTCCTTTCTCTTTTTTTCATCTCACCACTTCTTTTTCCTTCTTTTTCTCCTTTTCTTCTCTGCTGCTTCTCTTTCTTCTTCTTCACTGCCGCTTCTTTTCTCTTTCTTCTTCTCTGCCGCTTCCTTTTCCTTCTTTTTCTTGTGCTTGATTTATGCACTTATTGTAAAGAGGCCCCGTAGCATTGTAACTTAGTGAAATGAGAAAAAATGAGTTTCTTGCCTATGGTTATATTATTGTGTATTCTTCTTTCATTTTTCTTTCCCCCTCTCATTCTTTCATTTTTTTATGTAGTAAGATACAACTTGTGGGATAATAATAACAATAACATTAATAATAATAATGTAATTACATGGACATAATTGGGTGTTGATAATGGCCAATTGCTTAATCAAATCTGACCTCTTAATCTCAAAATCATCGAATACTTCAGCATTTTAAGATCTTAATACCCCTTTAAGCCTCTTCAATTTCTCTTTAAGAACATATGATGCCCACCCCTCCACCTGAATGTCTACATACGCTTGAGCTACAAAAGATGGAAATGAATTATGTGACAGCTAGCAATTAAGCAATTAAGGGTCCTAAAAGGCTTAGAACCCCAGTCTTGCTTCACATCCCTTACAATGATCGGACAATGGTCAAAAAAGGATCAATCAAGAACGGTTTGACTTGAATTCGGCCAACACACCAACCAATCAGCACTCACAAGGCACCTATCAATTATACTCGCCGCCAGGCTTAAAGCACCGAACCAAGTGAACTTTTTTCCACTTAAGGGTATATCCATAAGCTCCATATCCTCAATAAATTTGTTAAACTCAGAAATCTCCCTAAGATCAATGTAGAATCTCCCATCTCTGCCTCTTCGCTCCTCAATACTCTTGATTGCGTTAAAGTCACCAATCAAGCACCATAGTCCAATTGGAAACTTCTGTCTTATCCCCAACAATATCTCCCATAACAATCTCTTCTCTATTAGCATACATGGTGCATAGATGTTAATTATTAGTACAAGCTCAGACTCCCCCTTCTTTGTTCCCATGATATCGACATATCCTATACCTGAAAAGATATTCAACAAATTCAACTGATCCTTACCCCATAGACATAAGACTCCACCCATTGAGTTGAAAGCAGGGAATAGTCTTCACTCCACTAGGTGATTGCCCCAAATTGTCCAACACATCCTATCATCACATACTGTAGTTTAGTCTCTTGCAAGCAAACCATATCAGGTTGCTCTTTTTTTTTTTTTTATCAAGTTCATCAATTCCCTCCTCTTGATCCTTCCCCCTAGACACTTTACAATGAAGATTAAGATCTTCATGGAATAACTAGGTCGTCCCCATCTATCTTACCTGCTACCCTGTCATACCTCTTCGAGTTGTCTCTGCGCTCCAGCATCTTAACCACATCCAACACTTTGTTATCATCTTTATGGATAATGCCACCCATAGATAATCCAATATCGATCGTTTTGTTTGTCTCCAAATCTTCATTGTTGATCCATACTAATTTCTTCAAGATTTGTAAAACTTCTAGTAGGTCACGAGCATATTCTAGACTACTTCACATCACCCCTTTTGTCTCTCCCTCTCTTTGAGAAATAGACCTAGAGTCCCCATCCTTGATAGCCATACTGCCCTCAGACAACACTTGAGGCTTATCAGCCATATTAATTCTTCCCCAAAATCTCAACCATGCTTCCCATACTATCCCTTCCTTATTTCCCACCTTATCCTTCTTACTCTGTTTTTTCACGGACCTCAATCCACATTTTTTTGATAGCAAGCTTTTTTTCTTTCTAATGGGCCCATTTTTATTTATTCTCATACTAAGCCCATTTTCCAATGGTACTGAGCAACACACTTGCCTTTCTAATATACGTCCCCCTCTCTTTATCACACCTCCTTCCTTCAAAAGAGGCCTAATCAGAGTAGACCCAATATTAGGCCCCAATTCGATCTGTAGTCCATAATCCCTTCCCATCACTATTGCCTCAACCTCCAAGGGTACGCTATCCTCCAAAACACCACAAAGTTGACTTGTCACCCTATTGTCAGGTACCATACCTTCTCTAATCATAGGTTGTAAAGCTTTCATAGGGCAGTCACCATCCCCCTTAGGTTTGTCATTGTGCATAGTCTCTTCCTCCAATCTCCGATTATTTGACTTTAGTATAAGGCAAACACCAGTATCCCCTATTGTCTCTCCCACATTGCTATCTATAGTCCCAAAATGGATATAATTTTGAATTGCCTCCACTTTGTCTAGTGTATCTCTTACCCCATTTCTTGTACTGTCACCATTCCAACCGTTTGATTGCGCATTACCCGACATCCCTATTCGTTGTACCATGTGATCATCCCTATGACTATGCTCCATGTGCTTCCCCTCCAACTCACCGTTCTCAATCTCTGGTATCATTGAGACGTCGAAGCCGCCATCACCTCCACTTTCGCTCCCATCTTTTGTCCACCCTCTACCCCCTACACCGTTTTTTGAGCACATGGACTGAGCCTCTCTAGGTTCCCATGTTCCAATGGATGAATCCATGAGCGGCTCTACCAATCTCACCTCTACACTATTACACCGGCTTAATTCCATAATAAAATATTCTTGGATAAATCTAACTAGGATGATCTCGTTGTTAATGCGAATCCTTTCAAAAAGGGATATGTCCTTACACATCACAACCTTCAAAAGAATGCTTATGTACGATAATCTCTTATAACTGAACGTTTCTATGTCTACCTTCATGAACATGTCAAATGTAGCTATCAATTTTAAGAAACATTCATCATTCCATAATTGTAGAGGAATGCCATAACAGCAAATCCACACCAATCTATGTCCTACCACCTCTGCCGGACTCCACGGAACAACCAATTCAAAAATAGATGATAACCACTCCTCCTCTCCCTCAAGGATATCCTGCAAGTTATCTTCCTCCTCCCCTTGATATTAGGACCATATTATCCCCCAAGTATTTAATCGTAATCGTATTATACCCCTCAATCTAGAAGGCTTCTTGAATTTCACCGAGTCAACCACTCTTCCAACCATACATCTTTTCAACCAGTCACAATTGGTCACATTCGCCTGGAATGATCTACCTCTCCAAGAGTCATGATTTCCACCAAGCACAGTCTTTCTTTGCCATAACCTTTTCGCAGATTTGTTGTGGTTTCCCACCGCTTGAGCATATGACACCCCTTTTCTTATAGCCACCCCCATGGGGTCGGACCTATACTCCCTCGTTGTCTCCTTACGTACCATATCATGATCATCATGTCTAGTCCCGAATCTCGCATCCACACCTACCATGTTGTTTTTGCCATATCTCGGAATGTTTACCGAGAGCTTTAAATTACCAATAAGAATATTGTCAAGTTGCTTCTCAAGTGCTCTTACATTCTTCACCCCTATGAATCAGACAAACCCAAACCTATCACCCTCCTTATTCCTCCTATTAGTTATGAAATAGTCACTTATCCTCCCCTACCTCAAAAACACCCGCCACAAATGTTCCACCTCCTATTCCTTCGGGATGTTGGTGAAATTAAATGGTGTAATATCACCTCTATCTAGCCCAAAATGATCATGATGCTTCACGGCACTAAGGTGTTCCCCCCGCACCCCCCCACAATCACTCGCCCACTTCCTCTCTCTCCCCCTCATTTACATGTCGTAATCGTTAAATTGTCAATACTTACTCCCCTCACTCGCCCACTTCCTTTCTCTCCCCCTCACTTGGGGTTCAACCTACTCCATATATTCTTTCCACGAGTTCAAACCTTGATTGAATACCCTAAAACATTTTTATAAAAAAAAATCTTTTAAAATATCAAATAATCCTAATCCAATACACCTCCTATATATTTTTTCCACGCATTTGGGTTTAGTTCACAAATTTCAGTTTTTATTTGTTTTTCAAAATTTCTATATTATCTTTTGTATATTTTATATCTTAATTTGTTCTTCTATTCTTTTAAATGTAATTTCTTTATTTAACATAATAATAAAGTTAAGTCATAAGTTTTTCTTATTATTTCTTATCTTTTCTTACCTACACTTAATACTCATTTTAACATTTGACTGTTGTTTTATTTTCTTCCTTTCTCATCCTTTATATAGACATGCCTTGTTATTTTCCCTAGTCATTTTGGATATTTTATTTTATTTTGTATGTCTTCATGACCAAGCCCACTAATATTAATCATAACCTATGTTTTTTTTTTTTTTTACAAAATCACATTCAATTTAAATTGCCCCATCATTTGTATTTTTTTAAATCTTTTAGATTTAACTATGTTTTTAGTCCTTAAATAAGATATTTATTTATTTTAGGGTTTGAAATTAATTTTTTTTTTAAGGATAAGTTGATTTTTCATTCATTCAAATTTGATAAAAAAAAAAATAGTCTTTTTTGTCAAAAATTATCAAATAATAAATATTAATTTTATAATTTGTGATGATATTTTATTGTTACAGTTTATTTTTTGAGATTAAAAAAATGTTATAAATTATAAAATTAATATTTCATGTTTGACACAACTAGCACATGTGTGAAGAATGATTAAAAAAAATATTCTAAGAATTTAAAATAATAAATAACAATAAATTTTAGTTTAAATAATTAAAATTATAAAACTTTATATTTAATAGAAAAAAAATACATTTAATCATCTTAAATTCTAACAGACAAGAATCAAAGATATTTTAATTTGTTTTTTATCTCTTCATGGGCCACGCCTACTAATATTAATCAAAACCCACGTTTTAATTGTTGCATCTTTTATATTTTCTATATCTAATGGATAAGAATCAAGGATGCCCTCATGGCCCCGATATAAAATTAAAAAAAATTATAAAAAGGTCCTTGAATTCTAATAATAAAATTAATATTAAATATGTGAGGTAATAAAGTATTATCATGTGTAATGAATAATATACACCAGTATATACTATTTATTGTATACACTAAAGTTAAAATCTTATAATTATGCTAACTATAGTATGATGCAAAAGTATCCAAAAACAAAGTAAAGTATTAATGCCATTTTAATGCTGTTAATTAAGGGTTCATTCACAATTTTTGGAGTATATTTCCTTTTTTTAAGTTGAATTTTGATTTTGATTTTATGTCAAAGAGTTCAAATCTGGATATCAAGATATTTTAAAATTTATTCAGTAGTTTATTTTTTTAATTAAAGGAGGTAAATTTAGGAGATTTTAAAGGGGTTGTGAAATTTTAATAAAGATAATTCTAGGAGGTAATCTGTTATAGTTGCATGTAATTTTAATAAATCAAATGATTTTGAAATTGTACAAAATGTGTCAAATGGTAATCTTAATAGAAGACTCCCTCCCTGGAATTTGCAAGAAAGAAGGATCCAATCGTATACATTTTACTACATCCTGGTACAGTTGACACAGATCTCTCTAAGCCATTTCAAAGAAACGTTGCCCCAGACAAGCTCTTCACCAAAGAGTTCTCAATCCAGAAGCTACTAAGAATCATTAATAATGTGATGATCCATGACAATGGCAAGTTCCTTGCCTGGGATGGACAAGAAATTCCTTGATAACCCTATCATAACATGCAAGAAATATATCAAATAATACAAGATGTGACACCCATTTAAAATTGTCAGGTACGTAGGAAAAAGAGTTTGTATTATACAAGATGTGACACTCATTTCAGTGAGTGCTTTTGGTAGAGTGAAAATGTGAAACATATTTGTATGAGGTGATCTGTGTAGAGAAACTGTATGTTGAGTCTATTATTTATTGTCTTAAAACCTCTTTTACAATAACATATTTCAGATACTTCTATTAATTGAACAAGGACAGTTTAGAATAACATATACTTTAATTGTTATGAATGCTATATTAATTTATGAAATAGTTACTTAATATTTATCTTTTATAAAATAAAAAATTGGAATGAACTCTTGAACAAATCTTGGCACACAAGATCAGATGGGTACGTTAATTGCTGCGAAAGATTCTTCTTCGATTGAAGATGTTGAAAATATCAAGAAAGCGTGTGTAAACGTTATTTTTCTCCAATTTTCCTGTCTATGTCTATCTAGGTATCTTTCATAGTTTTCTCCACAGCGATTGAATATACACACTATTTTTTACTAGACTTTTAACTGTGTTATTTAAAACTAATGTATGATTTATATATATAGGATTGGGGACAGATGAGGCAGCTCTTATATTTACACTAGCACATCGAAATGTGGCTCAAAGGAAACTTGTGAGGGTGGCGAATGAAGAACTTTATCAGGAAGATCTTATCCAACAATTCAAATCTGAACTTTCAGGAAGCTTTGAGGTCAAAACATAACAATTCATAGCTGAAAGAAATTGTTTCCTTGAATAATTCATTAAGCATCATTAGCTTATATACAAGATTACAAGCGTAAAGTTAGACTACGAATCCAAGCTAATTAACTATAATTAAGGGCTAATTATATGACTAAATATACACCTAACAAATATAATAACTATACAAAATCAGAATATATTATATATATGATAGATGAAATTAGTTAATGTTCAATATATTTGAAATAGGTTTGAAATCCTATAACATTAAAATATTTTGGATATATCTATTGGATGATTAACTTTATCTTATTGAAAAATATAATAACTGCCATTCAAATTAGAGAGCTATTTGCAATTGGATGATGGATCCAGCTGAAAGAGACGCTGCATTTATTAATGAAGCATTAAAGAAGGACACACTAGATTACAAAGTAGTTATTGAGATTGCTTGCACTAGAACTTCATAAGAGTTTCTTACTGCAAAGCGTTCATACCAGTTTCAATACAAGCATTGCCTTGAAGAAGATGTGGCATCCAAAACAATTGGTGATATTCGCAGAGTAAGGGTGTTACCAAGCTATTATATGCTTCATTGACTTAGAGTTATGCGGCGCCTCGAATGATTTGATAGCTGAAGAGCATGCATTGAGTCGTGTCATCATCACTCGTGCAGAGAAAGATTTAAATGAAATCAATGAAGTTTACTTCAAGAGAAATGATTTCACACTTGATAATTCCGTAGTTAAGAAGACATTAGGAAATTATAAAACTTTTCTTCTTGGGTTGTTTGGAAACAATTGAGTTTAACTTATCTGTGTTTTAAGGTTAGCATGAGGTACTTTTTACTGGAATCAGTTTACTATCTTTATATTTGAGAAAATCATAATTTTCAAAAGCAATAAACTTAACTGGCTTTTGAAGCCACAATAAAGTAGCTTACCTACATATAAAATGGTTGATTCATGTTTTTTTTTTTTGGCATTTCATCAAAACTAGTCATGTGTGTGTGTCCCTCCCTCTTTCTTTTGTTATTATTTCTCCCTCTCGTTATAATAACTTTTCTTCCTATAGAAAAGACTGAGTTAACATAAAAAAGATATTGAGTGGCATTCCTCTGTTCTTCGAAAGATAGGAATATTAATAATACAGAACACAACCATGCTGATAACTTGAAAGAATACAAGGTATACAACTCTAAGAACATTAAAAGAAAAGGAAGAAAAAACAACAGAATCTCATGAAATACTAATACAAATCAGGTGTCACTAGGCTTTTCCAAATGATATTCTACTATACACAAAAGAGTTTGTCTTTTGGATGTATATTATTCTTGGTAGCTAAGCAAGATATCAAGAAAAGTTAAACGAGTTATTTCTACACTAAAGGAATGCAAAAAAGAAAAAGACTGAGAGTTTGTCTGCAAGAGAGACCGATCAAAATTGTTATTTTTCATCCCTATACATCTGTGCAGTGTTCTCTTAGTACTTCATTAGTGACCAAAATCCAAAATTTAACAACAGGTAATCCTTGTCTGCTACAAACTATCATCAAAACTGCAAATACTATTTGCACATTTCTTGAAATACCAGGCAGACACCAATTCCACGAAGTAAACTTTGGCCATTTTCTGATAATATTTTCTAAACAATTTCAACAGCCCTGTGTCCAAGCCCTCACCTCAGTAACATGTTCACCAATCATACAAAGGCCAAAGACAACAGGAAAACAAACAATAACCCAAATAAGCTCAGTCATACATTTCTGTTAGTAAAAAATCACGTTTACCTTAATTCTTCTTTTATAATTTTTCACACAACCTTTTCCAAAGTGCAACTTGCCATCTCATGCCCCCTTTCTTCATCTAGAACATTTGAATCTATATCCAATTTTGCATTACAATTAGAAAATCGATTATTCACCCATCTGTTCCTTAAAATCACTACCGAATTCTTAATCAACTTGATGTAATTCTTCCTGACCCTCAACAGACGATGCTTCTCAATAGCTGATTTATTGCTGTAAGCTTCCTTTAGAATGACAGTACAAGTTTTGTTCCTGAAAGACAGATAAAACACATGGGGATGCCGCTCAAATGCTCTATGCACTTTCTGTGGCAACCCAAAATACTTCTTGAGGCAAAACAACTTCTTCCTCTCGGCGGAATGCTCGACAAAGGGAAAGTAGCTCATGAAGAAGTCCCACAAGCCTCTTCTCTGCTATGTCACCATTTGGATCCAAGTTTGAAAAATCATCGTAAGGTGAAACATATGGAAACTTCTGAAATTCATGCAGCCAGTTCTCAATCCGAAGGACTTTTTTCTACTACATCATTATAAATTTTTTTTATGTACAGGTATATCATCCATATTACTTTATATACAAGCCACTATTTTTTTTTTTTTAAGGTGTGAATAATTCACACCTATTATTTAGTATTTTTTTTTTTTTTTGTCGTTAAGAATTTGGATTTTTAAAACTCAAATTCTTAGCGGTTTTTTTTTAATTTTTAATTTTATTGTTTTTTTTAATCAATTTATTAATATTTATTTTTATTTTTTAATTATGAAATTAAATTTAATAAATTATTTTAAGTTTTAATGTTATTTGTTAGGTGATTTGTGTATTATTTTTTTTTATGGCTACGATATTTTTTTTAATATTAATATAGTTTAATAGTTTTTATATAGATGAATCTAATAGTATAAGTTTCGTATCTTAAATTAATTTTAAAATATTTCAAAATAATTACTTTGTAGATTTATTTTATTCATTTCAACATTTTTTTAAGATATTTTTTTAGTGATTTTGTTTATGCTTATGTTATTTTTGTGTTCAAACAATAATTAAGTCTTATAATTTTTATGTAAATAAGTTTATTAGAACAAATTTTATATCATAAATAAGTTTAAATAAGCTTCAAAAAAGTGTCTCAAAATACAAAAAAAAATATATTATGAACATAGTAAAAAAATTTTAAGGTTTTAAGAGGGATACTTTTTTTTTTATTATGTCTGTGATTTTTTTTTTCAAACTATGAGCCTCATATTTATTATGTAGGTGAATCCAATGGTAGAACTTTTACATCTTGAATTGGCCTTCCATATTTTGAAAATCGTGTTTGAAAGGTAAAAAAAATCATTTTTTTAAACTTAATGAATTCCTTTGGATTGTCTTTAATTATTTTTTTTTGTCACTTTTTGCGTAATATTATATTAATAACAAATTTCATGAGTCAATACATATATTAGCATTAAAGTGATATTAAAATTAATTCAAACTACATCAACCCTAACAATTAACCCACATAATGAGAACCAGTTCCACATCGTGTAGGTTTTCTGTTACGCGTAGGATTTTTACGAAGTTGTACACATTGTTGTGGTTGTGGTTCATGTCCTTCCTCGTGAAAATAATGTTGGTTTTGATTCACCGTTTGGTTGAAATCATCCTCACTGCAATTTAGATCATAACTTGATTGAGTAAAGTCTCCAATGTTTGGTGTTGAAGAACTACCACCTGGGTTATGATGAAATGATGGAACATTGATTGCATACATATTATGGATATATGCATTAGTTAACTCAGGTGTTCCAATGTGTGCACCAAATAGATTACTAACGAGTTGGTTTGGAGTGCATTCAAATGATTGTGAAGAATTGTCAAAATAATGAGAATTTTGTTGAGACAGAGTGAATGCAAATGAATGATGAGATGGTCCCATGTCTTCATTCTCCATGGTGTCTGCAACATGCGGGTTGGGTTGTGAAGATGTATTCCCCATTTGTGCACATTATTGTGTTGAAATTTCCCTTAGGTCTTGTAATTGTTGTTGCACAGATAAGAATATATGTGAATTTTCACAATACCAATCTAGGTAATTATGGTGATGATGAGGTGGGTCATTAATAGGTTGCCTTACTAAGGCATTATCTTGTCGTTCATTCCAAATCCCAATCCATTTTACATGCTTTTCTTTCCAATTTTCGTCAGTTCTCCCTCGCATGTCGATTTTGTGTAGTCGATCTAGATTATGAGATGGGTTGGGAATTTTTTGTCATAGTCCAAATTAGAGCTTTACTCTATCTGTTTATTGTCATTCTACAATTGAGAAACAAATTAAAATAGTACATGCATTCCAAATTTTGGAATCATTGAATGCATCTCTTGGCACAATTGTATGATAAAGGACATATGGCATCTATAAGAACTGTAAAATTTAGCATAGTTAGTATAATAATAAGACATGAATTGAAAATAAAATTAATTCATGACTAATGAATTAGTTTTTAACCTCTTCGGGATGCATGTGATCGATTCTTGAACTATACCCTATAAGATCATCATGTAAAGTTTTAGAAAACTTTAGCCCCCTTTTAGTCCATCTAAAAAATGTCAAAATTAGCATAAGTAGTGTATATGTATATACAAAATTAATAACAATTTTTATTACTTAACAACAAATGGATAAGTTGGGTCACGATTAACCATTGGTGCAATGAAAGGCATGCGATACCATGTCCAAGATTGCAACAACGATACACATCCACCCATTGTTTTGAAATTTGGGTTAGTAGCCTTGCACATCTCTTTGTACAAAGTCGCTAAACAAGCAGAACCCCAACTATAACACCGAGTATGTTGAAGATTAACCAAAAAAGGTAGATATATTAAGTGAACTTTGTTTCCTTTTTATCAGGCATCATTACTCCCCCAATCAACCTTAGTATATACGCTCTACAATGGGCTTCTAACAGTTGTATTGTTGGTGTTGCTAGGAGAGACATTATATTTTGTTGTAACCATTTAAGTTTGAGTGTCGATCCTATTAATGCTTCCCCCTTTGGCGGAATCATACCCAAGTATTTTTCACACATATCTTCCCAGTCAAATAATGTTGGGTCAGTAATTGGTTTTCCATCAACCTTTAGATCCAATTGTAGTGTCACATCTTCTAAGATTATTGTGCATTCACCAATAAGAAGATGGAACGTGTGTATTTCAGGTCTCCACCTTTCAACCATAGCAATAATCAAATGATGATCAACCTTTAAATGTCTAATTTTTGCAACTTGGGCAAATCCAGCTTGTTCCAACATTCTATTGCTAGATGAGGAGCGAGAATTGAATGACAACATGATTCGATTAATTGCTCATTAGTTCCCTATAAAGAAAAACCTATATTTGTTAACCAATAATCTATAGACATTTATAAAACGTGAATGTAAATAAAAGTGGAGTAAAACATACCATATTATGTATATACCCAGATCTATGTTGATATTGTTTCCATAGTAAAGGTTGAGGTTGCATTGTGATGTTGGTAATTCATAACAAAAATAATAAATATGTTTAAACAATTGGAGAAGTTTGAAGTTGAAGATGTGAGTTGGTGTGTAACTATAGGCATTCGAAACATATTCATTTATAAGAGTTCTTATCTATTATGCATTTGGAATTGAGCCTTGACAGAGCATGAGTAAACGTGTTTGGCTTTTGTGCATCTGGAATTGAGCCTTGACAGAGCATGAGTAAGTGTGTTTGTCTTTAATGCATCTGGAATTGGGCCATGGCAAAGCATGAATAAGCGTGCTTGGCTTTTGTGCATTTGGAATTTCATGACAGAGCATGAGTAAGTGTGTTTGTTTTTAATGCATATGGAATTAGGCCATGACAGAGCATGAGTAAGCATGCTTGTCTTTTATGCATCTGGAATTGGGCCATGACAAAGCATGAACAAATGTGCATGTTTTTTGTTCATTTGGAACCAGGCATTCACAGAGCTTGTATACATATATATGAGTAGTATGTTGAAGCTCAAAACACAACACAAACTTTCTCTCAACGTTCGTTTAAGCTAGATTCATTCTAAAACCTCTTTTTATTGTTAAATCTTCTCAAATCATGGTCAGTTCTCATTCCAATATGATATCTTTATTCATCAACTATAATGGAGACATGCTTTTACATGAAAGTGTTGGGACAGTGTATAGATGCCCTTGACCAATGACATTTTTTGTTAAGAGAAACATTTCATTAAGTGTCTTGAAATAGAAGATCTAGCAACGAATCCACATTGCCGCACACCAACGAGTTACAACTATATATTTTCACCACCCATTATCCATTGGAGATGGTTATATTTACTATGGATCGTCACCCCTTTGTGACAATGACGACGTCCGTCATATGTTTACAGTTATATCTAATTACCTTTCTCTTCATTCAGTTGAATTATATGCGGAGTTGGAGGATATTCCTGAGGAACCATATTATCAACCTAACCATTGTTCACAAAGGTATTATTGTTCTTAACCTAATTATTCTTTTGAACCTACACAACCTAAAACCTTCCAATCACTTGACTTAAACATACCCTTTTCCCAAATGTATGTTGGCTTCATCATCAAATGATTTTCCTTACATTGGTCGCCTCCTCATTCTAGTTCACATCAATTCGAGCCATTACCAACACACCAAGCTATCCCATCAATTCATCAACAGTTCATAGATCCAATGATTAGAATACATCAAGAATTCGTAGGGTCATTTAGTGAACACGAAGATGACATATTGTCTGCCCATGCTAATGAAGAAGATGATGATAATAAGGCTAGTGCAAACCCCTCATTTACTCCATTTGCCCACAACCCTCCACAATGCTTTAAACTTGAATCAAATCGAGGAGGATGCAGAATACAATCATTTCTTTGATCGTGAAAGTATTCCAACGGAGCCAACTGGTACACTATGAGTTGGGATGCAATTCCTAACAAAAGATGCACTTATATCTACAATTCAAGAATTTTCCATAAAGGAACATGTTGAGTACAAGACATACAAGTCTGACAAATCATGATTAATTGTGTATTGTCCCAATGGTTGTGATTGGTATTGTAAAGTACACTTTTCAAAGAAGACCAAGGTGTGGAAGATAAAAAAGTTGACAGGTTCACATGAATGTGTGACAACAATGCTTTCTCAAGACCATTCTAAGCTTTTCTCCAAGAAGATTGCAGAACAAATCTTGCCATTCATTAACGAAAATCCAACCATTTCAATATCAGTGTTGGTTGAAGAAATAAAAAAAGTATACGGCTACACAACCACCTATAGAAAAGCATGGCTGACAAAACAAATAGCAGTCGAACAACTATATGACAATTGGGAGGAATTGTACAAAAAGTTACCAAGATGCCTTCTAACAATGGATAAAAATCTTCTTGGAATGATCATACGTTATGAGACACAACCAGTGATTGAAAATAATCATCTCGTTCCTAAGAAGGCAAAATTCCATCGACTTTTTTGGGTTTTTGAACCATGTATCAAAGGGTTTGCATACTGTAAGCCAATTGTCCAAGTTGATGGAACCTAATTGTATGGAAAATATAGTGGGACTCTATTGATAGTTGTGGCACAAGATGGGAACAATCACATATTTCCAATTGCCTTTGCCATTGTCGAGGATGAGACGATAGAGGCTTGGTTCTTCTTTCTCAAAAACTTAAGAACTCATGTCACACCTCAAAGTGGAATCTGTTTAATGTCAGATAAACACAAATCTATCAAAAGTGCCTACAATCAAGAGGATAGTGGGTGGGGGGGACAATAAATAGTGCATGTGTATTGCATTCGACACATTGTACAAAATTTCGTGAGGAAGTTTAAAAATGTTGAAATGCGCAAACAAGTTTTGAAAATGGGTAAGTCATTTTCATGTCAATTACATATTTTTCCTTTTATATGTACCAAACTTGACAACTTAATAGTTTGCATTATATAACCTCTCAGGATATGCATATACGGAGACCATGTTCAATCATCATTATAATGATCTTCGGTCAAATAATGCAAAGGTTGCAAATTGGCTTGATTGCATCCCAAAGCAAAAATGGGCTCAGGCATTTGATGAGGGTCGTTGATGGGGACACATGACAACCAATCTTTCTAAGTCCATCAATTCAGTGTTAAAGAGTACACGATCTTTACCTGTAACCAGAGTGGTCAAAGAAACATGTTGGAGGTTGGGTAAACTATTTGCAAGGAGAGGGATGGAAGCACAAGCAATGCTAGCATCCAACCAAGAATTTGGAGAAATTGTCACAAAGTCTATTAGTGAGGCCGTGGCAAAATCCACCACTCATCACGTTGGATCGTTTGATTGTCAAAATAAAAAATTTATTGTCACTGAAACAATAAACTCACGTGAATTTGGACGACTAGCAAAAACATTCAGGGTCTTCTTTGAAACACTAAAGTGCGATTGTGAAAAATTTCAGGCATTACACTTGCCTTGTGCACATGTTCGCATAGATCACAGGTCATTTGTGTCTCTTGTCTACAAGTTAGAAAATATTTTCAATGTATACAAACATTCATTTGGATTACTTTCTAACGAATCATTATGACTAGAAAACATCAAAGATCAATGTTGTCATGATCCAAAGATGCGCAAAGATCCTCGTGGTCATCCAAAATCAAGTCATATACGCACTGAGATGGACATGAGAGAAAGGAATCACCCAAAAAAATGTAATATTTATCGAATTGTTAATCATTCAAAAACCAAATGTTCTAATAAACCAAAAAAACCCTCAAGCCAACAATATTAAATTTTCTTATATTATTGTATATATGTTTGTTATTTATTTTCTTATATTATTCTATTGTATGTTTTTTTATTTATTTAATTTCAAGTAATTCTCTTATATTGTTGTATGTATGTTTGTTATTTATTTTTTTCTATTGTTCTATTCTATGTTTTTTTTATTTAATTAATTTCAAGTATATTTGTTATTTATTATTTTGTATTTCTTTTATTTATTTAATGTGTGTTTTTTAAATATATTTTCATGTGTAATAATACAAATAATCATAAATAAAAAATAACAATGGATAAAAAAAAATAATAATTTAAAATAAGTTGGGTATATTATTTAAAAAAAGATAATTAAAAATTTAAATTTGAATAAAAAAAAATATAAAATTTATATTATTAAATTACACTAGGATTAAAACCATAAAATATCATAATTATAAAAAAAAATATTACACAAAGTCTCTTTAAAAAAAATAATATAATTAAAATTAAAATAACTTTAACAAATTAAATTTTATTATTAAATTTAAAAAAAACATTAAAAATTCAAATTTTGAAAATTTAAATTCTTAACCGTAAAAACAAAATTTACTAAATAATAGGTATGAATTCGACTTCTCAAAAATCGAATTTACACCTTAAAAAAAAAATAGTGACGTATTTATATATAATATAAGGTAAATGATATTCTCGTACATAAAATTTTTTATAATAGTGCAGTAGAAAAAAGTCCTCAATCTTACCCCTCAACCTTAAACCCTTTGATGAAAAAAATGGAAATTGAATGGCTTCCATTGAACCACCCCCACTCTTCATTGAGCGTGCCTGCACCATGCACCATGCACCATCGCTGTCACTGTAACGCATACTCTCAAGACGCACGCCTTCCAAGACGCACGAGCAATAACCGGTCCGAGCTATAGTCTCCGGGTCCGATCGAAAAACTGCAACCTAAGTTACTAGATACTAACCCGATAAGTGGACTGTTGTGTAGTTAGTGCTGTGCTAGCACGATTTTTTGAAAAAACTTCTCAAATTGGAGCTTTGGAGCTGAACATATACAGTTTTGAAAAATGTACAGACTGCAGTTTCGTGAAACCAGTGACGAAGTCACGTGCATGTGCAATCCTAGGGGCCTAGGGCCTTGGCCCCCTAATTTTTTGTGTGTTTTTTTTAATATATATATATATCTAATATTTTAAAATTTAATTTTATTTAAAAGTATTTTTAAAGAAATTTGAAATTTTAATATTAAAATAATAATATTTAAATATATTTTATTTTTTAATAAAATAGTTAATTATTTTTTTCATAATAAATATATATTATTATAAATATAATGAAATCATTTCATTTTCTTAAATTAATATTTTTTTTATAGTTTTTATTATATCTTTTTTTTAAAACAAAATATTTAGCTATCATTTTTTTATAGTTTTTTTCTTTTACAATTTATTATTATTATTATTATTTTAAAAAATATTAATGATTATATTTTCAATCAAATTATTAATCCTTTTATACTAATTTGATTATAATTAATTTGATAAAGATTAAATTTATTATTAATAATTATCAATAAATTATGCTAACATATATATTTTTATATTGTTATTATTTATGAGATTTTTTTATTTTTAATTATCCAATCTACATTAATGTATAAAATTTAAAAAGTTAAAACATATATAAGAAAGTAAATAATTAATATTTAATTTTTTTTTGTTTTATAAATATATTTTAGATTATATGATTTGAGTTATTCTAAAAATATATAATTTTAAAAAATTATAAATTAATATTTATATTTATTATATATAATTTATATGTTTGTCAATTAAAAAAAAACAAAAATCCTCCGCCTCCCTCCCTCATGAAACCAAATTCACAAAATACATGTATGGGTTCACTGCATGTCTCGCATTAAAAGTGGAACAAGCTCCTCCTACCCTGTCTCGTTTAAAAGTGGTAAAAACTTTCTTCTTCAGACCCACACCATTGTTGATGATGGAACAAGCTCCTACCGGCTCGTTTAAAAGTGTTAAAACTTTCTTCAGACCTACACCATTGTTGATGATGGAACAAGCTCCTACCCTGCCTATATAAGGCATCATATCCCTGTGTTCTCCCCTGCACTCGCTCTCCCTGCACTCTCCTCACTCACTCTCTCCTCGTTCTTCCCTGCGCTGCGCTCGCTCGCTCGCTCTCTCCTCGTGCGCTCTGCTCGATCTCTTCTCTCTTACCATGAGGATGGCTGAATCTGATGCTTCCAAACATATTCGTGATTCTCCCAACCATGTCCATGTACCTCTGCTGGAGAAGAAGGTGTTCAACTATCTTTCCTGCTCGCTCTTTTCTTCTCTTTCTCTTCTAATCAATCATTTCTTTCCTTTCTCTTCTAATCTTTGATTGGATTTGCTGAATATAGTTGGTAGCAGAGTTGATAGGGACGTATTTCTTCATCTTTGTTGGTTGTGGCATCATGGTTGTCAACATGGAACATAACAATATTATTACCCACCTTGGTGTATCAATTGTTTGGGCAGGAAATCTAATGATTCTGATTTACACATTTGGACACTTATCTGGTGTCCATTTCAACCCAGCAATAACAATTGCCCATGCTACTACAAGAAGGTTTCCACTTAAGCTGGTGAGATTTAATTACTAATTAGTTAATCAATGAATCTAATTACATCCTCTTTTTATTTTATTTTCAAATAAAGCTTAAATTAGTTTGTCTTAAATTATTTTTATGTATGTTATAGGTACCACTTTACGTGATAGCTCAGGTGATTGGAGCTACACTTGCCAGTGGAACTATCAGACTAATATTCAATAGCAAGAATTCCTATTTTCCAGGAACACTTCCTTCAGGATCAAATTTACAATCTTTTTTTATTGAATTTATAACAACTTATTATCTTTATGTTGATCATTTCCGGAGTTGTTACTCAAAGAAAGGTAATCTTTCATGTTAATTTCATCACTTTGAATATTATTTTACAAAATTTCATGACTTTTGTTAATTTAAGTTATTTTTATTTTAAAACCGTGTAGATGGGTGAGTTAGGAGGACTTATAATTAGGTTAACGCCACTCGTAAATGGAATTTTTATTGGGTATTAACTCGTCTTAATTAAAATTTAATTTTTTTATTTTTTATTTTAAAACCTAATTGATTATACTATATTCCACGACATGTTTTTAACATGAAAAATAGTACTATTTACAATATTCAATAAATTAAAAGTAAGATATTATATCTTGAAAAACTACTTTTGATTATTGAAATTAATTATTAATTTAATTTAAAATTGACAAGCCAATTACAAGAACTTTGATGAATCCAACTAGAAGTTTAGGACCTGTTATCGTGCACCATCACTACAAGTGTATATGGATATATCTTGTAGCACCAACTCTTGGAGCAGTGACAAGTGTATGAACCTATAATTTAAGTGTAACCATATAAAAGATAGATCTTTATGGATACCAGTGTTATAAAATTGTCTAATTTTGTTATTTTTACTTTGTGTATCATATATAAAATGTTATGTTGGTACTTTGATGTCATAATTATTTTTATTATTTTTATGATATTTGTGTAGATGAGTTTTCTTTGGTGTTATAGTTTTAATCATTTCTTTTATAAAATTTGTATATTTCATGGATTTCAATGCTAGTTGGGTTGAAACATTAAATAATCAAATACAAGATTATTATATTTTGATTTTATATTATTTGTTTTCAATTGTGTATCTACAAAAGATAATTATAATTTAGAAGAGTGAATTTTGTGAATGTTTGACATAAATATGATATATAGACCCAATTTTGGATTAACTAGATTAGAGCGTTGAGAGCTACACACAAGATGAGTTTGAACCCTCCTCCGTAAAGTAAAGTATTAGTGGTATCCTTAAAGTCTAATATAGATTATCATGATTAGAATTTCACTGAGATTGAATTAAACATTTGAAAAAAGGTTCTCCATACATACATGGCTCTGCTTCTAATATCAACTAATAAAAACATTAAAAATACAAAACATAACAAACAAATGAAAAGGGAAGACAAATGAAAAGGGAAGAGCCTATCCACTTGTTATTCAATCTAAGACTAAAAGAATTACTTGAACCAAAATAATCCTCACACTATATACTTTAAGATATTTGGTAGTAAAAAAACAAAACTAGAAAACCAATGAGAGCTAGTATCTGCCACCTGATGCATGAAATCAATGAAATGAACAAAATCAATAACTTCAGCATCATACCAACGTTTCCTTGAATCATATTATTATTGTATTTCTGAAAACTGAATATATTATTAGTCTTTTTTCTGGGCTTTTGATTCTACCTTATCAAGGTATGCATGATGACAAAAAAAATAGGTACTAGAGTGCATGCATCTTGTATCAAAAGTCTAAGTGGAAGTCCTGAGAAGTCACTTCATGTTACCATAATATATGATGCAAATGCAACACTAAGGTATCCACTTACAATGAAAGCTAACGCTACATAAGACATGAGAAATGCCATTATAGAACCCTCACATCCTGGTGGACACATTTGCGCTATTAGGACATCGATAATTCATTTTTTCTCTCACTTTCATAGACCCTGGACCCCTCTGGCTCTGAGAGCATTGACAGCCTTTGTCACGTGATAAAACTTGTGTTTACATTTTATTTTATTTTTATTTTACTATTTATCATTTAGTTATAATATTATTTATCATAAGTTTAATTACAAATTTTATCATTTTATAAATTTTATTTCCAAATTTTCTTTGTGTGAACTTTATCACTTAACTTTTAACATTTTGTGAATTTTATATCATTCAAGCTTTTGGCAAAGTTTATTACCAAAGTTCTTTATTTTTAAGTATTTTACCATTGTCATCTTAGTAACAAAACGTGGTTGTTTCATTTTTTCTTTAACTTTTTGTGACACATTAATGTTAGTAAAATGAGCCAAGATTGAAAACTTTGATAGTAAAATTTAGTAAAAAAAAATTGAATGATAAATTTGTAAGATAATAAATTTTACAATTAAACCTTTATGATGTTCATCACTTTTTCTTTTCTTTTTATGTATCTCATTTTCTACTCATATAATCCATTTATAATATCTACATTCAGTATTTTCCCAACACATTTCTCTCCACATCCAGCTATTGTTGTGATTGGGACGTTGTTGGTTTCAGATTTTCCTATAACTTGTGTCTATCGCAATTATTTGTTCTTTTTTATCTCCATATAAGGCACACATATTTTCATAAGAAAAGAAAGTACTAAAACTCAACACTTAAATATTTTAACATGATTGGATGATGGTTGAAAAAATTGATTTTGTAAAATTAATTTGATTAAAATTGATTTTATATTTATGTGATTTATGTTTGGATGTTTGTAATATAAAATCAAGTTAAGAATAAAGTTTAATATAAAATTTATGATCTAAAGCAAAAGTTATTTAAATTTGGTCATTAAATCACATTAGATAAAATTTGTCAAACATGTTAGTCAAATATAAATTCAAGTTTGACCGACTTTAAATTTAAATTTATTATATGCAAACGGTCAAATCAAATATGCACAATATTAATTCAAACTCAAATTTATTATCTCAATTATATTAATAAATAATTGTCAAACATAATAATTAATGTTAAAATCGACTTTGATCAATTCTAAACTCAAATTTAAAGAATTAAAACGTCAAAGATACACTAATTCACACATTCATTCTTTTTTTCTCCACTCACCCCCTTCATTTCCCTACATCTTAATTGTGTGAATCTTACACACACATATGAAAGAGGAGAGACACCTTGTTTGGAACAACCGAAAGTGTAGAAAAATAGTGAGATTTACTTGAAAAACTTTCACCTAAACAGTAAAACGTAATGAACAGTAAACGTTGTGTAAATGGACAATTAAGTGTGGTTTTGGTCGTATGGAATGAAATACAGAGAGAAAAGAGAATTGAGAGGAAATATTTAAATTAAAATAATATAATAAATTATAAAATCGTGGGACTCACAAGTTTAAAATAATTCTATTTTTGACGATTTAAATTTTAAACACAAAGTTAAAATTCATGACTCGATACTAAAATATGTTAATTTTGCTTTACATTTTGATCTTTCTATTGATCTATACTATTTATATATAAAGATTAAATTACACGGAATTTTTAGTAATTATTTTTTTTTGGTACATATTTGCTAGACAATTTTAAATTTTATATTAGTTTTTAAATTTTCAGATTTTATTGTTTTCTTTTAAATTAAAAAAACTTAAACATTTAATAAGACTTACATAAATTTTATTCAATAAAGAAAATGTCTGAAAAATAACTTCGTGTTGTAATGTTGTTAGCATTATTATTATTTTTTTCTTGACTAGTTTATTCTTTTTTCCAATTTTGGCATATCTTATCCTCTCTTTTCTAGTTCTACTTTTACTCTCTATTTTTTTTCTCACGAATGAGCAGTATATGCATATCATGGTGCTTTCATAGTGCAGACAACCCCACATGGGTACTTTTTTTTTTTTTTTTAATATTAATTCAAGTTTTCCCGCTACCGACATCCTACGAAAGTACGAATTCCACAATTAAAAACGTGCTTAATTTATTATGTGTCCCATCCCTTTAATAAAGGGAAGCACGTAGATATCATAATCAAGCAAATCAACACTCTTCTATACTCTGATACTCTAGTTTCCGCTTCACACAATGGGAGGAACCATGTTGGTGGTGGTGTTAGGTCTCTGCTTCCTCTTGTTCTCCCCACTTCCAGCTGTATTCTCGGAGCGGTGCCACCCGCAAGACAAGAAGGCGCTGCTCCAGCTCCAGAAGGATCTCGGCAACCCTTACCACATCATCTCGTGGAACGCGAAAGAGGATTGCTGCGAGTGGTTCTGCTGCGTCAAGTGCGACGAGAAAACGAACCGCGTCATAAGCGTCGCGTTATCGTCTTCTACTCCTGACACCAATCTCTCGGCCCGGATACCTCCCTCCGTGGGTGACCTCCCTTACTTGGAGAGCCTGGTTTTTCACAAGTTTCCCAAACTCGTGGGCCCCATCCAGCCCGCGATCGGGAAACTCACCAGACTCAAGTACCTCAGTCTCACCAATAATAATCTCTCGGGCCCGATACCTGATTTTTTCGCCGGCCTCACGAATCTCGATGACATCAACCTCTCCTTTAACAGCCTCTCGGGCCCAATACCGAACTCGCTTTCCAAATTGCCTAAGCTCGCGTACCTAGATTTGAGCCGCAACAAGCTCACGGGCCCGATCCCGGCCTCGTTCGGATCCTTCAAAAAGCCCAGCCCGAGTATTTTCCTCAACAAAAACCAGCTCTCCGGCCCCATTCCTGCTTCCTTGGCCAACCTGGACTCCGACAGGATAGACTTGTCGAGGAACAACCTCGGAGGCGACGCCTCCGTGCTCTTCGGGAGCAATAAAAGAACGTGGGGTCTTGATATCTCACGTAACAGTTTCGTATTCGATTTCTCGCGCGTGCAGATTCCATACAAGACCCTGGCAAGGTTGGATATCAGCCACAACAAGATTTATGGGAGCATTCCCGTGGAATTGACCAAAGCGGAACATCTTCAACTCTTCAACGTCAGCTATAATCAGTTGTGTGGCCCCATACCAAAGGGTGGGGAATTGCTAGCGATCGAAAAGTATTCGTATGTAAACAACAAGTGTTTGTGTGGCTATCCACTTTCACCTTGCAAGTGAAGTGATCAGTGACTGTGTAAGTTGATTTCACAAACAAGTGTTTGTGAAGCTTCCTTACCAGCAACCATTATAAGCCAGTGAACAACTACTATCTAAGTTGGTTTCTTTAGCTTATTCTGATTTCTAATAAAAATGATTAAGTTTCTTGTTTGTCTTGGTCACTTTATCACTTACTATCACAAGAAATATGTTTGTTTGGGGTATCGTTTTGATGAATTATTAGAGTCGCGTCAAGTATGATTTGTAACATTTTATGGATGGGAAAATATGTTTTTTTTTTAAAGGAAGATGGGAAAATATGTTATGATTCATGATATTTGAATACCTCTTTGTTTAATACTTTTTATCTTTTTTCTTAAAATTTATATGCATATTTCTACACACTACTTTAAATAAGAATGAAATTAGTTTTTTTTTTTAATTAGTAAAAGTTTTCTAATATATTTTTTAAAATTTCTATAAATAAATTAATTATTAGAAAAGATAATTCTAACTTTATTTAAAAAAATTTAATTATTTACTGATTATTTTCCACGTATTTAAATCCTTTTAGATAATTTATGCATTATCAACATATGTAGCATTTAATATAATTATCATTTTCTCTTTCTCTCGTATATCTTTCTTTCTTTCACTGGGTATAAACTTCTTTATTTTGTATTTTATAGTTTGTCGCCTAGAACGTCTTCTTCAAGAATACAAAAAAGGAAAAAGACAAGGATTTCACTTATAACATGTACACTCCACGCAGATGCGTGATTAATTATGTGAAAAAAATATTTAGTTTTGTTTTATAGATAATTAATAATAATATAAAATTGTTAACTATTACACGCGATTAACTATATATATATATATATATATATATATGGTTAATTTTTTTTACAAATAGTTAAAACGTTTATTGAATATTACACTTGGTTAGTTACATATATAAATATGATTAATTAATTTTACCTCACAATGGTTAAAAATAAATTGTTATTTTTTGCATATGTTAATAATTATCTTTCTAAATGATATTACATGTTTTATATAAAAAAAAAACATGTTTTATATCATTATTATATTAAAATTTGTGTTTTCATATTAATCTTACATTGTACTAAAATTCATTATACTTAAATTTAAGTGCTGGTTCAATTTTGTAATCGAACTTTAACCTAATTACATTAACTATTCGGTTGTATAACGATTTATTTATATGTATATATTTTTTTCTCTCTCTTCGTCTCTTTATTTTTTATTTTTTACAATAACTACAACAAAGTTTAAACCTAAAGGCTAAAACCATAGTGTGGCTATGGCAATTGGACAGCTTGTGAATATCACGTTGAAGTCCCACAGGCAGCAACGTATACCAAAAATATAGATTGAAAAAAGGTGAAAAGCATTAATTATATTAATTAGGTGTTTTCTTTATTATTTTTTTATTTAATTAATGACTGTTTATTTATTTAAATTAAAAAATGTTTAGTAAATATTATGACTACGTTTTGTATTATTTTATTAAATATAATATAAAATTTTCTATTGTATTAATTTTTACATATCCAAAAAGATATGTCCAAGGGACCACAATAAAACTGGTTGAAAGAGACCAGGGGGAAACGTGGCAGTAGAGGAGAATTAAGATTCATCACCTTTAAAATCTCAAGATACGTTCCATTATCACCGTTAATTTTTTTAAGATTTAAGGATGGTAATAAGTCATTACTTTTAATCATTAAATTTAAAAAAATGAATAATAAAGAAGAAATGTAACTCTTTAAAGTTATTCTTTGACGTAACTTGATTCCTTCTCTCTATATATATATTAGTGGGTAGAGAAATCACGTCGTGACTCTATGTAGTGATGTAGTGAGTAGTTACATAGTTATTAAAATATATATTATTGTTGTAATTGAAACTGAAAAGAAATAATAATATATAATTGAGGAGTAAACGTGAAAATGTGAAGTAAAAAAATTATATCCCCTTTATATATCTAGACATAGGTGTGAATTCACCATTTTCCTCAGGGTCTCTTTGGAATGCATAGAAGTTATGAGTTGAAAGTGTTTCAGTAGTGAAAGAAGTTGAAAGTGTTTCAAGTGTAACTTAAAACAATTGAAACGAGAGCTGAAAGTTGTTAAAACATACGGATTCACGTATATTACTTTCACCTAAAAAATAGGTGAAAAAAACTGAAATACACTATAACACTTCATAACAAATGAACATTTCATTAGTGCTATTCATTTTTAAAATTTTCTATCTTTTTTCACATTTTTATCATTCATACCAAACAATCAAATTTTCACCTCCTTTCCATCATTTTTCATCTCTAACACTTTCATTTATATTCATTCCTCTTTATCAAACACATTCTAAACAAATGTTTAATTGTAGTTTTGATCCTCCTATTTTTTCAAATTCGCAATTTTAGTCCTATAATTTAAAATTTTCAATTTTGATAATTTATTTTCAAAATCAAAACACTTTTGATTTCTCTTTCAGATAAATTTTATTTATTATTATATATTTATTTGACAAAATTAGGATTTAAACCTAACTCTTTTTAGTTTTCACATGTTAGAATAATTATTAAGTCAATAATCTAATTAATAATTATTATGAAATATTTATATATATAATCTTTTAGATAAATTTTATTTATTATTATATATTTATTTATTATTTCTTATGTTCTCAACAAAAATTTAATATTTTGAATAAAAATAAAAATAAAATAAAATAAATAATTTATAAAATAAAAGTAAAATATATATAAAAAAAATTACAACCAAATAACACATGAATGACTAATGAGTTATGAATGCATTAATGCATGCAAGAGTGATTTTGGTCGTCCAAACATCCCCACATAAATATGGGTGCTTTTGACATTACATGCGTCAACATCCACGCCAGTCCAAGTTCTCTTCAAATGAATTATTCTATTCATATACTTCTTCCAAATACATTAAGGTAAAACTTACGGGCTACCTATGTATCCCTTTCCCATTGCATTCTATAAATGGGAAGAATGAGAATCATCTTGTTCAGCCAAGCTGGAAAAATCATGAAAACAACAAAACGTTAGAAACACACTTTTTTTTTTTACATTGTCTTTGATTGAAATTTATTCATCACAAAATTAGTGTTTCACATTTTATTTAGGATATGTTTGGTAGTGAGGAGAGAAATAAAATACGTAGAAATAAAAATGAGAGAGTAAAAATATGTAAGAAATAAATAATAAATAGATGTATTTGGTGGAAGAGAAATAAGAAAAAGTGTAGAAAAAAATAGAAAGAAGAGTGAAAATAAATAGAAAAAATAGTATCTATGATCCCATTATTTTTAAATTTATCAATGTTATTTTTCTCTGGGAGAATTCCAAACAGAATTTATTTACGCGCGCGCTTTTGAAATGAAAAACGAGAAATCAAACATGCAGATTATCATATTAACCACTACAAATGTCATCTTTATTAGATTTTAATGATTATGTAATGATTTTTTTTTATTATTGTTCAATTTACTATGATAAAAATTATTTACTTTAATAAATAATTCGTATATCATACTCATATATTATATATTTAGACAAAAACCCTGTTTGGTACAGTATTTAGAATGATGAATAGAAAAAAATATGAAAAAAAAAATTAATTATTTTAAAAATTAAAATTATTTTTTTTAATAATTAATTTATAAAAAAAATATCATTTAACTTTATATATAAAATGTGAAACTTCTAAAATTAAATATTAAAAAAATTAATTCTAACTTATAAAAAAGTTATTTTTTTTTTTATATTTTCTTTTCTTAAGAATTTTTCTAGTAAGATTTATTCAAACAAATCTTTATTTCATATTTTTTTTTATCCTATTCATGGTCAGTACTTCTATGTCCATTAGTTCATAGCATGATCTATCATTCATGCATGCCCATGTTATCCACTTGGTTTTGGTTTTGGTTTTGGTTGCAATTAACTTGCAAAAATATCACAAACTTTGTTAGTGTTTGTTTGTTAGTTACGGATGTAGCAGAATCCGTACTCTTACTACCCTGCAAATCTGCATCACCAATAATTCATGTGTTTGTTTCTCCTTCATCAGACCATGAGCATGGCCCTCCCTGATTCTTTTCTGATGACAAGAGTTCGTTTCACACGCCAGAAGTACAGCCTGTGGCCTGTGTCATGTGATGTGACTTTGGATTATTATCAGAGTAAATAACTAAATTAAAATTTGTCTAAAAAAAAAATTAATTTCTGTACTTTTACAAAGTGTAATATATTAATTATATAATCAAATTTTATATATTACGTGTAATATTTAGGTTGATTTTATTTTGATTATTTAATAATAAATATATCATTTAAGATTTATAATAATGTTAAGCGATTTTTTTAAAAAATAACATTAAGTGATATAATCAAAACTATTCTATAATTTCATATTTTCAACAAATACTTGGGAAAAATAATTAATATACTTCTATTTTGAGTAAAATTTAATGATCTAGTGATCGAAAATAAAAAATATTTGTCGTTATAATAGATAATGATGAAAAAATTCGTTGCAAAATTTTAAATTGTTAATCATTAACAATAAAAAATAATTTCATACAGCAATCGAAAAATTTAATGACCAACACTAAATTGTGATTTTCTAATTGTAAAATATGAATGCATGAAAATTAACTTATACACAATGAATTCTTGGATAATGGATACCAATGCAAAAACAAGCCATGCCCCACATTCTAAGAACGAATTATGTAGATACTCTCTTTATGATGCTTTTCTCTCGTGATTTTTGTTCTTTTTTATGAAAAAAGTACTGCGACACAATAAGGAATTGGTTGGCAGGAAAGTCGCTATGACAATGACAAGAGCATGTGATTGAAACCCCACAAGCATACAACAAGTAAAAAAGCTAACAGCACGCTAACTATTATTAAAATTTAGGGTAAAATATTTTTAACCCAATAAATATCAGAATGTAGGATTTTAGTCTTAATGAAATTTGTAGTAATTTTTTTTAATGTAAAAATGAAATGTTATTTTTTTTATTTTGAGTTAATTTTGGAGGAATTATAAAATTACATATTTTTTATATTTATATAGACTAAAAATATATTTTAACCTAAGAACATAGGTTAGGTTTAGGTATATTTGAACCTAATTCTTAATAAAAAAATGATATTTTCATTTTTATAAGGACAAAAAATTATTAAAAATTTAATAGGAATTAAAATCAAGCTTTCTCATATTTACTGAGAATAAAAATATGTTAGTCTAAAATTTATGTAAATTTAACTAATTTTAAAACGAGACCTATCAAATTAAAAATTAAACTAAAATATATAATAAGATTTACGTAAATTTCATATAAGAAAGAAAATGTACCTAAAAAAAAGTATTAAAAGTGTATTGTTTGCATTAATTTTCTTTATTTCTTATTCTAATTTTGGCATACCTTATCCCCTCTTTTTCTAGTTCTACTTTTACTCTTTTCTCACGAATGAACAGTACGTAGATGCATTAATGCAAGCCATGAGTGCTTTCATCGTACATAGTGCAGACATCCCCACATGGACATGGGTGCTTTTGTCGTTACTCGATATGAGTTCACGTTTTCCCCGCCTATATGAATAATCCATGCGATCTTTCATCGTACAAGATGGGAAACGTGCTTATAAATGAAAATAATGCGAAGCATGTAGTAAGATATCAATACATTCAAAACAAAAAAGAAAAAAGAAAATGGGAGGAACCATGCTGGTGATGATGTTGGGAATATGCTTTTCTATTGTTCTCTCCCTTTCCACTTGCATTCTCCGAAAGGTGCCAATCACAAGACAAGAAGGCATTGCTCCAAATCAAGAAGGATCTCAAAAACCCTTATCTCTTAACCTCGTGGAACCCTATTGACGATTGTTGCGAGTGGTACTACGTCAAGTGTGGCCTCAAAACGCACCGTATTACAGATCTCTTCTTAGCACCCTCTTTGCCAGAGATTAATCTTTGGGGTCAGATACCTCCCTCTGTGGGTGACCTTCCTTACTTGCAATACCTTTCCTTTCACAAACTCCCCAACCTTATGGGCCCAATCCAGCCCACCATCGCCAAACTCACCAATCTCAAGTACTCATTCTCACCAATCTCAAGTACTCATTCTCACCAATAACAACCTCACAGGCCCAATACCTGATTTTCTGGCCCAACTCAAGAACCTCGAGTTGCTCGACCTTTCCTTTAACGGCCTCTCTGGGCCTATACTGAGCTCACTTTCCAAAATGCCTAAATTCAATTACCTAGAGTTAAGCCGCAACAAGCTCACAGGCCCAATATGACCTCATTTGGATCTTTCAAAAAGCCCGGCCCAACTATCATACTCTCTAAAAACCAACTTTCAGGGCCCATTCCTACTTCATGGGCCAACTTAGACTCAGAACATATAGACTTGTCAAGGAACAAGCTCCAAGGCGATGCCTCTGTGCTTTTCGGGAGCAATAAAAGGACACGATTCCTTGATCTTTCGAGGAACATGTTCGAGTTTGATCTATCTCGTTTGAAGTTTCCTCTCAAGAGCTTGACATGGTTGGATATCAATCATAACAAGATTTATGGGAGCATTCCTGCGGATTTGATCAAAGTGGAAAATTTCCAAGTATTGAACGTGAGCTATAACTTTTTATGTGGCCAGATACCACAGGGTGGAGAGTTGCAAAGGTTCGATGCGTTTTCATATTTTCACAACAAATGTGTGTGTGGTTCCCCACTTCCGCGCTGCAAAAAGTAAACACAAGTTACTATCTTAATCAGATTATATATTCTGATTTGAATGAAATGAATTTCTTGTTTTCATTTGCTCACTGAACTATCACAAGTTATTAGTTATAATCTGTAGCTCACTAGTGCTATAATAGGTTTAGACTGGGTATTGTGATAATCGATTATGTGAGTCGTAATGACAAAATCCGTGTTTAGCTTGGTTTGATTTAAATTTAAGATATTTGGTTATTTAGTTTCAATTGAGAAAAATTATGGTGGAATTTCTTGTACTTCATTCAAAATTTATTTTAAGTTCTTAGTTATATTGTATTTTCTCCGATTTATCGTTATATTTTCACTCATTTTATATATTTAGATGCATGAGTGTAGATCTCATACCAGTTCCTAAATACTTTCACTTTTAATTGATACTCCTATATATTATTGCCGAAGTCTGTGTGTATGTTAAAAGATTATGCTAATAAAAGCATAGTTTTTACGCTGGTCAAGTGGCTTTTGTACCAGAGATAGATCATAACATTAGTAAAATTAATTGATCAAATACTACTATTGAAAGCATATTGTTCCATTCATTCTACGTCATGTGTAGCTCATGCAATATATGTCTAATAGTTTCATGGACAAGTTGTCCAAAATGTCACTAGAATCATAGTGATTAATATTTCTCCTATCAATCAAGCTTATCCATGTACATAAGGACTAAGAGCATGTTTTGATGGAGTATTTGGAAAATTATAGTTAATTAAAATTTTAGGCATTTGAATTATTAGAAATTGAATTTTTTTTTATTTTATAAATTATTTGTTTGGATGAAACATTTTAAATTCCTTGTATTTGAATTTACTTGTTTGGATAAAATAATTCAATTTCCTCTCTATGTAATATTTCATTTTTAAATATAATGTTTCAATAAATTTATTAAAAATAAATATTAAATAACTTTTAAATACTTCATAATTCAAAAATAACTTTGATGTATTAGAAAAATTAATAATTTAAAATATAAAATTATTTTAAAAAAAAATATAATACCATTTACTAATTATTTAATTTCACAACAATAAAAATATCCATCATAAAAATGTAACCTACAATTATAACATAAACATCAAATAACTATAAGGAGATATATTCCAATAACAATTCAAATTTTTAAACACAAACGACTTTTTAAGAAAATAGTTTGCTAAACAACATGGTCTTACTTATAAAAAAAACTAACTTCAAGTCATTGTTTTCTTTTTTTTATTAAGAGCCTTCAACACAAGCTTTTGAACATCATGCTAATTTGGTCAACATTTGCCTTATCTTGCAAAACCATGAAGTGCAAAACATAAACAACAAAGAAAAAAATAGTATTAAGACAATATAATAAGAGAAAAATATACGAAGAAATTGGACATCACCAATAAAAAAAGCAGCCAATAATCACCCTCTCTACAAGATATCCCAATACACAATTTCTACAATAATCAATTATAAAATATTAATTAGCAAGTAATTGAATCATAACATATTCACCAAACAATATATACAAGTTTTACTATACTATATTAAAAGCTACTTGTTTAAGGAATTTCACTATACTAGGATAGTGAAAACAATATATAATAATAGATTTTAATGAATGAAGTGAACATAGGATAGTGAAGAAGTAGTATAATAAAATAGAACATATATGGTATAGATACATTTTGACATCAATAATGGAATATGTATTACTCACCAAGTTTCAAGTTGTAGAAATATGTGTTAAAACATAAGCCTTCTTCTCCTCAATTGGAAGTTCTTTCACGATAGCTAATTGTAATGGAAGGTCAGCCAACCATTTAACAACTTTAGCCCATTGTTGTTTATTAAGGTTTGGTATCAAAATCGCTCATCTAACACTTTTTGAATATAATTTTGATCAACCTTGTCAGTAGATATTTCAACCAATTGATCAAAAGAGTCAACCACTTGTTTCATTGAAGTAGCTATTACTTCTTTTTCTCCAACCATCCTCCTTTGAGATTGTGAGCTAATTGAACTTGAAGTGGTCCCTTTCTTTTTGAACTTGAGCTTGGTTCTAAAGAATGTAACAAAGGTGTGTATATTTAAATTGTATTATTTACATGTTTACAACGTGAGAATAAATAGTAGCTTGTGCCAACAATTAGTAATTAAGATAGGTTAGAAATAAGGCAGCAAAATGACTGAGAATAAGGCAACAGACAACACCATAATGGCCAGTTAATTATACAATATTTTGAATAAGTAACTGGTGTTAGAATGAAGGGTTGAAGGAGAGAATCAAGGAGCAGCACTGCCAGCACATGTGAATGTACCAATATGCCCTCGCAAGATGGAGGAGTGGTCAATGACGCCAATCTTGGAGACAAGGAACTCATGTCGTGATCGAGAGAGAGGTTTTGTGAGCAAGTCTACTAGTTGATGACTTGAAGGTACATTAGACACTGTGAGTTCACCTTTGGCAATAATATCACGAACGAAGTGGTAGTCAATGACTAAATGCTTCATTTGTGAATGGAACACTGGATTTGCACAGAGATACGTAGCACCAATATTATTTGAGAAGATGTTTAGCCATTTAATTATTTGAATCCCAAGCTCCATGAGAAGTTGTTGTATCCACACGAATTCATATGTGGTGGTTCTGATTGTATGGTATTCAGCCTCAGTGGAAGATCTTGCAATTGTGGACTGTTTTTTGCATGACCATGAAATGACATTGAGGCCAAGATAAACGATGTAGGCACCAGTAAACTTCCGATCAACATTGTCACCACCCCAATCCGCATCACAAAATGTAGTGAGATCAAGATTTCTTGTAGCAACAAGGTGGAGACCATGGGAAATGGTGTGCTTGAGATAACGTAGAATGCGCTTGAGAGCTTGCATGTGAATGGATGAGGGTGCTTGCATGTATTGGAATAACTTATTGACAGCAAAAGCCACATCTAATTTGGTGATGGATAAGTAGTGTAAGGATCTAATGAGACTGCGAAAGGAAGAGGAGTCACAGCTAGGTGTATCATTATTAGTGCCAAGTGAGCAAGTGGTAGACATTGGAGTGCCTACTGGCTTGGCATCAGTCATATTTCCTTTTTGCAGTATGCCTCTAATATAATGTTGTTAAGACAAGAAAATTCCACTAGATGTACGAATGAGTTCGACACCAAGAAAGTGACTCAGTCTCCCAAGATCTTTGAGAGAAAATTTGGTAGCTAGAGCAGCTTTAAATTGACTTACAAAATTGTCATTGTTGCTCGTAAGAAAGAGATCATCAACATATACAAAAAAAATAGGTAGTGACATTATCGTGCTTGTAAATGAAGAGTGAAGAATCAGATTTGCTATTAAAAAATCCATAGGCAACCACAAAGGATTTTAATTTATGGTACCAAGCTTGAGGTGCTTGCTTTAGACCATATAGGGCTTTATGGAGCTTGCACACATGATGAGGGAATGTAGGATGAACAAATCCATGAGGTTGGTGCATGTAAACATCTTCAAAGATTGTACCTAGGGATGGCAATGGGTAGGGTATGGGTAGGGTAGTATAATACCCGTCCCCATACCCGCGTTTAAAAAAAGTACCCATCCCCAGCCCCATCCCCGTGCGGGTAGCAACTTTGATCCCCATCCCCATACCCTCTGGGTACCTATATACCCATACCCGCACCCGCAACCCGCACTTTACTTATATATAAGATTAAAAATCATTAAAAACATTCATATATAATATTAAAAATTGACAAACATTGATCCATCCAAATACAAGTCATAAATAAATAACATTACGAAAATAATTATCCAACATAAAGATTACAAATTGTTCTAATTTTAATAAAAATTCGAATTAAACTTCCAAAATTCTAATTAAACTTGAACATTAAAGTGGTATGGTACTCTCCAAAACCTGTAAAAAAATAATATATTTAAACTAATTAGTTTATAATTATATATTATAAATTAAAAAAATAAAACACATAAATATAATATTTTGACCTCATCTTCTGAATCGACTTCTCCATATCTTTGCAAACGTGTATCTCCTAAGTCTATATATTGTTTTGGTCCACTAATACCAATAGAAACTACAACATGACAAGAAGACCAAGATTAGCATATATAATACAATAATTAAAACTCTAATTGAATAATTAAAATAATAAAATATTACCTTGTTGCTTATGTTTCAACCAACTTTGTGCACACATAAGTGCCTCCAAAGTAAACTCATGAAGCCTAGAACGATGAGGACTCAACAATCTACCACCTGTGCTAAAAGCGGATTCTCGATGCAACAGTTGAAATTGGAATTGCCAAAATATCCTTAGCAATTTTCTGCATAATTGGATACTTGATCCCATTTGTTTTCCACCAACCAAGAATGTCAAAAGTAGCACTCCTAGGCAAAACACTCTCTTCCAAGTAGAGATCCAATTCAGTCTTTTTTTGTATCTCAATTGTTTCATTCACAAATGAATCATAATCACTAAGGAAATTGGTAACATTGAAACTATCAAAGCTTGAGTTACTAGCATTTGCATGTGAAGTTGAATATTCCATTGTTCCTTTAGTTTTAGCTTGATAGTCGTCAAACAATGAGTAACACAATTTCTTGATATTCTGAATTTCAATTGATGATGAACTTCCATAAAGCTTAGGAAAAAAGTACTCCAACAACTTCAATTTGTATCTTGGATCTAAGACAATAGCAATCCCCATAATTCCATGAATAACAAACCAATATTTCTCAAATTTGATAACCATTTTTGTATCCATATTTAAATTTGAATTTAAAGTGTATATATATATATATATATTAATTATTATAATTATAAGAGTTATGATCTTTTAAATATTTTATGGTTAAATGATATTTAAATTTTATATATATATATAAAAATTAATTATTATAATTATAAAAGGTGCGGGGCGGGGCGGGGTGGGTACTATAGTACCCATACCCGCACCCATCCCCATGAGATTTTGCGGGTAAAGACCCATCCCCATCCCCATCCCCAATATGCGGGTAATTACCCTACCCGCGTATGGGTATTTTTGCGGGTGCCCGTAGGGTCTGGGTCCATATTGCTATCCCTAATTGTACCATGCAAGAATGCATTATTAACATCCATTTGTGTTAAAGACCAACCTTTTGAGAGAGTAATGCACAAGACTATTTTGATTGTTTGAGGTTTGATAACTGGACTGAAAGTGTCTTTATAATCAATACTTGGTCATTGATGAAAGCCTTTAGCAACAAGTTGTGCTTTGTGATGCGCAATGGATCCATTTGGATTTCTTTTCAAGCGAAACACCCATTTGTGCCTAATGACATTAAAGTGTGGTTGATTAGGAACTAGGGACCATGTGCCATTGGTCATGAGGGCTGTAAATTCTTCAAACATAGCTTGTTTCCATTCATGACATTGTAATGATTTAGATACACACATTGGTTTGTCTTTTGGTGGTAGTGGATGTTTAGACACAGAAAAAAAGCTTCTTGAGTTTGACTATTCCAACTTTCCCACAAGTGATCATGGGATGGTTTGACACTGCCAAAGTTGAAGATTGTGAAGGAGAATCTGCTGCAAGTGATTGAGATGAAGATGAAACATGTATATGTGATTGGTGGGGGAGGGGGGGTTGTATTGTGGTTGGGGTGGAGGGAGAAGGACTCATAGGTTGAGTGGGTGATGAGGTATCATTTTGGGTTAAGGAATTGGGAAGTGAATCGGGTGAAATGATGATGGGTGAGTAGGGCCTTTGAGGAAGGTCAGTGATGGTTGGATTTGGAATTGGGATAGTTGAGGTTAAGGATGGTGAATCATAATGTGGAATAAATGGAGGTTGTTGAGAGGCTGAAGGGGAGTCAAAGATAGGAAACGAATTTGGGGAATAGAGAAAAATGTCTTCTAAAAATTAGACATGCCTAGAGTGATGGAATTTGTTGTTTTCGAAATTGAAACAAATATAGGCACTTTGTGTGAGACTATACCCAAGAAATAAACATGGTTCAGACCTTGGTTGAAGCTTGTTGTTTGTATAAGGTTTAAGCCAAGGGAAACAAAGACATCCAAAGGTTTTTAATTTCTTATAGTTTGGGGGGTTTTAAATAGGACATGGTGAGGTGTGCTCATGTTAAGGTCATGGGTGGGTAACCGATAGATTAGGTAGGCTGCTGTTTGGAAGGCAAAGGACCAGTAATGTAGAGAAAGAAAGGTGTGGTTTAGGAGGCAACGAGCAGTTTCAGTGAGGTGAAGGTGTTTTCATTCAAAGAGATCATTATATTCAGGAATATGGGGTGGGGTTGTGAGGTGGGAGATACCATTGGCTTGTAAAAATGGTCGAAGTTTGATATATTCTCCACTATTGTCAGAATAAAAGGTTTTAATTTGGGAATTGAATTGCCTTTCTACCAAGTTCTTAAAAATTGGAAATATGATTGAGACATCAGACTTGAATTTTAGTGGATAAAGCCAAACATACTTGGAAAAATGGTCCATGAAAATCACATAATAATGAAAACCATCAATTGAATTAATTGGAGTCAGCCCCCATAAATCTGAGTACAAAATTTCTAATGGATAAGAACTAGAAATTGAGGACGTTGAGAATGGTAGCTTGTGGCTTTTATTGGAAAGACAAGGTAGACATTTAGTGAGGGAACTAGAATAGACAATGTTGTTTGACTTGAGTGCATGAAAAAGGGTTAGTGGTGTAGGATGACCAAGTCGATGGTGTCATAACTTGAGTGATGGGTTGGAGGTAGCAAAGGAAATGTGTGGGACAAGTGCATTCGGTTGGAGCCTGTACACATTGTCTTCATTTAGTCCTCGTAGAAGAATCTCCTTCGTGTGTAAGTCCTTTACCCTGAAATGCCAAGGGAAAAATTCAATAGAAACCTTGTTAGTTTGGCACAATTGAGAAACATATATCAAATTTTGAGTAACATTGGGAACATAAAGGATATCTGAAAGCTTTAAAGAATAACCATTAGTGGAAATAGTTGTTGAACCAGTATGAGTAATAGGAAGTTGATTACCATTTGCAACTTGAAGATTATCAGTTCCATGGTAATCTTCTTTTATGGACAGATTGCTCATGTCATTGGTAATGTGATGGGATGCGCCCAGAATCAAATAGCCAAGAAGGTGGAGATGAGTAAGAGACCACTTGTTGGGCCACATGGGAAGTTGGATGGCGTGGCTTGTTTGGGTAGCCATGAATCTTGTAGCATTGCTTTGCTGAATGACCAGGTTTTTCATAGTATTGGCAAATGGTAGGATTGTTAAGTGGTGGCTTCTTGGTGTTGGAGAGATTAGGAGCATAACCATGGTAATTGTTGTTGCAGCCAATTTGATAGTGTCCTCGACCATTGCTATTATAATGGTGCTAAGTAAGGTTGGCAGTAATAGGAATCGGTGTCGAGATGTGTTCTTCATGTTGCATAAACATCTCAAAATCCACCAGCTTGTCATAGAGTTCATTGAAAGAAATTGGTGAATCACGAGTGCGAATGGAAGTAGTAAATTCTCTAAAGGTTGGTCCAAGACCATTCAAGGCATGAATAACCATTTCAAGGTTATCAATAGGATGACCAATGAGGGCCAATTCATCAGCAATATTGCGGATTGAGTGTAAATAAGTTGAGACAGAAGAGTTGCCTTTGGTTATGGAACTGAGCCATTTCTTGAGTGACATAATTCTCGACTGGGATCGATTAGAAAAGGCACGAGCAAGGGCTAGCCAAGCATCGTAAGAAGTATCAGTAGCAGCCATGATAGATCGTGCTTTAGAATCGCACGAGCCAAAAAGAGCAAGGTAGATGAGTTTGTCTTTTCTGATCCAAAGGGAGTGAGCAGAATTAGATGATGTAGTTTCATCAGTGCCAATAGTGGCAGGGGGGCACGTTGTTGTGCCTATGACATAAACTTCAAGATCACGAGCTATGAAAAGCGAATTAACCTGTTTACCGGATAGTTGGTGTTGTTTAGCTTAATTGGAAGATGAGAGTTTGTGGTAAACTCCATGAGGTCTTTGAGGCCATTGGAATTAGAATTGTTTGATGATGCCATGATGAGGATCAAAAAGAAGAAAAGGTTGCTATGAAGTGATGGCTAATTTGATACCATAAAGAATGTAACAAAGGTGTGTATATTCAAATTGTATTATTTACATGTTTACAATGTGAGAATAAATAGCAGCTTGTGCCAGCAATTAGTAATTAAGATAGGCTAGAAATAAGGCAACAAAATGATTGAGAATAAGAGCATCTTTAGTGGTAGAACCCAAAATGGGTTCTTAAGCTATTTTATATGGGTCCTACAATGTCACATAAGCAGCAAGAACTTACATCTAAATTTCTTTTAATGGTAGAACTCATTTTGGGTTCTTACCTTAAATTCTTATTTTATGTTAATTGTTTCCCTCCATCTTAAAGTAGTTAGTTAGAGATTAAAAAATTATTATTTTTTGAAAATTGAGAGTTCTTAAAAGTCCTTGTGGAAGAATTGTTCTCCAAGGTGTAGAACTTGAAGCACTCTTTAGTGTGGGTTCTAATAAGAACAGTTCTTAACTGAAGAACTTGGCTCAAGAACCACCCACTAAAGATGGTCTAAGGCAACAGATTAGCACCATAATGGCTAGTTAATTATACAATATTTTGAATAAGTAACTGGTGCTAGAATGAAGGGTTGAAGGAGAGAATCAAGGAGCAGCACTGCCAACACATGTGGATGTACCAATAGGTTCCTCTAAATCTATAGAAGCATCCTCTAAATCCATGAATTCCACTTCATTCCTTGTTGTTCTGATGACTTTATTAGCATCCAAAGCAGTTTCAGTTCCATAACTAATGGCTCTATCTTTAGCACACAAGTCCACTATATCATCCCAATTTGGAATTTCCTTGAATCGAAATTGTTAAGCATCTTTATGTGACTTGAAAATAAAATAAAAAGTAGTTAATAATAGCATAAATTAAATATTATTTAAATGTATTTTGCATAATAGTAATACATAATACTACTTACGGTGACATATTCGTTCCATGTATTTTCATCACCAACAACAATCATGTATTTGGTATCATCCTAGTCAAATCCACTCTGACTGAGGATATCACTAACAATTCCATACCATGTTCTTTAAAGTTTGATTCGATTTTTAACGTTCTCCTGAGTTGGATTTTGAACCTAGTATTTAATGTTGCAGCCGTAATATTGTATGTTACCCTACCCTTTTCCAAGCTCTATCACTCTTATTGCCTAAGTTTCTTTGATTTCTAAGTACTTTAGCCAATGTACGTTCCATCTTCAAATTCCATGTAAAATAACTTATTGTTTCCTCATTTTTTTCTGCCACCCTTCTTCTTATCTTCGATTTTTATTTGGTTGACTCCATTAAAGTTAATACCACCTATATATTAGCCTCCACATAACAAATATCACATACAACCTACATTTCAAATGCACAAATATATAGTTTGTGCATAACAAATATCACATACAACCCACATTTCAAACATATGACAGCCACAAAAGGTCAAAATATTTAAAACAAAAGTTTTTCCTTAAATGAAAATTACAATATGTAATAAACCAAGAACATAAAATCTTTCTTCAATAACAAATTACATAAAAAAAAAAAAAGCACTCCCTAAGCAAGGTTTCTTCTAACTTGATAATTAGAAAACATATTCATTGCTAATGTATCTTGAAATGTTGTCCACTCTTTTGTGACTTGAATAGTTGTGACATCATCTGTCACATGGTTTTGAACTCTTTCCGTTGATTGAGTTAACTCTTGATCAATAGCAAATAAAAGCTCTAAATCTTTAGCCGCTAAAAGTTGATCCGTTTGTTGCTCATCTTTTATAAAATTGTGTAACACAAAACAAGCATTGATAATTCTTATTTGTGTCTTTATATCAAAAAATGGAGTTCTTAGAATACTCCATCTTTTTTTCAATATCCCAAATGTCCTTTCTATTGTATTTCGTGCACCTAAATGACGCAAATTAAATAATTCTTTGTAATTTTGAGGGGTGTTTCCAGTCCACTCATTGAGATGATATCTAGTCCCTCTATATGGTGCTAAAAATCTTGGACCATTGGTATATCCCGCATCCACAAGAAAGTACTTACCTACAATGGTTTAAAAAAATCTTAGGCTTGAACTAGAAAAGTTAAGTAAAAAAATATTTTCAAGAGATATAACTAGTTGGAATTTCAAGTTTATTTTGACGATGTAAAGCATCTCGTAATACTCAAGAATCTCTTACAAACCCTTCCCACCTAGGTAATGCATAAATAAACCTTAAATCTAGATCACAAATTGCTAACACATTTATAGAGATGTCACCCTTTCTATTATGATATTTTGGCCTATCTTTAGGAGAAACTAGCCCTAGGATATGTGTCCCATCAAGTGCTCCAACACATTTCTACAAAATACAAGTTTATTAATATATTTAGTTTCTAAAAAATGTTTATAGTTAACTAATCTAGCCTAGCTATAGATAAATTTACCTCAAATCATCTCCATTTGTTTGCATCTGAACCTTATAGATCATAGGTATGAAACTTCAAATAGTCCTTGCTCACTTTCATTATAGCCCTCAAGACATTATTGAATTGCCTACTTATTGTTTCTTTAGATATATAATAATTAAACTCCACTACTCTATACTTAAGGTTGTGAGCCAAGATATGTAAAAACATTGCTACCACTTCAGCTATTGAAAGATTTTTTGTTCTAACTAATCCACCACCTTCTTGTAAAATTCTACAAAGCTTGAAAAATGCACTCTTACTAACCCTTAGTTGTTTAATACAAATTTCTTTTTGACCCTCTAAAGAGACGATTAAGGTAATTGTGTCGTTCCAATTCTCAATTATGGGATGGTTCCTTAACAAAATGTTTGTTGTGATACCAAGCTATTACACCCTTAACCATGTAAACAACACAAACAGTGACAATTTTAATTATCTTTTTAAGTTCTTCTCTTTTATGTTTTCTTGAAGTAATTGCAGTGTCAACCACGCTAGACTCCATTTTTGCCCAATCAAAATCTATGTGAAATGTGAAGTTTCAGTTATAATTAAAACTAAAGTTCATAGATATAGGCAAGAAAAAACTTGTCACATTGCTCATAACTACTAAGTGTTTCTACTAATGAAGCATATATACAACCAGAAAATTATAGGCAAAGATAACAAATTAGCTAGGCTAGCAATGAATTTAATTAAGGTGATGAATAATATAGTAATTAAGGTAAATTTTTTTTATTAAAGTCTCAAACTACCCAAACCTCAGGAGAAGGACCAAGGGGATCCCGAAAAGACACCCCCAAGGCTCCCCATCACATGACAAGGGCAATTGTAATTCAATTAATAGAAGAAGAAAAAAGTACAAAGGAAAGATGGGGGATCAAACCTTACCCCCATCTTGCTTACATGGCTCACACCTATATGAATAAATATTTAGTCGAATAAAAAAACTTTCTTGGCTACTAGAAAAATTAACCTACGAAAATTAACATAAAACATAGAACATATATAGGCAAGAAGTAAAATTAACAGAAAATGAATATATATAGTTAATTAGCATAAGTTCATCTTAGATCAATATATAATATAAATGAGCCATTAGGGATGGTGACAGGATTCAGTTCAAACAAAGTACAAGAAAAATTTTCAACAATATATTCACATATATAGTAATGTGAATTGAAGAGAGAAAATATGAAACCCCATATTCATAAGATGAATATTAGTAAAAACAAATTTACAATGATCTCGAAACAATGAGAAGAGACACCAAAGAAATGGGGGAGGGGTAATTCATCAATTCGCATTGTTCCAAATGATATGGGGGAAAACATAGGAGATTTGTGTTCACTTTACTCCAATTCAAAATTTGTCATCAAGCTGTATTTCATGTCAACTAGTTATCTAAAGAAAATATTTAATCAATAACTTTGCAAGAGAAGGCCATATGACACAAACCAATGCAACTGATTTGTCAGTGCAAAGTGAAAATAAAAAACCAAAAGCACATACGAAGCTTCTAAACAATACATGAAAAAAAATCCTTGCAAGCTAAAGAAGCAATTGAAGACATCATTCAAAATTGCAAAAGTAAGTTCGACAATTTAATTAGGATAACACCAGAATGCCAAAAATTTAAAAGCTAAGCTCAACGCATATCTTAATTAAAAATAACCAGCAAAGTAGTAAGATAAACACACAATCATAAAATTGAATAACCAGGGCACATTCTTCTGCTAGTACCAAATGGCAAAAGCTCATAGTTATGTACCAAATTGAAGGGTCTCTCCCAATAGTCCACACATTCATAAGAATTTATGGTGCTGTAGAGAATTTATTGGTGGATTTCATGACAGAAAAAACCAACAAAACCCAGAATGATTCAAGATTTCAAGATAGCAAATTAAATCTAATCTAATTCGAAAAATAATTCAAGATTTCATGATAGCAAAAACCAAAACCAAAACAAAAACAAAAACCAATAACATTAACAAATCTAAAATACTATTCACATTAAAAGAACCCACAGAAGGGTAGAAGGAGGAATCTAACTTCACCAAAAGACAAGTTAAATTAAACGCAATACCGTGTAACACAAAAATGAATAAAATCAGTAGAAAGAAATGATTGAGGGAGACAAACCTTGTATGAACCATGTGAGGAAGAGCAAGTGTGAGGGTTGCGAGAGAGAACACAATGAGGAGGATTGCCAAAGATGGAAGTGAGGTCGAGAGAGCATAGAGCGAGGTTCATAGTGATAAGAAAGAAGGGTTAGGGTTCAAAATTTGCAACCATAGCCATAGGAGAGAGTGGGTGCCGAGAGAGAATGAGCACCGGGAGAGAGCGAGCGTTGAGAGAGAGGCGCTAGGGTTCTGAGATTGTGCATAGAGAGCATTTTTTTAGAGAATTTCAAATTTCTTACTTTTTGAGGGTATTTTAAATTCTCTTGAATTAGATTAATTAAAATACCTCTTAAAAATCATGGTATTTTAATTTCTTTTTGAATATCCTATCCAAACAACTAATTTAACTATAATTAATTTTAATTACCCTCTTCAAATACCTCATTCAAACACACTTTAAAAGAATTATGGATAAGTTTAGACAAATGGAGAGGACCTTTCTTTGAGGAGGGTTGGATGGAACAAAGAAGATAGCATGAGTGAAATGTGAAACTATAAGACATGAGTGTAGTCTTTATGGTAACTCATTGTAGCAAAATAAATGTATAGTGGATATGGGAGAGTGGAATGGAGAGAATTGGAGTTGGGAATTAATGTGGAGGAGGGAATGATTTGATTAGGAGACTAGTATGGTTGAAGAGTTCAAGAAGGAGATAGATGAGAGTAGAGGCAATGGTTGGAAGAAGACAGGCTCATTTGGAAAAAAGATAGCGGGTTATACAGGGTATCAAATGTGTACAAGAGCATAATAAGGGAGGATGATTTGGAAAGTTCAAAGTTTTTCAAAAAAGTATGGGAAGTCAGAGCACCAATGTTAGTATTACCCTTCATTTGGAGGGTGGCTTGTAATAAAATATCTACTAGGGTGAATCTAACTAGAACAAGTGTAGAGGTACCAAATACTTTATGCCCTTTATGTGGAAGAGAGGCGAAAACAAAACATCTATTTTTATCATCTTTTGTGGTGGACAATGTAACATCCCACTTCGTTACATAACTAACTGATAAACTGCTAATTTACTTATTTTATAAGTAAAATATGGGCCTATTTTCTATCCTTTAGACTAAATAGAGAGTTGTTTACCTCATGATTGTTGTCATTTCATCAAATCTTCCTTTGATGGACAGCTTGAGTGAACTTTTGGTTTTCTTTTACCCCTTTTCACCTTTTTTGCAGGATAATGATGATAAAAGAGAGAGAATTGAGGAATCTATGAGTGCACTGCCCCAAGAGTGAGTAAAGGGTCAACAGTTGTTTAAAAGTCAAGTACGATTTTGGCTTGAAACCAAAATTGAACTACGAATTTGGCTCGGAGCCAAAATCGATTAACAATGGAACAGTGACTTTTTCTGCTCTGAAAAGAAGTTTACTGCTGCAGATTATTTTTTCTCTACTTTTTGAGGATGATGGGACAAAGCATTGTTGCATTGGGCTGAGTAGAAGCGTTTTCCTATGTAATTTTAGGATTAAAAAAAGAAACCCCATTGTAACATGAGAAATCATCTACCATTGTACCCACTCCCCATGATCTATCCTTAGAACCTAAGTTGTTGCTGTCCATGGAACAGAGCAGCTAAGCTCTTCATTGCTATAAGGGGATGAATTAAACCACTGATATACTCTATTTGTATCTTTGATATTTTTAATGCATGAATTCCACTTTCTATATTTTGGGTTAGCATCTTTTTCCTTGCTTAATGCTTGCTGTAAACTGATCACTTATAGCATGATTTTAGGATAGTAACCTTGGTTGGAAAACGGGGATTATTTTCTTGAACTGAAAATAGATGTCCAATAGACCGGGGGTGCGAGGAATCGAAACTTAGTTTATTGGTAATCACGTGAGAGAATAAATTGGGGGTGCGAGGGATCGAAACTTGGTTTGTTCGAATCACATAACCACTGTTGTTACTGTTGGTTTCTTTGTTAAGAGGTGAGAGCCTTAGGAAAGAAACTTAGTTTTTTCCTGAGTGCGAGGGATCGACACAGAGAATAGAGTAGTTGGTTGATTTTGACTGATAAATATAGAAGGAATTTATGCAGAACGTTCATGCCACAAGAGTGTTAGCTTTGGTGAAATTCAAACCCCCTTACAACATCATTTTATAATCTGTTATCACTATTACTGCTGCTACTTATTATTACTGCTGTTACTGGTTTAATTCTGCATTACAAATAACATTTTTAATCTTGTTCTTGGCTGAGAACATCAACCTCTATTACACACAATTGGTTCATTTTTTTATTGCTTTTTGTTCTTTTAATTATAGTTTAAAATAGTAGAAATACTTGGTTATTTATATTGCTCTAATCCCTGTGGAAAACGATACTTGGATTTGTCCATTTTACTACTTGATACGACTTGGTGCACTTGCCAACAATTTCTAATCAAGCACTAACCAAAAAAAGATTGAATTTTATTTTAATTTAAAAACTCTTTCATTAAACTATTTATGAAAAAGACTGTGAATTTTTCTTGATTTTCAAAATCAATAAATATTATTCAAAGCTTAAAGTACAAATCATAAGTTTATAAAATCAAGATAAATCATTTACAATGCCACATGGTACTTCACTTTTTTTAAAAGAAATATAACTTCAATAATATAAAACTTTTGCAACAAAAGCTTAACTTAAACCTAAGCTATCCATACATAAAACGAAGTCAAAGAAAAGAAGAAGGAAATGTAGCTTCAAACTTGCACGCGTTCCATTTACAACGACTTCAAGAGAACTCCACCTGAACCCATCTACTCCCCTGTATGTCAAGGTCAAGATCATCACACACGTGCCACATGCAAGAATAAGCTTACCATAATAAATACATATACAAATAAGACAATTCAAATTATGGAAAGAGGAAAACTAACTAATAACTTCATGGCACAACCATCTCAACCAAATCATACAATACAGTTATAAAATAGATTCACAACCATCAACAACAACATAAATCTATTGTAACATAAATCATCACATCTCGTTACATCTAGTCATCAAATATCACAATCTTCATCAATCATCAAAAGTCATTAGACACAATCATTCATCATAACTCAACATCATAAGCCATTAGTCAACCTCAATACTAAACACTAACTTTGCTCCATGAAGACTCAACACAATATGAGCAATCCCCCATAGGCCCCATCCTATAACATAGTCTCACTTTTTGACCATTCAGGGAGTCCCTTAGGTTGATCTTGTGGGGGAGGTGTGATTTTATCAAAAATAGACAAGTATATATATATTGGTTTACCTCTATAGGTTTGTAAGACCTTATATATATAGGGATTCGCCCACTCGTTTATTCTATAGGCCCATTCCCGTTAGCCACCACGAAAACCCCCAGCACTAAGTTGAGAGCCTACCTAGTACTCCCAACTTACATGCTTACTCATATGCTCGTGCACCAACTGTGCATACAAGGTATATTTTTGTTCACCAACTATGCAACCATCATATACCAACGGCAACACATATTTGGAATCCTCTACAGTCCTAGATATAGCACCTCCATACCCACCATCTCCAATGACTTGACTTAAGGATCCAAATACATCTTAACAGTCCACAATACACACAATAACAAATAGACTTGGATTACTTGAGGTTTGAGATACAACACCATTGTACCTACTATCTCACTCATGGTTTGTCTCAAGTACCCAAGTTTCACACCATCACCACCACCAACAACATTCTATCTCATATACGCTAAAGGGCCACTAAGCTTTTTGGAAAGTGGCTCTCAACACTCTGACATGCCATCCAAAGTCAAAACATAGGGGTGGTGCTTGAGAAGATACCCCACTAAGTGAGTCCCTTGGGTCGCTTTAGTGGGACGAAGTCCTAGCGTGGAACTCACCCTCCCAAGTATACCATTTTTCATTAACAACAAAAACTTCCCCAAAGGACATAGCTAACTCCTTTTAATGTATAGAGACAATTCCAAAACAAGTTCACATTCACTATTTATCACATTAATGAAGCAATCCTTAGTACACTAAGTAGAGTAAGACATTTCATACCTTAAATTCTCATAATCACCACACACATATGAATATGATTACATGATCTCAACTTATAATCAACTTTAACATAATATAAAAGCTCATGAAGTCATGTTATATCCACTTGGAAACAGTTTGTAAACTCTCAAGAAAATATTAAGTGTAAAATAAAATATTATGCCTACATTTAGCCTAAGCAAGAAAATTTAGCTTAGCCAAACATTTAGCTTGAGCTAAAATTTCTAGCTTAGCTAAACTTGCAGATTCTACAACATAAGTTCTTCGAAAATCTTAACTTTCAACTCCATTAATGGCTACCCAAGCATCCAAACTCACAATAAACACATCAATAATCAACTCTTAAGCTTATAAACATTAAACCCTAACAAGAATACACAAGATTCAAACCAATCAAACCCATAATCATTATAAAACAAAAAAAGATAGGTTAACTTCCCTTATCTATCACCATTTCCAAACTAGATTTTGAGAAGAAAATGGGATCTTGAGCTCCACCAAGGGTTTTCCTCCAATCATCAGTTTGACCACATCAAACTTATAGATAACCCAAAACAACACTCAAAAATGAGTTTTACATCAAAATACATAATGGGTCACTCCAACTGAAGGTAAAGAGAAAAAGAATGGAACAAGGAGGTCAAGGGAGGGAGAAGGAAACAAGCTTACCACTCCTACAAACAACCAAGAAGTTCTAATTGATGAAGGGGAAAGTCTCCAATGATGTGGGTACCAAAGCCCTAGGTTGAAGGAAAGCTTCGAGGAAGATGAAAAAGTGAAGAATATGTGGAAAGAGGAAGCTTGTGCATTTTAAGCTTTGGGGACATTAAAGCTTTGCTTTATGACACCCCTTTTTTATAACTACAACCCATTTTTTTTATATTTAAAACAACTACCAAGTCTCACACTCTTACAACTAACAATTTAAACCCACTATAACACATCAAGCACTAAAAACATAATATTTTTAATCAGTCAACATATCAAATAACATAATTTCAATTTAGTGGACCTTTAATCAAATATTTAATCATACATTATAAAAATTGCAATGTTACAAACAAAGTGTGGAAGATGTGCTATGGATGGTTAGGGTTGTTAATAGCACTACCTAGGGACCCTTAATCACATTTGTTGTATCACTCATCATTTGTAAAAGGAAAATTAGCTCATAGTGATGGAATATATTTTGGGTCTTTATTTTGTGACCTATTTGGAAATTGAGAAATGAAATGGTGTTTAATAGGGGAATTTTGAGTTTTAGTGGATTGATTGAGTTAGTGTGTATCAGATCATGGTTCTGGATGAATGGAAAGATTAGAGGCTTTAACTATTGTCTATTCAAATGGATCAACTCACCAGGGTTATGTTGAGGAATTTACTGTAATGAAAGAAGTAGGGATGTAGATTGAGCTAACTAGGGTGGATTGGCAGGTATGTCAAAGCGACTAATCAACAGGGGGAGACAAGCCTAGGAGGTAGGTTCAGGTGTGAATGAATGAACGATAAATAAGGAATTTCAGGAATAGATGCGTGAATTTAACAAATTAAACAGATTTAGACTTAAGACTACTATTAAGTCAAAGACGAATCATAGCCCTAATTAATTTTGATTAGATGTAAAACAAATGTTTATCAGTATCTGCGCTACGTTTGTGTATGTGCAATTTCAAATGGTAAAGTCTAAGTCTGTGTCTGTATTGAAACAAATGATACATGATAGACTATAACATTTTAAATGCATATCAAGACATATTTAATGCTTTGTTTAGTTTTGCAGAAAAATATTATTTTATTCTTCATCGAACATATTGAAGATAAGAGTAGATAAGAAATATAGCTATTAGCAAATCCTTTTCTCAAAAGGCGCGCCCTACCTACTGCATAGTGCTCAGAATCTACATGATAGTGACAAATATGCCATGTTTAGATAAATGTGTGTTGCTCAAGGAAGATAAGTAAAGTGGAGTATCAAAAGTGAATAGATGAACATTTAATGTAACATTAAATGCAAAGTCACTTTCCCAACTACTAACTCCAACAGATGTTGCAATAGACTCAACAACTAGTGTCTTTAGTCACAATGACTACATTCTTGAAGACCTATAAATACTAGAAGTCATGAAAATTTGAAACTAATGAAATTATCCATATTCAAGCAATCAAATATCTTGAATACAAATTTACTTTCATTCAACAAGCTCTCAAATCACCTTGTTTATCTTGAGAGAAAAAGATGAGTGCTTAAGTTTATATCCGTTTGTAGGACGATAACTTCAAAGTTTGTGTACCCTTTTCAAACAAAAATAAATTGTTTGTTTTTAAGAGTTAGGAGTGGCTTGGTCTGTAAACAATACTCTATGTAGATTAGTTGTGTAAAGAACAAGAGGTGAACCAATATAAATTTTTCGTATTATATTTCTTGCTTTATCGTTCATTATATATTGAGTTCAACTAACAAGGAGAACTTGTCAAAGTTAAGAATATATCGTCTATTATCTTTCATCTAAACTATAACATACGATTCAAAATGACTTGTGAAAAGAATTTAAAAATTAACTAAAACACAATTCAATCCCCCTTCTTTTTCCTGTATTTGTTGTTGCTTATTAGGCACATCTTATGCTATAATCACTATCAATGAAGTTGCTGACTTATAAAAAAAAAAAAAAAAAAAAGCTTCACAGTTAGGTTATTGACATTTGATTTTAGTGTTTTCTGTTTTCATTTTAAAAGAAAACATAAAACATAAAATATGTGTAAAAATATGTTCTATAGAAATTTGAAAAACATTTATGCAAATAAGCTTAATTTTAAAAATAATAAATTGTTATTTTTTCGTTTTCAATTTCATTTAAAATTGCACAATGACACTATTATAATAATTTTTATTTTTTTAGATTATAAATTAGCTAAACTAAACACATTCTCTAAATCTTAAAAAAAAATTAAAACTATTTTCAAAAATATAGAAAATATTTTCGCAAACCAAACACTACCTAAGATTTCAAAGGAATTGGAAGTTCATTTGTCCATATCAAAATGTCTTCATTTTTTTTTACCTATATCAAAATGTCTACAAGAAATTAAAGGTCTTGAAAATATGGTGTAATGTTCCATTTCAATTATTACCAGGGGATGCTTGCATTTTGTGTTTTAAGATTTGTAACTTATGGGAAATGAACAAGATGGGTGGAGAGAAAAGGTAGCGGAAATTCCTATCTTTCATTTTTTTTTTTTTTCTTCCAAACTTGAGAGATTTGGATGAGGGGAAATGATTAAAATCTATAGTATCAATTAAAATATTATATTATATATGCCCTTTTAAAACTATTCATTATATATTATATATTTTAATAATCTTATATTATTTATGCTGCTTTAAAGTTCATCAATTTTATGCTCCAGAGCTTCATTTTTTAAAATTTCTTCACATCAATCCAAATTGTATTCATATCAGAGTTGTTTTTGTACACTTTAATACTAAATCATGTTTTGTTTTTTTTTTTTTTGTGGAAAATATGAAGATACGTTAATTTGCTCAAATTCTAATCTTTCTATCAAGGTTCGTTACTTTTTTTTAAGAGATATAAGGGATTAGCCCGTTGCAAAAACAATTTCGGTAAATTGTATTCATAAACTTTTATGAATCGTTTGAAACCGGTTTCGAGATCATTGGTTAAATTTTTAAAGTTCAAATTAATTTTGAACTGAATTTTTAATTAAAATAATTTTGAAAAATCAATTTAATTAATCAAATCAATTTTTATAAAAAAAAGTACAGATTTTATTTTTTAAATCGATTCGAATAAAAATTAATTTGATTTTGTAATAATTTGACTCGAAACGTTTTTTTTTTTCCACTCCCGTAAGGATCATTACTAAAGCGTGATATTTTATTAAAAATGTGATTCTTTTGATATATTTGTGGACTAAACTGTATCAATTAATATATTTATATTTCACTAAAATTTACAAAAATTTAGAGACGACCAATAGTAAAAAGATTAAAATCTGAGTTAATTAATTAACATATATACTTGAAAATCAAATTATACAGAATGTGTTCTTGGATACCAGAAACAAAAAAAGATGTCCCACTTTAATTCAAAGAACAAATTACGTAGATACCGACAAGGTCAAAGCATTATACAGAACATTGTTTGGATACAGAAATTAAACAAATGATGGATCACTTCCAAGTTTCAAAGAACAAATTATGCAGATACTCGATCTGCTTTAACAATGATTTCCTCGATTTCTTTTTATTAAAATAAGTATTGCGATACAGATAAGGGATAGGGATGGAAAAAAAAGTAGTGGCTGTGGCACACGGACACGAGTCGGTGCGTCAGGTTGAAACCCTCTGCTTTTGTCCATTGGTCCACTAGATATGAATACCAATATGGAAAACGTGGCTAATGTATCTCTATATCCCGTAAAAATATTTTAAAAATTTAATGTTTGGATAGTTTATACTATATTTTAATCGTGTTTTAATATAATATTTTAAAAATTTTATTTTAATATTTTAAATTATATTTTAGAACATAATATTTTAATTATAAATATAAATATAAATAAATTAATAATTTTTGTAAAAAATATGATTAAAACATAATTTAAAATATCAAAATATAAATAAAACATAATTTAAGTTAATAAAATAAAAAATTTAAAATATTATATATAAAAATATGACTAAATCATAATTTAAAATATTAAAATAAATTTTTTAAAACATTTTATACTAAAATTTTTAAAAATGTGAAACTGAACTAAAATTAACATCCAGCCTTCTATATAAATGGGAAGAATGTGTACCAAGTTGAGAAAAATGGGAAGCATGTTGATGTTGGGACTATCCTTTCTATTATTATTCTCTCCATTTTCACTTGCATTCTCTGAGCTGTGCCACCCACATGACAAAAAGGCCCTGCTCCAATTCAAGAAGGAACTCAATAATCCTTATTTCCTAGCCTCTTGGAAACCAAACGAGGATTGTTGCACATGGTATTGTGTCAAGTGTGATGAGAAAACGAATCGCATAATTCACCTCTCCTTGGTATCCACTGTCCCAGACACCACTCTCAGGGGCCAAATACCTCCCTCTGTGGGTGACCTTCCTTATCTGGAACAACTCACCTTCCATAAGCTCCCCAACCTCGTGGGCCCAATTCAGCCCACCATTGCCAAACTAACCAAACTCACGTGGCTAATAATCACCAATACTGGTATCTCAGGCCCGCTACCCGATTTCTTGGCCCAACTCAAGAACCTCGAGTTGGTCAAACTTTCCTTTAACAGTCTCTCGGGCCCGATTCCAAGCTCACTTTCCCAATTGCCTAATCTCTTATCTCTACAGTTGGATCACAACAAGCTCACAGGCCCAATCCCTACCTCCTTTGGATCCTTCAAAAAGCCCGGGCCAGATCTCTTCCTATCACACAACCAGCTTTTAGGGCCTATTCCCCCTTTGTTGGGCAACTTAGACCCAGACAGGATAGACTTGTCATGGAACAAGCTCGAAGGCGATGCATCCATGCTTTTCGGGAGCAAGAAAAAAACACAGATACTTGACCTTTCAAGGAACATGTTCGCATTTGATCTATCTCGTTTGACGTTCCCTAAGAAAAGCTTGATATGGTTGGATCTCAATCACAACGACATTTATGGGAGCATTTCGGCAGCGTTGACCACAGTGGAAAATTTGCAACAATTCAATGTGAGCTATAATCACCGGTTGGGTGGTCGGATACCGCAGGGTGAGAGGTTGCAAAGATTCAACCAGTATTCGTATTCACACACAAAGTTGTGTGGCTCCCCACTTCCGCCCTGCAACCCGCATGCATAAGAATATGGGTTGATTTGTTTAAATTTTAATAAAATAATTATTTATTATTATGATAAAATAATAATTATTTGTATTTATATTTATATTTTTAATATATTTATTTAAACTGTTTCTGTTTAATAAGATATTATTCTGATTAATTTTAATAAAATATGTCATTTAATATATTGTTTTTAATAAATAATATATGTATGTAAAATTTGATATATATATATATATATATATATATATATTTATTGATATATTCTGTTAAGTTATCATTAAATTATTGTCTTTCAAACTAATATTCTGACAAACATGTATGATGTATATCTTACACTTATTTATATATCTCTTTCATTTATAAATATTATTTATTATCTAAATTATATTAATTTATGTGGATCAATATTAATTAAATAAAAAAATACATAATATCGTAAACAAAAGAATAATAAAAATTTACCTAATAAGTTTTATAATTAAATTATATTAATTTCTAGTATTCTTTTAAATTTTTTTTAAAACAATGTATGAAATCTTTAATTTTTTTAGTAATGGGTCATGTGGTTCAATTAGTGATCCTGATTCGACCATTGATCCAATGACCCAATACTTCGACTGATTTGATCACTTATTTGATTTTTAAAATCCTGCTTAAAATCTATATTAAAATAAGAATTTATCCCCGTAAAAATTAAAATTGCCCTCAAAAGTTATTTTTTTTAAATGACAAAATGTTATAAGAAATGAAATAGAAACTTAATTGGTATGGGTAAGAGATAGTTATAACTTATAGAAATCTAAATATTTGAAATTTTTTTTTATCATGAAATGATGTATTTTATAAAAATATTATGCACTATTTTCCCATAGTATTTTTTTTTATTCGTCATTGCATATAATTGTATTTTTGACAATAAAATGACGTTTAAGCCTTCTAGTATCCATTTGAGAATAGGAGATACAAGGAGAGTTGAGTGTTAAAAAAAAGAAGGAAGGAATAAATTGAGGGTTTGAATTTTTTAATGACACTATCAAACTAACATTTATCTTTAAAAAAAAAAAATCTTCCATTTGAGAATAATCTTCCTTGGAGACTCTGAGAATACAATCTTTCAATCCTAGCATGCTTTAAAGTTATATATTTTTTATCCATACTTGCTTGTTGGAAGATGATACTTCATCTCTGCCTTACTTTTGCACACATATTGATGTGAAAAAAAAAAGTCGCGATGATGAAGAGTTGAGCTTAGTACGTGTTAATTTTTTTATATACATAACAGATTAGTTTTAATTTTTGTTATCATGAATAACCTCACATGGCACATGCCCTCCATATAATGGCAAGTTGTATGATTGGTTGTCTTGCTTGAATACTTTCTTAGTACTATTTGTTAGCCTTACTTGAGAAAATTAATGAACATTAAAACTTAACTAATAGGTTGCTGTAAAAAAAAAAAAAAAAAAAAACTAAGATACATAACAAATGAATTAAAATTTGATTCTTTGTTAATATGAAGAAAGTTGGCTTAAGTTAATAAATCTAGTTGTTAAGATATGCTTTAACAAGTAAAAAACGTTTTACAATGTATGAAGGTTTACAATGTGTAAATTTATATTAGTTATACATATGGTATGATCCACTTAAAAAAGTTTATAAAAATGGTAGATTTACATCATTTACACACACAAATGATATTTTTTTGAATAATGAGAACTTACGACCTTATTTTCAAAACAAAACGTTTGGATCAAAAATGTAAATGAGTTGGTTTTTAATTTAATTTTGAAATAATTTTGTATTATTTTTAAAATAAAAAAAAATTGTAATTGTAATTTTTTATTTTAAAAAATATATTTTTATTATTATCACAAATCTCATTCTATTGTTTTTATTGATATGTCCCCTTGTCATCACAATTTCATTGTTGCATCCATAGTCATTATCACCAACATCACTATCATTGTCATTATTATCTTTATAATTATTATTCAATCATAGTTGTCATGATAATCATCATTCTATTATGTCGTTGTTGCCGTCGACACTACAATCACACCACTTTTCCTGCTTCCGTCACTACTACCATACCATTGTCACTATGTTTACTGTGACCACCACACCATATTCAACCACCGTTACCATCATTTCATCGTTAATATTACTATTGTCGTTGATGTTACCACCGTCATTATCACACTATTGTTGTCACTGTCACGACATTATTATTGTCGTCACCATTATTATTGTCTTTGTCACTACCATTTCACCACCGTTAATATCACCATTTTTATTTATGAATTTATCTATCTCCAATTTACGACAACCTTTTAAAAAAATTAAAAACAAAAATAAATTGAAACTCAACTAAAAAAAAAAACTAGTTTAATTTTAAAATTTTCAAAATTAAAAACAATAAACAACCCCGTTCCTAATTAATTAAATTAGGTAATATGTAAGCCCAATTGTTTAATTCTATTGTAATCTTAAAGCTAAACTGTAATTAAAAGGAAAAGAATGGCAGTAACTATCTTATCTTTCTTGAAATAAATTGTGCAGAACAATAATTTGGATACCCGAATGATGGGTCACTTTCGAAGAACAAATTATGCAGGTATCCTGCAATGCTTTCCTCGTGTTTTTCTTTGAGTATGAAAACAGTATGCGATACATCAGATTGAAGGTGGGTGAGAAATCATTACTTGTGTTTTCTCGTGTTGAGGCCCCATAACATATAATATTAACAATAATGAAAGAAAAAAAAAATAACCATGAATTTTCTACAAGAGTTCTGAATTTTATATTGGTGGGACTCATGAGAATGATTTATCCTTGAGTCGGTCCCGAGTCTCTGCATTAACTTGCAGACTTACTTGATATTCTTTCTTTCTTGTATCCGGATCTCAAAGGTGAAAAATCTATTAGATGTGCAGTTAAATTGTGTATCCAAATCTTTGTTTTTATTTTTTATTTTTTTTAATATTTAATTAATTAAGTACGTGACTAAAATAAAAACTTTAGTCTCTTAGCCTTGATCACATGATCCAAATCTCTCTTTCCTTTTTATCACTCTTTCTTTCTGACAAATCTTATCCTCTATCCCAATTTTTAAACATCTTTATTGTATTATACTAGTATTCTTTATTTGAAATACGTGTGATCATTTAAGAGTGGAACACATCAATGGAAAATGCAACCTCAATTTTGAGTGGATTGTTCTCATATATTTCACCCAATACAAAACTATTGTGATGAATGAGCAGCATATGCGTTCATACATGGGCGGTTCTGTCCCTACAAACATCCCCACCGGATAAGAATTCCCATATGGGAAACGTGGCTAGCTAGCTATGCATAATGCATCCCTATCCCACTGCATTGTTCTATAAAAGGAAACAATGGGAACCAAGTTTTTCAACAATCAATCAACACAAAAAAAAATGGGAAGAACAAGCACGTTGTTGATGTTAGAGTTGCTGCCACTATGCTTCCTATTGTTCTCTCCATTGTTTCCACTTGCATTCTCGGAGCGATGCCACCCACAAGACAAGAAAGCGCTTCTCCAACTCAAGAAGGATCTCGGCAACCCTTACATCATAACATCATGGAACGCCAAAGAGGATTGCTGCGACTGGTACTGCTGCGTCGAGTGCGACGAGAAAACGAACCGCGTCATCAGCATCGACATATCATCCTCTGTCCCGGACACCAATGCGTCGGGCCAAATACCTCCATCTGTCGGTGACCTCCCTTACTTGGAGTCCATCACGTTCCACAAGCTCCCCAATCTCGTGGGCCCACTCCAGCCCGCCATCGCGAAACTCACCAAACTCAAGTCTCTCTTTATCACCTACACCAACATCTCCGGGCCAATACCTGCTTTTCTGGGCCAACTGAAAAACCTCGAACTTATCAAACTTTCCTTTAACAACCTCTCGGGCCCCATTCCGAGCTCGCTCTCCCAGTTGCCTAATCTCGGGTCCCTACAGCTAGACCGCAACAAGCTCACGGGTCCGATCCCGGACTCGTTTGGGTCCTTCAAAAAGCCCGGGCCAGATCTCATGCTATCTCACAACCAGCTTTCAGGGCCCATCCCCGCTTCCCTGGGCAACTTAGACCCAGAAAGGATAGACTTGTCGAGGAACAAACTCGAAGGTGACGCTTCCGTGCTCTTCAGCAGCAAGAAAATGACCCAAATACTCGACCTTTCGAGGAACAAATTCGAGTTCGATCTATCTCATTTGACGTTTCCGAAACAGAGCTTGATATGGTTGGATCTCAATCACAACAACATTTATGGAAACATTCCTGTGGCATTGACTAAAGTGGAAAATTTGCAGCAATTTAACGTGAGTTATAATCCTCGATTAAGTGGTAAGATACCACAGGGTGGGGAATTGCAAAGGTTTGATAAATATGCATATTTCCACACTAAGTTGTGTGGCTCTCCACTTTCTCCCTGCAACAAGAAGATTATGTAAGAAATTATTCTGATTTGAATATTTGAATAAAATAATTTTTCTGTTTTAGTTAAGCATGTCATGTACCGTGATGATGCATTATTATGATTGCAATGACAAGGCGACAGTGTTTGTTTATGAGAATAAAGGTATCGGTTTTGTATCATTAGTATGGTATTATTAGAATTCTTCATTTTTTTTTTCTGATTTTGTGTGAAGTTTATTTTTTATCGGTAAATGTTAATAAGTTAATTTTTATTAGAAATTTTGGAAGAGAAGATTCGAATTTGTGATCTATTTCTCATTTTTCTTTTCTTCTTTCACTTTTTTTTTTTCTCCACCCAACTTAACTTATATCTTCGATTTTGTCTAAACTTCAGTGTACAATAAGATAAAATGGCATGATGCAGACTTAATTCAGTTAATTGTTAGTAAAATTTATAATCTTAAAAGATTTTGAGTTAATTAATACACTTGAAAAGCAAATTATACAGAATGAGTTATTGGATATACCATGCAAAAACAAATTAAAGATGTCCACTTTCAAAGAACAAGCTATCAGTCTTGTTTATCTTTTTCACGAGAAAGTATTGCGATACAAAAAAGAGATAGGAAAGTGTGGCAGTAACACATGGACAAGGATAAGCATGTAGGTGAAAGTGTGAAACCCTATTCTTCTTTTTCACTAATTCAACTCGTGAATACTGTGAGAAATTAGAATATGAAAATAAAATTGAACTTTTTAATACTTTAAAAAAGTCACACATGTCTTGAAAAAAAAAAACTATATAAAATAACTATTACAAATAAGTTAATGAAAAATACAATATTAACTTATGAAAAAAATGATTTTTTTATATTTTATTTTCTTGTTTCTAGAAAAAATTGTTCAAATATATCTAACTTTTTGTTAGACAACATCCACCATTGTTTGTCACGACAGACATCACCACCGATCATACGAGTTTGCATGCTGGAAACGTGGCTAGCTATTATGTATCCTTACGTACTCCATGGGTACTCGCATTGTTCTGTAATCGTTATCCAAACTCCAGTTTATTTATCTTTTTGTTGAGAAACGTTACTGACAAATATTCGAATCCACCACTTATTTTTCCTTTTCTTAACAGTCACCGTTTCACTTAATCAACACAAAAATGGGAATTATGTGTTGATGTTGTTGGACTATATATGCTTCCTACTGGAAAAAAAAACTCATAAAATTGCAAGAAACCTCATAATTAAGAAACACGCACGCATGTATACAATTATGATCCGAGGTTGTTGCTTAACACTCGGGGCCGATCATAAATGAGAGCTAAAGAGAATCTTAAAAAAATAATATTTTATTTTACATGAAATAATTCTATAGTAATAACTCTATCGTGGATTTTTTTTAAAGATAAATTAGACTTTTTTTTGTCAATATGTGAGCTTTTTTTCTAACGTAGGTTAGACTATTTATCAATAAATGAGGCTTTTTTACTTTATAAAAGTAATCAAAAATATTTTTTTATTTGGTGAGCCTAAATCGACAACTTTAATTACTTCTTTATTGGACCAATCCTGATAACACTACCTAACAAATGAGTACTTAATATTATTAAAATTAACTCACACCAATCGATGACATTTCCATGAGGAATGCAATAGCAGTAAAATAGTGTAGTATTTGTAACAATAGTTTAATTATTGGTCCATATAAATCTAAGTATGTAGGCTTTGATCATATTAGAATTTTTTTCAACAATCAAATAAAATTTATTCTTTATAACGACGGATCCAAAAATTTGTCTCAGTGGGAGCAAAAAATAATTTAAGATTAATTATATTTTTAGTCCTAATTTTTTGCAATTAATTTTAGACCCTAAACAAAAAAAAATTTAGTATTTTCGATTCTTATATACTACAAGAAAATGTGATTTTAACTGAGGCTATGTTTTGCCTTAGCTGCAGTTTAACCCCTATTAAGTGAGTTTTCCCGTTATGGGTGGAAATAGAGTAGGCCAAGTTAGGCTGTTAGGCTTGTATTAAAATACAAAATATATAACCCAAACTTGTCCAGTTACTTGTCAAAAGTTTTTTTTTTAAATAGCTAAACTTGATTTACATAAAAGTTTTGACCTAACCTATAAACTTGTTTAATAATCTACTTTGTAATAGATAGATGTTAAAATATATATATTAGACTTTACAATAATTAAATTTATCTTATTTATATGACCCAAATATAATTTTAGGTTTAATATAAAATTCATAATAACTTATTTAAAAATATATTTTTGTAATAATACATAAATTAGTTTTAATTTAACTTTTTACATAAATTTAACATGTTTAATATTTAAAAAGACAACAATTTAAACTTAATGCAATATAAAAAATTTATTATAATAATATTAATAATGATAATAATAAATATTGTTTTATTTAATTTAAATAAGCCCGGCCTATTGGACTTCATAGACTTTTTGAATGGTCTAATCCCCAACTTTTTTAACTAAATAGGTGTTAATTAATACTGATATTATTCTTACCTCCCACTTTTAATAATATACCTTCCCTTCTTTATTCTTTTTCCAAAATAACCTTTTTATTTTTTATACCTCCCCTGTAGTAAGCACCTCTGCATGCTCAAGTTCAACCCTCTACAACGATTTTCTTTTGACTTGTCTTTCACTTAATATATTTTTTTAAGGCCGGAAGAAATTTATTAAAGCCAAAGTGTTCAAGAATGTACCCAATTACAAGAGATATTCCTCCGTAATTTACTGCAGACTGCAGTGCACTAAAAATGAAGACTCCCTTCCCTTTACATAAGACCAATATATATTGCACCCATCCCCAAATAAAGAAGCATTTGTGCGATTACCACCGCCAATTAGAACTTTCTTTTGCTTAATTGATAAATTCCACAATTTTATATTGCCAATTAAATTTCCTTCACTTCTCCTCTTCTAGTGATTCAGCAGCGTTGCACTGCAGCAAGCGAGCAACAATGGCAGAGGTTGAATTAGAGGTGGTCAAGGGGCACCAAAGAAAAACACGTTTAATTTTTTAGAGGTCGATCTCGATGCTTTATGAGACATGTCCACTAACGAACTCATCTAGTTTTTCTTTGCACAAGGACTACTCCAGCCGGTGAAAAGCAATAGGCAGTGAGGACTCACCTTCATGACATTATTATCATCGGTTGTGCCTGAGATTATTCGGAGCGTTATTGGTGTTACATAGGGAAAACCTTAAATCAAGTTGAAATTAAAACCAAACATGCTTGGAAGGGAGAGGGTGAAATAGAGGGAAGAAGAAACGTTAGAACAAGACCCAATGGGTAACTTGCCAACCCGACTCAACTTGATTTGAGCAGATTGATAGAGTATTTGATCAGATCCAATCCAATTTAATCTTAACCCGATGACTTATGGGTTAGATAATAGGTTTTATTGTATGAACCCGTAATCCATCTAACCCAACCTAAATTACATATAATAATAATAATAATAATAATAAAATAAAAATCTACTCTCATTTTTCGAACTCTCACTCACTCAATACTTCAACCCTAGAGAATTCTTCTTTGTAACTTTATAACAATTTTATTTCTTAACAATTAAATTTGAAAGTGTTATTATATTTAACTTATTTTTTACATTAATATATGATTATGTTGATTTGTGATTGAAAATGATGTTTGTTCTAAAAAAATGAGTAAAATTTAAAAATCTATTTTGATTTTTTTAGCAAATTTTATTTAAAAAAAAAATACATAACTAACCTGATGATTTAACCCGACCCATTCATGTTCATGATTGGGTTGGGTTTAAAAATAAAATCACGCAAACCCAACCCAACCCATTAAAAATTGATTAGGTTGGATTAAGAATTTATAGAAATCCAACCCAACCCAACCCGCGAACACCCCTAAGACCCAATGGAGAAAATATAAATTACAAAAGGGTGCTTTTGGTATAAAAAAAACATAAAGGAGGTATATTATTGGATAATGGAGGTAAAAATAACAATTGCCTTTAATTAAAGCCTTATCCTTTTTATTTTTTGAAAAAGTCTGACTAGGCTGGGCCTTATGTAGGCTAGGCCATATGTCTTGTTGAGCAACTTGGCCTATTTTCATCCCTATCTATGGTGGACAAAATCATTGGCAAAGCGTATGTGCAAGTACATTACTAATGATTTCGAGAAACTCTCACTAATTATCGATGTTTATTAAAAAAAAACATAGAATTTATCAGAGGTTTAAAGGATTGAAATAATCAACCACACTCTTGTGCCTCATTTTGTGCCCTATTAATAAGAACTTGACAGCTTGTATAAGTTAAGAGTATTATGGATAATGTATAAAAAAATATAAAAATAAAAATAATTATTTTTAATGATGTGTTAGATTTTTATAAGTGGATCACAAAATGTGACAAAAAAAATGAACATATGATTTCACTTCAGATTTAATAACCAGTTAATATTTTCTTTTTAAAACGTGAATATAATAATATAATCCTTTTGTATAAATTGATAATAATATTGTAACAAAAAAAATCTATAAAATATTATATTTGCATCCAAAAAATTATAAATTTACATAAATATATTTCTAAAAAATAATAAACAACTTAAAATGTGAAATTTAGAATTACAAAATCCTTCAGAATCAAGATACAAACACCAAGAATAATTATTTAAAAAGACATACAACTTTTATCCATATTGCATAACCACACAAAATCCTATTAAAATCACTAGTCCACCATCAATACATGCATTTTGTGCGATATACAATATAATTCCCAGACGTCATTGACAAATTTGCAGCCTTATCAAAACTTGGCTTCGAGAACTTTTGTTACTTTTGTTTGTTCTTGCAACTTGTGTCCTTTTTGTAATAACCTTAATGTCATCATCATCATGTATTGCTTTTGGTGTGTCCTGTATAAGTGAAAAACAAAAGAATCAATTTAAACATTAAGTTTTACATTGACAACCACAACAACAAGGAATTGACAATAGATAAATGACATTACAAGTTCAAAGCATGTAAAAAGTATATTAAAAAGAAATGAAAACAGAAGCAGATGTTATTGAAGGAATCTGCTGAATTATAGTTATTAGGAAACTAAAATTAAATATTTTGCTGTATCAATTGTAGTTATCAAGAAATTAGGCAATTAGTTATTATTGAGTGATATCTCAATAGTGTGTGAATAACTCCTAAATATTAGGCTCACATTTATTTGCTTCTAGCAACATCCTCATTATAATAAGGTTGTAGTATGAACTCTCATTCAACAAACATGAAATATACAGAAGCATTCTTGCTTTCTTTTATCTTCATGGTATCAAGAATAGTTGTCCATTTGTTTGATTTTTTTTTTTTCTCTTGCCAAATTATGGTAGAAAATCAGTCTTCTCCCTCCAAAGAGTCATCTACTACAGGAAATAGAAGTTCTATTATAGAATTTGAATCTAATCCCAATCAACGTTTGAGCTTTGTTATTCTAAATGAGTTCAATTACCTTTCTTGGTGGAAGATCTAAACTTAGTTTTATCAATGATAAAACTTCTCCTCCCAATGAGGAGGACAAAATTTTTTAGTTGTTGACAAGTCTTGACTCTAATTATGAAGATCTTCACAATCATATCTTCATGTCTCCTAAACTCCCATCCTTATCATTTGTTTGCACTACAATTTAGAGAGAAGAAGTGAGAAGGGAAGTCATGAATGCAAAACATAAATCTCAATTATCTGATGCTCATGCCTATGCTGTCAAAGAGGGAATTCCTTAGAAAGGCAAGTGACCAAATTTAAAGTGTCAACATTGTCATCATTTAGGACATCAAATTGAACGATGCTGGATTCTTCATCTAGAACTAAAACCAAAGTTTGTTAAGGATAAGGGACCTTCAAAACACAAAGCCCATGTTATTGAGAACTTGCAAGGAGATATGATAAAATATAATTATAATCCAATCTCACTTATCAATGAGTTTGCTACATATCAACAAAAGGGAGAAATGTGAGTTTCAAGCTCTGCAAAATCAAATTCAACAGTGCTCCTTGGTAAGTTTGCTAGTCTCTTGGGAAACTTTGAGCATCCCTCTCATGAAAACACTGAAGGTATATCAACTGCACTTTCAACTGCTTTGGAATTTAATAATGTCCATGATTTGTGGATTGTTGATTCTAGTGCCACAGATCATATAACAAATAAATTGACCAATTTGTTTGATTTCAAAAAATATTCTACTCCATCTCATGCATCTGTTGCTAATGGACATGGTGTTTCTGTTATTGGTGAGGGAAAACTTAAGTTATTCCAAAATAATGAGAACTCAGTAGCTTTGTATGTTCCTTCCTTTTCTAGCACAGTTTCTCTTAGTAAAATAATTGAAGCTCTTAATTGTTGTGATGTTTTTCTTCCTCACATGATGTTTTTTCAAGACCTTGTCACCAAGAAGATGATTGGTGAAGGATGTTTCTTACAAGGACTTTGTTACATTGTTGGAGACTTTCTAAAAATGAAGAGTTCTTAGAGTATTGCTTTTTCTTCTTCCTTAACAGACTATACTCTATGGCATCAACGCCTACCACATCTATCAATAAATGTCATTACAAAACTACTTCATCAGTTAGACAATAAATTTATTTCCTGTGATACTTGTCATTTATCTAAGTCTACTAGATTACCTTTGATTTCATTTTCTTCTAAAAGTAATAAAATGTTTGAGATTGTCCACTCTGATATTTGGGTTTCTACCATTGAATCATTTGATGGTTTTAAATATTTTATTACATTCATTGATGATTTTTCTCATGTTACTTGGGTTTAGTTATTAAATTCTAAAAGTGAAGTTGTGGATGTTTTCAAAGTTTTCCACATGCTTGTCTTAAATCAATTCTCTAGCAAAATTCAGATTCCTTGTTTCGATAATGGTGCAGAATACATGTCTAAAAGCATGACAAATTATTTAAATTCCCATGGTATTGTGCATCAAACTAGTTGCGTTGGTACTCCTCAACAAAATGGAGTAGTCGAACGTAAGAGAATAAAGACTTATTTGGAAAAAAAAACTCATGCCTTGATGATACAAATGCATGTTCCGAAACCTTTTTGGTCTCAAGGGGTGTTAACTTCTACTTATATTATTAATCGATTACCAAGCCGAGTGTTGTCCTTTAAATCTCCTCTTAAGGTTTTGCAGGGAAAGTCTCTTCATCTATCTCATTTAAAGGTATTTGGGTGCACTTGTTTTGTACATGTACAAATCCCTTTTCATGATAAATTTGATCCATGAGCTGCCAAATGCGTCTTCTTGGGTTAGTCATCAACAAAAAAAGGATATAAATGTTATCATCTTGATTCAAAATAATTATATGTTACAAGAGATGTTAAATTTGAAGAATCGACCCCTTATTATAAGAACTTTAGAGATTATTTGGAGAATTTTTTTCCCTTACCTTTTGCAGGTTTTGAGCTAATTGTTTCTCTTAAATGTTCCGACACTATAGTAGATACAAACAATATAGAATTTTCTTGTACACCTTCAAATACAAGCAATGTCAAATTTGTTGATAAAAATACACAATCTTTTGATTCCCAAGCTGACCATTCTAATTGCTCACAGGGTGAGTCATTACTAGTAGAGTCTATGTCACTTATCATCATTTATCCTCTAATCATGCAACATTTCTTTCTGCTATATCCATTATACATGAGCCAAAAAATTTCTACGAAGCAAACTCTCATGAAATTTGGAAAAAGGCTATGCATGAAGAGCTTCAAGCTCTTACTGAAAATCACACTTGGAGTATTGTTAAACTTCCTAGTGGAAAGAAACTTGTTAGAAGTCATTGAGTGTATAAAACAAAGTTTAATTTAGATGGCACAATTGAAAGGCATAAAACTCGTCTTGTAGCATAGGGATTTACTCAAACACTTGGTTATAACCATGATTAATTTTTGATTGATATAAAACAAATGTTTAATCTTCATGTTTCGTTTGCGTTTGTATATGCATCAACAGATGAAGGAATCAAAATGCGCCTCTATATTGATACATATGTAGCAGGACATACTGTAGCATCTTAAATGCATATTAAGACATATTTAATGCTCTGTTCAATTGTGCAGATAAATATTCTTTTATTCTTCATCGGATAGATTGAAGATAAGAGCAATGGAGAATTATAGTTGTTGAAAGCCAAGACTTTCTCAAAAGGTGAGCCATACCTACTAATTAGAAAACACATTCTACGTGACAACGACATTTTCCATTAAAATGATAATAGTGTGTTGCTTAAGGAAGATAAGTAGGATGAGATATCAGAATGGAGTAGATGTGCATTTAATGCAAAGCCTCTTTTCCCAACTACCAAATCAACAGACAAAGGAACAAACTGAAGATTCAAGTATGTTCTCTCTCAATGACTACTTTTTGAAGGGCTATAAATACTAGAAAACTTGAAGATTTGAAACTAACGAAATCATTCATACTCAAACATTCAAATCTCTTGTAATTAGAATTATTATTTTCGTTCATACTACTCTCAAATCACTTTGCTTATCTTGAGAGTAATAGACTAAGATCTTTATCTTGTATCCGTCTTTAAGATGCTACCTTAAAGTCTATATACCCAAAACCAACAAACTATAATCTTGTTGTCTAGAGCTAGAAGTGGCTTAGTGATAATTGTCATATTTTCTTACATTTGGTAGTCATTTATGGACAATTATGTGATGCTTATAATACTTTTGAACCTTGTTTGTGTTCATTTTAGTTAAGTTTTAAATAAAAGCTTAGGTTGTTAAGAGTTTTTCAATTTTTACTATTTTTGCACTTGATCTTGGGTTTTTATGCATGGTTGTAGGAATTTTGTTGAAGCTCAGATGAAGTAGTGGAGGCATTAAGGTTGATTGGATGCATTAAGAATCAATTTTGTAGAGCTGTAGAGTTGCTGAAGTTATCGCACAGTTGTGCATCCATTTTGCACAGTTGTGCAAAGCCATTGCCTTGCTAATTGAGAATTTCTTGAAGTTACACAGCTGTGCAAACGGACTTGCGAGGATATTTTATAATTTTAAATTTGAATTATCTTTTGTATTGGGCTTAAACTTTTATTAGTCCACAACCTATAAATAGGTTTTAACTTTCCAAAATAGGGTAGTGTTAGGCAACAGTAGACACATTAGAGAGGGAAAGAGATAGAGAGCTCCAAGGCATCGCGTGACGGCTCATGCTTGGGAACTCCTCCATCTCTTCATCCAAAACTTCTTCCCCCATGGCTATGAGTAGCTAAATCTATCCTTCATTGGGATTTAATGTAATCAAACCTACTTCCATGTAATTACCTTTTTACTATTCAATTAGATATTTGTTATTGTTTCCCTTCTATTTTTAATGTTTGTTTTTGGCTTGACGACCCAATTACATGATGCTAAATATTTAATTGTAATTGGGAAATTCTTTTGAATTGTGAACTGTAGGGATCACCTAATAGTTTTTATGCCTAAGGATAGGGTAAAAAAGATTAGGCATCATTAAGACTCTTATTCCTAATGCAAGTATCTTAGTTACACTAATTCAAGGGATTGATAGTGGATTAAGGGACTTAGGTTCTTTCACTTAAGGGATTAAGGCTTGAATAAATTAGTGAGTTGATGATAACATAGTCTATTTGAATAGGAAATAAGTGATTGCATTTTATGATGGTTTGGTGAAATTAAATCCTGGCGATCTCCCTCATTGATTTGAATATCGTTTTCTACGTGTACTACGGGTTTGAATAAATTCTTATCCAATTTTTTATTTATTTAATCTTTAAATTTTCTGCATTTATCTTTTAAGTTAGTTACTCCATTCCAATCTCTGTAGTCCATTTAAATTTCTATTGTTTACCCAACTATCACACAAGTCCCTGTGGAGACGATACACACATTTATCACTTTGTTACTTGAGCGATTTGGTACTCTTGCCAAAATCCTAACACTTAGTTTGCCAAAGAATACTTTGTAAATTTGTATGCGAGTGTGTAGAGAGTTTGCATAAAACCTAGAGTGGTTCTAACATCTTGTAAGGTTACAAGGTAGTGAAACTTGGAGGGTTTTCTCCAAGAACTGGACGTAGTCTTGAGGTGAGACGAATTAGTATAAATCTCTTGTGTCTTCTCTACTTTTGAATTACTTTATACTTTGTTACACTAATTGGGAAGATTGATTAAAGATATATATTACATAGTCTGTTTGCCTTTATTCTTAAAAACAATAGACTATCCAAAGACATTTGCAAAAAGATTTTAAAAATCAACTAAAACACAATTCAACCTCCCTTCTTGTGTTATTTTGTCTTTACAGACTATAAGAAGACTTTTGCTCCTATTACAAAAATGAACACTGTACGTATCATACTTTCTGTTGTTGTAAATTCTAGATGGTCAATGAGCCAAATGGATGTAAAAAATGACTTTTTAAGTGGAGATCTTGAAGAAGAAGTATACATGAAATTACCTCCAAGACATCCATAAGGTTCAAATTCCTCCTTGGTTTGCAAATTACACAAATCAATCTATGGTTTGAAACAATCTCCTCATGCTTGGCATGCAAAATTAAGTGTTGTCCTACAAGGAATGGGTTTCTTAAGAAGTGTCGCAGACTTTTCCTTATTTGTTCGAAATGTCTCAAATGAAACAGTTGTTGTTCTTGCTTATGTCGATGATTTATTATTGTTAGAAATAGTAATCATGCTATTTGTCATCTCAAGAGCACACTACAGTCTTGTTTTCCTATCAAAGATCTTGGGCACTTGAATTACTTTCTTGGGATTGAAATGATAGTTTCTACCAAAGGTCTATTTCTTAACCAATGAAAGTACATTCTTGACTTATTTAAAGATGTTGAGATGATGAATTGTAAACTAGCTCCTACTCCATTGGATAGTAAGTTGAACCTTGATACAACAAGTACACCTTTACAAGCTATCAATTATTATTAATGATTGGTGGGTAAGCTTATCTATGTTACTATCACTCGACTTGACATAACATATGTTGTTAGTCTTGTTAGGCAGTTTATGCATGCACTGACAACTTTTCATTTTACTACTGTCAAGTGTATCTTGCGATATCTTAAAGGTTCTATTGGACATGGGATTGTCCTAACTAAGAATGGTCACACACAAATAACTAGGTATAGAGATTCTAATTAGGCTAGAAATGCATTAGAGAAAATCTACTACTAGTTATTGGGCCAATTTGTTTAAAATTATAATAAGTGTTTATAAAATAAGTGATTATCAAATAATTGATTATTTCATAAGCTGATAGGATTTGCTTCTTTAAATAAGCATAAAACAACTTATTTGAAGCAAAAGCAATTCAAACAAACATATTAAAAACACAAATAATTGCTTATTTTATTAAAATAAGTGATTATTTTACCAAATAAGCTTAAATAAAGCAGCCCATTGTATGTTTGTTGGTGGCAATCTTGTCTCTTGGCGTAGCAAAAAACAAACTATTGTTGCTCGTTCTTATGCTGAAGCTGAATATAGGGCCATGGCGTCTGCTTCTTTTGAAATGATATGACTTAAAGGTCTTTGTGCTGATCTTGGCTTTCCATGTACACTGCCTATGAAACTTTGGTGCAAAAACCAGGCTGTGTATTCTTTTTTCCTATATGTTCTACAATATCTGTATTTTTTTGTGTGTCAACAACCAAATACTTTATGTCAACAGCCTTTGACTTGGTTGAATTCTTTAGATTATGAGACTACTAGGATATTGCCCCAATAAACACTCAATGACTTCTTAATGTTGACAACAATAGGCAAGCTAGTGACAATAATTTAGCAGTCATAAATTCTAGTATGATGTCTCATAACAAAATATTAACTCCACTAACATGGTTAAATGTGGATTCTAATGTGGAGTGATTACTATTAAAATATCCCGTAGAATTGAAGTCGGAATACCTAATGATATCTAAACTTCTAGACTTTCGATATGAAAATATGTAATTTCTTATTCTCTTCAATTGGCGCATTATGCGTTTTACTACTTTTTAGTGTTGCATACCAAGATTACTCATATATCACCTTAAGACTCCCACTAAAAATTATTTCAAGACAATAAAAATAAACTTAAGCATACATGATAAATGCAATATAACTCTTTTGTAGCAATAAATTGTATGATGCTAGTAGGATGTCATCAACATGTAATACCAAAATAATATATTTACTCCCACTGAACTTTTAGTATACGCAATCATCAACCAATTTTACCTTAACACCATAAGAGGCAATCTTGATGAATTTTGTAATACCATAGACAAGAGACTTGTTTAAAAGCATAAATGGATTTCTTTAGTTTGCATACCATAAACTTTGGATCACCTTAAACAAAGTTTTTTGGTTTCACTGTATAAATTGTTTCATCAATGTTTCCATTTAGAATCGTAATCTTTATATCCATCTATGCTAAACAATCATCAAAATGATATATAGTGTCATTATAGTCGTAAGAGAGTCTTTCTAAGAAACCAGAGAGAAAGTCTCTTTGTGATCAATGCCTTCCTTCTTGTAAAACTTTTGGCGACAAGACAAACTTAATATATCTCAATATTGCCCATTGAATCCCTTTTGGCTATAGATATTTATCTACAACTTATGGGTTTCACACTTTCAAGAAATTTGATGATATCCCAAATGTCATGTTCAACCATCAGTTTTATTACATCATTTATAACATCAATCCACTTGAGAGTTAGAACACAACATGACTTGACTAAAGTCGATTAGGCCTTCTCAGTCAACCTAATGTCATATTCATGTTCTTAAATAAATATAACATAATCATATCAAATTACATTTTTTCCTTTCTCTAGTGGATCTTCTTAATGACACTTCTTGAGGCTATTGAGTTTGAACTTTAGGTGGTACTTGAGGAGGAATATCAATGTTGTCTTGTCCTTGAATGATGTTAGGAATAACATCGTTATTTAATTACCGAATTTGTTTCTTGAACAATGGTAAGTACAAAGACTCATCAATTGTCTATAACAGGTTATTCTTTAAAGACAACACTCTTTATGTTTCCTTCCTCTCCAAACTCAATTTTCTCAAGGAGTCTTGCATTCTTGTCTCAAACAAGATCTTAAAGTGGGATAGTAAAACTTATGCATACGAGAGCTTTAAATGTAACAAAAAATAGTAACTAATGATCTTTAAGTCCAGCTTGCCTTCATGCAGTCTATAAGACATTGCTTTAATTGGACATCCCTAAATGTGCATATGCCTAATGCTGGGATTTCCCTAGCTCACACCTATAGGGGTTATTAGTGACTACTTTAATTGGTACCCTAAAAGGATATAAATTGCATTTTTTAATGTTTTTCCCCAAAGTGACTTTGGTAGAGAATAATCAAACTTCTTACCATATCTTTACAAGTCTAGTTTCATCATTCTGCAACTCTGTTCATGCTAGGTTTGCTTAACATTATATATTGTAGAACAATTTCACAATTATCAAAGAAAAACAAACAAAGGGTCTAGACATTTCCCACTTGCCATATCTACTATAGTATTCACCACCATAGTCAGATATGACAACCTTAATTTCTTTCCTAGTTGAAGTTCAACTTCAGCTTTGAAAGACTAAGTGTCTAGAGGCTAAAACTTCTCATAATTTAAATAAAGAGAAATAATCTATGAACATAATATAATACATTTGTTTATTCCATGAATCCATAAGGAATAGAACACAAATATATGTATGTATTAGTTCTAAGACATCCTTAGCTCTTTCGGCACCTAAATTCCATCTTGTTTGTTTATTTTCCCTTTATATACTCAATGTAGACTATAAGGTCCAACCAATATAAAGGATCAAGAATTTTCTATAACACAAGCATCCAAATTCTCTATTAAGAGATATGACTTAAGCACTTATGTTGTAAAGTGACGAAATTCATTTACTTTTAAGTTTTGTACCACCCAAAATTGTTTGCAATAGGAACACTCAATATCTATAAAAGAACTCATACCTTGCAACATTTGAATAACGAGAGAGACTAACTTTATTATTTCTAATTGAACAAGAATAACTGAATTTGTCCAAATTAGAAATAAAATCTGGTTTAATAAACAATTCAATATATGTCTCAACCAAATTCAAATGAAATTGGGTCTTTTAAAGCAACCTAAAAGTTCCTATAGCTTCAATTGCAACTTTATGTCATCACCCACACAGATGAATCTTTCATTATCACTTGGCAGATGACTCCATAGGTAGCATTGTATAAACATGCTTATGTGAGTAGTAGAACCAAAATCTACCCACTAGCGTCTTGCAGTACAAAACTAAATTAACTTTAAAACAAACAAAAAATGAGAAGTTTACCATTCTTCACACACTAAACAGTGTAATTGAGACGTTTTTACTTTATATGTCTCATCTTACAAAAGTAACAAGGAAATTCCTTATCTTATTCTCTTGTTTCTTCTCTAAATGAGGAAAAAAAACCTTTATGTATTATCCTCAACTCTCAATTGACACTTTTCAAACTCTAAATTTTATACATGTAGCTTTGGGATTCAAATAATATGAGTAATTTAAACCATAGTAGTAGCAGCAACAACAATTAAAGAAGACAATAATAAACATACAATGCACAATTAATCTTTATAGTAAATTTCAAGACCCAAACAAGATACCTAGCGCATCATTAATCCTCAATTTTTGGATTGAAAAAGACTAACTACAAGTGGTACTCTCAATGCATTGATCAAACATTGGTGATAAGTCCTGTAAAACAAAGGTTGTCTTTGGATACTCCATTGTTCACATGGAAAACTTATATGATGATTACTCCGGTCAAATAATGATTATCTTTGAACATTTCATTATTCACATGAAAATCAATCCAATGATAACTCCTGTCAAATAATGATTGTCTTTGGACATTTCATTATTCACATGGAAAATCACACTATCTATAATCACCACATGTTTATCATCGCAAGCATGTAATTATTTTACCAAATTGTGTTTTCCTTTGGGCCGAGCACAATTCGCATGAATAATTTCATGCAACATATATGTAAATTCAATTAAACCAACTTACGCAATAGAGGTTGCTTTGGCAACATGTTGTTTCAATCAATTTAACCAAAATTACAAGACAATTTAATATAATAAATGGGAGGTCTTAAAATTACATAACTTTCACATATAATCAAATAAGTTATATAAAAATATATATAATAGAACGTGCAAATATTTCACATAATGGACTCATTACAAGATACCCAACACAACATTAATTCCTAGTATTTGGACAGAAAAATTAATTTGTAAATGATACTCTCTACGCAATGATCAAATATTAACAATCAATCAGCTCTGTCAAATAATAGCCTTTCTTTGGATTGACTATTATTCACATGAAAATTACTTTATGATTGTCACATATTTATCATCATAGGTATGTTATTATTTGGCCAAATTGTATCTTCCTTTGGACCGAACACAATTCGCATAAATAATATCATATAAACATCTATGCAATTTTAATTAAATCAGTTTACACAATATAGATTACTTTGACAATATATTGTTTCAACCAACTCAATTAAAAATTACTAGACATATAAAAATGGGAAGAATCCATAAAATTTGTACCTAAACTGATAACAATTCATGAACAGTGAATAAAATTACCAATTCTAAATTTTTAATCACTGTGCACAAAATTAAAAAAAAAAATTATAAAGCGTGAAGCACCAAGCACTGTTTACACATAATTCATGCAAAATTGAAAAATCAATTGCAAAAGAAAATACCAAACAAACTACACATGAATTAATAGGCATGCGTACCAAAAAAAAAATGCACTACCCAATTTCTAAAGAAAAAAAATTTCACGCGTAGTAGGAAAGAAAAGGGACGCGCACCTAATTTCTAAAGAAGAAAAAAAAATAAACAATCTTCACATCCCTAATATATAAAAGCAATGCACATTCCAAAAAAAAAATTTGCACACTACCCCCACACAATTCTTAAACACAAATAAGCAAAATGTGCACAATATTTCACGCTCAATCCTCAAAACAAATAAGCTACATAAGCTACACGTCACGCTCTCCAATTTATGACACACAATTCCAAAAAGGAAAAACATCATCTATGCAAATAATGTACAAGTACCAATTCTAATCACAAATTCAAAAGTGATGACGCAGCACAAATGGGAGAAAACGCAGCAAAAGCAGGTCATGCCTAAAAAATTCTTAATAAAAATCACATACAATAATTTTTCCCAAAAAAAATAAATTAGGGTTCATAAAATTAAAAGAGGGATTCAAATAAAAATCCAATCTATACTTTAATCCCAATAATCTAACAGTAATGGAGACTCTGATACCACTTGTTGGTTATTTTGATTAACCAAATAAAATAACTAAAGGAACAGATAGGAGCACATTATGTCAGATTATTGGAGAATGGGGTTCTTATAAATATCTGGATCCATAGAGCAATTCTGATTGACATGCAGCAAAAACTATAGTGATCAAGAAGCGTTGGTTGATTGATCCTCCTCAACCAAATCTCCTTACTCCTTATGGAACTTTTGTTTTCTCTTCAGATGGGGAGAGGAGAAAACCATTTTCTGATTTGGTATATTGGGGACCATCACACTGCTTTATGTTTTTATCCCATTAGAGTTTCCATTATGCCCCAATGGGTAAAAACTGGTAATCCACTAATTAATTCCATATTATTTTCTGTTGGCAGCCTAGGGGCTCTCTAAATTAGATCACTTAAATTAAGCCCCTCTAAATGTAACTAACTAATATAAATGTTATAAATTAATATTTAGTGCATATTAATTAATTAGGAATAAATAAATTCCTAACACTATGCATATTGCTACAAATTCTGTGTTTCATGAATGAACGAAACATATCGAAGTTGATTGTCATTTTATTCAACAACAAGTTCAAAATCAAGTTATTCAAACTGCTTAGACTAGGAGCCATGATCAACTTATTGATGTATTCACTAAAATGTTGCCAAGCACTCAATTTTATCGTTTATTGTCCAAGCTTGGATCCATCAATCCTCTTGATCCAGCTTGAGGGGGAGTATTGAAAGAATCTGCTAAATTATAGTTACTAGGAAACTAAAATAAAATATTTTGATGCATCAATTATAGTTATCAGGAAACTAAAATTTGTTGTTGTTGTTAGTTCTTATGAAATAGGCAACTAGGTATTATTGAGTGATATCTATATAACGTGAATAAATCCTAAATATTAGGCTCACATTTATTTGCTTCTAACAACTTCCTCATTGCAATAGGTGTCAAAATTGTGTGGGATCAAGGGTTCACAACATTGATAGTGGAATCGGATTTTGCACATCAATAGTGATGGTGGAGTGTGGGGTAGAGTGGTTACATGAAAGCTTCCTGCTGGTGGCATCTATCAAGGAGTTTGTGAACAAAAGTGGAATATATGTGTGGAAGCACATGTCATGAGGCTAACCAAGTGGCAGATGCGCTTGTCAAATTTGGATTCTCACTAAGTGTTGAATGTGAAATTTTCGATGTAATTCCTAGTTTCTTGTCAAATGTTGTTCTAATTGATATCACTAATTTTTTTGTTCTAGTCGAGCAATAGATTTCTTCTTGTGAGGGTTGTTTGTGTCCTCTTTTTTCACACAAAAAAAGGATGTAGTATGTACTATCATTTAACATGAAATATACAAAAGTATTCTTGCTTCCTTTTTTCTTCATGGTATCAAGAATGGTTGTTCCATTTGTTTGATTTTTTTCTCTTGCCAAATTATGGCAGAAAATTAGTCTTCTCCCTCCAGAGAGACGTCTACTATAGGAAATAAAAGTTCTATTTGTGAGATAATATTCAATTTTATATTAAGTTAGGGGTAGTTTAGTACTCTACTTGTATATATAAATAGGCATCTCTCTTATTTTGTATTATTTTGAATTCATTCTATTACACTAATGGAATCCTAGCCCCTCTTTTCTTCTTCTCCTTTTGCATGTCTCTATCTATGTTAACATGGTGTCTAGAGCTGGTTCAATTCAAGCCACGACTCTCTCAGATTCAACTATCAATCATTCATAGTGCATTTGCACAATTCGCATTTCATCATACTACAATTTTTTGTTTTGCTATTGCTGATTCGTTAATCGTTGGATCAGGTTGATTTTTGGAGACACGGTTTGGAAGACATAGTTCTTTGTTTTGTAGGGTTGGATCATCCAGAAGAAGTCTATAGAGGAAGAAGAAGTGTTTGCATTATTGGTAGTTACAATTTTGTTTTGGGGTTTTAGTGATCTCAACTTCGTTGTGTTCTTTTGTTTGTGCCTCTGCATCTAGTAATTTGTTTTGTACTGCTACACTTTGATTATGCTTCTGTTGTGCTCTGTTCATTTGGTCACTTTCCTCTGTGTTGTGTTATTACTGTTATATATGTTAAATATGGCTGGTTCAAAGGATGATTCTCTTTAATCAATTAACGTACAATTGAGTGGGCAGAATTATCCTTATTGGAGTTATGTTATGAAATTTTTTCTTAAAGGCAAGCGAATGTGGGGTTATGTTGATGGAAATTTATCTTGGCCTCAAGAGGAAAAGAAATGAAAATTATGCATAAGAGTAGGAAACATGGGAAGTAAACAACTCAAAAATCATTACTTGGATCAATAACTCTGTTTCTCAATCAATAGCGATGCAACTTGCAAAATATGATTTGGCTAAAGGGGTTTGGGATCACTTGAAGAAGCTGTATGTACAGAATAATTTTGCAAAATAATATAAGTTGGAAATTGATATTAGAGCCCTTAAACAAAATAGTATGAGCATCCATGAATTCTTTTCTGCTATGTTTAATTTACGAGACCAACTTGCTCTCAATGAACTTGTGGATTTGCAAGCACTCCAACTATATACTTATTTTCGAGAACAACAATGTTTGGTTCAGTTTTTTATGGCCCTTCGAGATGATTTTGAGGGGCTTCGTGGGATGATATTACATCGTGACCCTTTTCCAAGTGTTGATGTTGTTGTCAATGAGCTGTTGGCAGAAGAAATACGACTTAAGTCCAACTCTGGTGTTGAAAAAGGAATTCTCTCTACTCCTCTATCTACTCCCTTTAACAAAAGTAAGTCTCAAGGGAAGGTTGGTCATGATGAATGTAGTTATTGCAAGGAGAAAGGTTATTGAAAATCACAATGTCCAAAATTACTGAAGTCACAACAATAGTCTCAATGGCGTCCTCCCTCTCAAGTGTCATCTCAACGGCATTTTAAAGCCCCCTCTTCTCATGTTGCTAGATCCCTGGTGAGGTCATGTCGCAAGTACCTCAAGTAGCTGATCTTGCAAACTTTCTTAGACATGTTTCATCATCTAGATTAAAATACTTGGCTTCTACTAAAGCTTTAGGAAAGTTACAAACTAGTGATATTTCTTATTATTGTGGTTGCAAACTTGCTAAATTTACTGTTTTGCATTTTGGTTGAAGTGTGTCTACTTCTAATGCACCCTTTGACTTGGTTCATTCTGATGTATGGGGTCCATCACTAGTTCTTACCAAAGGTGGATCTTGATATTATGTTTCGTTTATTGATGATCATACTCGTTTTTGTTGGGTTTACCTATGAAACATTGTTCTGAATTTTTTGATATTTACTGTATGTTTCGTGCTTTAGTTAAAACTCAATATAATTCTCTTATTAAATGTTTTCGATGTGATTTGGGTGGTGAGTACACTTCTAATAAATTCTCCAAATTACTTACTTTTGATAGTACTCTTCATTAAACCTCTTGTGCCGATACTCCTCAACAAAATGGTGTTGCTGACAAGGATGGATCCAGACCATTGATAAGGGAGGGGCTATATTTTTTTTTAATTATTTAATGGGGGTGTATTGGATTAGGATTGTTTAGGATTTTAAAGATTTTTTTTTTGAAAATGTCTTGGAGTATTCAATCAGGATTGTTAAATGATAAAAAATAATCTGATGATATTCAATCAAGATTATCAAAAAAAAATTTATAAGGCAACGAAATCTTGTAGTATTCAATTGATATTTTGAATAACTTAAAAAAGTCATCTATTATTCAAAATCATAAAGATTTCCGAAGGATTGTTTTCTTAATTGGATTTTTATGGATTTTATGAACTTTTTTAGTTGATTATATAAATACCAAACCCAACAAATAATCCCATCCAACCTTGAGAGACTTTTCCTTCTCATTACAAACTTTTTTTTATTTCATTATCTCTCCTTTGGAGACGGTGGCATAATCTCCCACCCAATCTCTCACGTTTTTCAGTTTCAAGGTGAGACTTTTCATATGATCCTAGTGATGTGTTCATACCCCAAATCACTAGGAATCACCTTCTAAGCCTACATCACTTGATCAATGTAGTCCACCATCTCATTCTCCTTTAGGTTCATAAATTTCTAATGAAATAAAAATCTTCATAATAGAAGTAGATTTGAGCCTGGAGGAAGTTTTAACTCAGCTGGGGCAAACAATCAAGTCAAAGTTTTAAAAGACATTTTTAAACTATTGCAGTCAATTTTGAAAAGATACACAACTTAATAGAGAAAACATAAAGTAATGTTTGGTATGCTATAAAAGAAATCTCAAATCTAGACTTATTCATTTAGATGTCACCAAAAGAACGTTTATTTTGGATATTCTTCAAGTTAGGCAGATGATTAATGTTTTGATCATCTCTTAATAAACTTTTTTAGATGTTTTTATTGTTGAATTATTTGGTTTATATTTTGATGACATTATTGATTTTATAGGTTAAATGAAACATTTTACATTTTTGAAAATTTGTTATTATTTTTTGTTATCACTTTATGAATTTTTTTTATGTTAAAGTAAGTTATTATTGTAATCGTCGTAAAAGAGATATCTCAAAATGTGCAGCATGTAACTTTGATTTTTGAAATTGATGTACGTTCTTAGTAGGTGGGAGGATTCAGCTCATGATAACTTGTGAATAATCTGTGTTCAATGATATTTTCAAACATACTATTTTTGGTTTGTTTAGTAGTTTTGAATGTTTTTTTTTTTTTTTAAAAATACATAGAGTTCTTTCAAATTTTATAAATCCGTGAAGTCTTTTCAAATCCTAATCACAAAAGTCTTTTAAATCCAAACTACAAAATCTTAATCACAAAAGTCTTTTAAAAAAAAATCTTAAAAGTTTTTATATTCCTACAAAATCTTAAAAATCTACAAGACTTTTTATGCCAAAATTGTCTTTTAAAATTCTAATCCAATACACCCCCTAAATATATAATTCTTAAAAAAAATTATTAAATGATAAATTTTATAAAATTATTTATCACTTTTAACCATAAAATTAGAATTATTTTTTTATTTTAAATGATAGAAGAAGAAAATGGATTTATAATTTTAAACTATTTTTTTAAGTTTTAAAATATTTTGATCTCAAATACATTAACAATAATAATTTCAACAATTATAATATATAGATAGAAAAAGAATAATTTACAAAATATAATTAGTCTAGATAATAACAATTAATGAAAAATCATAAGATATTTTGTGATCATATCTATTAATTAAGTATATTATGTCTTTTTGAATTAGATTATATACCATTATGTATTATTAAAAAGATTATTAATATATAATTAATAATAATATATATTTATTATTTATTATTTTTTTACTAATTAATATATTTATTAATAATTAATAGTGTATATATATATATATAATTAAAAGGGGTTGAGGGGGGAGGGGGGGGTTGAAGCCCTTGCTTGCCCCCCTCTGTAGATCTATCAATGGTTGTTGAGAGAAAACATCGCCATATTGTTGAAACTGCTCATTCTCTTTTGTTGTCTGCCTCTGTTCCTAGTGAATTTTGGGGCGAAGCTGTTCTTACTGTTGTTCATGTTATTATAAAATCCCATCTTTTGTTACATTAGGTCTGTCTCGTTTCCAAAAATTGTATGGTTGTGTTCCTAATATTCTTCTTTGAGAGTTTTTGGCTCCACTTGTTTTGTTTTTCGTCCTCATGTAGAACGTAGTAAATTGTCCCTTTGTTCCTCTATATGTGTTTTTCTTGGTTGTGGGGTTGGTCAGAAGGGTTATCGCTGTTATGATCCTACAACCCATAAATTATATGTTTCCCTTCATGTTGTTTTTCTTGAACATATACCTTTTTATTCTCTTTCTTCTGAGTCTCACAACCATACAATGTTTGATCTCATTCTCATTGATCCCTTTCCCATGGATGGTGATGACTCCTATGAGTTTGATGACAATTGCAAGACTGACATTACTCCTTCTATAGATCCACATGTCCCCACGGCTCCCTAAGCACCTCCTACGATTGTTGATCCTCCTTTTCCTCGTTATCCTACTCGCAACCGTAAGTCCATTCAACTACCTGACTTTGTTTATTCCACATATTCTCCTATTTTTTCTTCTTTTCTAACCTTCTTTCATAGTTTGTTCGAGCCTTCTTCGTATAAAGAGGCTATTCTTGATAGTAACAACTAAAACTGCCGCTTTTTGTATTAGTAATTAATGAACAAAAAATCACTTTCACTCAAAACCGTCTTATCTCTCCAATACCACCAACAACGACACCATCTTCCTCAACCTCCAGACTTTTGCTTCTGACTCTAGGTAATGGCTCACTCGTTGGATCCTCCACAGTGAGATCATCAACAGCGTGGTTGGCAACGATGACTCCACATAGCCAATGCTGAATTCGACGATTTGAAGGGTCGAGGCGACGTCCGTCGCGTTCTCCACCATGAACATGTACTATTGCTCTGCCACCTCCACGTTCAGCACCACGCCAGAAGAGTGCAAATCTGATGTCGATGGTTCAAAACCAACACCATTGGTTGTTGACAACCTCTGTCCCATCCACCTCTGCAACCTCAACGACCAAAATGATGCAACCTTACAAACTCGCAATTTGGTTGTTCACGATGATAAGCTTGAGACAGTGCTCATGGATGAAATGTTCCATTTGCACCCATTAACATAGTTGGATCATGACTCGTGGATGAAAACCAAATCTAAAATTAAAAAATGTACAAATCTGAAATTTGAAACCCAAAAATCCTAGATCTGAGATCTACCAAGGAGTTCTTCACGAGTCCCTCTTCTATGATTAAGCTTCAATATAAATCTTTGTGTTTGCGATTTTGTTTTTCTTCGCCATTACAAGACGAGATCTATTCCCAAGCTTTGGAACCCTTAAATGAAAATTAGGGATCTACACGCCGAGCTCGTCTTTTGTGTGTGTTGTGTTTGGTTTTTGAGAAAAAAATGTAGAACTTGTAATGGTGTTCACATCGTGGGGGTTTCATTTTGTGGTGATTAAATCGAGCAAGGTTCAGAGTTTTATTTATTTATTTAGGAATGGTGAATTTGGACTTGTTTGACGTTGATTTGAGAATTTGAGTCTCGGAATCTCAGACATTATAAAGTTTTTGTTAAATTTTTTATTTTGGATTGTTGTTGGTATTTTCTTATTTTATAATTCAATTGCATGGTGTTTTATCAATCTGAAATTTAATTTCCTTGCTGAAGTGATTGCTTGTGTTTTTATTAATTCATGATATGTTGCCTCATTTGTTTAAGATTATTTTAAGTGATTTTTTGTGTTTTTATTAATTCATGATATGCTGCCTCATTTGTTTAAGATTATTTTAATGATGGACATTGAACGAAGAAAAAGAAGAAGAAGCATAGGACATGTTTTGAAATTTTATGATCATTTGTTTTGTGTTATATGTAGTTGTGATGGATGATGATGTGTTGAATATGCCAAATTGGGGTTATTATGAACCCTTCAGAGGTGGACATCTTGGTTTGCACCTATCTTAGTCTGCATTTCTGAGTTTGTTGATTTGGTTTTGTATGTGTTGATCTTGAGTTTGTTATTTCCTTGTTCCATGATGCAAATTGTCCATCAAAGATGAACAGAAGGGGATGAAGGATGATGGTGATTTCTTTAGAAGTTTCTTAGTATTTTATAATTTAAAGCATTAATGTTAACAATTATATTTAACAGAAATTTTAAAACTTACTAAAACGTAACTAAAATATAATTTAAAGTATCAAAATAAAAAATTTAAAAGTTACATTAACCTTAAATTAAAATATCAAGTGGAATACGAAGTCATAAACCTAATAATAATAATAGTGCAAATTTGAGGTACTTTTATGTAAATACAAATGGAATCGATGTCCTAAATTGTATAACTACGAGACAAAGATTCCACAAGTGTTAAATGACTTAAACACCACTCATTCATCATCGCTATGCTATGAAGTACCGTGTAGGGTAAAACTGTCACAGAACCAAAAGATTGACTTGACTTCAGCCCCTATATATATCACTACATTGATACGAGAAATTAGGGTTGTTGAAGAATCACACACTGCTTCGATTGAGGCTCTGCTTTCTTAAGCGGCGTGCTTCATTTACAACCTTGTACTAAAATATTTCTTTCTCCACCAGCGTTTGTATCGATGCTTTGATGCTCTTTTTAAGATGATGTTTGCTAGAGGTGTTTGGGATGAGAGAAGAGAGTGTTTTGTTTTCTTGAGTTACTTGAAGAAAATGATATACTCTTTCCTCATTCCAAACATCATCTAATAGACATGATTTTAACCAATCATTTTTGGAGATTGTTACTGCTGCTGTTGTATTGAGAATTTTAGACTGTGCTCTGGGTACGTGTTGCTGCTGCTGAAATTTTTATTTGTTTATATTAATTTTCTTAGCCAACAAAGAATTGATTAGTACTTACCGATTATGTTTTTACACATGCTAAGGTCTAAACTTATTTTTTTGGTAAGTGAGTTCTAAACTTATTGATTTTAACTTTTAAGAAAGATTTTATACCTTGTTTTTTTCAGAATTAAAATTCTTCTTCCATGGTCTGTGAGAACAAGTCATGCCATGCCAAGATCTGCCGATTTATCTTGCTGTTCTTAACATGGAAGATGGTTTGGATTTTGAAAAAAAAATTAAACTAGATCTTAACTGAACCATGAAAAAAAAAACTAAACCATGAAAAATAAATTAAATTTATAAATTTATTTAATGTAATTTTGTTGTTACTTTGATCATTCTTTTAAATTTTTTTTGTTAAATTGTAAGCTATCATATATGTACTAAAATATCATGTGTTCAGAGTCAATTATCACTACTATCGCGTATATAGATAACATGTCACATAAGTACGAGTTTAATTTTAATGGATGTTTTTTAACAAATGCTTACTTGTATTTTTAATCCTTAAATTATAATTAAGTGGTTAATTTGGTTTTCTAAGTTTTAAAACGTTTCAGTTTAGTCTTTCCATTCTTAATTATATTTAATTGTAATTTAACATTTTACCTATTATCCTAAAATAAATTAGACTTAATTTCAATTTTGATTTCCTAATTTTTTAAATTTATGATTTTATTCCCTTAGTTTTAAATTGATAATTTTGGTCATTTTAATTTTAAAAATTGATCATTTTAGTTCTCTAATTAATTGTTAACTTATAATTATAATTAATAAAAATTATTAAGTTAATTAAAAAATTGTAATATTTTTTACACCGAAGAAAAAATTATTAAAAGATAAAATCAAAATCATTTTTAACATTAATTTTTTTTAATTACCAATCATTAAAAAATATTATTAATATTAAAAAAATAAAAATTAAGAAAAAATCACTTTGAATCTCTTTGAATAATTAATAATATGTAGTTAATTTATAATTAACTTAAGAATTGTATTAATTATAATTATTAATCGATAATCAAGTAAGGGACTAAAATTGTTAATTTTTAAAATTATATGATCAAAATTATCAATTTAAAATTAAGAACAAAAATCATGGATTTGAGAAATTAAGGGACCAAAATTGTAATTTAGTCAATAAATTAAACTTAAATGAGTAACTATTTTGGACCAAAAAAAAATGATCAAACTAAAACACAATATCAACATAGATTCAGAAAACGCTGAAATCATAAATAATTGGGGGTAAGAGTTGATTGATTGACTAATTCAAAGTTGAAACAGAGGAACGTTTGTAAGAAGAAGAACCTCCGTTTAGGTGAAAGGTGATGAAGTTGAAATTTGAAATTGAAATTGAAATTGTGCGGAGCAAAGACAACGATTCCGAGCAATGAAGCTCTTCGTCTAATATGGTTGTACATCAAATGAATGTAAGAACTTCTTTTTCAAATAGTGAATTAGAAGAAGAAATTTATATGGTGAGACCTGGTGGATTTGTTGGTTTTGGTCATGAGAATAAAATATGAAAATTAAATAAATTCATGTATGGGTTGAAACAAAAACCTAGGTAATGACATGAAAAAATTGATAATCTAGTTATCTCACATAATTAACAAAACTGATACATGCATATATTATAAATAAGATAATAATGTTTGCAATATTATTTGTCTATATGGGAATGGTATGAAACTCTTTGAAGAAATTTTGAAGCGAATTGTTGTAGGATACATAATAAGATTATACTTGGACAATGTTGTATCTCGCAGCACAGGACTCTTGATTGCGGCAATTTCAAACTGAGGTGAAAACTTACGCTTTGAATTATGAATTAGGTTTATGAAACACTAAATTTGGATACGTAAATCGTGAGATAAGAACCAAAGAAATTCAGACAGTAGTTACCAAACAAAATTTAAAGATAAGAGGGTTGTTGGTTTTAGGAACGCCACAAACCTGGGTTTGATAAGCCAAAAGAAATGATCATCACAAGAATTTTGTGAATTCTTGATAAGATCAAAGTTGGTTCAAACAAGAACCTTAGCAAAGAACTTTTCTCACAGCAAATTCTGAAATGATTTGGCTGTCTTCTGAAAGTAAATCTCTAGCTTCTATATTTCATTGATCGAGAGGCAAAATATATACAAGTGAATACATTGTCAGTTACATAGCATTAGGAGAGAAATAAGCTAAATCTCTAGAAACTAGGCAACTATCTTTCCTATACTAAGTAGGTATCCTTATTTAAGCTAATTACAATATTTGACAATAATTACAATCATATCAGAATCAAATCCTTGACCGAGTAATTAATATCATATCATAATTAGATCCTTGATTGTGTAACACTCCCCCTCAAGCTCAAGAACTAGGAAGGTACATGAGCTTGGAAATTAACTGAGTATGTGAAGCCGGAAGAAGAGCCTTTGTGAAGACATCTATCAATTGCTGATTTGAGGGGACAAATGTGGTTCGAAGTTTTCCTTCTTGAATTTTATCTCGAACAAAATGACAATCAATTTCAACATGTTTTGTTCTTTCATGAAAGACTGGATTGTTTGCTATATGGAGGGAAGCTTGATTATCACAAGATAAAGTTGTAGGATGTGGTGGAATACCCAATTCATGAAGAAGAGTGTGCAGTCATGTGAGCTCACTAACCGCATTTGCCATGGCTCAATACTCCGCTCCGGCAGAGGAGCGAGAAACTGTTGATTGCTTTTTGGTTCGCCAGCAGAGGAGACTTGGACCCAAAAATATACAATAACCAATGGTTGATCTTCTAGAAGTGGGGCAAGAAGCCCAATCCGCATCACAATAAGCATGCAAGCATAAAGAAGAATTAGATGAGAGTAGGATACCATGGTTCGGGACAGATTTGATATATCTCACCACTCTAAGTGCTGCCTGCCAATGTGTGTCACGAGGAGAAGACATAAACTGTGACAGTAAGTTAACTGCATAAGTGATATCCGGTCGGGTAACTGTAAGGTATAGCAATCTACCAACCAATCGCTGATATGAAGCAGGGTCAGATAGGACTTCACCATGATCAGCAACCAAAGTATGATTGTAATCCAACGGAGTTGTGATTGGTTTACTAGCAAGAAGGCCTGTGTCTTGCAAAATTTCTAATGCATATTTCCGCTTATTAAGAAAAATTCTAGCCTTGGAACGTGCCACTTCAATTCCCAAAAAATATTTCAATGAGCCCAAATCTTTTATGTTGAACCTGCTGTAAAGATATTTCTTTAGGAGTGAAATAACCAACGCATCATCACCTGTAATTACAATATCATCAACATAAACAAGTAAAATTGTTATATGTGATGCACGGGTAAATAAGAACATGGAGTAATTGGCCCTTGACTGAGTAAAATCGGCCTTAAGCAAAGCACTCGAAAAAGTAGTGAACCAAGTGCGAGGTGCCTATTTTAAGCCATAAAGTGACTTGTTGAGTCGACAAACTCGACTCTCCCCACATTCTGAAACCAGGAGGAAGCTGCATGTAAACTTCTTCATGTAAATTTTCATGTAAAAAGGCGTTGGAAACATCCATTTGATAAGTTGGCCAATTTTTTGCTGCTGCAATACTAAGAACAGTCCTCACAGTAGTTAATTTAGTAATAGGAGCAAAAACATCAGTAAAATCAAATCCTTCTAGTTGTGAGTAACCTTTAGCAACCAAACGTGCTTTGTACCGTGCAATGGAGCCATCAGAATTATATTTTATACGGTACACCCATTTACAGCTTATAGCCGTTTTTACAGGAGGCAAAAACTCTAAAGTCCAGGTATTGTTAGCCTCTAATGCCTTTATTTCGTCTTCCATAGCCTGTCGCCAATGGGGATCTTTACGGGCAACAGTATATGAGGTGGGTTCAATGTGCTTAATAATAGAATTAATGAAATGGAGATGGTTATTTGAGGAAGGATTTGAGCAAAGAAAGTTTGAGATAGGATATTGCATACCTGGAGACGGGGAAGAAGATTGAGTAGGGGCCATATTGCACACGTAATCAGCAAGGCAAGCTGGAGGCTTTTTGAGACGTTCGGAGTGTCTTGGTTCAAGGTTAGTCACTATAGGGTGTTCAATAGTATGTGTGGGTTCATTATCATTGGGTTCTGCAGTAGGAGGGAGTGTAGAAGTGTTTCTAGGAAGTGTGGGGGTTGGTGAATTTATGGGTTCTTGATCACAAATGGGTAGAGGAAGAGGGTGTCGTTCCATGTGTAAATCATGCAAAGCCTTACTATTCTTGAATGGAAATATTGTTTCATGAAAGATGACATCTCGACTAACTAGAAATTTATGATGATCAATGTCATATAGTTTAAAGGCTTTTTGACCAACAGGGTACCCCACAAAGATGCAATGTCTAGCTCTAGGTTCGAATTTATTTGGATGATCATGTGAAGTGGATGCATAGCACAAACAACCAAATGTACGCAAGTGAGTGAAATCAGGTGGATGACCATAGAGTTTTTCATAAGGAGTTTGACCAGCTAAAATTTTGGATGGTGTTCGATTTATTAAATAAGTGGCAATGAGAATGCAATCACCCCAAAAAATTAGTGGAAGATCAGCTTGGAAACATAAAGCCCGTGCAACGTTGAGAAGGTGTCGGTGCTTACGTTCGACGACACCATTTTGTTGGGGGATACCTGGACAAGAGAATTGTTGGAGAATCCCAGAGTCACAAAGAATTTTTTGAAAAGAATTATTTGTAAATTCAATGTCATTATCGGAGCGAATTGTTTTTACACATGTTTGAAAATGATTGCGAACATAAGCCAAGAAATGAACTAACAAAGAATAGGCATCAGACTTGTATTTCATGAGATAGGTCCATGTGACACGGGAAAAATCATCAACAATAGTTAAAAAATAATGATGACCATTTTTTGTAGGTGTGGCATACTTTCCCCAAACATCAACATGAATTAATTCAAACAAACTACTGCTAGTGGGTGTGTGTAAAGGAAAAGGGAGTCTTGTTTGTTTTGACAAATGACAGACTTCACAATGGTCACAAGAGTTTTTATTGAAACCAAGAACAGGAGCTAAACACTTGAGGGCACTTGATGATGGATGGCCAAACCTAGCATGCCAAGTGGTGGATGAGGTGGTGATGACGGCAGCAACAAAGGTAGAGACATCAAGAAAGTACAGTCCACCCTTTTTATGGCCCTGACCAATCTCCTTCTTCGTCAAATGGTCCTGAAATACACAATGATCAGGATAAAAAAAAATAGAACAATTAGTAGTTGGGTGAGTTTTGGCACAGATAAAAGGTTGAACTTGAATGAGGGTACAAATAAGACATCAGTCAAGATGATATTTGATGTTATCTGTACATTTCCAATGCCATGTATAGGAACCGAATGACCATTAGGAACACAAATAGATTTATGAAGAGAAGAAGGAATAGGTGGCTGTTGAAAAGAGGAAGGGGTGAAAGAAACGTGATCTGTTACGCCAGTATCAATAACCCATTCAATAGGCATACAGAGGGCAGAAGAAAGAGCTAGAGACGCACCTGTGAGATTGGCCTTAGGTTGGTTTACCTCCCTTAATAGGCAAAGAAGCTGCTGTAACGAATCTACAGATAAAGGATCTTTCGCAGCATCATTACGTTGGTCAGCACGAGTGGATGAAGTAAATGACTATCCATGAGTGTTCCCCTTATGGTAGTAGCGATGCCCTGGCGGATATCCATGAAGCTTATAGCACTTATGCTCCGTATGGCCAAGGATGCCACAATGCGCACATTGGGGACGACTGCGAGAAGGTGTTTGTTTGGCCAAAAATGCATGTGCAGTTTGAGTTTGGAGGGTTGCACATTCTGAAGTCAATGGGGGATGTGTATGTGCTTTTTGAGCCTCATCTTGGAGGAGAAGGGAATAGGCATGAGCAACATCTGGGAGGGATGTAGTAAGAAGTAACTGGCTTCGTGGTTGACTGAAGGTGTCATTGAGTCCCATCAAAAACTGCATGAGGCGTCATTTGTTTTGTTGGGAGATATAAGTCTCTTTGGCTCCACAAGTACAACCTTGGCAAGTGCACTTTGGTGGAGGATCAATAAGGGATAACTCATCCCAAAGAGAGTGAAGCTGATTGAAGTAGTGTGCAATTGAAAAGTCTTGTTGTTGAAGAGTAGCAATATTTTTCTCAAACTCATATATGTGAGGACTAGTATTGGAGGAGAAACGTGCCTTGAGATCTGCCCAAACAGTAGCAGCAGATTCTGCATAAAGCACAGTATGGGCCAGAGAGCAATCAATGGAGTTGAGGATCCATGACATGACCATATTATTGACACGAGACCAACGGTGATAATCTTCATGAGTGGATGCAGGGGAGGGGAAAGAGCCATCAACAAAGCCAAATTTGTTTTTGCCCTTTAAAGCCATTGTCATGGCAAGAGACCATGGATTGTAATTGTTGAGACCTGTAAGGACGTCACTCACAAGAATTTGTCTAGGATTATCAGAAGAGTGAAGATAATAAGGGCTCTCCAGATTAAGGTTGGTGGGAGGTGTGTCTTGATCGTTAGACATGCTGCAGAGGTAAAAAAAAAAATCAGAGTTGATTATAGAGATGCTATTGATACCATGAAAGTAAACCTCTAGCTTCTATATTTCATTGATCGAGAGGCAAAATATATACAAGTGAATACATTATTAGTTACATAGCATTAGGAGAGAAATAAGCTAAATCTCTAGAAACTAGGCAACTATCTTTCCTATATTAAGTAGGTATCCTTATTTAAGCTAATTACAATATTTGACAATAATTACAATCATATCAGAATCAAATCCTTGACTGAGTAATATCATATCATAATCAGATCCTTGATTGTGTAACATCATTGAATCTCCAATTGTTTTAATACATTCCAGCTAATGAGTTTATCCACTAGACTTAAGCAAACAAAAGAAAAACAAAACCCTTAAGGACAAGCGTTTTTGACATGTGGTAGTGGTTAAGATTCACATATTTTATATAATCACACGCTAAATATGACTTTCTTATCTTTGACTTTAATATTGATGTCGTAAAAAATGTCAAATATATGTGTGAGAATTTTGACATGAAAGACCTTGGTGAAGTAAATGTAATTCTTGGAATTAAAATAATTAGAATTGAAAAGGGATTTTTCTTTTGGATCAATCTCATTATATTATATTGAGAAATTCTTAAAAGATATATAATTACTTTGATTGTAAACCAACATGTATTCCCTATTATCCTAATGTCAAGTTGTTCAAGAATATTTTTTTTTTCTTCTTTTGCTGAGGGATTCGAACCCGCGACCTATTTCTTTCCCTTCTCACTTCACTTTTACTTTTACCACTCAACTCACCTTATATCTCCATTCAAGAATAACGGTGATTGTGGTACTCAATTTGAGTTTGTGAGCCTTAGGTGGCATTTGATTGCACTATGCTTGATATAACTTAGGTGTCATTAAAGAGCAAATTACAACAACATCCTTAAGGTTTGTGATAGAGTTTATTTTAGCATAGTCTAGAGTTGCATTTAGCATAGTCTATACATGTTTTATACCTCATTTTGATCATTTTAGTTGAGTTTTGTGAGATTGGGTTGTTTTGGGCCTAAGTGTCAAAAATTGCTATTTGTCACATTTTATTGATGCTTTTGACATTGTCTCTTGTGCAGCCCACAACTTTTGACACAAGTATCCTATTTTTATTATTCTAGTCTTGTTTAAAATCTAAGTAGGAGATCTACAATTTCATGTCTCACAAGGATTGGCTAATTCTGACTTTTAAGGGGTCAAATTTGGGATTTAATTTTACGGTTTTGCACTTGTAATAATTTCGCATTTTAGTTTGTAACTAGGGACCATTTGGTAATTATAATTGGTCAAGGTAGCTTTTATTTAGTTGGTTCAGACCTTGTGGGGGGACCACTGTTTTGGCCTTTTGTTTTTAGTTTTTCCCCTTTTGCAAGACAACATTTACACTACACAACACTTCTACATTAAATAAAAATCTCACCTTTGCTCTCTTCTCTTCCTTTCCCTTTCTCCTTCATAAATTTCCTGTAGCCCCTTGCAACCACCATGAGGATCTTCATGGAGGGCTAAATCCCCTTTATTCTCAATTTTGAATTTTACTCATGAAAATCCTTTTCCCCCTTATTCTAATTTTCAATTTCCTTGTTTAATGTATGATAGTGATTAGATTAGGGAATTGAAATCTGAATTTGAGTCAATTATAATCGATTGATTGTGATTTAATACGATACGTGCTTAAATTTGAAAAAACTAGGAATGTGATAGTAATCCGGATTTTTCCGAATGAATGTAAGGTGATTGCCTTAAATTTCGTATTGTTAGGAATTTCATGAGTATGAATTTGACTTATCTTTGTTGGAACTGTGATTATTTCTCCATAAGCATAGGTTCTTGAGTTGTATCTCTTTGATTCTGTTTTCATTTATTGTTTAGAAAGTTATTTTGTTGCTTTAATTTTTGAAAATCACACAAAATTCCCCCTATTTTGAATTGAATGCAAGGTGTTTAATGAATTGTATCTTTGAGAAAATGACCTGAGTTAGCCCTATATTGCAAAATTTATTGGGGAACTTAGTTGCTTTTGACGGCATGTTCGACGCGCTCCGTTAGTTTGCTTCAATTACACATGCACCCCCTCCTTTTTTTTACCCCTACACAAAACCCCTTAACTTTTGGTATCTCATTACACTTGCACCCCCTCTACTGAAAATGGAGTTAACTCTGCTAACTTTTTATGTCATGTAACTAACACATGACTTTTATAATATTTTTTTTCTCAAAAATGCTCTTATCTTATTTTTTTTAAACATAAGGGGTGCGTGTGTAATGTATTAAAAAGTCTAGGGGTGCATGTGATGATTTTAAAAGATAAGGGGATACATGTATGATGCGTTTAAAAATTAAGAGGTATATGTGTGATGCATTTAAAATTTAAGGGGGTATATGTATGATGAGGTTAAAAGGTCAAGAGATACACGAGTGATAAGTTTAAAAGGTCAGGGGATACATGTGTTAGAATATTAAAAGCATCATTTCCACCATTTCTCAAGCCTATTAGTTACTGAGACTATTGGCAAGACAATTTTGCATCCTTACCACCATTTATCAAATGACTATTAGTTGATATATATGAAATTTTAAATATAAATTCATTTGGGAAAAGAGAAAAAGACATGATATTTCCTATTTTTTTATTTTACAAATTACAAATAGAAAGAGTAGGAAAAAAAACACATTACACAATAAGAAATAAGAACATAAAATACCAAATTTCATTAATAAGTCTATGTACTTTGATATCCATAACATATATAATTGTTATACTAATAAAATAAGAACACCTTAAATATACCCAAAATATCTAGCCTATCTAAAGTTACTATATATATAGTAACTTTAGATAGAGGTTTGTCCTAAAAAAATTTACCATACATTAGAATGCATATAAATTCACTATAAGCTGTCTACAAACCAATAACACGTATACATTCAAAAAATATTCCCTATGCAACTAGCACATTCAAAAAATAATTCTAGCACATTGAATTTCCCAAATCATAAGCTCCCTAGTTGTCAACTGTTTTCTTAGGCTTGGCTCTTGGCTTCTTTCTCTCTTTTATTGTGGTTGTTGATGTGATAGGCTCTTGGTTGTTGGTTGTTGGTTCTTCATTGGTGGCAATTTAAATGTTTCCTTGTGTTTACACAATTTGAGAGCTTTTAAAATTGGCACATGACTAAGCAAAAGATGGTTCAATAATATTTTTCTAAAAAAAAAAAAATGTTTCAACAATAAGATATATGTATAACAGTAACTGCAAACAAAATTCATATATACTATCACATAGGCTTACCTGTTTTTTCTTCTTCACCGGTGCCCTTTGACAAGTGCTATTACTATATCCAAAATGATTACAAGTTGAGCACTTTATGGTGTTGGACCTTCTTGCTTGTTGATCTCATGTTGGTCCATCAACAACACTTTTCTTTCTAGCCTTTCCAAGCCTTTCAACTAGCCTTTTTAAGGGAGGAGAGTCAATATCAAGCCACCCACACCTATTGTTGGGGTCAATTTCACCCATGAGACGAATTAGCATAGCATATGTTGTCCTTAACTTAGTCATGAAATGTGCTTCATCACAAAATAAAACAGGATTTAATTTATTATGAGATATGCATGCACAAACATGTTTGCAAGGCAACCTAGTTATTTGCCAAAACCTACATCCACATTCTTTTAATTTTAGGTCCACAACAAAAGGGGTAAAACCATCTTGAACCTTAAACTGGTGTTTACCAGCATATGTGACTTTTAAAAATCTACCATCTAGCCTATGTTGAGTAGCCTTAGCTGATACAATTTCTAAGTCATTACAATTAACAAACTTTAAAAATAGTTCTTATACAAACTAATAAAATTAAAAAGATGTTGTCATATAAAGTACATTTCTTCAATAAAATCAAACAACACTATAATGATGGAGATTGTCAAAGATAAATGACCCACTTTTACAAAAAGTTAAACAAGCATATCAAAAGATGTAATAAAAAAAATTTAAAATAAACAAAGGCACGTGCTCCTATTTCCACAATACAAGAGTTTAATGCCCAATATCTAGCATACATTCATGCATCACACCATTGCTTTTGGAAAAGAACCTCCACAAGTCTAAAAAAAACTCAAGATCATGGAACTGATAACTGATTTTTCTGTGAACACACTTAAAAAGGCACATGCTATCATTCACTATCATCAAACTGGAAACTTCACATGCTTAATTGGAAATTGCTTCAAATTTGTTATTGATTTTAACCTTATTTTGATAATTACTAACATCCTTTTACAAACACAAACTCAAGTATGTTACTATAGAATTGATTTAAATTGTGAAACCAAATAACAAAGTAGAAAAGACTATAAACATCAGTGGTCCCCCATAATTAAATGTCTTGTCCCCCACATGCCCACATGCATTGGTCCCTATAGAAAACTCAACAAATAAAAAATTACAAACAAACACTAAACCCCACTATATGGATTTTTAATTTGAACATTTTATTTATAATAAACAGAAACCTACAAATTCTTGACAAGAACACAATATATGAACAAAGGAACACAAACAGAACAAAGGAGCACAAAATTTAGAATAAAGGACATATCTTCTAAAACAGGAGCACCAACTCAACCCACAACAACTAAATCAAAGGGTCTGAAATTGCAACAGTTGTGGGTCATCGAGGTTGGAAGCAACATAGTAACGAGGCCAGAAAAGAGTTGTGGTCATTGGGTTGACATCGTCGGCATCGTAGAGTTGCAAGTTGTAGATGGGGTTGTTGTCGCCACGGACAGAGTTGTCATTGGAGTTGGAAGTTGTCGTGAACGTGGTCGTCAAGCACGAAATAAAGAATCCATGTACAAGAAAAATATCCCTCATTTGAAAGAACAATAGCACGAAACAGAGGAAGAGGAACTATTCTCTTATGGGTCACTTAAGTATAAGATATTTTAAATAAATCAATTAAAATTAAATATAAATTCATTTAAAAAACTAACAGAAACTTAACACTGTTAAAGCAGAGTGCCAAAGTAATGGTAAAAAAAGGAGAGAGTACATGTGTAATTGAAGCAAACCTCAGGCGATGTTGCTGTAATTTGCTCAAATAGAAAATACAGTTGAAAATGTGTTTGTTTTAATTTTTGAAAGCATTTTCAGCAAAAATATTTTCTAAAAAAAGCTGAAAACAAACAAAGGTTTGACATTTTCAATATTTTCACTTTTATAAATATCTTTATTTTTCAACGACTTCGTTTTTACTTTTATAAACAAGTATTTTAATATTTGAAATGTGAAAATGAAAACTATTTTTATAAAATGAAAAATAAAATATATCTTCCGAGACCAAACCAAAACTTATGTTGTAAGGTTATTATGTAGGTTAAAATACAAGCAGTCCTAGTAATGAGCATTGGTGTGCTATTGAAAGGGTCATAGGGTACCTTAAATAGACCATGAACATTGGATTACATTATCAATAGTTGTACACTACACTAGAAGGTTATAGCAATGATAATTGGAATACCCTTTCAAATGACTTTAAGATGACCAATGGCTATATTTTTAGCTTAGTTGAGGGAGTTTGTTAGGAATTTTAATTATTCTTAATTAATTAATATGAATTACATATTTATATTAGTTATTTACATTTAGAAAAACGTAATTTAAGTTATCTAATTTAGAGAACCCTTAAATTGTCAACCGAAAAATAATATGGACTTAAAGAGTAAATACCAGTTTGGCCTATTAGAGGATAATGAAAACTCTAATAGGTTAAATCATGAAGCACGATAGAATGAAACTCCCATAAGGATGAAGGTGATTTGGTTGAAGAAGATCATTGAACCAATGGTTGTTGATCACTATGGATTCCGCATTACAAGAAAAATTGTTATTATCGACGGACGAAATCCGTGGAAAATGGTCAAAATCTGTGGATAATTTAGAATTATTAACAAATTATCTACAGATAAAATCCGTCGATAAATCGTTCATAGAAAACTTTACCAACTAATTTTGGTGTTCGTCTATGCCTTATCCACGGAATTATTCGTAGGAAATGCAATCACATAGTTTTCATCAATAAATTACCCACGAATTTATCCGTATAAAACACTATCACTTACCCACAAATTAATTTGTAGATAACTAATGGATAAATTACCCACAGATTAATGCATGGGTAAATTACCCACGGATAAATTCGTGGGAAACTACAAAGAAATTACCCATAGATAAATCTGTGGCAAACTATGTAGATAAAACCTACGGATTTATCCGTAGGAAACTAACTAGATATTTTACCCACCGATTTATCTATAGGTATAGATAGACTAACGCAATGCATTTATTTTTTAATTTCAATGTCATAAATTAATAAACTTAAAAAGTAATATTTTAACATCAAAACTTAAAAGTCAACACTTAAACATGAATTAAAACTAAGATCCAACATTTGAATGTCATAAGTTTAAACAAACTACAATTTGAACAAGATACTAAAATATAAATGACTAAGAGTCTCAAGTTTTATGCATAAAGTTTTTAATAATCTAAAATATAGTTTGAATAGCCAAAGAGTCATGTTGGTGTTGTTGCTAACTACTCCTGTTATTGTCGTTCTTGATCTTGTTGTTAGGATTTCTCTTGTTGATGTTCAAACATGTCACATGCTTCAGTTGGTAGGAATGAGAGGACAATATTAATAAGGGACTGAAACTGACGACTTGATCGCTCATTCTCCTCCCTTGATTGACGAACTTCCTCTTTCAACTAGATAATCTCCTCTGAATCTTAAGAACAGCTAGAGAATATATGTTGTGTCAAGAACATCTATAACCACGAGCAAGTTCTCTAGTCCCATAGATCCGTCCCTTTTTCAAACCACCACCAGCAATAACAAAACTTTGAGTCCTAAGTCTCTCCTCCTCAACAGGATCCAAGGGGGAGGATTCATAGGTGCCACCATAAGATGCAGCCTCAAACTTAGCCTCACAAACCACTAATGTAGCTCATCACAACCATTGAAGATAGAGACATAAAGTCAACAGAGAAGATAATATGAACCATCAACCATGTTGGGTGATAGATACATAATATAATGTGGTCACACGTGTCGTAGTTTACTTACCTCTCAATGGGTAGTGTTGAGAAAACACCAAAAAGAAAGAGCAAGACAACCTGAGCTAAAAGGAAAAGTAAAAGAGGAAAGTGGAAAGTGGAATTCAAATCCTTTAAACAACTTTGAACATATATAGATTGATGGATTATAAAAGCAATCACTTTAGACAACTTTTTAGCAAAGCATGGCCGGTTTTACTGCACCACCATATCCCTTTCTCATTTCCTTATGTCACAAGTAATACTTTACCATTTCTTTGCATGCCCCATTATTAATCAATTAAAATATAATAAACTTTCACCCATATAACTCAATCACATATTGGCAAATTGGGCTATATTATAAGTAATGTTTGCATGAGTTACAGATGGTTCATAAAGGCATAAACAAAGGTTTCTAACGCATCTATATATTCTATTCTAACAAATCAAAATTCAAGACAAAAGTCTAACATGTGAATCATAACACGGTCTCGTATAATCACCACAGAAGTCTCATGTTTGTATCTCATCTTATGCACATGATTCCAAAAGCACCATTCTTCTATGACACTTACGTTTGCAACCTATGTTTAACTTGATAGAGTTCTTCATTTACTTTTCTTGGTTTGCACTAAATCCAAATGATGAGGCAAAACAACTTATTGCAGCCATTCCAGCAAGACTGTAATTTTTCTTCTTCACTTTCCTTTCTCTCTTATTGTGTGCAAATTGTATTGACTCAAAGTCTAACTTTCCCTCTCAATTTAATCAACGATACAAATGTTTGGGTTAAGTGTAAACATGTAGAGAACCCACCCAAAACACCAAGTGCACATGAAACTACTTCAGTGCATGAAACTATGCAGGGGGTGAACGTGAGTGGAGTTGGAAGTGTAAAAAATATTTAGATCTAAATGGAAAAAAGCTGATGAATAATATCAAAAGACAAAATTATAGAATTATGCTAAAAAAAAATTTTTAGCTAAAATAGTATATGTTCATGTTGATAAGGTTGGGTTCCATATGTTGAGATCAGATACATTCAAGTCAGCCTAAACCTATGATCACCTACAACTTTGCCTTTATAAAAAATGCAAGTTTTAATAATAACCCAAGCAAAAAAGGAGTTTATTTCATTATTGCAGATTAAATGTCAAGTAATCCTCAAATCGAAAACTTGTAACTCCCTATATCTTTATACTTGCAACTAAGGTAATGCTCTATCAAAATTTAGAATGCCTTCTACTTGTCCATGCAAACTTTGCCCATCTTGTATTCTAATTTGGATCCTAACTCCTAAGGGACTACAGACTATTACAACTGTAAGACTGTTAAAACTAATCACCAAATTATAGCAAGGACTATTCCACTAAATTAGTAAAGAACGTTTAATAAATCTTGCCACTTTCAAATTTAAAGAAATTTGATATAATAAGCGACTTCAATGAAACAACAATTATGAACACATTATAAGGCAATTGTAAAGTGAGACTTATCAAAATAAATTTCTTCACTATCTCAAATACTTATGTCATAAGCTCTATCAATGATTGAAACAAATTCAAGACATAACCCTATAAAACATCAAGTTATAACTTATACACTCAGCAACACATTCAACATATAAATAAGACCAATAATGATGTCATGCTTTTCTTTCATTAGCTACATAAAATAGAAGATTGGATCTTCTCATTTTTCTTAAAAACACAGTAATACATAATGAGAGAGGGAGAGAGAGGCATCAAATGCTTCTGCCATCAAATGCTTCTACCTTTGCAAAACAAATTTCCTACCATTATCACATAACATGATATTGTTTAGAGAAAAATAAAATAAGAAGGGTCCAAGTTCATACAAATCAATGCAGTCATGGATTCAAAATTCGTCGCATTAATCAACATAAACAACACCATCAACTACAAACTACGACAACATATTTCAAAAACACTAACAATTACCACAATAGCACTCGAGGTGAAAATTGTAGCTCACACAAGGTGCTTCGGAGGCTTCACACGAGCTCACAGTGTTGACAATTGAAGTTTCTACAATGAATAATAATGATAAACACAATCATGAGAATGAGGGAGGGTTTTGAAAAATAAACCTAGGGTTTTGAAAGGGGAGAAACTATAAGCGTCGATTGCACAAAAACGAAAAGGGGAACAGCTTGGGAATCATGAGAATGAGGGAGAAAATGAAATATTACCTCTGAGGAGTCATGTAAGAGCCCATGGCGAAGCAATTTTGTTGAGTCTTTGAGTGAGTTTGGTACGAAAAGGGTAAACATATGAATCAAAAGTGAATATGCATTGGAGAAAGGAACGGGAAGAGAATGAGAACCTAGGAGAGGGGAATGAATGAGAGTGAGGACCCAGATAATGGTAGTAAGAAAAGATAAAGTGAGAGTGAGAATAGAGAGAAAGCTTGAAAGGAGAGAGCAAATTTCTCAAAAAAAATATTTATTGAATTTCTATCATAGTAAAAAGTTTTACGCCAATTTCTATTTTCTTAAGTTGTGTTTGTAAGCGCCAATTTTGCAATTTCTTTATTGTTCTACATATTCACAATGAATACTTGACTGCAACACATGAACAAATGTAGTTGATTAGGCTTTATAACATTTCAAGAAACCATGACCCCCAACTTATTTTCTAGCTTATACACATGTTACAGTAAAATTAAAAATTAAAAATTAAAGTTACCGACAGACTATTTAAATTATCTACAAATTCAATTTTCAATAGTAGGATCCATGGGTAAATTCCCAAAATCTCCTACGAACCACATCCGTAGATAATATTTTAAAAGTTACCTACAGCTTTTACTTAGTTATCTATGAATAATGTTACCTATGGATAAATCTGTCAATAAATACAATAATTACCTACAGCTGTTTTTTTAGTTATCCATGGATTGTAATATTGACGCATTTATCTGTGGGTAATTTGTTAGTCATTCTAAACTATCGATGAATATGACTTCGTAGAAAATTATCCGTAAGTAATACATAAATTATCTATAAATTTAAATCCGTAGAAAATATGTAGATAATGCATAAATTACTCACATATTTAAATCCATGAGAAATAATCCAGAGGTAATTCAACTTTTTCTTGTAGTGGCTGCATGTCAATCAAAACTGTTTTATGAATTTGGATATTCCTTAGAATCCTTCTTTTGATAATTTGACATAATATACTCTTCGGTTATTGGTATTTTATTTGGTTTAATCAAAATATCTAATCAAATTTTCTTCAAAATCTAAGAAACAAACTATATTAGCTCAATCTACTTTGGAGTCACAAATGATTGCACTGGCAACTGCGTGTGAAGAACCAGCATGGTTGAGAAACTTGTTGTCAAACTATTCCTATGTGTGAAAAATCAATTCCAGCCATATTGATCCATTGCAATAGTATCACAACTATTTTGAAAATTCAAAATTGTTATTATAACGATAAGAGGCGACAAATATGTCACAAGCATAGCAAATTAAGAGAATTTCTCACCATTAGGGTTGCTAAGATTGATCATGCGAGGTTTGAAGATAATTTGGTCGATCCTTTGACTTTTGGATTAGCAAGATATAAGATTTTCAAAACCTCAAAAGGAATGAGACTCATGCTCATAGATTAAATTGTCTCTTACAATGCATGGGCTTTTAAACTGCAACCTGAAAGACTACGTGTGTTAGAGATAAAATTCAAGATTACGAGCCACTCTAGTATAATCTAAAACGTCATTACTATGTAATGGTTCAAGTCTACAAACACCATTGCTTATGTTCAATCTTATGCTGTATTGTTTTCCTGCTTGATGAAATGTTTTAAAAAAGGTAAAGATTTGTTTTTTTACTTAAATTTTTTGAAATTTATAGTTTTAGTTCTTAAAGTTTTTTGTAACTGTTCAACCATCTCAAAAAAAAAAATTCCAATGTTTTGGTCTTGTTGTTTAATTAATATGAATATTAAGTAATGATGTGATGTTAAGACGGTAAGAGAATTACTCCACTACATGTCCTTTTTGCTTCACACACTCCTTTATTGTTACTTGCACCCCATAAAATGCAAACAAAAAACAAGTGAATTTTGAGTGAGGTTTCGATAAAAGTAGGGATAAGGAGAGTTACATATTTGATTCTTCTTTCATGAATTTACGGCTAGGAATCTTTTTCCTCTTCCATCAAACTCTAGCTGCCAATTCGTTAAAAAGGAACCAAACATGAAGCTCTCCTTATCTGTGCTTTCATCAAAACCCACTTGTTTTATGTTTGTGTTCTACAAGGGCAAGGTGAAGGAGGTGAAGATGCAATTGCATATGATGAGAAAAATGTTGGTAAAATACTTTCATTGAAACCCCACAAAATATACACATTTTTTTGTTTCGATTCTCCTTTAATGAAATTATTTTTTATCCTAAGGACTATCTTCTTCCTCTTCCATCAAACCCTACCCATTAATTTGTGAAAGAAGAACCGAACATAAAGCTATCATTCCTTGTGCTTTCGTCGAAATCCCACTCAAAGTACATTTATTTTCCATTTGGATCTTATTACGAGGGTGGAGCAAAAAGGAAGTGCAAGTAATGGTGCATTGAAATGTGAAATTGGTGCAAGTGATGGTATAGTTTTATAAGTGCTATATTAAACTTTTGACCTTTGTTAAATTAAATACTACTTTTGTCATGACAGATTAAAGACAAAATCACTATTTTTGTTATATTTGTTTAAGTTTCTATTATTAACAACGGTGAATTTTGATTAGTAATGAAAAAAAAAAAAAAACTATACCCATGAATAAATTAATCTATTATAATTAAAAATGAATAACTCAATGAATATTAATAGGCAAAATTAATGAATTTTTTCTCTTGTGCTTGTTGGTAACGTAATAAAGTACTATTATACTTTTATTAGTGTAGCACTCGTAATTTGAAATTACTTAAATACTTTTATTTGAGTTATTTTAGTGTAAAAATGTTTTAATATTATTTATTATATATTTTGAATATAGATATATTTTTTGGAATTTTTTATTTTTATCTTATGTTTTACTTCATTTAAAAAAAAAATTAACAAATTTTCAGAGTACATGTAGATACTTATGGATATTCTTAAAATCTATGGATACCTTCTTAATGAATATTTGTGTAGGTATTATGTAGATCGATTTTCATTTTATAAGACAAGTGATTGGGCGTCACTACCCACTTGTCCAACCTTATTGTCATCGATCCTATGATTTTAATTTTTTTAATTTTATTTTGTAATTTTTAGTTTTTTTTATTATTATTTCAGAGGTTTTTTTTTTTTAAATTTCTAATTTAGTGATTATGTGATCTGCATGAAATACTACATAAGTGATTACTTCTTCTTTTTTTTGTGCTGTAAGAGAAAAATTACAAAAACTCAAAGCTAAAATTATCCTTCAACAAAAATTTGGACAAAAAGTACTAAAACATGTTAAAAAAAAGTGTATTTATAGAAATTAAAATGCGTAATTTTCACGTGTTAGGAGTAAAACCTAAAAATTATAAGAACCAAATTATAAGTAATACTACAAATAATTCTAGATGAGTTTGAGTTATACAACGAGAAAAATAAAATATATAGAAACAAAATAATAAATATGACAAGTAATGTAATATAAAAAATGTTAAATATATTTTGTTATCATTGTAAAATTCTTGAAATATTAGTTTTATTTTTAAAAAAAATTATATATTTGATTTGTCCTTATAAAATTTAAATATATATATTTAATCATCCCACCTAATTTCGTGATCCATCATTGTTTCCTTAGCTAACAAAAGTATTTTTATGTTGTTCATGTCATACGTTAATTAATTAAATTATTTATTAGATAAAATATTTTTTTAAAAGATGAAATTAATATTTAGTAAATTTTATGAGATAAAAAAATATTTTATTCAATAAATAATTTAATTAACAAATAACATGAATAATATAAAAATAATGCCCATAAAAAGAGTCACCAAATTACACGAAAAGACTACATAAATAGGCTTAAATTTTATGCTGACTAAAGAAAATAAATGCAATAATCAATTAAAAGCAAAATTTTAGCTGTTTTTGTCTTTTTTCCTTTCCAAAGTTTTGGTAACGAACAGCCAAACAGACACAACCGTACACTTTGCAGAGAGAACATTGCATTTTCAGTACACCGCACCGCATTCACGACATGCTCCACGCAACAGAGTACGCATACACATAATATATTACTCTTTTTTCTTTTTCTGTCGTTTGCGATTTTTCATATATAAATAGCATACTAGACAGAGAAGAGAGGAGAATCATGATTAATCAACAATTCAAAACACTACTGGTCTGAGTCTGAGAGAAGAGTGAGTAGCTAGAGAAATTTTGGTGCAAGGAGCATTTCAATTTGAAGAACAGAGGTGTGTTTTTTTTTTTAATAAACTTCATTCATTAAAGTACTTGCAGCTTATTTAATTTTCAATAATACTACTTTCTTATATTTCTATGTTATCGAATCGTTGCATCGTTTTGTATTCATGTCTGGATCAACCCAAGGTTGTATCTTTTTTTCTTTTCTTTTTTTCTGAAAAACAATAAACATACGCTTCTGAAGCAAAGAGATTTGAAATAAAAAATGAGAAAGATGAAGATGTTGTGATGTTAAAGAGGAAAAAAATTGAGATAGAAGATAAGTAGAACCACGGAGAAAGGAGTGTTTCTTTTTTTTTCACTTGTGATAATTATGTAAACGTATGATCGATTATTTGCGGAATTATTATAATTATAATTATGATTGTAAATAATAATACATGATAGAAACGAAGGATGTTACATGTTAGTGTCGATCTCTTCATTTTCTTCTTTAAGACCTATATTTATGACTGAAAATCTATGAATTAGTAAACACAAAAAAATTATTTTTAATAACTTTTAAATGTGTAACAGTGTAAGTAGAAAGGACAAGTTTCTCAGAAGTTGGTTACACTTCAGGTTAATTTTCTTAACGTTTTTGAGTTTTCAGGTTATTCAATGGGTAGCAGTTCAGAAGAAGAAGAATCAGACATAAGCGAATCAGAGAAGGAAGAATACAAACTAAAGTCATATGAACAGTTCAAAGCTGGTAAATACAAGGTGAAGAATGCAAGCTCCACCTTAAGATGCCCCTTTTGTGAAGGCAAGAAAAAGCAGTCATTTGGGTTCAAAGACCTTCTTCAACATGCCTCTGGAGTAGGCACAGGCTCATCCAAAAGAAGAGTGATAGTCAAGGCAAAGCACCTTGCCTTGGCACATTACTTGAAAAATGACCTCATCAATGAATTGGACAATACTAATAGTAGTAATTCACGAATCACCAAGCTTGATAATGAGGTTGAATATATAGCCATTGAGCAACCCAACACAGATGACAGGTCAGTCTTTTTGTTTTTTATGGGCAAATGTTAATTATTAATATGTTAATCCACGACCATCCAACCAACCTCATAACCTGATGACAGGTTAGTTTGGCCTTGGACTGTGATTGTTGTCAACGTATTCGGGAAGCCGCCACGACAACATGAAGTGCCAGAAGAGTGTGAGTATGAATGTGATGGCAAGCATTGGTTGAGGAAGTTTGAACTATACAAACCCAAAGAGGCTCATGTCTTGTTGCATAGTGCAAATGATGATTACTATTCTAGAGGGTGTGTTCATGTTGTGCTGGAATTTGGCACAGAATGGACAGGGTTTAGGCAAGTGATGAAATTGGATACTGATTTTCTGGCTGATCATCATGGGAAAAAGGATTATGAGTCATGGAAAATGGGTAATCATGATGATGCTTCTGAAGGCTTAGTATATGCTTGGTGTGCAAGAGCAGAAGATTACAACTCAGAAGGGGTTGTTGGGACTTATCTTCGCGAGAAAGCAGAGCTGAAAACAACTTCGAAGGTTACACAAGAAGCATCGAAGGTAAAAAGTGAAACTCTGAACCATTTGGTTGGGGAAATGGGCTATGCAATCCAAAAGTATCATCAGATGGAAGAGAAGTGCACTGTGGATAACATGTCATTGAACAAAATGGTGAGGGAGAGAGACTTGCTTCACCAGTCTCGTGTTGAAGGTTTGTGACATAGTTTACACCCTTCACCAGATACATTATAAAACCATGTCTTTATTTTCCTTTTCTTTTTACATTTTATAGTATAGAAGAGTGTAAAATAATTCGTACTTAAGCATTTAAGCATTTCCATTACCACCTATGGTGTGAATGAATTGGTAGATCACAACAAGCAAGTGCTGAAACTTAGAGCATCTTTAAAGTAAATGGTTCTTAACTCAGTTTTATTGGGTCTCACTATGCCAGATTTAAGAATTTCAATAATTTTCTATTCTAATAGTGTAACAATAATCTATAAACTTACAATAATCATGTCCAGTTCAAGCTTTGATTAAGCTGGCATCTTTAATGTGTCTAGATTAGGTGGATCAAATTCAAACCTAAGTAGTAACATTTTACACTAATGAATGTGACACTACCAACTTTTTTCCCCAGTATAGAACGTTGGAAGTTTGGAATTAACATTAACAGTAGTTGGATCCAAATTTGCACAATGTAGAATTCTGTTACATTTCTAAAGATGATTCTCGATTCTTAAGTATGTGTATAGCATATATTTTCTTGCTGGGGTGTTTGAATTTTAACTTGTGTTACAAGGAAGAATGGGTCTTTATATCACTTTGTTTTATTTATGAGTTCTTGCTCCAGAAATGAAGTTGATGCAAGAGCTTGCACGTGAGCGTGCACGTAAAGTCATGGAAGAGACTGAAAAACTGCAACACGATATAGATACAAGGAGTGCTGAACTCAATCGCTGGTGTCAACAACTGACTGAACAAGAAACCTCAACTATTCAAGAAAGAAGAAGATTTGAGGAAGAAAAGAAAAGGGTATGTATATTATTTTTAATTATAAATTAACTTGGATTCTAAATATGACATAGAATTTGTTGATGACAGTATCGAAACTAATATGAACTATTCAATTTTTAATGTGAAGAAAATGGAATCACTAATTTTAGCATCAGAGGAGCAGATGAAGGCCAAAAGTGATTTTGTCAGTTTGCTTGAAAAACATCAGGTGTGTCATCAGTTGTTTGTTTTACATAGGTTTAATATTCAGTTTAGTATTGGGTTATAATTAATTGTTCAATTTTGTTTTCAAATTTTTAAAAGTTTCAATTGATTCCTATATTATTTAAATGCGTTAGTTTAATCATTTTTTTTTTAAGATTTTGTTATTTAAATTCTGTTTATACTAAATATATTCTCCTAGAAATATAAAAATTAGATGTGTACTTAGTAAAAATTAAGTGTAAAGAACAAAATATGATGAAAAATTACAATATTGTCACATTTTAAATAGTTTATGGATCTAATTAAAACTTTTAAAAATTTGGTGATTAAATTAAACGAATTTATTATAACTTGGTGGCTAAATCTCAGATTAAGCCTTTTACATATGGAAGTTAGTAGTTTTTGTTTCATTTTCCCTTATTTTATACCTTATTTATCAATTGATCATGCCAAATAATTTTGCAGATGGAGAAAAAGACTCAAAATGATGCACTATTGAAGCTTGAAAAAGATATGGAGATTGAACATAAGTTGAAGTTACAGATTGCTGACTTAGAGGGGCAACTCAAGGTTTTGAAGTGTATGAATGTGGAGGGAGCTGATCAAGACAAGAGTAGAAAGAAGGAAATAGAAGAAATGGAAGAAAAACTTGAGGACATGATTTTGGATGTGTCTGTAAAAGATGATGAAAATCGAGCTTTGGAGAAGAAAGAACAAGAAGCTAAAACAGAACTAGAAGATGCTCGACAAGAAGTTCTCAAAGTAATGTTTTATTTTGAGAAAACTCAAATTCTATTCCTTAAAAGTTAAAATTCTAAGTGCATGAGTCACTTTAGTTCATAATGTGAATACTTAATACTTTACTACAAGGTTTTTGCAAATTTGTCAAAAACAAAACACTTTACAAGGTTATTTGGTAAAGTTTGGAGTTAAGAAATTGAATAATGCTTCTAATCTCTTGTTTATGGCAATTAATTTCTTCATTGCAAAAACTAATTGGAAGGCCTTTACTTCACAATTCAGGAGTTACCACGGTTCTTGAAAGGAGTTACTAATATTGGGATCAAGAAACTTGGGGAGATTAGTGCTAAGTCATTTCAAAAGGTGTGTAAGAATAGGTGCAAAGATAGCAAAAAACTACATGCGAAGTGGCAAAAAGAAATTCTGGATTCAACATGGCACCCTTTTAGGATTCTTGAGGTTGAAGGGAAGGAGAAGCAGGTATGTTTTACATCTTGGTCGCTCTTTCCCTGTTTTCATCATGTTTTGGTACAAAATAGCTGTAACTTAGACAGAGCTTGTTCAATTGTAATGTTCCTTTAGTGTACATCTCATATGATCATGCATTAATTTTAAGTATAGCTTCAATTTAAGGTCTGTTACAACAATACAGGCATAATCTACTTGCAATATGGATGGCATGCCCAAAATGTAATTGATCCGATATACAGACAATTAAACAAGTCTAAAATATGCTTTAAGTACCTATAAATTAGCGAACTTTGTTTTAGGTTTCTAATAATACTTTTTTTTTTTGGATCATTGATATTTTAAAATATTTATTTTTGATCATTGATATTTTATTAATTTATAGATGACTAAAATAAAATATTAAGGACAAAAATAAATATTCTGATATATCAATTATTATAAGTAATTTTTTTATTAGTAACCTAAACATATTTTAGCTATCGAATAACTAGTATATTTATTTTTGAGATATAACATCTATATATGGAGAACAAATTAAGTCCCACAAGTTGTTTGTTTACATTTAAAGCAGTGTAATCTTCTTCTTTTTTTCTGAATATTAAAGCAGTGTAATCTAATATCTCTTTTGGCAGGAAGTAATTGATGAAAGTGATCCAAAATTATCATCATTAAAGAAAGATTTGGGAGAGGAAGCATACACCATTGTAGTGACAGCACTGAAGGAGTTGCATGAATACCATAGTTCTAACAATGCTGAAACCAACTCGAATTCAAGTGAAAAATCTTTGATACCTGAGATATGGGACTTCAAAGCTGGACATAGAGCCACCTTAACTGAAGCTTTGAATTACATTGTGAATAGGGTTATCAAGATGCGATGATGATGGTGAATTGCAAGCCCAAATTTATAGTTTCATCCCTTAATTTCCATAAATTTGCCTTTGGGACACAATACGGTGCTATTAACCTTTCAACCTTCTTGTTAGATTAAATACTACTTTTGCAGGACAGGCTATTACTGGTTAAAAACAATTCCCAATTGAGAATATATAGTTTGATGTGGGTACTCACTTTACTCATGCAAACTAATATTTTTTCCTACTATTACTGTTAGAGTTGTACAGTGTCAATAATAGTCCCGTGGGGAAGATTACTTTCCAAAATCAAATATAAAGAGATAACAACATAAATGCCACATCTTTTTCTATATTTTAAAAAGTTATGAAATTTAGTAAAACTTAGAGAACAAAATCTTAAAGAATTTTCCTTTATTATTTTAGGAAAATTAGGTTGATACGACCCTCTTTGTAAATAATCTCTGCAGTTTATCTCGATCAGGATGATATGTTAAAATTTTATCATGTTTTTCGAACCAATAGCAACTCTTCTAAACCCATGTTGAGGAAGTTCCGCATCGCGCCACCGCATGCTTGCTTGCTGTAGAGTGGAAAAAGAAGCGCAAGGGAGAAGTAATGTCTTTTTAGATTAAAGAAAGAATTGAAGTTTAAATAAAAAAATAATGGCTAACATATGCTTGTATTATATGTAAATATCAGAATGTATGTTTTTTATTTCGTGTAGATTTTGGATAAAAATTATTAAAAATTTTGTAGTGATTAAAATCATAAATTCTCATATTTATAGAGATTAAAAATATTAATCTTAAAAAAATAATATTAAACAATTGAGACACGAAAGGTTTACTTGGGGAGAAGAGAGGAGGTTATGTTACATTGGACCTTTTTAGTGGGTTCAATATATGCATTGGGTTAAGTATATAATGTTTGGAATAATTTTGTATGCAAGTTTCAATTTATCATGTAATCAATTTCTATTTTCAAATAATAAAGTATTATTTCATTTCTTTATTATTTTATACTGATTTGATAAAAATAGTTAAATTGATGAAGTCCTTAGTTAAAATTGAAGATTGTTATCATAATAGAGATTATGATAAATGAGAAACAAATCTTTTGAATAGGATATTAATAATCCAGGTAGATTAATATATGTGTAATAGTATTCATTTGATGAATATTAATAGACCTCATTTATTAATTTACATATATAGATGATGTATATAGGGATGTGATTATTGAACTGACTCGATATTGAGATTTTTCTAATAGTTAATATTACCTTAATTTGTCAATAGAAAAACTCTCAAGAAGAAATATAACATTTCCTTTTACCTGAGATTATCATAGTAATTAACAAGTTATTTGTTATATTTTAACTCTGAACACCTAATACTCTAGGGCACTAGTTGAATGGATATTGGATATAATTAAATATTTGTAGAATTAATGATTATTCAAGAAAGAATCCATTAACTCTAGGTAATGAGTTTGAGCTTTATAAATCAAGACCTTGACTAGGGCAATTGAATGAATGAAGAAATGAGTTTTTTAGAATCATTTACTGATTAACGTAATTGAATTTGACAGTAATACCATATATTCTAAAGTTAATCTAGAGTTGTAAATGATGGAAGGAAATATTATATATTATTTTTCTAGTGGTTCTTGAAAGTAACAATAAATTACTCCATGCTATCTGGATGTTGAAGAGTGTTGCTAGACGTCTACCTTGATTAGTAAAATTAATTTGATTAATTTACTACCAGCTTAGTATTGAACCTAGGAATCACACACAAACGAGTGCGTTAATCTTTACTAGAGAATAATCAATTTGATTGACAAAATCTCTATGTGGAATATTATTATATTCTTTGCTAGCACCAAGAATATAATTAATATGTATACTAAAGATAGACATCTCTTTATTATTGTGACATTTATGCATAATAATATTTTAATGAGCAATAAAAAAATGATGAGAGAATATCTTATTAAGAGAATATATTATTTCTGTTAATAAGTTTGAATTAATTTGAATATGTCAATGGGTTGAGAACTTAAATTCAAATTTGAAATATCTTATTAAGAGAATATATTATTTCTGTTAATAAGTTTGAATTAATTTGAATATGTCGATGGACTGACTGATTAAATTCAAATTTAACATATATTATTAAGATAATATATTATTTCAGTTTGAATTAATTTGAATATATTCATGGCTAGGCTATGGGATAGCATCAGTATTCCTATAAATAGAAACTCTTACTACGTCTATTATGCATCAGATGACTGAAGAAAATTCGCTGTATGTGTTTTGAACACCACAATGAATTAACATATAAATTTATTGGTGCAAATTGTAGATGAATTTTAACAGTAGATTCAATATATAAATTAAGGGATAGAAAATGTAAAATTTGATGTATTTAGTAGTAATTTTTAAAATTGAGGGGTAGTGGTGTATCTAGTACCATGAGTCTGTGGAGGTAAATTTTAAAATTTAAATTCAATAAGTACAAATATATAAAATTATAAAATATAAATATAAAATTATAAAATTTTATTTATAAAAAAAAATTCACTAATAACTTTTAAAATTTGAAGGATACGCTAGTCCACCTCTCTAGAACATAGGTCCGCCATTGTTGAAAAGTGCAATTGCATACCCTGGCTACTACTTGAGTCCGTCTCTGATCAGAGACTCGTGATATTTCATTTCACGGTCGAACTAAAATTGCAAATTTTATAAAAAGAATTAACTAAATTAAAAATTAGGAAATCAAATGTGAAATTAAACTTATTATATAAAACAAAACAGAAATTGTGTTCACATTTCCGTGAGTCGTGACAATGTCGTTTACAATTCATACTTGAAAATGTTGCAAATTGCAATGGCAGAACATAATACCCTTTGTTACTTTGTCATTTTCAACTTTTGTAAGTTGCTTGAGCATGATCACTCAGTGGTGAAATGCGTTGTTGATTTATAACTAGTGTAAGAGTCCGTGCATTCACGACTCATTAATTAAAGTTTTATAAATTTATATTTTTATAAAAAAAATGTATAATATTTTATATATTATATTTTAAATATTTATAAAAAAAATAATCTTATTTAAAAATTATTAATTGCATATGATTTATGTGTACTATATAAGTATCTTGATTTATTTAATTTAAAATATGTTTGGTTGATATTTTTTTACTCATTTTAATCAATTGTTTTTTTAAAATCAACAAAATTTAATCCTATTTTATTGTTAATTTTTTTTATAATTAAAACTCTTAGGTTTATATTTAATTAATTGATTAGGTTGAAATTTTTATTTTTTTGTTTAAATTTAATTAACATAAATATTATATTTAACTCAAATTAAAAAATGATTTTGTTTACTTAATCTAGATGAACAAAATCAAACAAAATAAAAATAACATGAGAAAGTCATTTATATCATTTTATATTTAGGTAATTATGTAGAAAACTTTGAATCCTTAAAAAATTTGTTATTCTTTAAAATGTATATATTTTAAACAACATAATATATAATAAATGAGTGTAAAAAGTAGAATAATCGGTTAGTATTAGAAAATATAAGAAAATAAGTAAAACATGATTATTGTAGTAAAATATTTATTTTTTAAAATATGTATAATAATAAATGAGAAGATAAAGTAAATAAATAGATAAGTATTCAAAAATATTGTATGTAAATATGTATACTATAAATTATAAATTAAATAAATAAACATGACAATAAAAAATAAAAATCCATACAAACATCAAACAAATAAAAAATTATTAACACTAAAATAAGCTTTGAATGATATTTTTTTTAAGTGCATAAATACTTTTTCACAATATAAGAAAATAAGTAAAACACATGTTGAGGTTATAGAACAATATTTATAAAAAAAAAACCCAAGAAAAAAACAGAATGGAAGAAAAAGGTAGGTCAAAAAGGCGAAGAGTAAAATGTGAGAAAAACTATACGAGAAAAGAAATTGTAAAGGTGAAATCATAAATATTATATTAAGTAGTTGAATTGTCTTGTTTCTTCTTAAAAAAAAAAAAAAATGAAAAACACTACATAAGAACTTATAAGTGTCTTGAACCAAAAAAAAAAAAACTTCAAATATTATTTTCATAGATTAGAATTCATTTAAATTTTATTATAAAACTTTAAAGTATTTTTTTATTTAGTTTCAAGGATGAAATTATGATAAACACTCAGAAATATATTTATCATCCATAATGATCATACTTGATTCAAATATAATTATCTCCTGTGAGTTATACATGTAATTTTTATCATTAAAAAATTAAAATTAATTTAATTTATGATATTTTTAATAAAAAAAAATTTAATTATTTATAGTGAAATATATTAAGTAAATAAATTTAAATATATTTTATTATATATTTATTTTTAAAACAATATTATTATAATGCATATTAATTAACCATTAATTATATATATATATATATATATATATATATATATATATATATATATTATACAATGAATTAAAAATATTATTTTATGATAAATATACTAATTATTTAGATATAAATTAATTGTTAATATAAAAAATTAAACTTGTGTTTTATATCATAAATAAAGAAAATTAAAACTTAATTTATAATACTATTTATGAAATAATTAAAAACTACTTTGAAATAAAAAAAAATATTTAATAATGAATTTTAATATAAATATTAAAATACAATTTATTAACTAATTAAATTTAAATTAATGTTTAATTTAAAAAATTCAACTTCATAATATAATTATTATTCTCATCAAAATAAAAAAGTGTAAAAAGAAAAATATATAAAAGAAACTTAAAAATAAAAATTATAAAAGAAAAAATTAAAAAAATGTAAAAATAGCAAGGGAAGAAAAGAAAGAAAAAAACGAACAAAGAAAAAAATAATAAAAAAAGAATGGCAGAGAGAGAGGGAGAAAAAACAAAGAAAAAAGGGCTTGGGAGAGTGACATGTGACTTACCAAAAGCCTGAAATATTAGATAGATAAATAGATTTGAGGTTAATTATTAAAAAATTTCATAGCTCAGTTGGATACAGCACCCTTTTAGTTGCAATTTTTTTAATTAAATCTCTTTTCCTTAACTCAGGGAAGGATTATAACATTTCGAGCATTTTATCTATCTAGTGGGCTAATTTCTATCATCTCAGTTATTAATGATTATGGTATCCAGTGATTGTGATTATGGATATCATACAACACTTGACAAATCAACAAAATTTACTAATGATTATGATATCCAGTGACTGTGATTGTGATTATGGATATCATATAACACTTGACAAATCCACAAAATTGAAAAGCTAATACTATGATTTTTTTTAATATATCTTGCTACAAAGTCTTACAGATTAAATCGATTCTTATACAAGATTCTCTTAAAATATTATCTAACCTGTATCAATCCTATTTGTTAGCCATTGCTAATCAGTCCTATATGTGACAATAACAAAACAAGCTTACTAAACTTCAATTATAAGCTTCCAAATTCCTCAGTTGGCCCATCATTTTTGTTCCAAAAAAAAATAATTAAAGATGAAGTATAAGTTCAAGATAATTGAGCTATGAAAATCACTAAAGGAAAAAAGGAAAAATGTGAGGAAAACACAGTATAACATACTCTTTTAGACATACTCTTTTTTATTAATTAAAATTTATAAAAAAAATTTATAAAATTGAATGGTTCCTACATCAAATTGGATGGATCCCATCTCTTATTTAAATATTCTCTCCTAATTTTGTAGTTCTTAATAAATTTAAATTTTAAAAGTTGAAAGAAAGTTACTACCAAAAGAGCTTAAAACTTGAACAAAACATTACAAGAGATTTTTAACTTTTAACTTTTTTTTTTAAAGATTATTAGAATTTAATTTACAAAGAAATCAAATAAAATAGATGAAATACATTGATAAAATAATTTGTAGATATAATTGAGAAAGAAAAAAATTGGCTACTTACAAGAATATGGAGTGAAATAAAAAAAATGATAATTAATATTGAGAATATTAAATATAATGAATAACTATATATTTCAATATATTGGAAAATTTTAATATTCGACCATTACACAAAGTTTTTATTTACAATAAATGAAGAGAGGTTATTTTATTCGTTGACCAAAAACAACAATATATTTATTTAAATCATTTATTATTATATTAAAAATTATCTACAAATCTTGCTTAAAAAATATAATATTTGATAAAAATTGACGATATTTAATCAAAAGTAATGAGAATTAGTGCTTTATTACCTCAAAAGATCCTCTTCGCCGATGCCAACCACCATTAAGCACCCACTATTTGTCGTTGAGTCCCTTCGCCAACAATCAGTCCACTCTGCTTCCATTATCGAGCCTCATAGGGAGACACTGCACTAAGTTGGTCTCGTTAAACAAGCTCACATCATCATCAACAATGTCAAATCGTCAAGTCTGGTAAGATTGCTTTGATGGAGGCAACATCACTTAGTTAGGAAGAAAGTAAAAACGCTCTTTATAATAAATAAAAAATTAAGGTTTTCATTAAGGGTATTTGTTCACGTGGGCCTATGCCCAGTCTTGATAATTTATGGGCCTTGGAAAAACTATAAGGCTCTTGCTAAATACACCTTCGTTCTTGCTAAGTTCACCCATTTCCTTCTCATTAAAATTTTGATTTTCCAATTACACCCTTTTAAACACGTGCTTGTACACCTCCACAATCCTTTAAACCTAATTTCTTTTTTTTCTTTCAAATCATCCCCTTCCTTCTCCCCCTTACTTCTATTGCGTCTTCACCTTTCTAACTACTCTTCCCTGCCAAGCTTGTCATCCTCAACAAGTCACTATCTTTGTTGATGTAATTGTCGTAACAATATCTCATGCCACCCCCGATTGCTATCTCCATGATCGTCGCCAACTAACTGCCACGGGCCACCACTTTAATTTTTTGTGCAAAAATATTTAGATTTGATAATAAGGGAGCCACACGAGCTTCTAGATATGAGTTTTCCCTTTTTCTTTTGTGTTTTATGGTGTACATTTTATGTTTGTGTTGGTTTGTTTCAATTTTTGCTTTTATTGTTGGTGAAGAAAGGGAAAAGAGGGGGTGCCATTGACGAGGAGGTCGTGGGCGTTACAACAATATTGACGGGAGTTGCCTGTGAGAGGTTAGTGAGGAGAGGGGTTGATGTGGATATGGAAAAACAAAAAAAATCATTTGTGAAAATTTGTTGTCGTTTTTATGAGTATTGGAGAAGATTGATTGTGTTTTTAAAACAATTTGGTTACGAACTTCTTTGTTAAAATTGTCTTGATGATATCCAAAGATATCTTAAAATCCCAATGTTCTTGTTTTGAAGTTAAAATATAAATGTGTAATTTTTTTTAAATCTGAAATTTGAAATAGTTAAGATTTAAAATTTGGTTTGAAATTGAAATAAATTCATATTTGTGATTTTAGTTGTAGAAGAAAGTGATGATAGGAAAGAGTTAAAGACACCCTCTCTCTACTTCATTTTAGTAAAAAGAGGTTTATAAAATGAATATCACAGTTAGGGTGTGTAGAAATAGAGTTAAAGGGGTATAAATGTTAATAATAAATGACTTGCTAAATACACTTAAAGTGTATTTAGAAATAGCCTAATAAATTTAATTAGAATGAGGGAGGTGTACTTAGCAGACAGTGTGGTGTATTTAGTTACAACCAACTATAAATAACGTCTCATTTTATACAACTATTATAAAAATATATTTCATAAAAAATATACATGCATAATTTTATTAAAAAAACATATATTTTGTCACATACAAATTTTTTATAAATACTTACAAACATAAAATAGACTTTAATATGTTTTTGTTTCTCAATTTTTTTACACTTTTATTAATAAATTTGAAGATAATTATCGACAACAAAAATTGTAAGTCATTACTAATGGCAAAATCGACAAGTAAATCTATAGGTAATTAGTGACAGATACTATGATCAACATATTTTATTTGTCAATAAATATTTATTATTAACAAATATTTATAGAGTTATCGACAAATTTTAAGTGTCTGTCTGATAATTCTTTAATGCCACCACTAAAAGGGGATTGTTTTTTCTCATCTTGCCATTCATTTAATGTGAGCTTGTAGAAGAAGAAACGTCATATTGGGAACAATGTTTTTATTAAAACTCACCGAGAGATGACATGAGATGAGATCCTATTAATTAACTCTACAAAATTTGAGTCAACAAAAAGATATTAAGTGTAATTTTAACTAACCTAAAAGGAGGTTTGTATAAATTTCTAATTAAAATGTTTAATTGTTATTTTTAATCGAAAAATGTCAATAAGGTTGCTCATCTCATAATTATTTCAAGTGAAACACCTTGGTTATAAGGGAGATTTGTTTTATTTTTTAAGAAATAAGTAATCTAAAAGGAGATTTGTATAAATTTATAATTAAAATGTTTAATTGTTATTTTTTATCGGAAAGTTTTAATAAGATAGCTTATTTCATAATTATTCCAAGTCAAACATCCGTTATAAAGGAGATTTTTTTATATTTTTTTTAAGAAAGTCTAATTTAAATTTGGATCTTATGTATGTTCCTATCAAACGATCCAAGCTATACTCACCCTTAGTTAGTTAGATGATAAAACATTCAAAATCCGAGTAAAAAGAAAACTAGTCATCTTGTCTCAATACCAAAAATTGTATAATTTATTTTTAGTAGTAAACAAACTAAAATCACACAAAAATTAGCAAAACCTTTAAAAAAAAAAAAACATAGCAAAATTGTAGTCAAGTTGGAATTTAATTTTTAGAAAGGAATTTAATTAAAAGACATCAAGTTGTCACAGTATATTCCTCTAAATTCTTGGATTAAGATGTGACATTTTTTTTTATCTGATGTCGAAAATCACGAGTATCTTTCAATCCACTAGATTAAGGATTAATCCCGTTCGTAGTACGTGACTGTAGCTAATTTAAGAGAATTTTGTATACCGTGTGAATCTAATGCGAAACCTCTTATTAAATAGATCGTTTTCACTCTTGTGAATATAGTAGGCCCTTACACCATTGCGTCAACCTTTTGCGTAGGGATGGTAATGGGTAGAGTACTATAGTATCCGTCCTCATAATCGCGTTTGAAAAAAGTACTTATCCTTGGTCCCATACCCATGCAGGTAGCAATTTTAATCCATATCCTCATACCTTTTAGGTACCTATATACTCATACTCACACCCACAACTTGCACTTTCCATATATATAAAATTGAAAATCATAAAAAAAAAAACTCATATATAATATTAAAATCAAACAAACATTGATTTATTCAAACTTAAGTCATAAATAAATAATATTATAAAAATAATCATCCAACTTAAAGATTACAAATGTTATAATCTTAACAAAAACTCTAATTAGACAAGAAAAAATAATATATTGAAATTAATTATTTTATAATTATATATTAAAAATTAAAAATAAAACACAAATAGATATAATATTTTAGCTTCATTGTTCGAATCAATTTCTACATATTTTGCAAATGCTTATCTCCATAGTTTATATATTGTTTTGATCCACTAATACAAATAGAAATTAAAACATCACAAAATATCAAAATTAACATATAAAAAAAATAATTAAAATAAAAAATAGATAATTAAAAAATTTAATTGAATAATTTAAATAAAATTTTTTTTATTATATTAATTAATTAATATATATATATATATATATATATATATATAAGGTGTGGGACGGGACGGGGTGAGTACTATAATACTCATACCCACACCTGCACCCATCTCATGAGATTTTGCGGATAAATACCTGTCCTATCTCCATCCTCAATGTGCGAGTAATTACCTTACTTGCGTATGGATATTTTTGCGGATGTCCATAGGGTTTGGATCCATATTGTCATCCCTACTTTTGTGCTAGATGTCACATTTAATTAATCATTTCTCCAATTATTATCATAAATTTTAGTTAAATTATAAAAATCAATTTTTAATAGTTATAGGGTATTTTTATTTAAAATTGTGTTATAATACATGATCGTTATCATTAAAAATCCCTGAGATGATTCTATAATATAAGGATTATTATGATTAAATATTATTGATAATGATTGAAATAAACCAAGATTTATTTTTTTAGTATACTAAAGTACCATTTGATTCGACTTATTTTTAACTTATAAGTAACTTTTAAATAAAGGTTAGATTAAACACTAATTTGTAAAAGTTTCTTAAAATAAAAGTTACTTATTTTTAATGAAAGAAAGTTAAAAATAAGTAACTTTATAATAAGTCACTCAAAACTACTTATCCGAAGTTTATTTTCATGTCTTTATTCGAATCGCAGCAAGGCCAACTTTTAGAATAATTAATATTTTTTTATTAGAAAATATTAATGATTAATTTGTTAATTTTTGTTAGTACAGGGAGTCAAATCCAAGACCTCTCAATCCGATTTTAAATTTAAGGAGCTTTTAAGTTAAAAAATAAAATAAAATTAACAAACAACTTTTTACTTATTTTTTTAAGTTCTTATTTTTAACTTTTACTTAAAAGTAACTTATAAATTAAAAAAAAGTTGGACCAAACGTACCCTAAGTTTGTAACAACTTGTATTCTCAAATTTTTAATAGAGCACAAGGATGTCACACCTAGTTAATTTATTTATTTATTGATAATTTCGTTTATTGCACTTTTCTGTTTTTTTTTCAATTAAATTATAACTACTTTCTTTTGAATATGCTATTTTACTGCAATTTCATTACCACTTTATTATTATCTTATTTTATTTTATTATTATTATTATTTCATTTTCCTAAATTTTAAATTAGTGAAGAAATGTTAGTAATTATTTATTTGATAATTTAAAATTTAAAATTAAAATAAATATATATTTTTAAACATTTTTTTTAAACTAGTTTTTCTTATATAACCTCTCACACAGTTACATTCCTATCTAAGGATGGCAACGGGCGCGGACGAGTGCGGGTAGACACTACCCGCTACCCACCCCACAAAGAAAAAAATTTGCCTGCACCCGTCTCATGAATCCGTAGGTACCAACTGCACATATAATTATCCACGGATATATTTTGAATTTGCAAGTATCCATGGAAATTAAAAAAAATAAAAATTTAAGATATCTATTTTTTTTAAAGCAAAATAGTTAAATTTTATTTTAACATAACACAAAGATAAATTTATCCGGTGATCACAAATAACATGTTAATATCACGCTAACTCATGAATTGATGAAAATATAAGTCACATTAACTAACATTTTTTGTTAAAACATTCAAAATAAAATAAGTTTTTTTTTTTAATAAAAATATGTCCATTACATATCTCTTTTAAGTACAAATTCAAATAAACTTCGTCTAAATAAAACAAAAAAACAAGAGTTAAACTAATAATTCAATTATTTAAGTCTAACTAAAAATAAAAATAATATTAAAAAATATTAATTTATATTTTTCATAAGCAAATACTTAAAGATATGGATACTACACTATCCACGCCTTCATGTAAGTTACGGGTAGTGAAATACCCAAGTCCGCTTCCCGGCATATATCCATTTATGATTCCCATTTAAAACTCATTGCAGATTTAATTTACATATATGCCCAGGGATGTGGATTTTTTTGCCATCCCTGTTCCTATCAGTTCAGGAGCCATTTTACTATGATATGAGTTTAGGAATCTGATGATAATTACTATGATTTGATCTTATTGAAATCACCTTCCTTACTTCTTCTTTTTTTGTCCTATTTTATATTTTATCAATAATAATCTAACACATTATTAAAAATAATTATCATTATTTTTATATTTTTCATACCTTTTCAATAATATTCTTAACTTAAATAAAATATCAAATTCTCATAAATGAGATAAAATAAAATACAACAATAAGACCGGTAATTTCAATCCCATACGACACCTTGGAATGAAACTAGTAATTGATCATCTGTTAGAATAAACCTTCCAGGAATTTCTCCTATCATTGTCAATGGAGAGAAAATTTCAAAGTTTACCGAACCCCGACAATATTTCATTCAAGACAATAATGCGATTATTTTATTTTGATTATCTTAGTTTAAATAAGTGAGAAAATTAGCTTTCCAACGAAAGTACAGCTTGATCAATTTAAAATTTAATTCTCATCAATCTAACTGATCATATATACTACTCTTCTTTACTCTCTCTTCCTCTGTCTGTCATTCCTAACTACACAAGTGTCAGTGCAAGACAGATCACCACGTAAGAAATAATAAAATGAAAGGACAATAAAAAACATATCCAAGATTTCAGTTTTTTTTTTAATCTAAATGACGTGTATTATAAATTTAAATATATTTTTAATTCATTAAAGAAAAAGATGATGACACACTAATTATAGTGTTATTCAATCATAAATTTTTATTTATGACAAGTGAGATGATTTTTATCAATTTTAAAAATTATTTAAATCATATGTTATAATTGATTGATAACTCGATACATAAATATTAAACTCTTCTCTAAGTATAACAATTTTTTTAATCATTCAAATTAAAAGTAAAGTTATATTTTTAGTTCTTTAAATTCTTAAAATACTTTTTTTTAAGTCACCATGAAGGTTGATTTTATAATTTGTGATATCTTTTATGGTTAATAATTTATATTGTGACACACAAAAATATTATAAATTATAAATTTTACATATTTGTTTGACAATTTTGGATAAATAGATTCAAAATAATATTTATCATATTTATATTTTTAAAATACTAAAATATCAAATTTTAATTTTAAAAATATAAAAACACAAATTTAATTTAATCTACTGAAAACATATTTAAACATATATTATATTATTATACCATGTCCCAAATGGTAACTTGATACGATTACATTTACATTTTATTAGTGTTGTATAAATATGTCTTTGATATTGTGTTCTTTGAAACTGAGACCAAAATAGAGTACATTTGATACGAGTACCTTTTCGAAAATCATTCATTCACTCATGATATCACCTTCGATCGAGATCTAAGAGTTAACTAGTAGTTTGCTGGAATTGATTTACCCAATTTGTTGTCGCTATCGTATCTCATTTGCAAAGTGGATCTTAGTTGTTCACCACGCCAAGTTCTTTGTATCAAAATATTTAGATCACATTTGAAATTTGATATAGCATAGAATCCTTAAAAAGTCGTATTAAAATTATAAAAAGAATTTCTAATTTATTATTATATATAAGAAACTATCTCCTAACTAATCATTGATTCAAGTAATAATAGATTTGATATCTTTAAGTAATATCTCAAATTGGAATCTTGTTGATAGAAAAAACATAGATAAGAGAAGGAGAATCATATTAAAAATGGACACACAAATTCTGACAAAACTAGTCATTTGGTTAATATCAATAAAATTGTTAAAAAAAAAAAGATTAACTATATTTTTAGTCTTTAAATTTTTGAAATTTTGATTCATAATACCTAAATTTTTGTTTGACTTATTAAAGTCCTTAAACATTTTTTATTGAGGTTTTTGTCCCAAAACTTTAGTTTTACGTATCAAAGTATCTAAACTTTTTTAAAAATTTGATTTTTAGTCCTTAAACAAAAATTCAAACTCATTTTTCTATTTATTTCATAAATTTCCAGGAACTAAAAAATTGAATTTTTAAAAAGTTTAGAGAATAAAACTAAAACTTAATCAAATGCTTAAAAATAGTCATTTTGATTAATCAAACAAAAGTTTAAAAATTAAAAATTTAATAGAAAAAAATTTATGGAATTTGACCCATCAATCAAAGTTTACTGACTAGAATCAGAAATTCAAAAAAGTTTAAGAATTAAAAAGAAAATATATATATATATATATATATATATATATATATATATATATATATATAAAAGATGTACGGTTAACTTAACCAATTCAATTCAATGGAATATAGAGGAATGCATGCTAATATATTCTATTCTCTCTCTCACCGAGTATCTCATTATTATTCTTGTCCGTGAGAAACTACCAAGAAATAAGACTAATTTATCGACATTATTGCTTATATTATTCGCTTTGGAGTTTGACTGAGTCGATTCGTATGAAGCCACAAAGTACGAGTGCAAAGCTCTTCAAGATTTTATATGACATTTTTTTAATAAATATAACATTCTGCATTCAGTAGCATCTCAATTTTATATATATTTTCTCCATATTTATGCACATGAGGAAACATGGAGCACACTATAGTGTTATATCTAGCATTCACTTCAAATCTTTATTAAATTTTGAATATATGCATAAAATATGCAATAATCAACAGGCTGTGTGCATTGAGTTATGTATATATGTGGCCATGAATTTGCAAATTTCTTTACTCTCAATGAGTAATTTATGCCATATGGTGGAATTTGTTATCTTTTAGCAGCATTTCATTTAGGCTGATTTATGATGTATTATTATTTATTTATTTTTATCGACAAATATTTTTGGTAAATATTTTTTACATCACTACTTGGCGGACGGTAGTTAATATTAGAGTATGTTTAATAAAGATTTTTTTATTAGCTGATAAGCTGGTTTAATTAGTTTATGAGTTATTTGGATTAAAATAAACTTATTTGTTATTCAAATTTATTTCAGAGGGGGAGGTTTTATGTGAGCATCAAGATCTCTCACATTTTTTGTTTTAGTGATAGATCTTATACGAAGATTTTATGATATTTTTGTAAGTCCCATTATCTCATGATTACAATGCGTAATTTATTTTATTTTAAAATGAAATTTATTATTTAATAATATAATATTTAATTATGAAACAATTAATATTAAAAAAATAGAACAAAAACATAATATAAATATTTATGTATAACTAAAGATTAAACTGAAAATTAATACATAACATGGATAAGTAAAAAAAAGTAAAAAATATAAATATTGACATTGAAAAAAAAATAATAATTAATACATAAAATAGATAAGTAAAAAATATAAATTCTCATTAGTTATAATATTAAAAAAAATCATCTCTTAAATTTATTGTATTTGTTCTTGAATCTGTTTTAGTTAGTTATTTTTTATTTTATATTATTAAAAAATTTGGTTGATTATTTTTTATTTTATATTATTAAAAAAATTGGTTAGTTATTTTTTGTGAAAGATTAGATTTTGGAATGGTCTTGAACGATCTTATATGTGAAGATCTAGATCTCCACGAGATCTTGAGAATTAAGATCTCTTAAGATCCCCCAATAATCTAAGATCCTCCACTAGAGAAGAAAGCAGCAAAATCTAGATCTCCATATGATTTGATCTTTTATAAGACTCTTTCAAGATTTTCCAAAAAAATAACTAGCCATTTTTTTTAAAAAAATAACAAACCAAATTTTTTTAATAATATAAAATAAAGAATAATTAACCCATTTTTTAACAGGAAATAATTTGTAACAAATTCAAAAATAAATACAACATATACAACATATTCGCTAAAGAATATTATGTTGAAAATTTTCCTTGCTAAAGAATATTATGCTGAAAATTATGGGTGTAATTGAGTCAAGTTATTCATGAAATATTCGAGTTTGACTTGTTAATTACACGTTCAAGCTCGTTTATTTGAATGAGTTAAAGCACAACTTTTAAAAGCTCGATATTAAATGCCAAGAAAAATATTAAAAAAGTAAAAAAAAAATTATAAATGAATTAAACAAACCAAACTCAAACTTAATATTTTTTTTAACAAGTCAAGCTAGAGCTCTTAATTAAACTCAATTAAATAAATTAATCAAGTTTGAGCCATTATTTTTTTCACAAGCCAAACTCAAGCTTCAACTAGTCGGCTTAGCTTGGCTCATTTATACTCCTATGGGAAATAATCATGCCCTACGAATCTTCATATTATAAAAACAATTTATTTTGTAGAAAAAAAAAGGTTTTTCAATATTTAAGTTGAGATTTCAAACATCAAAAGTGTTTGATGAAACTAATTAACAAGCTAACTAATAAGTCTCAAATGACGCAAAAGAAAATATTTAATATTTTTAATATTTGAATTTATTTTTATATTGTCTAGGTCATACACTAAATACCAAATTGTAACGGCTTGTTAAATAAGAATCAATCTATAATGAATAAACGATAGCAACAATCAATTCAACTAACAAACACTTTATATAAACATAGGATTAACCCTAAATACGACACAATATTCTTTAGACACTTGATGCTTCTGAATTAGATCTCATTCATTTATAGATACTATCTAATTTGAGAACATTTGACATCTAGCATGAGACAAAGTTCATTTTTCCATGACTCATTGTTCATAGTCTAAAAGTTTCTAGTGTGCTATTATATTTTATTATTATATTTTATTATGTTGAATGGTGATTTATATTTGAAACAATCCTTTAAATTATTTTTAGAACACATCAATCATGCTTAATACTATATTAGTAATTCTTTTATGTAAAATCTTTATAAATAAATTTTTTTTGTACACATAGATAAATCACTTCAATAAATATTTGTCTATAACAAAACATCTTTTTTTTAAGTTTAAAATTCCAAATTATCTCATTAGTACAATAGAAATGCGGACATTTGATTTAAGTTTTGTTGTAAAAGGCGATACCATTTTTGGTAACGGCTCTTTTGTATCCACTTTTAGGAGACGCTTTTACCCTTGGTAAATTAAAAAAGTTATATAAATTTTTATATTAATATTATCCTTTTGACTAAAAAAATAAAATTATGAATAAAATAATTATAAATTAAGAAAAAAAAGTACACGCAAATTTGGTACTTCTCCCAAATTTCAATTCTTGAATATAAAGAGCGATATCAATTTTTGATGAAGAAGGAAATACTATATTCCTCTTCATTTTTCATTTATGTTTTTTTTCTCTTCAATTGCGTAGCTGTTGCATTCAAGATTTCTCTAATTTGATTACTGAGATCAATTTTTTTTAAGACAGTGGAGGCAAAGAACCCAGGTACTTTTCACTTAATTTTTTCAATGCTATATGTATTTTTTAATACTTTTGATAATGTATTCACCATTTAATTTCTTAGTTTCTTGATAATGTATTCATCATATGGTTTGTTTTTTAATTTTAATTTTAAATTAACTTAAATATTGCAGAATATTAAATCATCAATTTTAAATTTTGGTTTAAATACTTTTTCTATTAAAAATATATTTCATTTATTCAAATTGGTCGGTTATTCGATTTGCACACTTACAAAATCACCATGAATTCTATATATGTGGATATGAGTAGTTTTAAAACAATTTTCTTGTTACAATAGAATTGACGAATATAAATCTAAAATCAAAATAAGTTTTAAAATTAAAAAAATAAGAAGTAAACTTTTTTTTAAAAAAATTTAATTTTTTTTATGCTATTACTTTTATATTGTTTATATTTGTTACTATTACTTTTCTATTATTTATATTTGTTACTTTGTTTTTACAAATTTTTTATATTTGTTTATTTTAAAAATTAGTGGGTGACTATGTTTGAAACTCAATGTATTCGAGTATTTTAAAATACTTGATGATTTATTTTATTTGCTTATTAATTTTTATGGTTATAGACTTATTATAATATATGAATATAAGTTCCAATCAAGATAGAGATTACCAACAAATTAACAAGTGAAGTTGTTTTCAATGTGATCATTGTAACATCCAACTTTCTATTAATTAATTTTATAATTTATTTGTTAACTATCATCTATGATTATTATTTGTACTAAATTTTGCTTCATACTTTAGTTCTAGGTAAAACCTAATCAATTTCATGGTTATAGTAACTTTTTTTTTTATTTTCTTATTATTTTTCAATCAACTTTATGATAAAGATAAAAAAGATGAATAATATTACTTTTTGAATTTATTATTTTGTATATATTTAATAAATATTTACAATTTTGAGTGAGTGGTAAATAGAAAAAAAAATGAGAATTTTATTTGAGTAAGAGATTTTCATATATGCTTACAATATTTGTAACTGCACACTAATTAGAAATATCCACAATTTTGTTCTAGTGCAAATGTGCAATAATAGAAAAAAAATAAAAATAATTATAAGAAACTAGAGACCAACGTGATAAATATTTAAAATATGAAGTAGATTTTATAAATGGCATGTATAAAAATTAAAAACATCAATTATAAATTTGAAAACAAAAAATAGCCTATAAAAATTATAAAATATTTTAACTAGACAAATAATCAACCATACACAACAATGAAAAAAAATAGAACTAAAGTAATTAATAATATTAATTTATATGTTAATATATAATAAAATAAATAAAATATCATAAAATATATATTAATTTTAATATATAAAAATATAACAACATAAAATATTTATGAAAATGGAAATAGTACACTTCTAGAATTTGATTTTTTTTTTTTTACATTCAAATTCAATTAAATTATTCTGCTTAGCAAGCTAATTTTATTCAATGCTCACATTATAAATCACAATATTATTACACATTTAAATTATGAATCATTGAAGATTATAATTTTACAAGATCCTTCTCTCTCACATCAATCCTCTTCAAATTAAATTATAATTATTGAAGATTATAATTTTTACAAGATTCCTGACAGTGAATAAATTATATTTCACATTGATATATTGTTTAGGCCTTATTCTAAATCATGTAATCTTAAAATGGTTATCATAAAATTACATTCAACATGTAAGTGCCACTTTTAAAAACTGTCATTTAAATTAGTAAATTGTGTACATTTTTATCAACAAATGTTGTCATGCTACTCATTCCATTTCATAAATATCTAGCCGTTTAGTTATTGTTTGCTTCAATTTATCTTTAAGTTTAGGATTTTAATAAAATATTTAATTTAATGAGTTTAATTTCTACACTATGAAAGTTATTACACCAAAAAATCATGGTAGGTATGACTTTTGAAAAATCATGTTAAAAATAAAACAAGTTACCATTTAGCATTTTTTTAATAAATATATATAAAAGTCTCTTTTATTTTATAATATAATAATATATATGTTATATATTAAAATACTCATATACATGTTTCAATTTTAACATTTGTTACTTTAATATGTGTATTATGATCATGGAACAATACGATAATCAACAGGTATATAACAATATGCAAAATTCAAGTCGACAATCAACAGAACAACAACGACAAAGATGGAGGCAAAACTATAGAAATAGAGTGAACAAATTGAGCATGGAGCAAAGAGAACAAGAATTGTCTAGAAGACGAGTAGATTACCAACAAAGGAGAGAAATGGGAAAACAAGTGCAAACATCGTGTAATATAACTTTTTTTCAAATAATTATTATATTTGTAGAACAATTGAAATGTCAAATAATATACTAATGTTACTTTTTGTAGCTTCCACAAATGCACCTTTGTCAAATACAATAAGATTGACATTAATACAATAATTAGGTCGGACAACAAATTATTGGCAATTTAATCCAAGTAACAAAGAAAAATACTATATATGTTTTTTTATAGGTGCACAAGTTACCATTATTTCCAACTTGCATCCTTATTTTCAATATATTTTTCTTAAATTTTGTTTTTTTAAAAGCATAATAAACATAAACATTTATATAGTATATTTTCAGGAACGAATGACAATTAAGTTGGACCAAGTAATGCATCTTTGACAAATACAATGAGATTGACATTATTACGACAATTAGCTTGAGAAACAAATTATCAACAATTTAAAGTTGGTAACAATAAACAAATTATATATATTTGTTACTTTTATGTGTTTAATTAATTGTTATGCTAATTATTATGGATGTTTTATAAATATTAATTGGTGGAAACTTCATATTTTATGTATTTATTTTTTATAGCTAAACAAACTTTATTTTATAGTTTATAATTTTATATAATTTACGTATTAAGTTTACTTAATATGTTTTGTTATTATTTATTAATAATGTTTATTATTATCTCTACACAAATCACACTTCACTTTTTCTTTTGCATCAACATAAACATACAGATCATAATTTTGTGGCAACAAGAATTCAAGGAATAAATGATAATGAAGCAGGACCAAGTAATACACATACTAATTAAACTGCCCATGGTTTGTACAATTTTTTTTTCCAGAAACTCATCCTCAAAACAATACAAATTTAATGGAAGCAAAAATGCCAAATGTGAATATCTTTGACACAAACAATGAAGGTACATTTATTAACTTTCAACCTCCATTATATCAAGTATCCTTCTGGGCTTCATTTCATTAAATTGCACGCATTATTCTTCTTCTTCTTATTATTTTCGTTTTTTGAGTTACTTCATCAATAAAGTTGATAAATAAGTATATTAATGCATATTGCTACAAAGGTGAGTGAAACATTTTTGTGAATTATTTGTCAAATAATATCAAACTTCATTATTTTTGTTCACAGTTATATGAATTCTAACGATTTTTAATAACACAGTATTACCACATCAATTCCCACGAACACATAACAGTGGTTAAAAATTTCAAAATAGTGCAACAATAATCAATTATCAATTGCCTTCTCCAACTACATGTACACGTTGTCATACATGTTTATTTTATCATGAATCAAATGATATGTGTTGCACGAGTGGAAATGTTTCATTACCACAAATTAATGCTTCCCTAGAGTTGCTTGAAATATTTGAGGACAACACATCTGAAGGAAAACATTTTAGGCAAAATATTAGAAGTTATAACCACGTACTTTCGTTCACCTCACTTGGTGTTCATCTTGATCAAAACATTGTCACAACTAGACATGGTATATATAATTTTCGTGCTCAAGGGGCAATATACCATAGTATTGGAGGATTCTATCCAAATGAGGGTTACAAAGCACGAGTTACAAAACAGGATAATTGAAAATCTTGAACTTCATCAAACCATAGTTCTAAAGTTGCAACAAATACTCCATTGATGCAATCATTTTGTGGATGTATTTAGACAACTCGCTTTATGTTCAAATATTCATGATTGTAGTTTAATTATTAAAGAACATCCTTCCAATCAGCCACAATATCATTTCCCAACTGCTTCACAAGTTGCGAGTATTATTGTTGGTGAAGATGCAAAATCAATGGCACAGGGACGAGATATCAATGTAGTTAGACATGATGGAAATCTAATGAGGATTCAAGAAATAGTAGGGTATTATGATCTCTTACAATATCATTTATTGTTACCTTTTGAGACATACGGTTGGGACTTCAACACCAACAATAGTACCTGTTGCAACATCTCATGTCGTAAATATTATAGTTACATGTTATAGGTACATGAGTTTCTACAAGTGATTTGTTGTAACAATATATCTGTCAAAATTAAAAAATGACGTACTAAGTAATAATTTGTCATATTGTAGATTTGTCCCAATGATCACACCACACTGTTAAAAGCTGATAGACTTTTACAACAATATGTTGTAGATAACTATGTGAAGATTGAAGCAGGGAGGTTAAGGTGGATAAGAGTTACTAGAATAATATTCGTGCTGAAGTGTATCAAAAGTTGCAAGATGCCTTGCATGTAGGAGAAACTATTGCAAGTAACTATTTAACACACATAATACACAACTACCAATTACATTTATCAGCAACAATACACATTTAATTTGTCATTGTAGAAAATGTCGGATAAAGAACAATTTTATCGTCATCGTTTATTGGTAGTCGTCGAGATTTGACACAACGTTATGAAGAAAGTATGGCTATTGTCTTGAATGATAGTAAACCTGATATTTTCCTTACAATGACACGCAATCCCTCTTGGATGGACATAACATCTGAACTTGACACTCATTAAACACCACAAGATCATCCTGACTTGCTCACAAGAATTTTTCGAGCAAAATTTGAGCAATTGGAGATTGATGTCATTGACAAAGGAATCTTGGGAAAGGTTAAAAATTATATGTGTCACAAAATTTCAGGAACAGAGGCTACCTCATGTACACATGTTCCTAATCTTACAAAATAATGACAAATTACAAGATCCAGAAGAGTATGATAGCGTGGTTCGAGCAGAGATACCAAAAATTGAAGAGGAGTCACAACTACATGAAGCCGTATTGAAGCATATGATACATGGACTTTGCGGAACATTAAATCCAAGATCACCGTGTATGAAGAACGGCCAGTGCAAAAAAAAAAAAAAATATCCCAAACAGTTCTTAGAAGAGACATGCCAAGGTAATAACTCATATCCAAAGTATAGAAGATGATTTAGTGACCCAACACCTATAAATAGAAATACAACTGTTGATAATAGATGAATGGTCCCTTATAACCCATGGTTGTTGTTAAAGTATGATTGTCACATCAATGTTGAAGTATGCAGCAGCATTAAAAGCATTATATATTTGTATAAATATGTCTACAAAGATCCAGACCGAGTTTGCCACCTTGGTGAACCTTGTGAGGAAGTCTTTTCATAGCGAAGGGTTGAAAATTTCTTGGTGGTTTAAGAGTGACATCTCTCTTCAGTCATCTAAGATTGGTCATTTAGGTCTGCATCTTTGTCTCGATTTCATTTGCTCCTTGCCTTATATCCTCATTATTTTTTGTCGCAAAGCCAACTAGGCTTCCTCTCATTTTGTCTTCGTATTTCTATCAACAAACTCTCCAACCTTGGTAGGTCTCCTCCTACCGTGCCTATGTGTTTGCATTTCTATTGTGCTATTATATTTTATTATGTTGGATTATTTTTTTTATATTTGAAATAATCCTCTAAATTATTTTTAAAACACATCAATCATGCTTAATACTATATTAGTAATTTTTTGTTAATATTTATGTAAAATCTATATAAATAATGTTTTTTGTACACATAGTTAAATCACTTCAATAAATATTTAAATAAATAGTTAAATCACATAGTTAAATTTCAACGTACTATTTAAAAATTGTCATATTTTTTCAATTTCAAATTACTTAACTACTTTTTTGTTAATTTTTTAAATTAAGACTCTAATCTTTAAAAAGTGTCCACATTATTGAAAAATTATTGAATTCCTAAATTTTAATTCTATTGTCATCCATTCTATATAGCCTTATCTCAATAAATAAATAAAAAGTCAAACATTTAATAAGAAAATTAAATTAATAACAATAATATCCCAAAAAGAATAAAAAGAAAAACTAAGTAGTAGACAGTACTTAGTAGTAAAAACATGAAGTGTGTGCTATTAGATATAGAGCAAAAATGTTAAAAAATGGTAAAAGAATATCTAAACCAAGAAACATCAAAGAAAACAAAGATGCAAACAATAAAAAAAAAATAGTATATTATCACTTTCTCCCAAAGTCTACCGTTACATTCTCAGATATGAATGAGTTTTGATTTAAAAAATATATATAAACACACAAAATAATATACAAATCATATTATTGTAATAGTATTTCATTTGTATCTATTAGCCGACACTTGCAAACTTACATTCCTCACCTGAAACATCAATTACAATAAAAATAAATAAAAACTGCAAACTATATTAATTATCATTAATTTATATATACTTTTCATTTATTAAGAGAAAAAAATGAATATAAATAAAATAAAGAAAGAAAAAGAAAGAGATAGTATAATTATATGTAATTAAAAAAATAATAAGAGAAATAACGTAACTTTAAAAAACAAATATATACCATACGAATTAAACAAATAATCATAACAAATATATGCAATATATGTGTGTGTGAGAGGAAAATATATTACTTAAAAAATATGACAAATATAACTAAAAACATGAAAAAAAAAAGTTTTGAAATAAAGAAAGTTTTAAAGATGGCTTATACCTTTTTTAATTTTAAAATTCAATTTGATTTTAAAAGTGAATATTGTGATTTTAAAACTTTCCATTTCTTATTTGGAGAATAAAATAAACAAAAAATTTGACAGTTAAAAAAATACTTATTTATTTAAAGAAGAACTAAAAAAATCGTTATTTAGTATTTTTAAAACTTACTATTTTTCATAATGGTCATTATCTTCAGCATATATATTTCATTTATTAAGAGAGAAAAAAATGAATATAAATAAAATAAGGAAAGAAAAAGAGTGAGATTGTATAAGTATATGTAATTAAGAAAAAAAAATAGAAATATCATAACTTTAAAAAATAAATATACGTCATTCCTCAATAAATATTTAAACCTGCAAAACAAAAGTTAAGAAAAAAAATGAATTGATAATTTTTTGAAGGGGAATAAAATTTTTTATGTAAAGTATTAAAATGAAATAAAATTTGTAAATTAAAAAAGTAAATATATGCAATACGAATTAAACAAATAGTTATCATTTCAAACAAAATCACTCATATGATATATATACGAATCTGGTTAAAGATTACCAAGAAATTAAATTTTAGAAAAAGAAAAAAGAAATAAACTTTTGAAACGAAACATAATTTATAAGTAAATTTTAAAATTATTGTTTTATTTGAAAATTCAATTTGATTTTAAAAAGAAATATTATAATTTTAAATGTACCAAAAATAAAAACTAAAAAACATAGTGGGTTAGTTTCAATTTTTAAATAAAAAATGGTTGATTTTAAAAAATAGTTTGAGTTTGAAAGCGATTTTTTTTAATTCGTAAAATATATATTTTTTTATAACTGAAAACAGTTTTTAAAATCGTTAATGATTCAAGATTAAATTTTGTAATTATTTTATGATAAAAGAAAATTTAAAAATAAAAAATTATTTTCTTAGAAAATAAAAAATAAATATGATATAAATATACTTTTTAAAAAAGAATTCACTCAGATGTAACAAACATACATAAAAAGAGATATCACTTTTATTAAATAAAAAAAAAAATCAGATGTTTTGTTGATTAGTCTTTTATGCGGACATCTGATTTCACTTCAATCAGGAAACGAAGCTTGTTTCTTATTTCTTATTTTCACGACGGCAGGAGGAGACCCACCAAGGTACGTTGGAGAGTTTGCCGGTGCAAACACGAAGACAAAACAAAATGAGAGGAAGCCTAGTTGGCTTTGCGACAAAAAATAATAAGATTTTTACATTTAAATGCTAGTTGACACTTAATAACAGAAAAAAAAAATATGTATATGATAAGTGAGATAATGAAATATAAAAAGAAAGATAAAAAAAAACAAAAAATATTAATGAAATATAAAAAAAAAATTGAATATAAAAATATGACTACCTAATGTAAAACAACGAGCAAATGAAACACAGACAGATGCAAAACTAAATGATCAATCTTAGACAACTGAAGAGAAATGTCACTCTTAAATCACCAAGAAATTTTCAACCTTTATAAAAAGACTTCCTCACAAGTTCACCAGGTGGCAAACTCTTTTATTTAACTCTTAGAAGAATGAAACTTGACCAATCTCATTGTTGAGGTGAAACAATAATAGCATTTTACATGTGATAATAATAAAATAAAAAGCAAAAACCGTATCACCTAAACATTATTGATTAGAATCAAGCGTCTCACTAAAAGTTGAGTGCAATATCTGACGCAAGCTTGACTCACTTTTAACCTCACACCCCAGTGAAAAAAGAGAGAGAGAAAAAAAAACATGTTTGGTTGCTATCTCCAACAGGGAGAGGACTCAAGCATAATTGGCTAAACGAAAGTAAAGACAAGAATACAAGAAAATTGCAATAATAATCCGAATCCAAACTGCCCCCGCATTAAAAAATTAAAAAAAAACAAAACCCTTCTTCTTTTGCTTTTATTTATTAGGATTAACTATGATTTTAGTTTCCTAACTTTTATTTGACTCTCAAAGCTTCTAAGTTTTTTTCTTAGTTCTTAAATTTTTATTTGACAGGTCAATATTTTTAAACTTTATAAAAAAATGATTTTTAAAAAAATTTAATTTAGTGGTATCATTTGATTTTAAGAGATATTTTTATTTTTATTATCTTAAAAACGATTTTTTATTTTCACATTTTAAATATTAAAAATTTATTTATAAAAATAAAAACATTAAAAATGTCATTTTTTTATTTTTTTAAAAAATATTTATGCTGAAAATATTTTATATTTTCTTTGAAAATGAAAAATAATGAAATCAATCGTGACCTTATATTTGTATTTATTTAATGAATTTTAAGAAACTAAAAATTGATTTATTTTATTTTATTTTAAGTTTGGGAACTAATTCTGAAATATAAAAAAAATAATAACTAATTAAATACGGATTGAATACCTTAACTAAAAATGAAATAAAATTCAAAAACTAAAAATCAAATTTCAAACACCGAAAACATAATATAATTAATCCTATTTATTATTTATTTCTTCAGGGACGGCTCATCTCCTCTTATTTAAAAAAAAAAAAAAAAATCCACTCCAAATCCAAACATAAAAATAGAGTTCCATCCATTATACATTCCATACACACACTGCACAGAAACAAAACAAACTCAGCTTCCTATAATTCCGATCCTCAAGGCCACAATGCTCTTTCTCCGTTCCCACTTCCTCTCCCATTTAAAACAAACAAACAAACCCTCCCCCTACCTTATAATATAGACTCTCTCTTTCTCTTATCATTATCATCACTCTTAATTTCATATCATACTTACTAACTATGCAACCCTGTAGCAGAGAAATGCAAGGCCTCAACTCCTTCTTAAACTCATCCTCACCCCAAGACCAGATCCAAAACTCAAACCATCAATTACAGCAACAACAACAACAACAACTTTCTCTCTTTGACCCAACCTCTTCCCACGACGATTTCCTCGAGCAAATGCTCTCTTCCTGCAACTCCTGGCCAGACCTCAACCCAAACAAGCCCTTATTATGGGACCCCAATTCTGACCAAGACACTAATAATAATGTCGCTAATTTCCCACCCTACGATGAGCACTCCACCTTAGCCTCCAAGTTCCGCAACCACCAGATCAGCGCCAACACCACCACCAAAAACGCTGCTGCTCTCATGCTCCAACACCAACTCCTCAACTTGCCTCTTTCCTTGCCCGGAGGAAACGACGTCGTCGTTGACGCTTCTTCCTTCAAATCCCTCAATACAGTACCACCACACTCTTTCACTATAACCGTCCATTTACTTTTTTTTCTCTTTTCCTTTTCTTTTTTTTATTTTTTTTTATTTCACCCTAATTTATTTATTTTCAAGGGTGGCGATGCTTCGGTAGTCCAAGCTCTCTACAACGGCTTCGCCGGATCTCTGCATGGCGCAGGCCCGTCCTCAAACCAGACTCAGCATTTTCAACCTCCTCAGGTTTGTCACTGTGGAAATTGAATCCATGACCTTTTTTTTTTATTATTATTATTATTATCTTTCTCTTTCTTCGAGCATTAAACAACTCATGTTCTTACTAAATTATTATAAAAATTAAATGACGGACTATTATTAATTTTTTTTATCTGAATATGGCAGGGAAGTTCGAATCCGATGCAAGGGCAAAATTTTGGAGTGCCAGCTGGTGGTGGTGGTGCGTCGAACCAAGCTCCGGCGAGTGGCGGCGCGGCTGGTGGCTCGCCGGCTCAGCCGAGGCAGAGGGTTCGAGCAAGGAGGGGTCAAGCCACGGACCCACACAGCATCGCTGAAAGGGTACTTACTGTTTTGTTTTTGTTTCTGACTTTAATTCTTGACTTCATTTAATAGCATGTTTAGTTAGCATGTTTAATTTTCGGGTATATACACAAATTGAATAATGAGATTAATTGTTAGGGTTTGCAAGTTATAAATTTTGAAAGAAAAAGAAAAAAAAAATGCCACAATAATAGGGAGACAGTGTTTATTCGTTTCACTGGCAGTTAAGCAGAAACAACATATACAGTGTTTTTGTTTTGTGTTTGTTACTGTGAATAAGTTGGTTGGATATGTTGTGTTGTGGCAGTTACGAAGAGAGAGAATCGCAGAGAGAATGAAGGCCCTACAGGAACTGGTTCCCAATGCCAACAAGGTAAATTCCCGTTTACCTTGGCATTAATCAATCCTCAAATTTTTTTTTTATTTTGTTAATTATATATATATTTGTTTATGAAACGGAAGTCATCACAATAATCGACCACACGATGAGAGCACTTTGCAACACTGGAACAGTAATGCCCCTGTCTAATGTAGGGGCAAATGAGTCATCATGTTCATAAAATAAACTAGTTACTTAATAGTTAATAGTGTCGTTTTCTTAGTTATAAGAAAGCTTGTTATTTGTGACTGTCATTGTGTGTGTTTTTGGATAACATTGGAAAAAATACAATCAACCTTAAAAAAAAAAAAAAAAAATTTAAAGGTTAAAAAACTCTTTTACATAATTTTTTTGGATTTTTACCTTTAAATATATGACTTTTTTAAATCGACTCTAACTCACGAGTTATCTTTCCTTTGTGATTATACATTCCGTGCGTACTTGAAATACTACTAAGCTGGATAGCAAACGGGTTAGGGTCCCACATCGCACAATGATCACTTGTCACAGTAGGGACCAAGAACTAGAAGAAGGGTTGCTATTCTGGCCTCTAAGTGATATTGTGCATGTTTGGATTAAAAGGAGGTTTGAAAATTCAATTGGGTAAAAATGAATGTAGCATAACATAATTTACGTATGAATATTTTTTTATTAAAATATGTTAAATACTTTTATTTTATGATTTTAATATAAAAATTTCAAAAACATTAAATTATTACTTCTGATTTAAATTTATAAAAATAATTTTTAAATCATCAACATCGACATAAATTAAATTTAAAGTTTTAAACATACTTTTCACTTATTGATTATTGAAGGGTAGTCTTGACATAACATATGAACAATATTAATGTTAATATTATTATATGCTAATTAACAATAAATGGGTGAATAATATAATCCCTAATTGGAGAAATATTGGTTTTGTTTGTGGAATGAATGACAGACAGACAAGGCATCCATGCTAGATGAGATCATCGATTACGTGAAGTTTCTGCAGCTCCAGGTCAAGGTGCGCTTCCCGCGTTTTACTCTTTTACTAGTTGTGTTTTTCTTTATTTTATTTGATTTTATTCCTCTTCACCATCAACTAATACCATTTTTTTAATTGCCCCAGCCAGTTTCATTATTATTTAATTAATTAATTAAGTATGGGCTTCTTATTATTAAATTCCACTGACCCCTGATTTCAGTTCAATAATTAAATACTAAATTAAATTGTGTTACTTACAGGTTCTGAGCATGAGCAGATTGGGCGGTGCAGCTGCTGTGGCTCCTCTTGTTGCTAATATGCCCTCTGAGGTTATTACTATTACTATTATTATACAAGTACTCTTTCATTTTGATTTTTTTTATTGATAAATATTAATTTGTGAGTTTCTGTTTGAAAAGTTATTTGAAAAAATTTCCAACCTATGAACTATTTCTTCTCCCTTTTCCTTTGCTTCTTGAAATACCATCCAAACACTTTATATCTTCTATTCACTATCTAATTAATCACCCACCAAATTTTAAGAATAGAAAACTTTATTTGTAGCAATTTTACTCCTCCATACCATACAATAATATAGTTTAACAGTGATATATTTTTTATACAGTAAGTGAATATCATTTTTTCATAATAATAAGAAGTATTAGAAATATTTTTATTTTCTGACACTATCATTTTATTATTACTATTTTAGTTTTATGAATTTCACTTCTAAATATAGTCCATTTTACTTTGCAGTGTTTTTAGAATTCTTTGGTAGCCATAATCTACTATTATGAACCAAACTTTGAGAGGATAAAATTGAAGGAAAAACATGAGAATTTTTCTATAAGAAGAAAAATAAAAAAGTACTATTAGTAATGAAGAAAATGTGAAACACACTACGCACCATGCATCAAGATGTCGGAGAAATGTGTCTTTCTTCCCACATCCCCACCAACCCACCCAAAAACATTTCACTCGGCTTTGGCTTATTTCAATTCTCAAATTCCCAATCACTACAAAACGACAATCAAAAAGCAGCACGCGTGCCCACTTTCTCAGATTCCCCCCGTCTTTTTTTTTTTTTCTTTCAGAAATATTAGGAACTCATTTTTCAAATAATTTAAAGGAAGTGGGCGGACGGTCAGGGTGCCGGAGACTGTAAACAAATTTTTAAAATAATATTATAAAAGTTATGTAATTTATCTTAATTGAAAAGTTGCATTTATTTGAAAATCTAAAATTAGTGCAACCTTTAAACTCTTTGGTTGAAGCCGGAGTACTAGCGTAACTATCTTCGACACTCTCTTTATAAGTTCTCTATGTGAATTATTAAAATTATTATAAATAATTAATTTTGATTTAAATCAACTAATTTAGTGAATCATTAAATGATACATGAAATTTGATTTATGATAGATGATTAGAAAGAATGTCACTAACATTAATTTAAATAAAATTATATAAAAAAATCATAAAATTTGGTGAGTTTTTCATTTCTTATGTAAATTTATATTGAATTTTTAATTAATTTTTATCCATTTTTGTTGATAGAGATATGTATTATTAGTGTTTTTCTTTTTCTTTTCCACTACTTTCCTAAAAAAAAAAAAAACAGACGGTCACGTGACGGTTTTGTATTATTTGCAGGGAGGCGGAGGCGGTGACTGCATCCAAGCGAACGGCAACAGTAACGGAAGTGGGGCCCACGGCGCGAACTCCAACAAAACGACAGCGACAACAGCGTCAAACGACAACAGCCTCACGATGACGGAACATCAGGTCGCGAAACTCATGGAGGAAGACATGGGCTCCGCAATGCAGTATCTCCAAGGGAAGGGTCTTTGCCTCATGCCAATTTCCCTCGCCACCGCAATCTCCACCGCCACGTGTCACACCAGAAACGTCAACGTCAACGCTAACTCCTTGATCAACGCCGCCGCCGCTAACCCCGCCGGCGAAGGACCGTCGTCTCCGAACATGTCCGTGCTGACAGTGCAGTCCGCCGTCGCGGGCAACGACAGCGCCCCTGCCGTCAAGGACGCTGCCTCCGTTTCGAAGCCGTGATGACAGCGTTTGTTTGTGTGACTTTATTATTATAAACAAAGCAGACACAAAGAAAAAAAGAAAAAAGAGAAAAAAAATGACGTGTGATTTAAGAAAAAAGGAGCCGTTAAAGTCTACGAAAATAAGGCGTCAGGGATACGGAAGGAGGGTCGACTAGACGACGCCGTATTTACCTAGACTTTGTTTGGCTGATGCTAACTTTCAACCAACCAAACCAATCACAAACTCCACCATGCCAATTACCTACTTCTTTGTATTCTTTTTCTTTATTTTATTATTATTATTGTTATCTATCTTGTCGCTTTGGATTTCTTCTGTTTTTTATTTATTTATTATGTTTTTAGTGTTTTTGCTTTTTTCTTTTTCTTTTTCGTTTCCGTCTAAATAACAAGTTGGTCTGTTTTTGTAACATTTTTTTTTTTGAGTTCCATTCACTTATAAGTTATTATAACTGTGTTATGTGAATATGTTATAACATTTTTCAATAGAAAATTAGTTAAAAATACTTTTAATCTTATATTCAACCTTATATTCCATTAGACTCATGTAAAATAATAAATTAATCATCATATATTTATTTTAATGAAAAGCAACGAGGCCTAGATCATTCCAACAATCCATCTCCTTGTAAAATTACAAAGGAGAGGATCCATATCCTTTCATTAAGACTGTACTTTGGCATTGATTGTGGATTTAAGATGAAATTTGTCTAATGATGTAATATAAAAATAAAAAAAAGTGTACAATGATTAATGCTCACTCTCATGAAAGGACATATATTTTTTTTGTATGTAATAAAAAAGGATAGATAAATGCATAGAAAATATAGCTTAGTCTAAGGATTAATAAATTATAAACTACTAGATCAACTATCTATTTTTGTTTATAAAAGCCAAAACCTTATCTTATTAGATGACTTAAATAGTGTACAATTTAAGGAAAATGAAAACATTATAAGCAATATAGTTTTGCTCATTAGCCAATAAAATAGATTTGATTTAAAGTTAGAAATGTTACATAGACTTTGATCAACAATAATAAACTATATTACATGTATACAAAATATATTTAAACTTTTTTTTAAGTTTAGGAAATCAACTAGAGTATGTATTTTTTAACTTATTTTTAATAAGCTTTTCAGTCAAATTTAGAAATAAAATTCTAATTTATTTCAGCAGATTGAATCTACGTTAAATGTATCAAATAAAATCTAATGTGATACTAATAATTTCTTAAATGAAAACTTAATTAAATTCAATGCATCCTTAATCATTTGATTCATTTCTAAGTTATTTTTTTTTAGTGGACTTTTTCATCCAAAGTTTTCGTTTCATGGTTTATATATCATACTTTTGTAGCTTGCTCGTCTTTTCTTTCCTCGAGCAACAGATAAAAAAGAAATTCCTTCTTGCTTTTTTATTCCACTTTTTCATTAAAAAAGTATTTTTTTAATATTATTCTAATTTTATGTTGAAATTTATTCTTTTCATATTTTATCTTTTACTTAATAATTATGAAATAATTAGAGATAGATGAGATAGGCTTTATCCGAAAAGGATGGACAACTTTAGTTAGTAGTTTGTTCTTGTAGTATTATTTATAAGTGCTTTTTCTTTATAGAGATTTTTTTATACGATCAAAAGCTATTTGCTTCGGGTTGCGGGCACGGAAGTTTGGACTTTGCGAGAGAAAAGGGAATCAAAATGCACCTTTACTTTGGGTTAGGTTTATGTCAACGGGGATATTAAGGTATTAGGTTATTTAATTGAAAAGAGTTCTACAAAGATAAACATGCATTTATTTAAGAGGAGGGTAAACTACACTATTTCTCTATCATTCTTTTTTCGATTTCGATACTCATTCCGTCATAATTAAGTATTAATCATATGTGAAATTATGATTTTTTCAAAATAAAATATATCTGAAATTAATCATTTTGTTACTTCGTAGTAAACGTGAGATAATTTTTTTTCCTCGTATATTCTCGAGACTAAAAATATTATCATGAAACAAAAGTTTCTTAAAAATCTTGATTATTTTTATCATTGTCATGATTAAACTATAAATAAATATTATATAATTATTTATTACTATAAATGACTTTGTTGGGTATTATCATTAAATTACTAAAACAAACTCGTGTTATTTTCACCGTTAAAGTTGTTGGATGGTCATAATCAAGTTTGATGAAAATGTATAATACATCAATATTAAAACATATCAAGATAAAGATAATAATTAGCTATTATATATTGATATGAATATCAAAATTATATTATAGGAAAGCATAAAAAAAAAATTATCATACGAGAATATTATATTCTATTCAATAATTAACTATTAACAATTTAACATATTTTGGGAATTATATATATAAAAAAAAGCTGCTCAACAGAATCAAGATTTTTTTTTTTTGTTACATTTCATTGTTACATCGCTTGCGCTAAATAGATGATCACTTTCACCGTAATGAAATTATATACCAATACATCAACCAGATCAACATAATAACTAGCTATTAATATTGATAAAAAGCATAAAAAAAATATTATAGGAGAATATTATATTATATTATATTCAATAATTAACTATTAACAATTTAACATATTTTAATAATTAACTATTTATTTTATTATTTTAGCATTATACATCACGATATTGATAAATATAGATGGTAGCTAAGGTTTTTTTTTTTTTTTTTGTTATATCTTACATTTTTTTAGATTACCCTATTTATTTTAACCACTATACTAATTATAATATTTAATTTATTATTTTAGCATTATACTTCACATAATTGATAATTATAAATGTTAGATTTATTTTATTATTATTTGAATAGTTTTATACCAGTGATTAACTATTACATTAATTAACAAAATATAAATATAATGTCTACTTAAGTGAAACTGAAAATATAATAAAAATAATTTATCTATAAATAAAAATTACAAGAGTTTAAAATTTATTAAAAATACTAAAATTATAACACTTCAATAAATATATATATATATATATATATATATTATCTATAAAATAAAATTAATATTTATATTTATATAAAAAAAATATGATATAAATATCTCTATTTTTGTCCTTTTATATTTCTAATTACTTCAATAAAAAGTTATACCAAATATTAACGATTTAATAAGTTAACTAAACAACTTTCAATTATCACTATCTACATAGATTTTCAACTTTCGATTTACAGCTTCTGGCTAACTTTTAACTACTTTTTTTTTTTCGAATATAGTGGAATAAGAAATGTGACCAACACTCTCTTTGTTTCTTTCTTTGATACTCCTTTTCTAATACTCTTAATGATGGACCGAAATTTATTAAAAATTAACATGGATCTCACATCTAAATCTAAATCAAGAAAACTCAATATCACTGAAAGAGAATAATACATAGGATGATCACCAGAAGTAAAATCCTTCTTTCACCTCTGAAAAAAAAATCTTCTTTCAAGTCTTCACAATTAATTAATGTTCTATAGAAAACACTTTCCACAATGGAATAAGCTAAGTAGGTGACAGGAATCTGTGTATTAATCACGTACAATATACAAATTAAGTATAGAGTATTGAAAACAAGGTTCGGTGTATTTAATTCCCACGTGAATGTGTTCATCTGGTTTTTGTGATGATGATAATATAAACAATTAATTATTAAACTAGGAATTATCAAATGAACTCCTGAAAGTTGAAACTTCTTAGTGGTGAGTGGTGACAACCTCAATACATCAAATTCTTTGGAGACAATAATCGTGCGACGACCTCTTGCTACATGGATTTGTCCACTAACCACCGACTAGGGCTAAATAAGATATAGAGTTCACACTTCAACTCTGAATAAAAGCAGCTGGTGGAGTATATATCTATTTCAGTTTGATAAGAGGGAGAAAAAAAAATCATTTTCACCAAATTTCTCACCTTATTTGCAACCGTACTACTTGAATTCATGGCCCCCTATTTTTAATTCTATTTTACTGTCTATAATGTCTATCTATTATCTATAATTTTATATGTACGATACATCTATCGTACTACCCTAATCGTATACCGACCGCCATTGTTTTGTGGTTCTACGACCGACCTATGCTTTCACTTACCACTCAATCAGAATCAGGGCCGACCCTAGAGTTGGAAGCAAGGGCAATCGTGTAGAGTCCATTATAGCTAGGGGTCTCAAAAGATTTTTTTTTTTTTTAAATGAAGTCTTGGTATCTTTTAAATTAAAATCTTAAAACAAAAAAATTATTTAACATCTAAAAATTCAAGCCAGTTTCAAAAGAACTCAATTCCAATATTTTTATTAAAAAAAGTATTTTTAATTAATTTTATTCAATTATAAAAGAAAGTATAATTTGGTCACGTTTTTATTCATTCTTAATTATTTTTCAATCATCCTTAATTTATCACTGCTGATCAATATCTCTAAAACATTAAAACATAAAATTTTCTCTAATTCTATTTTTTTTCAAATTTCTTTCAAAAATTGATTTGTTACAACAAACATTTAAATAGTTGATTATATTTTTCATAATTTTTGCAACGGATATAAATTTATTATCTATGTAAAGAGATGATGAAAATTAAAAGAAGATTATACTAAACTACTTTACATGGTATACACTTAGAAACTTTATTTTCACTACATTGTGAGTGTTTAGGAGTGAGTGAGGAGTTTGGAGTTCAACTTGCTTGCAATTGTGATTTGTGATTAGAACAAAACTAAGGTCGATTGGTCAAAACTAAAATTAATTGTGAGGCATTAGTCGAAAGAAATTTTTTAAAACTAAAATTAATAAAAACTTATTTGAGATCATCAATGTCACAAAAAAGATCGAATGATTCGTCAATTTTATCTATTGAGAATGATATGTTAGAGAATATTGATGTTGATGTTATCATTAATGATTTTGCATCTCAAAATGTTAGAAGAAATCATTTTTATGATAATTTGTGTGTTTTGTAGGTGATATGCAACGTGACAATGTAAAGAAAATAATTTATCGATAATTAAAGATAGTATAAGAGTTTATTGAAAAAACATGTAATACATTTTTTTAAAGAGTTATTAAAATTTTATTCACACATTATAATAAGATGTATTATTTTATTGATTTTTTTTTATCTTTTATAAAATATATATTTAAATTTTATAATATTTAACTAGGGCCCCTAAGTAATGGTTTCGTTCTGGGCCCACAAAATGTCAAGACTTGGGCTGCTACCCATGGTTCAATATGTAGTTGATCGACATTATGTTGAGAGGATACTCGCTTATGATTTGTAACATCCCACACTATAATTATGACAATCAATAAGTAACGAATGAAATGACCTAGGCAATTAAGGCACTTAACAACCATGTCGCAAAAAACACCATATGAACAAAGGACTAATCCTAGAACAAACACGATATACTTACTCATTTGATGTTTTTGAGTTAGGTCTCTTTCATCCATAGGCATGACCTGATTCAAGAACATTTGATGCCTACCATGGGGCATGATTCAATTTTTGATTCTGTGATTCATTGATCAAAGAAGCCAGAAAACACCTGCTACATTTTATGATGGTGGATGGAGTACTACCCACCTTGGAAGGGCTATAGGTGACAATGAAGGAAATGAGGAGATAGAACGAAGATGCACAATTGGCCTTGGAAGTGGAGAATGAATAAATAAGGCACAAAGCAAATGAAACTCAGGTCGAGTTGTAGGCCAACATTAGGAGGCTCGAAGGTGATACCATTGTCAAGCCTCTCAAGGATTTTCAACCCTTCTCTGTAACAGTACTAGCAGAGGAATTCCCACCTCATTACCATTCATCAAATATTGCTCCCTTCAATGGCCCCACGAACCTTGCTCAACACTTGAAGAGTTTCCACGCGTAGATGTTGATTTGCGAGAGTGACACTCTTCGGTGCAAACTTTTTGTTGGAACATTCATCAAAGTGGCACTGGATTGTTCAACGAATTCTCGGACGACTCCATCAACTGATTTGATGACTTTACAAGTATGTTCATGGTGCAATTTGTGCCCAATAAACAAAAACCTCCAACAACTGTCGATTTGTTCGACGTGTGACAATAGTTCCACAAATTGCTAAAAGACTTCCTCACTAGGTTCACTAGTGTGGATGTGAAGGTAGTCAATGGAGATGAAAGAATGTGAATGGTCGTGTTTGGCAAAGGTCTGTAGGGGGCTTTTAATGAATACCTAATCAGACAACAACCGATGTCAATGATTGAGATACAATCCCAGGTTGCCTCCCAAATAGAGATCGAGGAAATTATGACCCAAAAGAGAGCTGTGAAAAAGAAAGAATTAGGGGGCACCTCTAATAACAATGAAAACAATCACAAAGACTATCTGAAATTGGGGTTAGGGTGGAATAAAGGCAATAATTATTACGATTATGGAGGTAATAATCAAGTTCAGAAGTGTGACAATTAGAGGCACAGTCACAGATGGGGCAGTTATGATCAAGAAAAAATGTCAAACTAAGACAAACAGGTTGCAACAATACCGCTGATGGTGTCACTAGAAAAAAAATTCTAAGAGAAGTCTATAACACAAATTTATTGCGTTTTTCGACACCTACCAATCAGTAGATGGGCATTGAGAATAATTGATGGCGTTAATTTCACAAGACACAAGGGTACGATATTGAGAAATGTTTTGTCCTAATTCGACAAATCGAGAATTTGATAAGGCATGGAACCTTGACCAAGTATTAAAGGGACAACAACAACCAACCAAAAGGGTTGCCTGGAGGGGAGGAGAAGAAGGACCCCCCCTCAGATGATTGATGAGGGAATTCCGAGGCCGACGGACACCAACAAGTGGTATTTGGTGATTTTAATACTATTGCTAGAGGTTTCTCAAGAGGTGGGAAAACTTCAGCAACAAGGAAACGATATGCCCAAGCGGTTGTGATGGCCATGTCAAAGATGGCAAAAAAACCCACATCAACTATCACATTCATGAATGTTGACATTGAAGGGGTAAAGGAACATGAACATGACCCAACCATCATCCTTACATTCATGGTGGTATTGATGAGGCCACTTGGGCTAACAAAGCAATGGCCTATATTTTTTACACCCATTGCATCAACAAAAATGTTAGTAAGTTGTATTCAATAAAAGATAATTATATTTTCGTTGAGAATACTTCGCACTCTTAACAATACAACAATGAAAATTGTTCAAAGTTTTCAAATTTTTTATTTGGTATATAGTAACATTTTTCTTTAATAGTAAATACTACTAAAATTGTAAGACTAATGTCTAAACTTTATCTTTCTATTTTGTATTCTATAAAAGAAAAAGTAATAAACTAATTATCTTGCTATCAAAATATATAATAAATTGATAGCATATATATACCAAACCAACCAATATATATATATATATATATATAATAGCGGACGTTTCAAGTGAGAACAACTTTTAAATGAGAACAAACAATAATAACCATTGGATTAAAATTAAAAATAATAAACACATCAGATTAAAACCTCAATTTCAAGTGCATCACCATGAGATCCTATCCCTCCCTCTCTCTCAATTAGTTTTTTTCTTTGCATTTTTTCCCAACAGTACAAGCACATAGGCAAAACACCACCCTCATCACCATGACCACCGCCTCGTCGCTGCCACCACCACCACCAACATGGTTACTATCGTCATTCTTACAACCAACAGTGGTGGTGGCGGCAACAACGGGGACGACAATCATAATGATGGCGACGAGGTAGCCCTAACGGTGGTGATCATGTTGATAGTGGTGGCGGTGGTTATAATGATGGTGGCAACAATAGAGACGACGACCATAATGGTGGCGGCGAGGTGGCCCTGACAGTGGTGACCATGTTGATGGTGGTGGCGGTGGTCATAATGATGGCGGCAACTCTTGACGACCATCATGGTCACTACTATTGCTGCCACCATCATGGTCGTTGTCCTCGTTATTGCTGCCACCACCACCGCCCTAATGGTGGCAAGAATGGCGGTAGTAACCATGTTATTGTTGTTGTTGGTGGTGGTGGTGGTGGCAGTGACGGGGTAGTGGTCATGGTGATGAGGGTGGTGTTTTGCCTATGTGTTTGTGCTATTGGGAAAAAATGCAAAGAAAAAACTAATTGAAAGAGAGGGAGGGATAAGATCTCATGGTGATGCACTTAAGATTGAAGTTTTAATTATATATTTATTATTTTTAATTTTAATCCCAGGTTATTATTATTTATTCTCATTTAAAAACTGTTCTCATCATAAGTATAAATTACACCTTAAAATAGAAAATACCTTAATTCAACTATTGTATTACATTTACACTATAACATATGTCTCATATCTTATTATAAGTTTCACGCTACACTGTACAAACACAAATATTTAATGCCTAATTTAAACACATCTTTAAACAAATATTATTTGATCCTAGTTATTGGTCGTTATAATTTTTGTTGGTAAAGAAAATCATTATAATTTGAGATAAAAATGAAAATAAAAAGTCATACTGAAAGAAAAAAAAGAAAAAAAAAGTGAAATACATACTAATTTAAGAAAAAATGATAAATTAAAAATGAAAATGTAAAGTCATATTAAAAAAACAAAATTGAGAAAAAAAAACTGAAATGCATACTAATTTAAATATAATAAAAAAAAATTTTGTAACAGTTTTTCTTCATTTTCCATTATCCACTCCCTTTTCCCATCCTATGATGCTGAATAAGCAAGCCCAACATTCCATTTTCTTCATTTGTGGAGGAAAAATAACTTCATTTTCTACTAAGTTGCTAACAAATATAATGTATTATAGTAGAATGAGCTCTCATATTGCATGTATGAAATGATTACAAAAGAAAACAGAATAAAAAATGTCCTTCAAGACATGATTTTCCACACTTTTATTATATACTTTATTTTTACAAAAACAAAAAAAAAAAGTTAGACATAAACACAAAAATACAATCAAAGAAGTGGAAGAATTAATAATGACACAAATGTAAAAACCAAGGATCCCATTGATGAACCCTTTGTTTCGAAGCTCTTTAATTGCCTTAAACACTTGTTAACACAATCCAAATGTCTCTTTGCACCAACATGCAAATGTTAACAAATTATTATACATGTTTAAAACGTAGCAAGTTATATATGAAGAATCAAACCTCAATGAAACCAAAGAAACAGGAGAGATCAAAGTTTCAATTAATTGGATTTGAGATAGCGGTTAAAGTTTTAATGCATACTACACACTTGTTGAAAGACTTGATCTACACCTAAACTTTTTAAAAAAGAAAAAAAAATTGAGAAATGAAACGCAAAAATGCACGGTCCAAAAATAAACCCACATAATGGAACTCATTAATTAGTAATAATAAATAATTATATCTAGAAACTTATCAACAAAATTAATTGAACCGAACAAATCAAAATTTGAATAGATAGATATTGGCAGGAGGATAAAATAAAACAAACATGTGTTAGTATATCAAGTAAGACCAAACAAATTTAGAGTCAAGATGAAACTTAAAAAACATATCAAGGAGAAAGTTAAAGAAAGAAAATAAGTTATGTAATTCAACCTTCGTTATCAGACATCCCATGAAAAATGTTCATTTAGTTAAGAACAAGTAACTGTTAATTAGTTCGGTTAGCAATTAAATTGATTTCAATTCTGTTTTATTATGTGGTAAAGTGATAGATGTTACAAACCACTGTGAGGTTAAGTTTTTTTTTGTTTTACACCAAGAAAATTAGATTCTTTTTTCCATTAAGATAATATTTTGAATACAATATATCATTATGTATATTCACATAAAAAAACAAAATAAAATTTCTACATAAGGAATTAGCTACTAAATTACTTTGCCTTCCTACTATATTGGATAATAATAGAAGGATAAAATCTCAAAATATCCCTAATTTGATTGAGAATCATTCCACATTCAGAAATATCTTCTCATTACTATGAATATGATCCACTATCAATTTGCAATTTGAATCAATAATCATACTATGAAATTGTTGACTATTGAGCCAAAGTAGAGACCGTAATATTGCACTTGCTTCACCCTCTTTTAATGTCACGTTGGCTTTGATATAAGCAGTCCTAGCTTGCAAAAAATCACCTATTTCATTCTTTAAACAAGTCTTTAGCATTGCAGCTACTTGTTCATGATTTGGATTTTATACCATTTCATTCATTTTCTTCCAAATACTCCACAATTTATAACCAAAAGTTGAAATTAATCAATTGATAAGGAACCGTTTAGTTTAAAAAATAGTTCCTTAAAAGATTCACAACTTAGTATGATATGATCAATTTGTGGCCACAAACCACATTGCAACCAGACTTCAACACTTTAAGAGTAGGTTATAAAACTATGCCAACAGTTTTCCAACTCATTAGGACCAAAAATGTAGGAAGTAGGACAACATATACCTCTACTTCGTAAATTGATATAAAAATCTTCACTTTAAGGGGTACTTGAAGTTTCCAAATTATATCCACTCACTCTTAACTTTCAATTTGTCATGATTGCCAAATTGAGATATGTAGGCCTTATAACCAAATTTTATAGTATATATTCCATCAGGTGACAAGCTCCAAATCAACCTATCATTTGAATGCATGAAAACCATATGCATATGCTGAATTAATTTAGTCACTTGAGATGGTACTAACAAATAAGACAAACATAAGTCTTATTCAGTAGAATTTTGAGCCAAAAGATCCTTAACCACAAGTTGTGACACGCTTGGGTAAGGGGATACATATAAAGTTAGGTGCCAAACCTCTCACCTAAGGTTCCCTCCATATGTTAACTAATGAATTCCCACCAATCTTCCACCTTCATCCTTGCTTAAGCATAACATGAGAACTCCAAATGCTATGTCAACTATAACTAGGATTAGAACCGATAACAAAAACCATGAAATCTCCTTGAAGGTAATATTTAACTTTGAAGAGAGTCTAGAAACCATAACACCGGGGTGAGAAGTAAATCTCCACTCTTATTTCCCTAGCATTGCTAAATTAAAGGAATGAAGGTTTTTAAAATTCATACCACTATCTTCTTTGCTCAAGGTAAGTTTTTCCTAAGACATCCATCTAATACTTTTCCCACCAATAAGAATTAAACATCCTCTCAATTTCTTCACAAGTAGATTTTGGAATCAAATAATCACTTATCACATAAGACGGAATAGATTGTAGTACCAATTTGATCATTATCTCATAACCTACTTTGGAAAGAAATTTTTCACTCAGAATTAATTTTCTTCCAAATTCTTTCTTTGGCAAATTTGAAGGTCTCCTCCTTTCCTATTCCTCCCAATCATAGACGGCATTCCTAAGTATCTTCCAAAACCTAAAATAAATTGCACACCCAATTTTAAGCAGAGTGTATTCTTCTTAACATCAAGTGTATTGGAACTAAAGAGGACTTCAGATTTATTGAGATTTATGACTTGTCCAAACACCTTTTCGTACACTTGAAGGGTTTGATGAAGAGTATCAACTTCATTCTCAATGTCCGTTCAAAATAAAAAAAAATTATGTGTAAACGATAGATATGAGATTTGAGGAGCTTCTTTGTAGATAGATATTCCATGAATGTGATTCTCTCTTTCAGCTTTATGGATAAATGCACTCAATCCTTCATAACAAAGTAGAAAAAGATAAGGAGAAAGTGGATCTCCTTGTTTAAGGCCTCTCTCGAGTTCAATAGGACCATTCAAATCCACATTAACACTCAATGCATAACTAACAAATTCCACATAAAGCATGATCCAATTCACCCATTTCTCATCAAAACTCATCTTCAACATAATAGCTCGCAAATATTTCCAATCTACACAGTAATAAGCTTTACTAATATCCACCTTAAAGGCCAGCTCATCCACTTTACTTCTTTTACAATTCATATAGTGGATAATTTCTTCTGCCATTAACACATTGTCCATAATCAATCTATTAGCTACAAAGGCTGATTGTTCATTCGAAATAATTTTAGGTAAAATTCTCTTCAATCTATTTGCCAAAACTTTAAACAAAATTTTGTAAATAACATTACAAAGAGAGATAGGCCTAAAATCTTTCATACAAGAGGGTTGGTCACATTTTGGAATAAAAACAATTATAGTATCATTTACCTCTATCAATCCAAGAGATGCAAACATCCATTACGTCATCACCGCACATACTCCGAAACCTTTTATAAAAAGTTGGATTTAATCCATTTGGACTAGGTGATTTATTCGGATGCATTTGGAATAAAGTATCCTTGAACTCTTCCTTCGTAAATGAAGCCATCAACCAATCATTGTCTTCATCCATAACCAACAGATTAATAGCCTTCAAAACCTCCTCATAATCGTTGATATTGCCTCCATCATCCTTCAATTTCCTTATACTATTTCTCTTTCTTCTCCATGTAGCCATGCTATGTAAAAACTTAGTATTCTTGTCACCTTCTTTCAACCAATGTACCTTGGCCCTTTGCTTCCAATAAATGTGATGATGCTGATTCAATGGCTTCTTTTAAATTAAATAGTGAGATTAAGTTTTATACTTAAGTTTTATGTGATTTTAAGAAAGCTTAACATCTTATAAAACTTTTAATAGATTTTTATATCCCTTATGGGTGGTGTATTAAATTTCAGCATACATTTCATAAAAATCACCTATATGAGTGTTAAGTGGGACCGCTTGTATGAGACCTTTGCAATAAAAATCTCCTCAAAGAAATTTTGTTTAGCCTTTTGTAATAAGTGAGGGATTGTCTAGTTTATGATTATTACAAAAACCAAGTCCCACATTACACCTAGAATACCTTTGAGTTTCTAGTTTAAATATCAAGTTGTGATATTGCTTATCAAAGAGGATAGCAAGAGGTGAAAGTCTTGTGCCCATGAAATTGGCCCTCGTGGGCTTGATATAGTGCAAATTCACTGATTTGCCCCCAAATTCTGAGCTTTTGGACAAAACCGTTAATTACTATTACGAAAATTCATTATTCTTAAATTTTTGTGTTTTGGCTGTTGCAAATATTTAATTTCCTTTATGGCAATTAATTTTTTTGTCCCCTCTACACAACCTACCTACCTCTTTTGGCTATTATATATAGAGCTACTTGGCTTATTGTTGAAACACACTTAAGAAAAACATCTTCTCATCATTTTCATTCTCTTCTTCTTTTAGGGTTCTGATTTGTTGCTAGTTTTGTAGTCTTAAAGCATCATCTAAGAAATTTTTGTTGAATCTTGGAGAGCTTGCGCGAATTCCACATATAAGTTCTTAAGGATAGTGCATTGCACACCTCATGAAGCTTTCTGATTTTAGCTATTGTTACAACAAATGGTTCCAGGCTAGTCTGAGCGCTAGAACTAGCACTAGTCCTTAAAGGGAATATGTCCTTGAAGAATTTAGCATTCTTAAAACCTTCCCATAACTCATAATGTGTATGGTCAATTTCTTATGTGGGATTCTATTTTGCAAAAAACAAGCAGTCAAAAGGGCTTCACCCCAAAGGTTACCAAATGCAAATGAACTAATAAGTAAGACATTTTTTTATTTCCTTAAGGTATCTATTTTTCCTTTCAGCTACTCCATTGGACTCATGGGAATAAGGTGGAGTTATTTCATGATAATACATTCATTTTCACAAAAGTTATTAAACAAAGTGTATTCACCACCCTTATCAAATGTAATCCATTTTATTTTCAAATTCAATTGATTTTCAACTTTAACTTTATAAGATAAAAACATTTTAAAAGCTTCATCTTTGTACAAATCAAGTAAACTTTAGTGTATTTACAAAAATCATCTACGAAAGTTACAAAATAACTTTTACCTCCTCTAGACATGGTTTGCTTTAAATTAGTAAGATCGGAATGAATTAAACTATGAGGTTTAGATTCATGTTGCACATAAAAACATGATTTCTTAGTTAATTTTGATTCAACACAAATACCACATTTAGAGATTTGTCTATCATGTATATTGATTAAACCTAGACGTTGAAATTTAATAACATATGTGGAGTTTACATGTCCTAATCTAGCATGTCATATATCAGTCATAAGTTCTTAAGATTGTTGTAACAGTAGTTGAAATAAAAAAGCTTCTCGAGGCGTACAATGCACTATTCTTAAGAACTTATCCGTAGAATTTGCATAAGCTTCCCAAGTTTCAACAAAAACTTCTCAGATGATGCTTTGAAGCTATAAAGCTAACAACAAACCAGAACCCAGTTAGAAGAGAGAACGAAAATGAAGAGTATATGTTCTTCTCTGGTGGCTCTAAAAAATGAGCCAAAGAACTCTATTTATAGTAGTCAGGAGAGGTAGGTGGCCAACAAAATAGTAAGTATGCATTATCTATCATAAATATATTCTTATAAATTATACAACGTTAAGCATTCTATAAATATTCAATAAGTATTCATTATCTATCATAACAATGTTATTTTGTTTAAAATAATAAAACTAATTGATTTGAAAAGTTTTAGATGTAAAAAGGATTGAAATATACTTTATTTATAAGAAAAAAAATGTTGAAATGGTTTTTTTTTAAATAACAATAATCATAAAAAAAAAAAAACCATGAGAAAAAATAAAATAAATAAAGTTTGAATGTGTTATTAAAATATCATTTATTATTTTTTAAAATTATAAAAGTAGGAAGCATAGTTGCTTCCTAAAGTAATTTTTATGTTCTTCCACAATGAAAAATTGATTCCCAAGCACACAGCTTCCCCCAAGCTAGTTGTTTCCTAAGCAATTGATAAAGATGCTCTTAGAGCATCATTAAGGGTGTAATTTATTTTAGTTGCTTTAAATGGAATCCACTATTTTTTTTTTTTACTTTTCCCATAACAAGCACTTATAAGACATAATTCCTACAATGGAACAACTTTTTTTGATTGCTTCCTATGTGCCCTATCATAAACTTATTTTTTTAATAACTTATTTATTATTTTATAAATGTCTTATTGATAAATTAATTAATGTTTAAAAATTAAATTTTTTTAGATTAATATTATTATTTAAAAAAATAAAAATATACACATAAATAAAATATATTTATTTTAAAAAATAAAATTCATTAATCTCACATAAATAACAAAACATAGAAGACCTTAATTTAAATATTAAAAGTTACATGATAAAAAAAAATTAATTTGGCTGATTATCACGTCCAAAACGTTCCCAAATATGTTCTATTAAGTCCGCTTGAAGTTGATGATGATGTCTCCGATCACGAACTTCCCCTCTTCTATGCAAATATGGTTCAAGGACTTGATGTTGACCAATATTTATGTTAGCTGTCAAGATATCATCATTAGAATGTTCATAATGGTGATCAAAATTACCACTATATGTGTGTCGTTCATCTTCAACAATTATGTTATGCAATATGATGCATGCATATAGTATATGCTTTATTGCGTCCATATCCCAAGCATGTGCAGGACCACATACAATCACGAACCAAGATTGAAGCACTCTGAATCTGCACTCCACATCCTTTCTTGCTGCTTCTTGATATTGAGTGTACAATTTTCTTTTATCGCCTTGTGGTCGTGGGATGGTCTTCACAAGCGTCACCCATTCTGGATAAATACCATCTACTAGATAATATCTCATGTTATATTAGGTTCTATTCACTGTAAATTGTGTTGTAAGGGCCTTTCCCTTCATAACTTCATTAAACACTAGAGATTCATTGAACACATTGATGTCATTATTTGAACTTGGAATGCTAAAATATGCATGCCAATCCATAAGTCTTGTGAGGTCACAACTTCAAGCACGATTGTAGGTGGTGCATCACCACAACAAAATTGACCTCTCCAAGCTACTGGACAATTTTTCCATTCCCAATGCATACAATCAATACTACCTAACATACCTAGAAAACCATATTGCTCACCCATTTGTAGTAAGTATTGAATATCATTATTGTTGGGTCTTTTTAAGCACTCAAATTGAAATATATTGAGACACCCCTGGCAAACTTATCCAGGCATTGTAATGTTGTGATTTCTCCCATTCGAACATAATCATCACCACTATCAGCAGGTGATCCATATGCTAGTATGCGAATAGTAGTAGTACATTTCTGCAACGGAGAAAGTCTCATCCTTCCGATTGCATCAACTCTTGACTAAAAATATGGATTTTCAATGCCAAGGGCTTCTACAATGCGAAGGAAAACATTCCTTCACATTCTAAATCTTCTTCTGAATTGTGCATCTGTGTATACTACATTGTTGGAGAAGTAGTCATTGAACAATCGTTGATGCCCTTTTTCACGATCTCTTTTGATGTGTATTTGTCTATGCCTTCTTCTCGCAACAGTTTGTTGTTGTTGTTGTTGTCTTTCCATTACCAACCTTATGTAATGTTCTTCATACTCATCATTTAGCAAATCTTTAATGAGATAATCTTTAAGAGATGAATTAGTAGAATCCATCTTTAACAACACTAGGATAGTGTATAAGTTACAATTTTATTCAACTTTGGCACAAAGTTGAGATGTGTAATTCAAATGTTACAACAATCCAACTATATATAGATGAAGTTTGTAGTAAACGAAATAACGGCTAATTTTTTTTTACAACGGTTAGTTTTTTTTTTTTGTAACGGCTAGTTTTATTCAATAAATAAAATAAAATAAACATAATCAAAATAATTAGTAAATACTACATAATTAAAAACAAATACATAATAACAATTACATAATTAAAAAGATACACAATAAAAATTATATAATTAAAACCTACATAATTAACTAAAGTCCATATTTTTCTATTATTTTCTTACACAACCTTTGATGAATTTGTAATTGAGCATCAATCTTACCAGTAGTTTTCTTGTAGAGGATCTCTATCTCCCTCAATCTATTGCGTTCATCTCTAGAACGTGCAAGGTCTTGTAATGTTTTTGCTCTGGTATTCAATACCTCTTCCATACACGTGAGATCAACATCGAAAGATTTTTCCTTACCTTTTGATTGTGCCTTCCTCTTTGCTGCTTTTGTCCCAATTGGATGTTCCATTGTAGTGATGTTGGCTTGTAATCTGACTGCATATCCGAGTTAAAAGATTATGTGTAAGCTCTAGAAGCAGAAACCTTTGATCTCTTGTTAGAATCTTCAAATTGTGTCAACCATTTAGATTGTTTCTTCACTATATGTCATACACTTTCTAATTTGAAACTTGTATTTTTATCTCATAAATAAATATAATGTGCATCTCCCATGATGTCAAACTCAAAACTACCATTCTTCTTTCTTTGACAAGTTTGTTTGTAGCATGCTGAAAATTTGACACAATTTTCATTAATCCTTTGCCATTAATAGTTTAATTATGACATTTTTTTGGGCTTTATATATTGCTCACAAGAATTATTGTAGTTTTCTGTAATTTTTAACCAAAAAATTACCTTTTTTTGATTGGTTCCCACAATTGCATTCTTTGAAACATTCAACCATGAGACGACGAGAATTTCATCTTCCTTGCTAGAAAAATATGATCTTTGTTATGTTCCGGTTGCTTCTTCTTCTTCTTCTTCTTCTTCTTCTTCTTCTTCTTCATTGACTTGGGTGGAAAATAGTGAAATTTCAGATTCTAACATGAACTCGGATGATGTGTCAACACCTCTTTCATTGCATTGATCGGCACTAATACCCATTGAAAACCCTTGATCCATGATATGATTAATTGGTGGTGACTGAAACATAAGAAATTGATAGGGATGAAATGAGAGTGTGATATATTGATAATTTGCCATATTAGCATTGTTTTGTGGGTTAAATGAATCTAAAGAATTTTGAAAATTTGGATTTGTGGGAGGCCTAAAATTTGACATAAAATTAAATCAATGATTCATATTGAATGAATTTTGATTTGGATCTATGGAATGAAAAATAATCAAAGAAGTTGAAAAAAAATTTAGAGTAAAAATAAGATAAATTTGGGAAATTTTAGTTGTGTAAAAAAATGTTAAAATGTATTCCTATTTATATAAAATTATTCTAATGGTAGTGAAAAAAATATTAAAAAAATCAAGTAAAAAAAATATTAAAAGGTAATATAATTTTTTAATATTAAAATTTGTTGAATGAGCGAGTGAAGCAACATTACTTCGTGGAGCAATTATTTTAGTTGTGTCTAGAAGAAGTAGCTTAAGCTACATTACTTGTTATCTTTACTGCTTCCCAAACACACCTATTGTGTGTGGATGGCCTTAGTTGTATCTCATTATTCATGATTATGTTTGGATTGACTTTTTTTTATAGCGATTCACACCTTATAATGCATTCAAAAGTACTTTAATTCAAAAGTTAAACTCATAAATTTTAAAATAAAAATTCATTCATATCTAAATCAACACATGGACTACAACTCCACATTATTGTTTTATAGCGTTTTGGGAAAGAAGCTGATTTCTGGTGTTTATTGTAACATTAGTACGGAATAGCATTCTGAAATAAAATGTGTTATTTAACTAAGATTCCTCTGATATCTCCTAGTTCTACATGTCCTTCAAATTTACAATTATGCTCCTTATAATAACCTTGGGATGATGGCAAATGGTGTCCAGCATCTTTTGAATAAAAACATTAATAATGAAATTAGAAACTCTGAAAAAAAAAATTGAAATATTACAAGATTTACCTAATATATCCATTAAAAAAGTATAATTATGCAATTAAAATTGTAAATTTTAAAAAATTACCAAAGAGGACGTTATATTTAATTTTAAAAGAAACGTATTAGTAACATTTGTTGGATGTTACTGTAAAAAAAAAACATTTGTTGAATGTTACAAAAGATTTATATTAGCAACATCTTTAGAATGTTGCTTTTGTATTGAAAAAATATTACTAAAAACCTTTAGCCACATTTTTATAAATGTTATAAGTTATATATAAAAATATTGTTAAAAGTTTTTAATAACATGAACTATACAAAATATTCATTAAAATATTATAAAAATTAAATATGTTAATATTGTTTACAAAATATAGATTTTTTTTATAAGCTTTTTTAATTTTATTCATGTATTTATTGTATGCTTGAACTATTTCAATTCATATATTATTTGGTTTGGCAAGAGAATGCTAAAAGTACTTTCTCTAAGATTATTTTGTTTGAATTGTCAAATTGTAAAAATAATTTATAAATTAAAAATTAAATTAAATTAAGTTAGCTAATATATATATATATATATATATATATATATGTATTAATCTTCAATTTAACAATGATTTAGTTAGGAAATAATTTTTAACTTACCAAAAATATATGCTACTTTTAACTACGAATTAGCTACAAAATTACTATGAATTAACCTAGTTAAGTAGCTAGAAAAAAAAACAAAAAAAAACTCATAATATATTACTACAAATTAACTAGGATTTAGCTACAATTTTTTTAAAAATTAACTAGGATTTTTTTGGTAGTTAATTAGCTACTTGTTTCATACTACCTTTTATATTGTAGTATTTTTTTAGTTAATTTCTAATTGATTCTTTTTACTAGATATTAGCTACTAATTTTGTCCTAGCTAATTTCAAAATTTATTGTAGTATATGTTTAACATTTGTTTGAATGGAAGGGAGTCAAAGGATGAGGCTATTTTAAGTAAATTTAATAAATAAATAGGTACATTTATTATTAAAAGGAAGGCGTGTTTAACAATTATCAATCTTTGTTACTGGCTATAGTTAAATACATGGCCCAAATAGGTGGTTATATTGTTTAACAAACGGGACTTACTTCTTGTACCTCCCATTTTGCTTTTAACGGACAAAATTACCCTTCGCACAGGCACCTCTATTACATGGTCATTCAAGAATACGTATCCTATTCTAGAATAGTTATTTTAGATGGAATTTTTTGGAATAGTCCGAAATGTAAATTGTGTGTTCCAAAATAACTATTATGGAATAAGTTTCTAGAATACTTATCCTATTCCAAAATTGTTATTCCATGATATAAATTTTGTAATTTTATTTTAGAAAAAGATAAGGTATATGTACTTATCAAAAAAAAAAAAGAAATGGATATAACAACCGCCTAAAAAAGTTGTATAGGCCCAAATTGTTTAGGCTTAATGTGTCAAAATAATCCAATAAAAATAATTAGAACGTATTTTTTATATTTAAATTATTTTACTCTTTTATTTCGTATCTTTCATAACATTAATTAATTAAACATACATAATTAATTCATTTGTAATTTTAATTTTTAAAAGAATACAATATGTTTGGGATTCTTGCAAAATATAAAAAATATTAATTTCATCTTCATAAATTTTTTCGTATTAATTTCATCCTTATAAAAATAAAATATATTTTTATAGTCTTCGTAATAACTCTGTTAAACATAAATTTAACATATTAATAATTATTTGATCATTTACCTGTCTTTTCACGACAATTAAATATTGATCCACGTACCTTTCCTTCTTTTTTTTTTTCAGGTAACAACCTCATATGATATATTAGTAAATAGTCTACAACCGTTTACAAAACCCTTATTATAACCATCCAAACAAATATAGAATGGTTTATAAACCTGAGTTGTAGTCCAAGGTTAATCAAGTGGATCTTGATGTAGTGTGTAAATACTCTTAAACAATGTTGTTATCGAGGACAAAAAAAAATATGTTTTATTTTTATAGAACGAAAATTAATAGAAAAAATTTTAAGAAGACGAAAAATTAATATTTTTCAAAATTTTCAGACTCCAACATATTTTACCCTTTTTTAAATTAATTTTTAATTATATTTTTTGTTAAATATAAATATAAGACATACGTGGGGTATACTAGTTTACAAGAATGTTTTGTTAAATGAGTTTTAATTCGAAACAATTTTTTTTTATTAAAATATAGATTTATATATTAAAGTGTGCTTATATTATTATTTTTGTAAAGTTGAAACAATATATAAAGCACGTATCCTTTCCACTTTTTTAAGACTAAGGGGAAAAAAGTCTTCATGGCGTAGAGAAAATGTTAAAAAAGAATCCTCAAATATTAACATTGAGACTTTAAGAAATTAATTATGCTAGTAATTGGTAAGGGCCGATGTGGATGAGCTTTTTAAATTGATATGTTCTGTAATTTTTAATTTAATAGATTATTTTAAAACCTTTTCTTGACTGCATAAGTAGTTTATCTATAATTATTAAATATAAAACACAGTCTTAATCCCTTTACTTTTCTAAGTCCGCAATTTTGATCCTTTTATTCTTAAAATCAAGCACTTTTGGTGCCAAAGTAATCACTACGCCAATGACCTAATTGATAATAATTGCGAAACTTTCACATAAATTTTATTTATTATTGTATATTTATTTATTGTTTATTGTGTTTTTAATAATAATTTAATAACTTGAATAAAATTAAATAAAGAGAGTGATTTATAAAATAAAATAAAAAGTAAAATATATATAAAAAATTTTTTACAACTAATAATAAGAGATGTTAAAAAATAAATGGAAAATAATTTAAATAACTTCAATGTCTCGACATCTCTCTATCATAGTTTTAAAATTCGGATTAATGATCGAATCAGTTATGACATTGGATCACTAGGTCATTGTTTGAACCAGTGAGTTATTAGTTGACTTGCATGACCCAGCTTATATTGAAAAAAATTAAAAATATTTATTACATACAAATTTTTAATTTATAAAAGTTTATTTAATTAATATTTAATATCATTAAAAGTTATTTAATTTATTTTTTCTTTATTTTTTAACATCTCTTATTATTAGTTGTAATTTTTTTTTAATATATTTCACTTTTTATTTTATAAATCATTCCTTTTATTTTACTTTTATTCAAAATACTAAATTTTTGTTGAGAATACAAGAAACAATAAATAAATAGCATACACTTGCTAAAAATCACCTATATGAGTGTCAAGTGGGACCGCTTGTATAAGACTTTGGCAGGATCTCTTGAAAACTCATGAATAATTGGGCGTGTGCATGGCCTAAAGGTGCAACACAACGATTAACGGCAACTTGTGGGGGTGTATTGTGATTGATAAACCACTAACATACAACAAGTGTCTTTGATTCATATAGCTTGCTACACCAACTACACTGTGTGTTAAGTACTACCAATCTAGGTATGGTTCATATAACTTACTATACCAAGTCCAACGCAATACATCTTATGTGAACCCAAGAATTCTTTATTCTTTCTTGTTGTTTTCTCATAGAATTTTTGTTTTGCCTTTTGTAATAAGTGGGGAATTGTGTTTTTTTATTTATTATAAAAGTCGTTACCTTTCGGTTACAAAAATTGATTACCATTGATTACCTTTAAATTTGTTTTTAGCTATTGCACGAAATTAAATTTGGTTTAATTTCTTTTATTGCAATTAAAATCTTATCCCCTCTGCACAACCTACCTACCTTCATCCTGAGCATATATATTGTGTTCCCCTTTCATTGTTGAGACACAACTGAGAAGAACATCTTCTCTTCATTTTCATTCTCTCCTCTTCTTAGATTCTTGTTTGTTGCTAGTTCTGTAGCCTCAAAGCATCATCAGAGAAGTTCTTGTTGAATCCTGAGGAACTTGTGCAGGTAGCGCAAATAAGTTCTTCAGGATAGTGCATTGCACGTCTTAGGAAGTTTCTGTTTTCAACTATTATTCCTATAATTGCAAAAACCCTAGTCACTATGCCATTTAGTGTTTTTGAGCTCTCCTTTCCACAATTTAGCTTTCAAATTGATTTAATAATTTCCTAGTTCTTAAGGTTTCTTTTCATTTTTAGCTTTGTACTTCTTTCCTTCAAGATAATCATTTAATTCTTTATCGCTTGTTGCAACAACCTAACATAAGGCACAACTCCAATCGTGCTTTGTTTTTTTCAACAAATTGATTGAAGAATACTCGTTGTCATTAAAGCATCTTCAATAAGGATGTTTAATAGGTTGCTTAAGTTTAAGCAACATTTCTTAACTTATTTTTACCATCGAAACGTATGACATGGTGGTGTTTAACAAAATTATACCATAAATAGACCATCGCAATTAAGTTAAGCACTCACTCTAGCAACCTTAGCATTGGAGTTAATTTCTTTATAGAGTGTTTAAATCTATGTAAAATTGTAAGGCCTACCAAAATAACATAAGCAACTAGCTCATATCAACAACCATACATTGTAAATACTCTTAGTTGCAAGATGTGTCGCTGCTTTATGCTTTACACTTTGCACCATAATCATCACAATCTGACTTAGCTTGCAATGGGATAAAGAACATAATATATACTTCTCAATCAATTAAGAGTTTAACATCCAATAATATACTGATATATCTTTTGTTTCAGATGTATGAATAAGATATACATATTGTGATCCCATAACATGATTCATTCGGTAGTAAAGTTATAATAATGCAAGTATACTATACTCGATCAGGAATTTGGAACCCAAACTAGAAGAACATTTGTCCAAGACAAGGCAGTCGAAAGTATGTTTGGTCAATTAAGACCGAATACTCGTGTTAAATGACAATCCTGATACCATACACTTCGTACCATTAGAAAATATGTTCAGCCAACCAAGGTCGAACACTGACACTGTCACGACCCACCCTAACTGGTGCACAAGCTACACTTCCCTTAGCTCAGCTAGCCTAACAACAAAACCTCACTAAGACACATTTAAGAATAAACATAAAAGGGCTACCAAAAATTCGACAGAGCCTCCCTTATAAATAGGGCAAAACACATAAGAGTCTCACATGTGAAATCATATATATATAACCACAAAAAAGTCATGACCCACCCTAACTGATGCACGAGCTACACTTCCCTTAACTCAGCTAACCTAACAACAAAATCTCACTAAGACACATTTAAGAATAAACATAAAAGGGCTACTAAAAATCCGATAGAGCCTCCCCTATAAATAGGGCAAAACACATAAGAGTCTCACTTGTGAAATCATATATATATAATCAAATCCAACAAACAGTTCATATTGCACATAGATCCTTTATATAATATTCATAGTTTCTCAAAACATTTTAAGTGTGTCATTGACATACAATGCTAGAGAACCCCCTTACAACTCCCAAAAAATTGATTCACTATAAACCTATCTCTGATCCTAAGTCTATCCCTATAGCTGCAGCTGCATCATACTGGAGTTACAAAAATATACTCACCATTATAAGTAATGGAGGCCTACCAAAAAGATGTACAAATCCTGGATGGATTAGCAAATCCCAGGAAATCTGCTACTCTAACACTTGTGAATTTGAAAGGAAAAGAAATCAAAGCGGGGTAAGTCACAAGGACTTAGTGAGAGCATAAAATGCAAAGTGAACAAAAAGGAGGAAGCAACCATTGCACGAGTTTTTCATCCAAGGAATTTAAATGACTTAAAGCAAAAAGAAAATAAATCACAATTTACTTTTGCAAGCCATCATTTCCTCACTTAAAAACTAATTAGAAATATAGTTATACATCATACACGAACATAACTGACATTTATACTAACATTCAATTTACTATGTGCACATAGACCACAATATCTCTTCGTTGTGGCAGAAGGTAATTATACTACATTATCTCTTTGTTGCAGCAAACAGTAACTATATTGCATTATCTCTTCATTGCAGCAAACGGTAACTATATTGCATTATCTCTTCGTTGTAGTAAACGAAAATTATATAACTATGAATATTTAACTCATAGGTTACATTATCTTTTCATTGTAGCAAAGGTAACCAATCACAAAACTCATAATGATAACTCACTTTCCACATTTAAATTACACTACTAAAAATCATAAAGAATCAAGTATAGTCAAGTAGAATAAATATTATACTTATTTTTCCTTCTCAATTACTCAAATGGGAACCAAAATCACAAGGAAAACTTATCTTGAATTTTTACTTTTTCTCATAAAAATATCAACCAAAGAAGTCACAAAGTAAATTGGCTACTCACAACCAAGGAAGACTCAAATCAACGACTTCCAACGCTGTTAGAAGAAGCAACCACAGTATTTGCCACATAATCTAAACATGAAAATAAAAAAATCACATATTAGACAAAATCCATAAATTAACATACCTGGGATTTTGAGGGAACAACAATAACCTCAACAATTACATTTCTAACTCCCCTTATCAAACCCACTACTAATCACTACCATAAATACACTCATTTGCTCTAATGGGTTGTGAAAATTTACCTCAAAGAATACAAAGGTGAACAAAAAATTAAAGAGATGGATTCCTTCACACTCCAATCATGTGCCCCACGCCTGAATGCTTTATGGTGACAGTAACTTTAAACTATAGGAGAAATGAATTTGAAGAGAGTGAGGAATAAAGGCTTAAAGGTGATAAAGGGGGAAAGGTGAAGAAAAGAGGGAAAGGGGATGGAAGAAAAAGAGAATGAAGAGGTTGGGGGGTTGGGGGGAAGGTTTCAGTGAAATGAAAAGAAAAGGGGGAGAGAGAATGTTTTAAGGTTTTTTTTCATATATTAAAATATTATATTAAAAAAAATTATATGAAACAATGCATTTCAGGCACTATACACAACAAGAATATGTTTGGCCAAGTACAAAAGTTAGACATGAAAAGATTAATAGAAGCATTAGCCTAAACAATGTACAATCGAAGGACGGTTAAGAAAGGTAATCTGAGTATAAGATAAATAGTAATCAAACACCTAGGCTCATGGATAAAGTCCAATATAAACAAGTATAAAGAGAAGTACATATCATGAAGGTGAACAATCATTATTGATTCTCTAGCATATTCATTGACTTTGGTCCCAGGGATGGAGCCACCTTGGTGGCTGCAGGGGCTAAGGCCTCCCCTTGATTTTCAATTTTTTGTTTATATATATATATATATATATATTAATATTTGAGTAATATTTTAATTTGGAATCAATTAAATATGTTTAGATATTATTTTTTCTTTTTAGATAAAATATTTGAATATAATTTATTTTTAATAGTATTTTTCTCTTATCATTTATTTTAAAAGCTATAAATAAATATATTTATAGGTCTTTATTAACAATTCATTCATATATATTAATTATTTATTTATTCATGATATCAAATTTTAATGAAAGATATTTTAGAAATAAATTTAATTTTTAATGAATTTGATAAAATTATATTATATTAAATTAATTTTTTTAATTAGTGTGAAATTAGTTAAATTTTGTATATTTGATTATAGGAGGAGTTTTAATTTTTATTATATATTGGTCATAAAATTTCTTTTTGACATGTATAGTTGATTGCTAATATTTATAATCTTGAATCTTAAAAAAAATTATTTTTTATTTAAATATATTTTTATATATTAATATTTTAATAAATTTAAAATAATAATGTAATTATATTATTAGAAACATTAGTTTTTTTTTTTTATATAAATTTGTGATTATATGATTTTTATTTTTAAGTTAACCTCGCTAATTTTAAAAGCTATTTCCATCCTTGCTTGATTCGGATCCTTAGTTGAATGTTGGTGTCTTTTGTAAGTACTCTTCGTTTGGGGACGACCCTACAATCGAGCATCCCAAATCAATCGAAAGTATCTACCAAAAGAAGATATGAGATTGAAGAAGATTGGAATTAGTCCTACGAAGCAGAATCGACTCGAGGGACTGAAGTATACTCGGCACACAGGATCATATATCCTTTCTGTAGGAACATATACCATAAATAAAATGTATTGTGGATTTTCTTTAGTCAAACAAATAGGATGTAGAAAATTTTATATTACATTATTATTTTTTTATATTTATTGAAAATTTTAGCCAAATATATTATTGTTTATGTTTTTTACTTTTTTTTTAAATTCTAAACACGAAGAAACATGCACTCTAGGAAATAATAAAATATATTCTCCAAAAAATTTACTAATAAGATTTCCTATTACTTCCAGACTTCTTTTCTAATTAACTAATAATTACCAAACATGATATTTGTCCTTAGTTTAAAATGAAAAATAGTTCTAAAAATTATTTTACAGAAATAGTTTTAAAAATAGAAAAATCGAAACACAATTAAGGAAGTCCTTACATTTCCCTTCCTTGAGATATGTTCAAATTACACTACTATCCTCACATGTAACTCCTAATAGATTATTATGTCATATTTTAGTCATTTAGTCTATTGTAATTTTTAGTTTTGTAAAAAAAATATTTTTATTATAAATATTTTTAAAAATTAAAATAAATACATTTCAACTATATTTGTTATGAAAATAAAAACAGTGAAATCAAACGATTACCCACCACCATCACCCCCGTTGCTTAATTAACCAAATTCCCTCTCTTTCGGCCTACTTTTCTTTAATAAAACAAACAGTGAGCACCACTAATTAACCATAATAATGAATGAATCTTGTCGTTTCTTATAAAGCATCGTTAGTATTATTGTGGAAATTAGGTAAGATACCGTACTCAATCACGCTAAATAATAAGAAATTGATTTGGAATTAATTAACATAATCCCCTAATTAATCATGTCTTACAATATCTTTCAATAGTTAAAACGAATGTAGTGGCTGTGAAACCTTTTGGAAGATTTCCGGGACCCACAGACTTAATTAATTAATAGCATTGCAATCGTATAATTAGGATTAAAATTTTGAAATCATTACTTATAACACAGACTAAATAAAAGAATCTTCTGGCTTGATTAGTTTAGTATTTTAAATAAAGGCTTAAAATAAATATATTTTTCATAGTTATAAAATATCAATTTTTAATTTTATTACTTAAATTCTCATTTTTTTTATTTTAATACCTTAATAAATTTTTATGTTACTTACTGTTAATTAACTTATGTTAATTGATGACATCACAAACAAAGTGTCATGTAAGTCTTTGTTTTTTTTATCTTTTTTTTAATCTTTTATTAAAAATTATTTTTATATTATGTATTTAAATTTTTTTTAATTAGTCTAAAAATTAAACACAGTATATTACTATTTGTTTATTACAGATTTTTTAAAATACATAGTAAAAATAATAATTTTTTATAAAAATGATTTTTAAAATAAAAAAAAAATAAAAAGTAAAGATCTATGTGATATTGATAACGTAACACTATTTTTCACGTTATTGATTAACAAAAGAAGCTGACTACTCGTAGGTAATAAAAACTGACATAAAAATTTATCAGATTTATTATTAAAAAAATGAAAATTTAGATAATAAAATAAAAAAAAATCAATATTTTATCAATATGAAAAACATATTTAATTGTGAAATAAATTATTATGTTTTTTTTTCTCTGTCTACAATATTCTTATGCTACAATAATACTAATAATGTATAACAATAAAATAAATAATAATAATAATAATAATAAATATAAAATAAATAAATAATAATGATATTAATAATATAATAATAATATATTTTATGTCTTTTCTTATCCATCAAATTACTTTAATTCAAATATATCATATTTCTTACCTTGTCTTTCTTCACCACCAAATAATCTTTCAATTCTATTATAAGTAAAAAAAAAAAAAAAAAAAAACAAACCTGCACACACATTAAAGAAAATTAATTAAATATAATAAATTTTATCTTTATACATTTTTTTTAAAATTATCATTCAATTTTCTTTAGAGACTCCTCGTACACTCATAAAATAAATAACTTAAAATTTTTATTAAAAAGTGAAAGATGATATTTTAAATAACATTAAAATTTAAATGAATTTAAAAAATTAAATTTTACTTTTATATAAAAAAATACATATATATTTTATTGCTTATAATAAAAAAAATGGAATAATACCTCTTTATTTTTTTTCATTTCTCACACTTTTATTCTTATTTACATCAGTCTATCAGGCTAAATAACTAAAAGTGACAAAACAAGATCCATATCCGTATCTAAAAAATTAAAAGTGACAAAACAAGATCCATATCCGTATCTAAAAGAGACTTGTGAGATTAAAAGAATTGATTATTTAATTGGTTTTCGGGTGACTCAGAGTGAGTATGGGGCTCATGATTATATAGTATATAAAGAAAAAGACTTATTTTACATTATTAATCAATCATAATTCTTTATTTATGATAAAACAATTGACTTTTATAAAATTATTTAAAAAATTATTACAACAATGAATTATAATTAACCAATAATATAAAATAATCTTACACTAATGATATATGAGCATTTTATTAAGCAAACTCTCATCTAATTGGTGTTTCACAGTTTAGTGTGACCCTTATATTACGATCGTATTCATGATTAGTCACATTATTTTATAAAGATTTTTAGGAAAAAAAAGAAATTTTTTTTTTTCATAAGTTAAAGTTATCTTCTTTAATAGTTAATTTATAAAAGTATTATATTTTTTAAAATAAGGTATATAAGAGAATTTCTATTAATTAATTATTGGATAAAATAATTTTAACTTCTATAGTAACTAATTTTATTTTTCATTCATATTTTATTTTTCTAAAAAATTTTCTAGGATAGTATGTTGAAATAGTTTCTTTATCATTATAAAGTCTACCGTGAAAAGGGTTGATTTTCTTGATTGATATATAGATCTTATGAGGTAAACAACATTTTATAACCCTAGCTACTTACCCAATTGATCAATTTCACCTATAAGCGCCGTAAATTTTAATTTTAATATATAAACAAATAAATAAATAAAAATGAGAATCGGGAAGGTTTTGTTTGGATTACCTATAGAAATTCAAAACTAAGTTTAGAAAAACATCTCAACTCTTATTTTAATGATTTGTAATTATTGGTGGTTAGATGCATCTTAAAATTCTAGTAAATTTGGGTTTGGAGTTTCCAAAACAAAAATTCAAACATACACCAAGTACATGATGAAAAATCTCAAATTTAAATATAAATATACAATTGTGTCAAAATATTTAGGTGGAAAATTTTATTCTTCACGTAATCTGTCCAATTCAAACACGATTATATATGATGAAAAATTCATGCAATATAGACAAAAGTAAAAATAAAAGTGAGAGAGGATGTGGCAGAACCCGCACCATAAACTCTTCTGGTTATACATTCTAAACAATCCTTGTTCAAATGGTGTCAATGTTTTTTATTTTATTTTCTGGGTGTATAATATAGCATTCGGATTGAATTAAAATAACTCATGTCTAGGTCTAGCTTCCAATATGGAGGGACCATGTGCCTTACAAAGGGGTGATGACTCATGATGTGCTTTCGATTATTATTATTATTATGTGATCCAAAATAATTGAGTGTACACTACATGATAAAACACTTTTTTTTCAAGTTAGTCAATTTTTGTATCCCCGACCAGCCTTTAATTTGATGGTCCTGTGTTATTTTTATTTGCCTACGAGAATGTGTTCGCTGCGTACACGGCCAATAATACACAGATGCATCATGTTTGTTAGGACTTTGCAATACGGAAAATATACATGAAAAATGATTACTTTTTTTGTGCATAAAAAAAAATGAGAAGATTAAGTTATGGTAAAATGTAGGGTGGGTAACGGACCAGTCTGATTTGGGGTATGTTTAAACCAGGTTTGTAAAATTTGTATTTTTAACGGATCGGATAAATTTGATTTATAAAAATAAATAATTTTTTTTTAGATTATATCCTATATTTAATATGCAAATTCCGTGTATTAAACGAATTAGTTTACAAATTCATTTGGATGAGGTATTTGAAGAGGGTAATTCATTTGGTTATTAAAATTCTTTAAAATAAAATTTAGTGTTTTGATGAGGTAATTAAGGAGTAATTGAAATGCTATCATTTTTTTTATCAAATAATTTAATTAAGCTAATCTAGAAGGATTTAAAATACCATAAAAAAAAATTTTGAAATACCCAACCTCTCTCTCCCTCCCTCCCTCTCTCTTTCTCTCTCCCTCCCTCAATGTAACTTTTATTTTATTTTGTTAATTATTAAATATTTTAAGTATTTAAATACTTTTTGAATTATTAAATATTTAAAATTTTACATTTTTTTTAATTTTTCTGTTAAATTTAATTTTGATTTTTATATTTTAATATAAATATTTTTTTATTGATACTAAGAAATTAAAATAAAAGAACTTGATTACCAATTTTAATTAATTCTTTTGAAATATATTTTAAGTAAATGTATCTATTTTAATTTAAAAATAAGTTCATAAAAAGTATCTATTTCAATTTAAAATGAGCTCATAAATATATCATAAATATTTATATGTAATCCTAAAATATCTTGTAAATTTATACTAAAAAAATAATGTAAATATATTTTTATAGAGAATAATAATTTTTTTTTATAAACTTGAATATTCAAATATTATATTTAAAATGAAATTTTATAAATAGAAAAATTAAATTACTCTATCCAAACAAACAAGTGAATTTAAATACAAGAAATTTGAAATACTTCATCCAAACAAATTATTTACAAAATGGAGGGAATTCAATTTTAAGTAATTCAATTGCTAAACATTTTAATTACCTTAAATTTCTAAAATGCTTCATCCAAACATACTCTTAAGTATTTTTGAAAGAATAAAAAATGCAAAATTAAGAAAAAAAATATTTTTTTCTCTCATTTATTTTTTAAGTTATGAAATTGTAATATACTAATATTTTTAACAATAAATATTTAAACATTAACATAGTAAATTAGGAAATAGCAACATTAGCAAAGTTACATTTACATATTCAAAGTTTTAACTTTTAATATCTTACACATTCAATTAGTCAAATCCTAATCAATGAATTAAACGGATAATCCATGAATTCACGAATTTAATCTGTTTAGTCCATGAGTTAAACAAACTAAGCATAAATCTCGTTAAATACCATAAAGGAAGAAAAAATCAAATCCATCTGCAAGTCCACATATAAACGATTGATCCAATCTGTATACCCATCCTAATAAAAAGATTAGTTTAATAGTCATGCAACAAGAGTATAAAGCAATTCATAGAAATATTAACAACAAATACTGCACAATCTTAAAGTGGCTAAAAGTATTTTTAGTAGGGGATCTTGAGAGAGATCTTAACTATCAAGATCTCTAAATTTCCAACATCTCTCACTAGAGAATAAACCAAGATATCCATATGTAACATCGGGTTTTTCACAACATACTTCCAAGATCAATCTTTCACTGACTAATCAATTTTTTTAGTAATATAAAATAAAAAATAACTAACTAAATTTTTTAATACTATAAAATAAAAAAAAATAACTAACTATTTTTTTTAATAATATAATATAAAAAATAAATAACTATTTTATGTTACCGGAAGTAATCTATAACAATAGAAAAAACAATAAGGAGGAAGACTTCTGTGCAACAAAAATAAAAAATTTGGTTAGATGAATTTCTATATAAATTAGTCACTCTTCATATCTAACGTATCATATTATATATTAATTATCAATTTAATCTTTAGTCATAAATAAATATTTTTATTATTTTTATTTTATTTTTTAATATTAATTATGTCATAATTAAATATTATATTATTAAATAATTAATTTCATTTTAAAATAAAATTTTAGAACATTAGTGTAAGATCTTCATATAAGATCAATCATTAAAGTAAAAAATAAAAATAAATCTTGATACTGATATTACAGAAGAGAATCCACCAAAAATATTTTAATATCTTCTCAAAACCAAAGTAAAGACATTTTCACATTGTAGAATGTGCGTCTAATATCAATTCTTCTATAGAAATCCACGAGATCTACAAAAATGATAAAAGGTAGATGCATTGTAAGATCTATGAAAGTGATTTAACATCTCAAAGTAATAACTACCATTATAGTAAAAAATGAAAGAGATATTGAATCACATCTGTTAGTGCAAGAACAATGAATTAAAGATATAAATTTTAAGATATATCAATAAAGATGTTTTAACACACTCCCGTCAACATACAATTTTTTTCATGGCTAAAATTACAAAATAATCATTAAGTATAAAGTAAAACTCATTAAATTTTGTGTATTTTTTAATAAATTTTAACTAATTACGTATTATATTAACATTAGCTCACAAACTATTATTTTGAAGTAATTTTTGTAATAATAAAAAACTGATTACACATAGTGATTTGATTAATGATTAAATGAGTATATAAAATTATTTTACATACATTGCATAGACTTTGTGCTTACTTAGTATAATAATAACATGCAAAAACCATTTTGTTTTCATAGCTTTTGGATGCTTCATTGATACACAATACAATGCAAATGCAAATGCAATGCATGTATCTTGAGAAATTTCGAAGCAAGCTCATCCATATCCAAGTATTGGTCTCCAGAGTCAAATTTGTCTGCTGACTCTGCTTGGATGAGTGGATAATTCATAACAACCAAAATGGCTCTTGTAATGTGCCTACAACAATAAAATCATATTTCACTGTTTTCTTTTATTTAGTTTAGAAAATAATATATCTTTGTAAAATAAAAATTTGTTCAATAATAGAAATAACTAAAATATAAAGATATAAACCATACTACAAGTTATATAATTTTTTTAATATATTTTTAATTGATTATTAAATGTCACATTATTTTATTTTAGGCCAAATGAATTGTTTGACATTTTATTTTATTTATTTTGTTCAGTTTAATCTTTTATCTCTTAAAAAAATTTATTTTAATCATTTATATTTTAAAAAGATTCAAAATAATTTTTTTATTAATGTCAACTTAACATTATTAATATAATTCTTTTTGACAATTGAATACATTTGAAGTACGACTTCATTTTTTATTATTGTCTTCACATCTTTTGTGAAAATCATTTTTCGATACACCAATGTCTCTACGCTGGGATGGAGGCACATTATGTCTTGGGGGGTCCATTTTTTTATGCTTTAATTTTTTAATATATATGTATTTTTTTAATTAAAATAATTATGTTATTTTAAAACTTTAAATAATAGTATTTAAGTATAAATTTCCTAACTTTTGTAATAATATATATCACTTTACAAAAAGATAATGATATTTTTGTGTTTTTTAGATAAATATCCCATTTTTTATAGTCTTTTATAAAATTAATCATACTCTTTTTTCTTTAATTAATAAAATATTTGAATATTATTTAATAAAGGTTTATCACTTATTATTTATAATTTTTTTCAGGGACTTGTTATACATATGTTAAAGCCTACAAATAATTACATTTATATTATTTTATTAGTTTTTCATTTATATTAATTTAATAATAAATAATTTAAGAATTAAAATTTATCTATGAATAAAAAGATTTATTTCTTAATATTTGTCAACAAAATAAATTTTTTTTTTTTAGAGATGGAATAAGTTTAATAATAAATACTATATATAAAATTGAAATTTGAGACACATTATAAAATTTATTAATATAAGTATCAATTTTTTATTGCAAATTTATGTTTTTTTTTTTTTGTGATATGTGAAATTGATAATTGATATTTATAATCATGATTTTTTTAAGAAAAGAATCTTAGTTTATTTTTTACTTAAATATATTTGTAATTAACCTTTTGATAAATAATAATATAATTAATATTTTAAAAAGATAAATCACGAAACTTAATGATAAAGAACAAAAATTTAATTTGGCCTTTTTTTACAAAGATATACACATACTTTCATTCTTATCTCAAGATAAGATTGACCTTGATTCGTAATTCAAACTAGCATGCACGGCTAACATATGAACCTTACTTTCCACAAGGATAATAGCATCGTACAGTACTTCGTTGATATTTATTTAAATATATGACAAGGGGAAGAGACGAAAACACAGGCAAATAATTAAGAATTGGGTAAGGGCATTACTGGTATTAGTTGTAAATAATAAATAACTTATACGTGTGTATGTTGATAATTCATTCAAGTTATTCATTGACACGTAGTAAAGACGACCAGACTAAATTTTTTCTATTTTTAAAATAATGGGATAAAATTAAATATTTTTAAATAATAGTGAAAAAAATTAATAAATTAAGTTTAAATATTAAAATTTCAAATTCAATCAAATATTATCCAAACAATTTTAAAGAAGTTTAAATAATGTAACAAAATATTATTTAATCAAATTTAATAAGATATCATCTCACCAGTTTTGAACCTAATTATATTTAATAAATAATTAAATCGCTTGCATAAGCATATTAATTTTATAATTTTAAAAATAAAATTTAAGTTTATAATATATATTACAAATTAGGTTCATGCATGTCAGCATGTGCATAGTCGTTGATTATTATAGAATACAAAGTAAAACACTGAGCGTTATCAAAATAATATTGTGATAGTTTATGTATCATTTAAAACAGAATAAAATTATATGAACTTATATTTTGAAATTCAATAGTTCATATGCTTTACTAAGATTCATCATAAAATTGAGTGTTTACCATTATTATTATTTAAAATGTAATTATAAAAAACTTAGGAGACAAAAAAAAATGACCCAATTAAAAAAAATTATCTATAAAAAATGTGATAAAAAAAACAAAGAAATAAGATATAAGAACCATCCTCATCCAGTTTAATTGATGAATTTGGTCGCTAAATCGGTTTAGACTTTTTTATTTAGAGTACCAATTTTATCGATGGGTTGGTTGTGCAGGTACCTACTAAGTTGGTGGAACATTGCATGAGTGTTTAAACTTTATGGTACCGATTTTTATTTCTTTAGATGAAAAAAAAGGAGTACCAATTTTTAAATTGAGCTAATTTTGGAAAATAAAATATTGAGTATGAGGTTTATAAGTGAGGATCAAATCTAAAACATTTTAAGTAAAAAGATTTACCTTAGTTGGTTAAGTATTATGTGTGAATCAGTGAATTGTTTTTATTTTATTAGATTATATTTTTTGGTGAATTTTATGTGAATTGTTATAAATAACACTATCTTTTTAGATTTTTATGAATGAAAATAAATCTAAAACATAATACCTACTCGACATATCTTATGAATGAATTAGTGCATTCGGCTTTATTATTTTATATTTTCAAATTGATACTCCAACGAATAACATAGTTAAAAGAAATTCCTATACTACCAATTTATAGGGGATCAAATGTGAAAGATTCTCGGTGGTGAACGATCCAACTAAAAGATTTCGTATTCAATTATCATAGTGGGTAAAATTTTCTTTTGAACTAGTAACAATTATACATTGTAAACAAGATCAATCTCTAACTCATTGGATTATGAAATACTCGGACATCATCAGACAAAAAAAAAAAATGTAATAAATATTACACAATTTTTCATCTAACATGACTATATTATGTTGAGAAAAAAATGAAATGCATTTATAGTTATAACTTTTCATTAATGATAAATTTGATGGATTTTATTAAATTATCTTTAAAATAACAAATGAGAAAGTGTAAACTCTATTATTTTATTCAACAATATTGATGATCAAAATTTGAGGCCACATTAATGATTAGCATTAACTTCTCCTTTCTCCTGGCCACATGCAAGTATGTACGCGTGATCCAAATCAATGTCTACAATCAATTAATATTTGCAACTATACCTTTTCGTTTTTTTTTTCTAAAATAGGTATTGTATTTTTCAAAATAAAAAGAATATTCTAAACTAAGCATTATTTTAGTTTTTTAATATAATATTAATTTTTTTTATTAATATTTTAATGTTATATTAATAATAAATTTAATTTTGTAAAATTATTATTTTCTTTTATTCAATAATTAATCAGCATACTTATTTTGAAAACAAAAGAGTATAAATATACCATTTTTGTATTTTACTTTTGTTAGATTTTTTGAATTACGCACACAATATTTATAATTTTAGATCAAATATTTGTCAAAATTCCTTATATGCATGAAATTAAACTCACTTTCTTATATTATTACTTTTCTCTAATATATTTTTAGTGTAAAAAAATATATATTAAAAAAATTTCCACTACAATTTCCAGAGAATTTGTCCTCTTGCATTAGGCAAGCAAGGTCCATCAGACTCCAGAAGTTAAATAAACAACATCACACTGACCACCCCCAAACAAAGCACTCATTCACCGAAAAAATAAAAATAAAAAAGAAATAAAATTATACGCAGCCATGACCACACCAATCAATTTGCAACGATATTCACAATCACACCAACAACATCATCCACGAGAACAAACAACACGCAGCACATGTACCTGGATCATCGACAACAACTCGGTGTCGATTTCGGTTCATTAGTGCATTCGGCTTTTCAACAATTTCCCCGAAAGGCCAAATAACATAGAATCATCGAAACAAAGAAGCAACCAAATAATTAAAATAGTATCATCTACCAATAGAGTAATAGTAGTAGTCCTGATTCAGAAACAACGAGAATTAACTAAACAAAACAATCACAACGGAACGACAATTAAATGTCTCAAAACGACGACAATTTGATCAAGCGGGTGTAGGATTCTCTGCAGGAGAAGTCCTCCACACGATGTCCTTAAGCGCTGGCCGAAGCTCCTCGCTGCAGAACTGGTTGTACTCCAGAGTGTCGCCGTTGTCCTTCTTAAACTCCACCACTAGAAACGACGGCGTCACGGCGTACAAATCGGCGGCGATTGCGAGTTTACCTTTTCGCCCTCGCTCTTGTCCCTGTAATCTAACCTTGGACTCGCTCTTTTTCACGTCGAACTTCACCGCCTTTGCTACCTCCTCCAGTCTCGAAATCACGCTGCTCGCGGGGCGCGTGGTTGCGAACCGAATCTCCTTCTCCTTCTCCTCCCTCTTCTTCTCCTCGAAGAGTGGCGACAAGTCGAAACCTTCTGAGAGGGAGATTATGTGAAAAGCATTCATAGTAGTAGCAGAAACATGCTGCTCCGGGTCCTGTTGTTGTTTAATCTTCTCTTCGAAATCAAAATCATGTTCCTCTCTTTTCTTTCCAACCAAGCTCCTTGGCCCGGATTTCTTGAACCACGACGAGTCCATGATCTTCTTGATCGTGGCTCGCGTGTTTGGATTCGGGTCGAGGAGCTTGGTGATAAGCCTCCTCGCGTCGGAGGAAAACCACGGCGGACACTTGAAGTCGCCGCGGTAGATTTTCTTGTACAGCGCCACCAAGTTGTCGTCCTGGAAGGGCAGGAACCCAGCCAGGAGGACGTAGAGGATTACGCCGCAGGACCAGATGTCCGCCTTGGCGCCGTCGTAGCCCTTCTTCCCGATGACCTCCGGCGCGACGTATGCCGGCGTGCCGCACGTGGTGTGCAGCAGGCCGTCGTGCCGGAGGTGCTCTGAGAAGGTGCTGAGGCCGAAGTCGGTGACCTTGAGGTTGCCGTCGTCGTCGAGGAGGAGATTCTCCGGCTTGAGGTCGCGGTGGTAGACGCCGCGGCTGTGGCAGAAGTCCACCGCGGAGATGAGCTGCTGGAAATAGAGCCTGGCGGTTTCCTCCCTCAGGCGGCCTCTGGCGATCTTGTTGAAGAGCTCGCCGCCGCGGACGAGCTCCATGGCGATGTAGATCTTCGACTTGCTCGCCATCACCTCGTGCAGCTGCACGATGTTCGGGTGCTTCACCATGTTCATTGCTGAAATCTCTCTCTTGATCTGCTCCATCATTCCCACCTTCATCACTTTCTCTTTTCCCACCACCTTCATCGCCACGCTCTTTCCGTTCTTCATGTGCCGCGCGTGGTACACCTTCGCGAAGGTTCCGTGGCCCAGCAGCCTCCCCAGCTCGTACTTCCCGTGGAGCAGCGTCGAGTTTATCGCATCACCGTTGATTTTCTCAGCCATGCTAGAAATTTATATAGTAAATAACAAAAAAATAGTCGTACTACTACTTGTGGTGCTAAGAATGATTACAATCTAGAAGTTGTGGTATTTGACGGAAACAAAAGAAGTGGCAGATAGAAATTTCAGAGCAATTGGTTAACCGTCTTCGACGTGCTTCCGGTGGCAATTTCTGCCGCCAATTCTGCGTTTGGCTTCGCCGCTTAACTCAGTTCTTTTCTGCCGAAAGCCTCTCATCTCTATTCATTCCCTGGTCCCGTGGCAGGACCAACCAAACAAAACACTGACTCACACTGTTGGTTTTTCGCAATTATTGAATGAATCACAATCAATGGCTTCTTTTCTCTCTTTCTTTTTCTCTCTGGCTCGATGCACTGAGCCTCTTATTTATAGCGGCTTTTAATGTTTTGCGAAACTACGGTTTTGGCCCTGAGGTGAAAGGATGTTGGACACGTGGCGGAATCCCCGAAGGGGTGGGACCTTTGAACGGGAATGTTGGGATGGTGGCACGTGTCCGTGTTCCTGTTTCTGAGGAGCCACTGTTGAAACGGTAAAAAGGGTTATTGTTGTAGCTGTGGGGTTGGGTTTTTGCATGAGTGACACATGAGAGATGAAGGTTCAAGGAGAGAGGTTGAGAATCTTATAGTTTTTGCAACAAAAAATAAATAAATTTTGACACCTAAATAAGATTTTTTTTTTTTTTCTGAATGATCTCAAATAAGATATAAAGATATAATAAATAAAAGTTACTAAAAATACGGGATTGAAATAATGAGTATCAAAATATCACTCCTCAAACAATAAAATAAAAGATGTGACATTGGTCCCCATGACAGCAATAACACCTATGCACCCATTCTCTTTAATACTAATCAATTAATCAATCATCCCACTAATGCTGATTCAGCTATATGTATAATACACTTACTGATCAAGATTCTTGTAATCAATTATAAAGAGGGTTGTTAATAAAAATAAACTACAAATAGAATTTTTTTTCTATTTATTATCTAAAAAAAAATCATTTATGTAAATAGATCCTCTCATATTGAATTTTTAACAATCTTCACCATTAAAATATGTATATTTTTTTTCTTATTTAAGATTTCTCTCTTTTAATTTTAATTAATGGTTGAGATTTCACATGATGGTAACGTGTCATAAGGAGATCCAATTTCCAAACCCCTTCATTTACCTATCATTCTAAAATTTGAAGATAATATTAATTATTATTATTATTATTTAATTATATTAATATAAAAAATATTTTATGGGTTTAAATATGTTTTCTTACCTTACTAAAAATCCAAAGTTTAGTTAACAACAAAGAAAATATGTTAAAAAAATATATAAAACATGTATTATTAGCAATTTTCATGTGAAAAATATATAATGATAATCAATAATCAAGGTATCAAATAAGAAAATGAGAGGATAAGAAAAATTAATTAATTAAAAGTTGGAAAATTAGATGACAAATGGTTCATCGAATATAGTCTTACTCCTCTCACCTATAATATTCCTCCTAACAATATCAAAGTTGTTATATATAAACATCAAATAACTTAAGAAAAGATTATAAAAGTTTCATTACAATGGTCTCTTTGGTATTCACAAAATTTATTTCAATCGTATGTGAAAAACCGATGCAAGTACATGATTGATAAATTAATTAACAATAATGCTGATGCTTTATCTCATGTTTGAAGAAAGAGGGATATATAGCTGTCTGGAACAAATATTCTTAGCACACGAGGTCCCACCAATGAAACAGGCCAATTATATAGTAAGAGTTATTTAATAAATATTAAATACACAGGCATGACCCTTTTAATTGTTAATGATAGTTTTTTTTTGAAGTAGTAGGGAATCGAATACACGATCTTTCTCTCGCCTTTTTCTTTTTCTCTTATTGTTAAGTCAATCTTATAACTCATGCTTATAGGTCATGAGTGAAAATAATTTTGAATTTACCAATCTTACTTGTAATATCTTAAATTCCTTTTTTTTTTCTTTTATAAAACGTTAGTGGGTCTAAGATATTTTTCTTATTTAAAATGTTATACAAAAGGTATGTCATTAGATCGTATTGTATTCAAGGATTTTTATATTTTATATCTTTACAATTATTGAATTTCTTAATCTTGATGATTGCATCATGCATTAAGGAAGTTTAATACTATTATAAATAATACAAGGAAGTTTGGCATTAGGAAATCATTTCCAGTTTTAGTATTTATTTTCACCAATAATTATAAAGGCATGACATTATTTTATTTTATTATTCTTAAAAGTTTGTTTTGCATAAGAGATAGTAGAAACAACAAGTGAAAATATTTTTAAAATATGAATAAAAGAAATTATTTCGTCAAGCTAAACAATTCCATTTTGTGTCCATTCCCACTACATATAATTTTGAAGTCAAAAAACGTATTCACAAAAAACCCATAGAAGGAAAAAAGAAAATCGAGTCCTAGAACTACTAGTAGCCGCATTTGTTTTTATTATTATTCTTATAATAATAAGTAGAATGAGTGAATGACCAAAACCGAAAGGGGACTAACACTAAACCTCGTTACTTTTTATTTGTCTTATCATATGATTTATCAAATCAAACCCAACTTGTCAAATTGCCAATTACTTATTTTTCTCTCTCCTTCCCTTTCTATGCTCATTCCATGGTCCATAAACATCTTTCCTTCCTCTTTCTCAAGATAATTCAATAATTCATACACCCAATTTTATTTTATGTGTATCTTTCGCGTGAGATAATTATATTCAACACACTATTCAGAATTCAAATTTGAAACATGATTAAATTAAAACAATTCCATACCGATTGATTTGGTTGTTCATACATCCACTTTATAAAGCTAAGACTCCACTCACGGTTTTCCTTTTACCTCCCTTTCTTTCTAGCCAGCTGAATTGCACCCAAACTCAAACAGCTGAGAAATTGATTGTTGGACGTATCACATGTGCTGATGTGCAAGTGGAAAATAAAGTTTGGCTTTCAGCCTCAAGTGGCTTTTCCTAGTAGTCATCGTTATACTCAACATACTCTCTCTCTCCTTTCCATTGAAAAGTATTTATAATTCCGAAAATTGTTGAGGCTCACTCACCTTATATGTGGTTAAATAATTTATTTAATGATATATACGTGGTTAAATGATTTATTTAACAAAAAATTTTATATTTAATATCTATTTTGTTTAGGTAAACGATAATCACAATATCATAAGAAAATTAATTTTTGGTTCAGTAGACTGAAAGATGAAAGATGTATTTGATAGAAAAAAAAATTAAAAACTAAAATTGATCTTTTTTTTTATTTATAAAAATCTAAACCAATAAATTGCTTTTAGTTAACCATAAAATATGGAGGTACCGGATATATATACACATTTAAACTGGCTTAAAGAAAAAGAAATATATTTAAATTTGTAATTTTTCTATTTATTTTAATAGTAAATTAAATTTTGTTTCATAATTATTCATACGCTGACTTTATGTATCTATTTTCCTCATATTCATATTATTATATATTATTTTTTCTTCTATCTGAAGAGTATACGTAAGGAAGGGCATAGAAACATGGATGTTGTGGCAATATTAGCATAACAATTAAGAAGGAGCAAGAAAAATTGTGCAAGGCTAAGTTGGCTCGTGTGTCATATGTGGGGCTTCCTCGTGTTATTTAAGCTGCGTCAATTCAGTAATCATTACGAATTTTGCAACTTACATTGATCCAAGTGTTCGTTTTCATTTTCTTCTTTCTTCAACCACATGGTACTTAATCAAGTTTTACAGTGGTAGATTTATTAAGTACTGAACGAATTAGGTATAGTGGTACTTAATTAATAGAAACAAATAAATAAATCATAGTGTCAATTAATATAAGTAGTTTGGTTCACTAGATACTTATCCACTTGAATATTTAAACCTTTGTTGACTCTAACCTTATGATGACTTTCATATTTAAATGTTTATATATGTAAAAGCAATTTACTTATGATGACTTTGGTAATTGGTTCTTTGTTTTAAGGTGAAGATGAATTTAAAATTTAAACAATATTAAAAAATGAAAAATATATGTATGTTTTCTCTTGATTTCTTGAAAATATTTTGGCTAACAAGCATGCGTGTCGTTAATCATTGCTTTAATTTACTGCCCAAAGTACATGAATTTGATCTAAATTAGACAAGGGTACCTTGACTAAAAAAAAAACATTATTGTATGATGACAGAGACATGTGAGAACCGGTTCCTTCTGGTTCAGGTCTTTTTCTAAACATATGAATACTAACAAAAAAAAAAGACATAAATTTTCTTTTTATCAGGAAAAATAATATATTCTATTATATGCTACTTGTGGTACCTAAGTTTAGGTTTCATTGCGGTTATAGGTGAAAAAAATTGTCTATTTAGTAGAAGAATATGTATTTGATGTTTATTGTATACAAAAAAAGTTAAATCAATAATAATCATCATGTATCGCAAACATTATATTGGGCAACACCCATAATTTTTTACCTAGAAAAAAAAATACGATACTAATGATACCAACCAAATTACAAAAGAAAGAACAAAATTATGAAGTAGCCTATTGATATATCACCATGCAAAAACAGTACGAAAGGCGCAGTTATTGCCCGACCCATAAACCTGAGAAAGAAACCTCAAACAAGAGTAGATCTTACAAAATACATAAGGGACCAATCCCATGTTTGTGTATTTTTTATATTTTGATTTATAATGTCTTATAATGTCATTTTTTACATTAAATTGTGATTTTTGTATATTTTCATAAATTTGAGTGAAAATGTAAAAAAAAAGTTAACAAAGATGTGTGTCTAAATCGGTTAGTTGATATTTTGGTTCACCTTTGTGTTTCGGAACAATGATACCTCATGTGATTCAAATTGATTATAATTTTCTAAAAAAATAAAATACGTTTAGTATCTCAATTATTCAATTATTGGGGATTCACTTTCTAGTTGCTAAACTATTATTTAATTAATTTTCATCTTTTGGGTATGTTTGTTTTTTTTCTTCATTTACGTGTTATACAAATATTAAAAAATAATTTTTTATTTTTAATTATTTTATTTTTAAATTATGTTTTAATATTTTTATGACATGTGTCATTCATCTAATAGATCACATCATCACCTAATAAAGTTTTTAAGCAATGGACAAAAAAAATAAAAATTAAAACATACTTTAAATACAAAGATTAATCAAATAATAGTTTAAAACTAAAAAATAAAAATTCAAAAAGATTGAGTGACTAAAAATATATTTTCTTATTCCTAAAATTGACAGTATTATTATGGATATTTTCATAGATTCAATGGACCCAAACTGAGTAACTTTGAAAACTTTTTTTCTAAAAAAAAACAAACTTAATGAACTAAAATATATCCACTTTAAAACTTAATGAATTAAAATGTTTCAATAACACGTAAGTTTGGTAACATTTTCACCCAAATGGAACAATTAATAATTTATATAAGCAAACATATATTAATATTATAATTTAGAATTTAAATGTTATAATATTTTTTTTATAATTTATATTGTAATATTATAACATTATAGTGTTATAAATTTGTAACATAAATATTATAATATAATTATAAATTTGCATTATATTATAAGTTTATGTAATTTTTTAATATTATAATATTTAAAATAAGTTTATCCAATAAATATAAAAATACTTAATAAATTTTTTATGATATATTATTGAATATATTTTTATAATCACTTTTATCTTTTTTATCCATTTTTTTTCATTTTTAATTACATCACTAATTCATATAATTTACTTTATTACTATAAGGAGTGATGGATCCAGAATTTTTCTTTAGTGTGGCAAGAAAATTTTATAATCTTTTTACTACAAAAATATTATATATATATATATAGAATACGTAATTTTATCATAAAAAAGTCAAATTATTAAAATTTCAACAAATTATAATTGTCTTTTATATATTTTTATATTTTTAATACTGTCAAAAATATTTCTCAAACAACCATTCAATTGTTTTTTTTTTTTTATCTCTTATAATTTTTTTATACATTCTAACGAATTATAGGATTTATTTGAACACACTATTCTAGAAAAACTTTTAACAAAAAAAAATATAAAAAAAAATTAACTTCTCTAAAAATTAAAATTATCTTATCTAATAGTCAATTAATAAAAATTCTCTCATATACATTCTTAAAAAAAAAAAATGAATCTTCTCAAAATTAGATATTAAAGTATATAATTTTAACTTTTAAACAAGTTTATTTTATTTTATTTTATATTTTTTTTCCATGGAAATCTTTTTAGGGTAATCTGTCCTATCAAACCATAAGATACTTCTAGATATGATAAGTTTATGTTGTTGGATGTTTTTCGTTGAGAGAGAGTTATAAGGACATTATCATGGTATACCATCAAATAACATAATAATTGACACCTCTCGTATATATATAAAATACATAGACCAAAAATCACCATACAAAATGTAGTCTAAAACTAAAATAGTGTCCACTTGGGCTCGCTCCAACATTATCAAGGATTATGGGCACCAAATTTGCACTATCCAATAATGGTCGAATACATCTACTAAAACAATATTATTCTATTAAAATACTCGTATTTAATAAATGATTAACTGATTATACATTTTTTTTTTTTAAGAACAATGATTATACATCTACTAGTATATTAATGTTTTGAGAGTATTATTACTATGGGGAGAGTCACTTGTTGTCTATATTTGTAAAGTGGGTAGTTATACAAAAATAATTAATTAAAGGATATCTGTAAAATAGAGTAAAAATATAAATAATTATTATATATTTATATTATTGAAGGGTGTAATGATCTAAGGAAAATGGAGAGCAAATGTAATTATTTTGAACAATATCTATTTTATCTATTGTATAGATAAGACTAATAAAAATTTTAACTTTGGTCTCCTATTTGAAAAAATTAACGATTTTAGTCTTTTTGTTTGATTATTACTTAATAATTATGATTAATAGAGTTATTAAGTTGATTATAAATTACTAAAAATTATTAATTATTAAAAAAGATTAAAAGTAATTTTTTTTCAAATTTATTATTTTTAATATTAAAAATAATTTTTTAATGATCCATAATTAATAATTTTTTTAATGTTAAAATATTTTTTTATTATTTTTTCTTCTTGTGAAAAATTATTTTTAATTAACTTAATAACTCAATTAATGAGAATTATTAATTAATAGTTGATAAGAGAACCAAAACTTTCAATATTTAAAATTAGAAATTAAATTTTACTATTAAAAATTAGTACAACTAAAATCTTCAATTTTTAAAATTAAAATATGGTAATTAAATCTTATAATAAAAGCTCCAAATAAAATATTACTCTAACTATTTCAATGCTAGAAGTCTGCACGTGTTTCATTATGCTACTTTGGCGGTTACCCATTTTTCCATCACTCATCTTCAAATTTGGTTTTCTACATTCAAATCATGCATATATGATGCTGAAGATGGGGTGTTAAAAGAAAATCATCAGTCTCTAACTCTTCAAACATGGGTTGTCATAAAACTTACATTGACACTATGGAGTATGGACCCTTGAATCATTTATAAGTATCTTCTGGGAATCTATTACTAGAGTATCTCGCAATAACTTTATAATATATTGCTGCTATGATCATTTCATAATGGGCTCTTATTGGCCTGGAAGTTTTTCTTTTTGCTTACTGTAAAATATCATACGACAGCCTAATTAAGTAGTTTCAATCATTTAAATAATATCGACTAGTAGTATTTTTTAACATAACATATCAGCCTCCATATATTATATGTTATTTAGAATTATCTTGCATCGGCAATGTGAAATATACCTTGGCTTTCATCATTGAATTATTTAGTGGTGGGGAACTTTGAGTTATGTCCTTTTTGTGGGATAGCTAATTGTTCTAGAATTAGATCGTATTTTTTAAAAAGTAATTAGATCGTATAGTATGAGACATAGTTCAAAATTATTAAGTGTGTAAAAAGTATTGTCCTAGCTTTGTTGTACATCATTGCTTAACTAGAACACATCTTGAGAGTGTTTGAGAGTCTTGAGATTCATTGATAGCGCTTTAATTCTTAGAGTCGTTATATTATAATAATCAAATGATCATTACTAACGGATATGAAAGAATAAAGAGTTCACGAACGATTATGATGACATGTGCATGATAAATACACTCGGTTTGCCAAGATTTGATAAGACAAAAGAGTTCAAGTTGGTTGATTGGTCAACGAGTGAAGAGAAGGTTACGATGACATGTGTATGATAAATACACTCGGTCTGCTAAGATTTGACGAAACAAAAGAGTTTAAGTTGGTTGATTAGTCAACGGGTAAAGAGACTGAGTGGAGAGGGTCAGTTGACCTTGGATCTATAGTGATATATAGTCCATCAGTCTCAAGTGCGTAAGCACGAAGAGACTAAGAATGGAGAGGGTCAATCGGTCTTGGATCTATAGTAGTATATAATCCTTCAGTGTCAAGTGTGTAAGCACGAAGAGACTAAAAGTAGAGAGAGCCGGTTGGCCTTGGCCTATAATGGTATATAGTCTCAGTCTAAAGTGCGTAAATCGAAGAGACAAAGAGTGAAAATGATTGATCAACCTTGGGCCTACAGTAGTATGCAGTCCTTCAGCCTCAATTGTATAAGCATGAAGAAACCAAAAGTGGAGAGGGCCAGTTAGCCTTGGACCTACAGTACACATTCCTTTAATCTCAAGTACATAAGCACAAAAATTAATAAGAGAAGGTCAATCGATTTTAGACCTAGTGCAATACATTAATGAATCACTTCAACACATTTTTTTTTACTCATCATAAAATATTTAAATATATTTTTAGTCATTTAAATATAATAATAATTTTTTAATCTTTCAAATAAAGAATCATCATTAAAATTTTTTAATCATTCCCATGTATCAAATAAAAAAAATATAAAATTTATGAAATTGTCTTTACCCGTTTGACTCCTTCAACTTCAAGTTTCTTGACCCTAATTTCCACATATACCGTCAGAGTCTCTATCATTCTCATGTGCCATCGCACAAGAGTCGTGGCACTGGCACCCACGTATTTACATCCTCATTCAAGCTGGTGTACTAATGTTATAAATTAATTTTATATGATAAGTATTTATTATATTTTATTTATGATAAGTTAATTAATTTTTATAAAATTATTTTAAAATTATATAAATAAAAATTTGTGATTTTTTTAATATAAAATTAGTTTACACTCAATCCATTGTCTTTAAATTTATGTTTGATTACTTTCCTCTCTTGTAAAATAATATTTAGAGATATTTCATTTGTATAATATATTTTTTTTTTTGTAAAATAAAAGAAGGAGTAACTGATGAGAGAAAGAAGTATAGAATGAATTATTAATGTAATAAAAAAAAAGTAATAATGTACCTATATATATCGTATCTTATATACAAAAGGATAAATATTTCCTTTGGATGATTGTCTGTCCATATGTTTCTCCTCTCCTCCCAAACATCCATGAACACCATAGATAACAACTTTATGTGGCATTTGTGAAATTAGTCTAGTTAGAAAACCCATCATAATTATGTATTATTAATCAAGAGATTGACACAGTAATATATCGTATTTAAACATGAAAAATCATTTATTTTATGAAAGAATTCTTCTTCAATTTTTATCACCTACAAAATTTTCTTATACCAATATAACACATATTTTAAACGGGATTAGTTTATGATTAAATGAATTGAAAGACATAAAAAAAATAAAATAATGATGTTATTATTCTATTGTGTACAAGTGCATGTGCACAAACACCAAGATCCACTTCTCGGAGGATACTTTACAGTTTACATGCACCAAACACATGCATGGTGGACATGTTCCACCGCATGGTTACGTAAAGAACAACACTGTCACTGTTTAGCATCTCCTTGGATTATTAATTATCTTTATTTTGTATTTGTAAGCAGACAAAACATCACGGTCAGCTTGCACGTGAAAGGAGGAATATTCAATTAATTTCCTTAATTTCTTCTGCTTAAACGTTAATAACTTTAATAATTTTCTAGCCAATTGAATGGTTGCTATACTATCCCATTGTTATATTATATTATCTCTGTTCGTATATAAGAAATATAAGAGAAATCATCGTACCAAGAAAAATAGATAAACCAACTGTTTTAAAGTGTAAATTTAATACCTTGAGCTTATATTACAGACACTTTTATTTATAGTTATTGAAATATTTGATAAGAGAAGAGCTGTAAATATATAACTTTTTCAAAAGACAAAATGATTTCTCCCTAAAAAAAATGACCCATTCAAGAGGGATAATAGCTAAAACTATAAACTACTTTACGATAACTAACATGATTGTAATAATTACTTATTATCAGCATATATAATTCCTATTGAGAGTATACTAACATTTTGAATTTTAATAACTTATATTCTTTCACCTTTTCACATATTATGAAATAAAGTTCCCCATTGTGTGTTGGTTTATATCTAGTAATATAAACGCGCGTTGTTCTCAAATCACTTTCCAATTCTTAAAAATCTTAACAAACGTGAAACAATTATTCCTTCAAGAGGGTTGTTACAACTGAAAAATAAATGGGTTACACAAAAGTCAAAAGTGACTCGAGCAAAATAAGACCAAACAGATAATAATATGCCACTCTTATTTTTAGAAGAACAACTGCGTGATGCAATAAATTTCACGGTTAATTATTGTACTTTGTTCTTGCCTGATTTGGTTCTAATAATTATAGCCCCCAGCTTATCTTCCTCTTTACTCTCTTTTCATTTTCTTCACCTTGTCTTTTGCCGTTTTCTGTGGGAAGTTATTCTTACACAATAAATTTCTATAATTTATTTCATAATAAATAAAAATAATTAGATATGAAAAAATGTGAGCTGAAATAATTGGCATGACAAAAAGATAAAAATAATACTATCTATTATAAAAAATATCACTATATGTTTTTGGCCAAATAATTTTTTTATCCTTTTTTTTAGTATAATCATCGATCATTTATATTTTAAAAAAATTGTTTTAATCATTTATTTTTTTAAACAGGTTCAAAATTATGATTTTGCCTATTTAAAATTGATGGCGTTATTAATTTAAAAAAATTTACGGTAAAAACCATCCCAAAAACATGTTTTTTTTTATTCAGTAAAAAAAAAAGTGGGAGAAACCTTAATACAGTGTCGAATTTGGAGTAATTTTAAATTTTAAATTTGGAATAGCGTTATTACAACATCGAAAAGAAAAGAAGAGGAAAACTAAAAAACATATTTGGTGACAATTTTTAACTATCAATAGTTTTGAATTATTAATGATTTTAATTTTGAATAAAAAAAAGAAATCATTTTAAATATGTTTTAAAAAAAAAAAATAAACTTTTTAAAAAATTAAATGATTGAACTAGTCATTAATTTGACCTATACTTTTCTCTCTCATGCAAGGTCGTTGCAATTGAGTGGCAAGGAAGGACTCTCTCACTATTCACAGACCACAGTGGTGAGCCGGGAAATTTCAACCCTAAGGCCACATCGTAATCTGTGTACCTTCCTAGAGGCTGCAATGATAATGAAACTCAATATTTTTCAAATTTGTATAAAGATTTCTTGGATTTGGCCACGTCTCATAATAATAATAATAATTCACACATCACACGGTCCCATCACTTTCTTTCGATCAGTCATTTATTCATTCAAAACGATGACATATTGACATATTGCCAGGTGTCCAAGTTCTACCCATAACACTTGCAAAACATTCCCATGATTGTTCACGTTTGTTTGCACGTTACTTGTTGAGGTGAGACTGTGTAAGCTAGGGCTCAATCAATACAATGAAAGTTACGTAAACAAAGGTTTTCGAGTGACAAGTGTATAGAATATGAGTACTTTTTTTTTTATAATATAAAAAATAGAAGAAATAGAATGAATACATTATACATAATACATGCACTTTATATTGTATATAAGATAAGATATAAGATGTGGTGCATAAAATTCACACAAACCATGCCTTATCTTGGTCTTTTAGATAAGCTATATATGGAATTTTGGCCACTCAAATTCAACTGTTTATCTGTTGACAATTTATGCATGCGAATAGCACTAATAACCTATCAAGCAGATAATAAACCTGTTTACTTACGGCATAAATTACTGGTTTATTAAACCCTAAATAATTAAAGTTTAGGTTTATGATTTTATTTGTATAATTCTAAATATTTGAGGTGAAATTTAAAAAAGATTTTTTTTAATATATTTTTAAATCACTTTTTTAAGTTTAAACAAAAATTATTTATAACTTTTTTTTTCTTTAGTAATATACAAAAATACGTTCTTAATTTAAATTTATAAAACTATAATTAGATATTTATTATATTTTATAATTTTTTATGCATATATCGTACCTTGCTTCGATCATATAATAACTAATTCTGTAGAATTCCCGTAATATTTTAGATGCCGTGGTTCTTGATTCTTTAAAATATTTGCCCATTCGTATTATATATAAAGCTGTCAAGAAGATTCTACTATAAGGCTTCGTTATTTTCGGTATTTAATTAGTGCACTAACTTACTAAATGTTTTTGTCTTTTAAGGAATCAAAGCATGACTATATTTTCTATACATCACTTTCTTGAATCAAAGTATTGTAAGGCCATGTTACTTTCTTGATTCCGTTTGTCATGTATGTTTAATAGAAGTTAACTAACTGTAGATATAATAAAAAGAAACAAAACAAAATTGCACATATTAAAATTAAAAAATTAAAAGTTTAGATAATAAAATAAAATAGCAATATTTTATAAGTATGAAAAACATTTTTAAGTTATAATTTATTTAGTGTAAGAATTATGTGTATGAAAATTTATTTGAACCAACAATAATCACACAAATCGTAAATGAAATTAATCCAAAATTGAATTAGGATACATTTATAATCTCTTATCTAAAGATAAAAATAAAAAATACATCGCTTTCTTGTCACTTGACCTACCACGAGGTGGAAACCGATGGATGCTTATATTGGGTTTGAGTCCATGATTGTCACATGGACCAAACAACTATCTTGATTGTTACACAACTTCAACCGTCTAGGGATTAGGTATCTTGAGCAATTGATAGCTAGCTTTTTAATTAATTTACTCATTCAATTTAACCTGAAGAAAACTAGCTAGTGTGCATTTTATAATTTATAAAGAAAATAAAGTGGAAAGGCTTAGGTTAGTGATGAGTTTATGACAAAGTTAATTATGTCATAATTACAAGTGCAAAGTCATTGTCAAATGGCAATGAGTGCATCTCTAACAACTACCAACATGTAATTAGATGTCCCCTCTCTTTTCAATTAGGTTGAAATATGATTTTAATCTATTTAAATTTGTAATTTTTTAATGCTAATTCCTGTAATTTTTTTATTTACTTCTAGTCCTTGTAAGTTTCTATAATTTCTATATTTGTTTCATGTAAGCTTTTGATCTTTTTAGAGGCTTTCTACTTTCTTTTTTTGAACATTTTTAATTCCTATAAATTTGGAATTTTGGTGCTTTAAATTTGTGGCTTTACAATATCATATCTGACATTTTTTATTTATTAGTTTCTTTGTTGCTTCACGATTCCTTGATGACTAGTAGAACCTCTATCTTTTTGTTCCTTTTCATTCTGCTGCTACAAGTTGGTCTTCACTACTTTTGCCCACACTTGTTATATTATCCATAAGGGCATACTAAAAGTTACAATTGTAATAAAATATGAAATTTCAGAATAAATTCAATACTTTTATAATGTTATTTTCACTTAAAAAAAAAAAAAACCCACAGAAGATATGTAGATACACACAGGAGACAGCCATATTAAAAAGAAAAGAGAAAGAAACCGTCATTTTCAAATAAGTGTAATACAAGAATTAAAAAGTTATCATTTATTCTGTTTTTTTTTTTTCAAAAGAGTTTTCATTAATTTACAATTAGAAAAAAAATAATTTTAACTTTTAGAAAAATTAATTTCATTTTTTTCTTCATATTTTACTCTCTTAAAAATTCTTCTAAAATAGTATTTTCATGTCCTAATTCTCCAATATAACTACCAATCATTGATGGCGGGTGGTTTGACTCACTTGAAAATTTTGCCGGCAAAGGAGAAGTCACCTACAAGAGAGATAGCGCAAAGTTGGAGGAAATTGGTGCGGGTGTGTATTTCCTGGGGTAGTTTTGGAAAACAAAAATAGAAAAGGGAGTGTGTTAATATCCAGGGCGGTCTAAATAGCAAGCTCTCATACATGAGGCCTTTTTATTAACATATTCAGCATTTTTACTAACATTTGCAGTATTTTTTATAAAAATATGAGACCTTTTTTACTTTATAAAGACTAATAATATTTCTTTTTGCTGGGATCTAAAACGTAAATTTGAGTTGCTTTACTCTCTGTTTACGTGTAATTTTTTTTTTCTTGGATGTGACTGTGATGGAGAGATAAGCCAGCTAATGTGCTTGGGTCACAATTGGAGAAACAAGGAAAAAGGGTCTCTGGAATATACTAAAAAGTAGCCCATGTATTTTGAACGAGTGTCTGCATTGTGATTTGTCTTCATTTTCCTTCTATTTTTACTCTAAATTGTTTTTTTTAATATATATTTATTTTCTTTTTTAAATAAAAACTAATTGAGTTGTAAATCTTGAGAATGAAAATGAAATAAGATTAAATTTTAGATGACGTTTGGTTTTATGGGATATTTTTTATTTTTATTTTTAAAAGATAATTTTTATTTTCATATTTTTAAATATTAAAAAAGTAAAAATATTAAAAGCGTCGTATATTTATTTTTAATTTTCAACATTTTTTAGAAAACATTTTATATATTTTCAAAAATTAAAACAAACCACACTTTTCAAATACATTTTTATTTTCTATAAAAATGAAAACAGAAAACAACCTATCAATTTCATCCTGTCAAAGCAATGATTAAGTGATCTTTTGTTATTTCTTTTTTTTTTTTTTTTTGCTTTATTTCTATTTTTTCCCCTTTTTATTATTTCTATTATTTATTTTATCAATCAATGCATGACAATTTGCACTCCCAAATGATAAGGTGAAGATAAGTGAAAATGGTTTTACACGTTTACATTCCTTTGCCAAGCAACGCTCCGAGGTGGAAATTGAAACACGTGCTAGTGCTATGGGAATTGAATTGGGAACATTGAGAAGTACAAATTGAGAGCTACACGTTGAAATTTCGCCAAAACAGGCTGCTGAAATCACAAAATAAAGATTTGAAGACTTTTATTTTTATAAACATATTTATCATTTGAGAACGTTTTTATTTTTATAAATAATTTTTCTATTCCTGAAATAAAAAATGTCAGCTTGAGAGTTAGTGGAGGCTTGATACAGAAATAATAGGTTATTTTATTTATTTTTCGTGTTTAATTGAATTTTTTTATTATTTGATTATTTAATTAAATTATTTTATTGATAAAAATTATCCAGTTGGGATCTTTCTTGTTAATTAAAATTAAAGAAATGTGTCGATACTCACAATTTATAACAAGGAATTCAAATACAAATTAATGAACATCAAATGATTGGGTTTAGTCTAAGACAAAATTGAATAATCAATTGAAAAGCTAAAAATCACTAAAAATCATTAAAAATGCTAAAAAAATCCAAACCCCAAATCAAATAAAGAAACCCACAAAAAAAACTACTACAAAACAATTTAAACCATAAACAAAAATTGGAAAAACAGTTAAAAATCACTCTAAAGTATTATAAATGGTCTAAAAATCTCTAAAATTCTCTCCAAACTCCTAAAAAATCACAAAATAATACTAAAAAAATGTTTAAATCATTAAAAAAACACAAGGAAAACCGCAAAAAATAAAAATCACCTCCAAACGCTAAACACAATTTTTGAAACGAATTTATCGAAAATTCTAAAAGAACTACCATAGTCATACAACTGTCTAAGCTATAAGAAAAATGATTTCAAACAGTTAAAGAAGGTCCAGAAACCTCAATAATTCCATAAAAATCACTAAACAAACTATTAAAAATATGTCTAAACCATAAAAAATGAAAAGCTAAAACACTCAAAATTGCTAAAAACTTTGTAAAAATCCCTAAAACTCATTCCAAACCCCAAAACTAATTAAAAATTATTAAAAGACATTTAACCGATCAAAGAATTGAAAAAAATATTAAATTTCACTCCAAACTACTAAAAGCGCTCTATAAATCTCTAAAATTTACTCAAAATCCCTGAAAAATCACCATAAACTACTAAAAAAAATTAAAATCATTAAAAAAAATCCACAAAACATCATCTTAGAATGTGTTTAAATAGGAGAATTGGAAAAGATAGATTATTTTTTTTAAGGAATTTGAAATTTTTTCAAATAAAATAAGTAGTTTGGATAAAAAAAAGAAATTCATATATTTTTACAAGGTATTTTCAATAATTAAATTAGTGAAATTTGAAATACCCTAAAAAAAAAAAGTAAAATTTTTGAAATACCTCGCTGGCCTTCTCTTTCACCCTCTCCCATCTCGGCCTTCTCTCTCTCCCACCTAGCCCTCTCTCTCTGATATCTCAGCCCACGCTCTCTCTCCCACTCATCTCCCTCTTGTGACTTTTATTTTAAGTAATTAAATGAAAGGATATCAATTTTAAGTAATTAAATTTCAAGTATTTCAATTACTTTGAATTGTTAAAATATTTTATTTAAACACACACTCTTAGTGATCTTAAAATACTTGATTTCATTCAAAAAAAAAAAAAAAAACTAAACAACAGTCTAAAACACTTTCTTCTAACAAATTGCTAAAAATCACTCCCAAACGATCTAGAAACCCTTAATTTTACCTGTAAATCCCTTAAAAAATGATTGTACAACTGTCTGAATCAACAAAAAAAAAAAAAATTTGAAAAAATCACTCAAAAAAACTGGAAAGGGCTAAAAAGCACATGTCACACTCTTAACACTCCAAATGGTAACATTGGTAAGATTTTAAAAAATTGAGAATAAAATACGTAAAATTAGTTTATTAGAAATTTCATTAAAAAAATAATTAAGGATAAAAAACGATTAAACCTTAGGAAAAACATGGGCGGAATATTTTCTTTTATTCCAACTATCTAGCGCAGCCTGTTTGCAAGATTCTAGTATCTTTGCTTTTGAATTAACAAGTGAATAAAAGAAGTGCAGGTTCATGCACAAACAAAACATAAACAAATACGTTGAGAAGAGGCAAAACGTGAAAATTGGGTTTTGCATTTAATTTTATTTTTGTAACAGATGAGTAACTAAATGCAAATCAAGTTAGTAAAATTGTTATTTATAAACTATAGTAAATAATATATCACTCATTACTTTTAGTTTTAATTTATAACATATAAAAAATTCTTAGAATTTTTCCAATTGTTTCATTTAAAAGTGAAAACACGTTATTTTATTCAATGATGACAAAATAAAATAAATTTTTTTACGGGATCTAATTATAACTATTAGAAACTATTTTTTTTTATATTTTAATTCTTAAAAAAATTAATAAATAATAACTTTTACAAAATTAATTATTAGTTTTATCCATAAAATTTAAATTAATTTTAAGTTTAAATAATTCTTAAAAAAAATACATGTATTCATAGTTTGTTGATTTTTTTTAAAAATTGAAATACTTTTTTGGTCTCAAACACATTCACACCCTGTAATTTTATAATTAAAAAAAAAAGAAACTAATCAAATTTCATAACAATTATAATATATAAATAGATAAATGAGATTGATAATAATGGAAGAAAACATTTAAGGGAATCGAGTTCAATAACTACTCGAATCAACGACTTATTGATTTTTTGGTTAGATTATAATTAGCAATAATATATATTATTAAAATATTACAATTATACCATTAATAATAATATATTATCATATTTAATTTATTATTAAAATATTTTTTTAATATAAATGAATATATTATTAATTATCCCTCCCCTAAAATACGGTTGGTTTTTTTTTAATGAGCCAAAATGATTATCTAAAAAAAAGAATTGTTTTTGATTTTATAACGCGATTTTGAACTATTTTTTTTAATGAATTTGAGACGTAAAATTATTTCATTAGATTCATTTATATGAAAATTATGTAGTTCAACTGATGTACGAACCAAAAAATATTTAAATATAATGAAAACTATGTGAAAAAATGAGTCTCATGAACAATTAAAAAAGAAAATTAATATTAGATTTTTCATGGAAATTTTCACCATGTTTATTTAAAATTTTTAATTCAAATATTAGTTAGGTTTCATAATTTTTATGTAAGTGAATTTAATAAAATATTTTTACGTCTTGAATTAGTCAAAAAATATTCAAAATCGTGTCACAAAATTAAAAATCATATTTATTTTTAAAATAATTATTTTGACTCATTTCAAAAACATAAATAACCAAATTAAAACTTTTAAAACATAATAAAAACTCAAACATAATAGATCAAAAGTAATATTTAACCAACTAATTATTCCTTACACCTCAAAACTACAATTTTAGCCTTTCAAATTTGTCTCAAGTTAATTGATGTTTTCGGTTTTAAATGAAATGTTTAAATTTTAGTTCTAAGTTTACCATCTAATAAATTTCTAGGTTCTTAACTTAATATTTGGAGATCACACAATGGACTCACATTTTAAAATTTAATAGAAGAACTATTCCTTCACCATGAAGAACTTGAGAAGTTCTAATAAGAGTTTTTAAAATGACAGTTCTTAAATTCAAGAATCTATCTTAAGAACTTACACTAAAAATCGTCTAAAATTGTTCCATAATAAATATTATTTTATTAAAATACTTACTTTTCTTAATGTGAAACAATCTTAAACCTTATTCATTTTGATAAGAAGAAAATATAATTAAGTATTCGTTTTTTTAATTATTTTTCACTTTTACGATGTATTCTTATATTTTCAGTGTGTAACGCATCTATAATTTCAATTAATTTTCCATAAAACTTACATTGAAAAATCACACATTTTTTAGTTAAATTTTCTCGTGAAAAAATATTTAATTATCTATGGTAATTATTTTCAATCACTTTATTATCGATTTAATTATAACTCTATATTGATGAGATGAATCAAATGATGGATCAAAATGGTCAACGATAAATCACTTGCCGGTCCCCTATTTTTTTATTTATTATCTTTTCTTTCACTACTTTTTTTCTTAATTACTTTTTTTTAATCCAATAAATTGTTCATGTGTAAGAGCATTTACAAAGATAAAGTTATTAAAAAGAGTGATAATATTTTTTTTGGGTCTTGTAGTTTTACATAAGTTTAAACATTTTACACTACGATTCTTTTCAATGATAAAAATATTAAAGAAAATAATTAATTTAATTTTATGAATACTACTATATTTAAAAAAATATTATTTTTGATAATAATTTTTAAGCAATCGCTCGTTTGTCTAAGCAATGCCACATCATTTATTCTCATGAAAAAAGAAGAAGTTAAACAACATTAGTTAATTTAAACAACTCAGACAAGTGTTTAATCTTTGTAGAATTAAAAACCTTTCTTTCTTGTCATTACTCATTATCGTGTTCTGGTTCAATAATGGAAGCTCCCATTAAACATGTCTTTTGTGTTTTTATTTTTGAACTATTGTAATTTTGATTTATTTAGTTTCATAAATCTATGATTTTATTCTTTCTAATTTTTTTTGTTTATTATTAGAACCTCTAATTTTATAAATTAACTATTTTAATCTCCTATTTAATTATTAACTAATAATTTTAATTAATAAAATCAGACTTAATTGTATTTTTGGTATCCCAAGTTCACAAATTTTGTAATTTTGGTCCCTCAATTCTTCTTTTCTGTAGTTGTAGTACTTTTGTTAAAAAAATGTCAATGTATTGACAGTTAAAAATAACACTGACTTTCACTTAAAAGTGTGTTTACCATTAAAAGTCAATATCAATTAAAACCCAAAAGGTTATGTTTTGTAAAATTAACTTAGCTCAAAGCTATAAATTAGGAGTTGAAAAGTTGAAAGTAATTGATATCTCATAAGCCATTTGATTTAATTGAAAGTGCTTAGTAAATCTAACTAATAAGCTAGCCGATAAATATCAAATGACATAAAAAAATATATTTAATATTTTAAATATTTAAATTTATTTCTAATAACTTATCATCTTAAAAATTTGAATAATAATTAAAAAATAAATAAATTTAAATATATGCATGTCTATAATTATAAAATATGACAAATAATATCTTCCAGTTATGATTTTCATTTTGTTAATTTTTAACAAAAAAAAATAAGCAAAAGTCTTGTAAAATTTAATCTCTTTTTATTGTGGTTTTCATACTACAAAATTAAGTATATATAATTTTTTTTTCATCTTTTGTTTAATAATGAAATCATGTCAAGAATTGAATTAATATAATTTTAAAAAATCAATAAATAATTATAAAATTAATATGATTCAATAATTTCTAATATTAAAAAACAATATAACGATGATAACAAACTATTTAAATGTTGTACATGTATAAAAATATTAAATTAGATGATGAAAAATTTTAAAATAAATAAAAAGATAAAATAAAATTTTAAATAAAATATCGAGAATAAAATTGAAAAATAAATAAATTAATAGCTTAAAAAATAACTTATTTTCCATAAATTATTTCAAATAGCTTATCAAATAAGTTATTTGGAATGACTTATAAAAAAAAACTATCAAAATAAATATATATATCAAAAAGCTTATTTTGATTATGACCTTACCCAACTCACACTTTTTTTAATATTTGTCTTTAAAAAAATAATTTGACCCTTTTCTTTTACACTGAATTTGACCCCCCTTCTTTAATACATTTACTAATGTGTCCCTATTAAGCTATTACTATCCCCATCCTCTTTCTACCACGCGTCTTTTAAGTCTAATCAATACTTCACCAACCATTTCCCAGTCGCCACAATAATGATGGGTTCCTTCTCTAAATTTTCTCTTCTCTTTCTTCTCATTTTCTCCTATGCTTTGGTCACTTTTGGAGCCACTTTGCCACAAAACGAAGGTAATACACACTCACTTGTTGATCTAAGTCATTTTATTCCGATTATGCTTAAGTTTTATATCTTTGTGTGTACTGTGATTGATTAGTGCAAGCTCTGGGAGACATAGCTAAGACAATTGGTAAGGAAGATTGGGACTTCAGCGTAGATCCTTGCAGTGGAAAGAGGAATTGGAAATCTTCGACTCAGTTGCAAGGTTCAGAAAATGCTGTGACCTGTAATTGTTCCTTTGTTAACCACACCGTTTGCCATGTTGTAAGCGTGTACGTTTTTCTCACTTTCTTATCTTTCTCTCGAATATATTTTTTTAAAAGATTTTTATTAAATAAATTTTACTTTGAATAACTTTTAAATCGTGGTGTACGACGGTGGCATCATCTTAGTATATATTGATAGTGTATATGTTATAGTTAGATATTTAAAATAACAATAAAATTTTACGGACTTGCACAAAAAAAAAATATTTATTCAGAATCTAAAAATTATTTAAGTTGATACTTTTTTATGATGAAATATTTCCAAAATTAAAAAAATAATAATCTGTAAAACAAACGTCTCCTTAAAAATTATCGTATAAATATATCTTACATTTTTAATGTATTTATTTAAAGTAAATCCATTAAGAAAATTAAATCACGGAAAGAAAAATAATTAATTTTTATGTTGACTTGTAAAAAGAAAAAACAAATGTTGAAGCTGACGATACCTAACGAAATAACAGTATTAGTAGTATGCTATTACTCTTAATTTTTTATTCAATAATTTTGGTTAGTGATAACATTACTTTTCGTCTCTTGTTGTTGACCACTAGTCAATTTCATTGGGTATATTTTTAATATTTTCCTTGTTATCTAGATTTTCTATTACATCCTTTTAGATATTTTTTTATTAGTTAAAATTTATTAAAAAAATACATTTTTTTATTGTTTAAATTTCACGTCTTATATAATAAATATTTCTTACAGTTATATTAGATTGATTGGAAAGAGTATATGCTTTTTTTTTTTTGTGTGTTCTTTTATTATTGTTGAACACATGTTATTACTCTTTGTCTTCTAAAATAAATTTGCTTTCTACACTGGTTAATATGTTGTCTACACTCCTACTTACTTTTTGTATATCTGATTTGCTTCATGCACACCCAAAAGGTCTCAAATAGTCAAAAACACCCCTAAACCTATATCGCATGCCACCTAACACCGCCCCTGCTCACCACCATGCGTTACCTAGTTTGGATGAGTTTATTTGTAGGGTTACAAGAAGCAATCTCGGGGGAGTAGAAAGTAGAGTAGGAATGTAAAAAATAAATTTATTTTATAAGTAACGATGTAATATCGATAACGTATATTTCATTTGTCACATTATCATTTAACATAAAATATGAAAACAAAAATTTAGAAGAAAAAAAGAGAAAGAAATATTAGGAATATACTTTCTAACATATTATTTTGGACACATTTCTTCTAAATAGTCAAAATTTATCGAAAATCATAAAATTGGATAGATCTTGCATCCAATTAAATGCCTCTCCTAATTTTATAATTTTCAATGAATTTTGATCAATTAGATAAAATGTGTTGAAAAGAGAAAAAATGTGTTTAAAAGTATAACTATAGTACTCCTCAAAAAATAATTTAGGTAAAAATCTTAAAAAAAAAGTATATTACACCTTTACATGTATGAAAAACAAATTTAAATCTTAAAAATATTATTATAAATGAAAAGTTATCAAATAATATTAAACTCATCAAATAATATATATTTTTTTATTTAGTGGAAGAGAAAATGAAGAAAGAAAACCTTCATTGATTTATCAAGTTCTGCAACCTGCAATAACAGCTTCATGGTTTTTAATTTAATGGCTATGCAGAGTTTTAAAATCACAAAATCTTTCGGGTAGTGTCTCACCAGAGTTTGTCAGATTGCCTTATATCCAAGAAATGTATGTATGGTGCAATGTAACGTTCTTAACTTGCAATCTCACTTTCACAATATACACTTTGCTTCACTTACATTTGATTCATTAATTCTTTTTCTTTGTTGTAGTGATTTCACTCGCAACTACCTTAATGGTACAATTCCCAAACAATTGGGAACCTTAAACCTTGTCAACATGTAATGTTTCATGCTTTGTTCCTTTGGTTTCACTTTCATTTTCCATTCCCATCATGCATGAACGACCCAATTTGAAATATTCAAAATCAAACACTATTATTTGATTAGGTTTCTCTTGATAAGGAGGATAGAATTAAAGAACATGGATTTTTTTTTTTTTTTGTCATTAAGGCTTCATATTTTTAATTTGTTATATTGTACATAATTCTAAAACATAATTGATGAATTTAATTGTACAATTTTCCTTTTGGTAAGTTCTTTTCAAGGCAACCGTCTAACTGGTCCAATCCCAAAGGAGCTTGGAAATATCATGACTCTCAAAAGTTTGTAAGTTTATGATTTTTTATACAAGAACTAGTGCACTGATAGTGTAACATAGTTTTGTAATGATAATCACAACTCTTTATTTATAATAAATCAATTAACTTAGATGAATTTAATTTAAAATGGACAGAGTATTGGAGTTCAATCAATTATCTGGAAATCTTCCTTCAGAACTAGGGAATCTTGTTCAAATTGAAAGACTGTAAGCCCTTTTGAAAATAGTTTTTGGAGTCTGTTTAGATACACTACGGTAGAATGATTTTTAGGAAAATAAAATATGAAAAAAAATGAAATTAATTTTTATAAAAGTGTTAAAATTGTCTTTTCTAATAACTAATTAGTAGAAATCCCACATTTAAAAAAAAAAACATAAATATGAGAACTTCTACTAATTGACTATTATATAAGACAATTATAACTTTTAGAGAATCTAATTTTTCTTTTTTCATATTTTCTTTTTTAATAGTTATTCTAGAGTAGTGTGTCAAAAAAGATTTCGATATCACTTTTAATTTAGTTGATTGATATTAATTTTTGAAACTAAATTTATTGATTATTTGGTGCATATTGTATAACTTCAATTGATTATTTGTTGTTGATTTAGGCTTTTAACCTCCAACAATTTCAGTGGAGAGTTACCTGGAACATTGGCTAAGCTCACAACGTTAAAGCATGTGTAAGCTTCTTGATTTAATATGCTAGAGTGTATTGAATTTGATATGAAAATGGCCTAAGCTCAATCTTAGGGTTTGAATAAGCTTCATCGGAAGCATGTCTGGGAAGAGAGTAAGAAAAAACAAAATCATTTTTTCCATAAGTTGAAATTAACTTTTATATTAACTAATGTAGAAGTCCTTTCATTTTTCAGAGAAGTTACATGAGAGAATCTTTACAAATTAACTAATGCAGAAACTAATTTTTAACTTATAGAAAAATTTATTTCATTTTTTTATTTTTATTTTCTCATCCTAAATAAAAGTGCTTCTGGACAAACTAATCCACACAAGCTGAAATTCAACTTTATTTAGAAGAATTGGGGTGACAAGAACCAAGTTCTTATGTTTGGTTTTAGAGGTTTTGATACCATATCAATAATCAGCCCCTCTAAAAGATTAGGAAGTTAGTTGAAAGGATTATGTTTGGTTTTATATTTCTAACATAATTTCCTTCTATTTGTGGCTTGCCCTCCAACAATGCAGGCGTATTGGTGACAATCAATTCTCCGGAGCAATACCCAATTTTATACAGAGCTGGAGAAATCTTGAGAAACTGTGTGATTATTTTCTTTTTCTCCTTTTCTTTAATGAACTTCAGTTGTTTTAAAGGCTAGTTGGGTAAGTTTCTTTAAAAGTATTTATAGGAGAAGAAAAAAGAGAAATAGTTTCTCGATAAGATAAAATTAATTAATTTGTAAAAATTCTCTCATATAAATTTTTTAAAAGATGAGAGCTAAATTAGTTAAGGTAGAAACTAATTTTAATTAATGAAAAAATTCATTTTATTTTTTCTTCTTGTTTTTATTTTTTTTTAGAAATGCTTCTAGTAAAGTTTATACAAAGAGTCCTAAATTGTTTTAGATAATGTCACCTTATCCAAAGCATTTTTCCCCATAAATATTTATATAGTGTGATGCAAGGGAGTGGTTTGAGTGGACCAATTCCTTCAGGAATTTCTAGTCTGAGAAACCTTACTGACTTGTAAGTATGGTACTTTCTAATGAAATCAAGATTTCAAAATTAACATGCTCCTTATGCTCCTTTGAATAAGTGACTAAAACATGATATGCAGGAGGATTTCCGACTTGAATGGACCTGATTCACCATTTCCACGACTTAATAATATGACAAATTTGGAAACACTGTGAGTCAAATTATCTGATTATGATTATAATATTTCGGGCTTAAATAAATTTTGAATTATTATAAAATACTTCTATTTTACTTTTTAAATCTCTATCACATTTGTTATGTTTTAAGTCTTTATAATATTTTTTGTTTTGTTTTGGATCCTTATCAATAATGTGACATCATCTCAATAGTTAGTTAAGTGATAACGTGACATCATCTCAACATATTAATGATTGAGATGATGTTGCGTTATCGGTAGGGACAAAATATATATATTTTATGAGGACCCAAAATATAATTAAATTTTTATAGGAATTCAAAATAAAAAAAAGGTATTTTATACCGAACCTAAAATTATTTAATTCAAATTTTTTACTATTCAAGTTAATGTTGTAGCTAGCACTTTACTTATTTTCTGATTGGTTGCCAGAATGTTGAGGAGTTGCAACATTACAGGATCCTTGCCTAACCATCTTGGAAGTTTGACTACTTTGCAAGAGTTGTAAGTGTTAATTTATTTTCCTTTCCTTTAAGTTCTTTTAGGATGATAAATCTTGATTTTTATTGGTGTATTTTGGCTTAATTACATTTTTGATCTTCTAAAATTTTATTTTTTTAAATTTTGGTCCTCCAAATTTTTTCGAGCACTTTTAGTTTTCTAAAATTAATTTTTTTTTGGCAGTTTTGGTATCTGTTAACAAAATAATATATAACTATTTTAAAATTAAGTTAAAAATCAACCTAGTTCCACCTAGCACTACACCGTTGTTACCATCACTGTCACCATCACACTTAACCCATCAACAAATACAAATTAACATAGTTAACGTTCAAAACTATAGTAAAAAATATCAAAGGTATCAAATTTGCTAAAACAATATTGGAGACAAAAAATGATAGAATTTTTTTTTTGAAGGAACAAAATTGCGAAAAATTAAATTTTGGTGACTAAAAATACAATTAAGGCTTGTATTTTAGCATAATTGGAAGCTTGCAAAATTCTTGCATATTGCACTCATTATTTGGTGAAGAACTCCAACATATTTGTTTCATTCACTGCATTATAGGGGCTATACTGAATGTTCGTTTAATATAGTTTTCCCCTTAGAAAATAACATATTCTAACTGTAATTTCTTTTCCAGAGACCTCAGTTACAACAAATTAACTGGACCAATTCCGAGCAGTTTTGATGGTCTTCAGAAATTGAATATGCTGTAAGAAATTTCTGTAACTTTCCAATTAGATTACACCAAAATAATCTCAAAACATTTATGAGTATCTAGATAATGCTATTCTTTTTCATTTGATTGTCTTCAATTTTAGTTTGAAAATGGTAACAGTTCTTACAGGGTTATTTCCATTATACAGTATCATGGCATGGATTTTCTAACTACAAATATGGTTGTTCAACAAAAGACTTTATCTGATTGTTTTTTCTGTAGTTCTTTTTTATTTGGAATTAATGCACACATACATCTGTCATTTGATTTTCCTTGAATGTTGATAACAATGTTAAACCTATGAAATAAACATTTTCTCCATCAGATAATTATGTTTCTGTTTCTGTTTGAGGGAAAAAACAATGGAAAAAAAAAAAAATGGATAGGAAAACCAATAAAGGGAATTAAGGAGTAGGAGAGCAGACAGAAATATTGATCATTGGAATTCATTTATGTTGGTCACTGAATTGAAATTACTAATAATTTTTTTTGGAAAAAGTTAAACATATTACTAATATTGGTTTGGTAAAACCAGATAAATCTTTGATGATCATACATAAAATTTTGGTTAGAGTGTGTTTGAATAAACTTCTCTAAAAATCCTCGAGAGAAGAAAATATAAAAAAAAAAGAGTTTTTTTATAAACTAAAAATGTTTTCTTCAATAGTTATTTTATAGGAAATTTCTCATATATCTTTTTTAAAAAATGTGGGACTTCTACAAATTATCTATTGGAAAAGACAATATTAGTTTATGAAGATGTTCATCTCATTTTAGCTTAAATATGTTTTTAGTCATTCATACAGAGTTTTTCTATTTTAGTCTTTCAAATTAAAAATCATTTTTCTTAATCTTTAAATATGATAAATGTTATTTTTAGTCATTCTACGAAAAATTGTCAAACAAGATATACAAATCTTATAATTTGTGATAATTTTTTTATCGTTAAAATCAAATTGTACCGATAAAAAACCATCACAAATTATAAAATTTATATACATTGTTTAATAATTTAGACTAAACTATGGGAAACAACATTTTTCACATATGAAAGACTAAACAAACCAAACTTTGATATCAGATACTAAAAAAATATCCAATTTGAGAGGAAAAAGAACATTTAAATTTTTCATTTTTTTTCATATTTTATTCTAATAAACGTGTCTCTAACCCATACTTCACTAGTCTGTGTTTCATGATTTGACTTCTTGATATTGGTGTTACTAGGTTTTTAGGTGGGAATCATCTCACTGGATCGCTGCCTCAGTGGATAGATAAACCTGACTTTGTGTGAGTTACCTTTCAACTGATACCTATGTGATTTATTTAGCAATTCAAATATTTTTCTAGTATAATGGTACTCTTGCACTAATTATTTGTTACTTTTGTGTGTTTCAACTTTTGGCCTGGTGCATTTTGTGCCATATATGTAAAATAAATTCTAACCACATAATTAAGAGGAGAGATGACATTGGACAAAAAGAACAGTTCCACGTGCACATGTATAAGAGAGAAATAATGTCTGAGCATATTTAGATATGTTAAAAACAAAATTCTGTAATTTTCAATAAATTCCAGCTAATAATAAGAGAGTTCAAGAGAGTATGCTATATAAAGTGTGTGTTTCTAACATTTTTTTCTAAATTTTATAGAAAAATAAACTTCAAACTTGTACCATACGTTTTGATATTATTACATGCTATACTTTGCTTTTGTTTCTTTCAGCACAATCTAGGCAATAGCATTTTCTTTTATAGATAAACTGAATCATTTGAGAGAAAAATAATTCAGATCAGCTATTCTTGAATATAAACTTGAAGAAAATGGTCATACAACAGTTTCTCACTATTTAATTAGTTATTATAAGATTATTTATTTATTTTGATATAGAAGAATTAAAGAAATAGTATTAGTGTATAGAAAAGTAATACAACCAAGGAGGAGGATAAGATATCAGCTTTACTAAGGATTTAGCATCTTAAAAGCTTAAAATATTATGTAAAGACACATGCATTGATGGTTAATTTTATATCTTGGACACTGTTATACAGAAAAAAAAAATGTTGACTACAAGTCTAAAGGAAAGGAAGGTGAAGTCTAATATTGAGTAGAAATAAAAAAGTTGAGCAACATATAAATGAAAGAAATTCAAACCTTAAGATTTTAAGATAAAATGTGGTGTCAAATTTAAATTCACATTGCCATAAGGCTTCACCCTCCTTGTTCTTGCCAAAGCCTTTGAACTTCATCAAAAGAAACTACTCCAAACTCTAAAACACACCTGATATTTTCCAAAAGAATAAAACTTAAAAGTTTGTTTAGATATACTACTTTAAAAATATCTTTATGAGAATAAAATATAAAAAAAAATGAAATTAGATTATCTAAAAGATAAAATTATCTTCTCACATAATCAACTAGTAGAAATTTTCTCATATACCTTATAGAGAAGTTACTTTTTAAAAAAATTAAATTTTTTTTTCATATTTTCTTCTCCTATTTTTTATAGATCAGTGTGTCTAAATAAACCTTTATATAGTTTTGGTGTTGTTGTCCATCAAAATTGTAGTTTTATCATGGAAATTAATCAATGTCAGCATTTAATGCTGACTTAAATTGCATGAGTATTGAGGTGAGACTGTAGCTTTAATAAGAGAACAACACCAAGAGCATCTAACAAACTACTTATAAGTTTTCTCTTTGCCAAAACTTCAAATCTGATTACTCCGCAAGGATGTAGTGCTTAAGAATGTAAACAATATATGGCAATGCATTTTTACTTTTAGCTAGAACCATATATTAGCACACATGTAAGAAGAAAGAGCTGTGTGAGGCCTATAGAACTGTAGCATGTCAGTATTGGATAATCAAGATGAAAACCTTTTAACTTAAATAAGTTTTGTATCTTTAAAAAATACCAATTTTTTAATTTAAGTGCCTGAATGTTTTTAGTTGATTTGGGTCCTGAATTTTTTTTTTAATCCTTATTGATGATGTGATATCATCTCAATGATTGAGATGATGTCACCGATAAGGACTCAAAATAATATTAAAAAAATTTCAGGAACCCAAAATAATGCATAAAAATTTTAGGAATTCAAATTAAAAAATGAATATTTTTTAGGAATCTAAAACTTATTTAAGTCAAAACTTTCCATATTTTTCTACTAATATTTTTACAATTCTTATGATGAATCAAGTCCATGAAGTCAATATTTTGTATGATCTTAGTTTCTAAATCAAACATTTTATGAACCATATACAGCGATCTCTCATATAACAATTTTAGCATCAACAACAAAGAGCAGCCTGCTTGCCAACATGGAAGTGTGTAAGACTCCCAATTTTATACTTTTTTTCCTTTCTTATGTGTCTTTTTAGTTTTGTAGTTTTAAGAAGCTACCTGATCCTTGACCATTTACCGCATGCCTCAGGAACTTGTTTGCTTCATCTTTGAATGGAAACAGCTTGTAAGTGTTATGTTCTTAATGCTATGTTTTTTCACTAAATTTTAACAAAAAAATTCAGGTTATAATTTGTGCTGATTTGTCCCACCTTCCTCCTTTTCTCTTCATTTTATTTTTTCAGAGGAAGCGTTTCATGTTTGCCAATCAGTCAGTGTCCTAAAAGTAAGCCAATCTTGAATTTCACTGTACTATTAATTTTAGAGCAAATTACAGCTGCATCATATTAAGATTTTATCAAATTACATATAGTTCTATATTTTTTTTCATACACTAACACATTCCATGTATATTTTAAAACATTACACTGACACCCTCAAAACATTACATTAACATTCCCTCAATGGAGACGAAAGTAATGATTTTAAAAACAAGGTGGGTGCTTGTGTAACTATATGAAACTTCATGTGTTGATACTATAATTTGTTCATAAAGAAGGAAGAGGGATGACAATTTTGTGTAGATCACAAGGATTTAAACAGGATTAATACAATGCCCAATAAGTTCTCAATTCCAGTAAATGATGAATTATTAGATTAACTAGGACCTACAATTTCTTCTAAGCCAGACCAAAAATCTAGAATCTAGATATCACCATATTAGATGAAGGAGGAAGATATCACAAGAAAACTACCTTTTGGCTTTGCTAACACCACTACATTTTAGTCTTTAATGAACGATACTTCAACCTTTTCTTAGAAAGTTTGTGTTGGTTTTTTCTGACAATATATTGGTTTATAGTCCCTTTATTGAAGAGCTCGTGGAAAATTCAATTGAAAGAGAATAATATCTTAAGTGTAAACAAGAAAAAAAAATGTAATTTTGCACAACCCAAATAAGGTAGACCAATTGCATTTTTTGAGCCAAGGCCTTTCTGAAAAGATCTCAAAATAAATCATCATATAAATGCAAATTGATGGAAATGGTGTATGTAATAAAGAAATGCTAAAAGAAGAGTGATTCAAGTGCGCATTCAAATTAATTGGATATGACATTGAAATACAATAAAGATGAGGAACAAAGAATAGAGCAGCTGATGCACTCTCCCACTGAATGATGGTTTTAGCAAAACTTATGATGTGGAGAATTGGTTTGAAGAAAGTCCTAAATCCTAATGATGCACATTTACAAAAGATCATACAAAAATGAATAGTGAGTCCTGAAGCACATAGGGGTTATCAGAAGCTCAACAATAATACTTATCTTATTAGCAAAGTTCCATAGTAAGTCTATTGGGAGGGTATGAGAAGACGTTAAGCTATTTAGAGCTGAATGTGATGTGGGTCTGTTTGGATAAATTTAACAACTTTTAGGGGTAAAAAATATGAAGAAATAATGAAATTAATTTCTCAATAATTTAAAATTGTCTTCTCTTATAACTAATTAGGAGAAGTCTCACATTTTTTAGAAAAGTTATACAAAAAAGTTTCTATAAATTAACTATAAGAGAATGTAATTTTAAGTTATGAAGAAGTTCATTTCATTTTTTTTTTTATATTTTTCCTCCTAAAGGTTATTCTTGTAAAGTTTATCCAAACAGGTTCTATGTCAACAAATCAAGTATGAGACTTTCCCATGCAAGGATCCTACAACCACTTTAATAGAAGGTGGGGGCTATGACATACAATTTAGAACTGGCAGATCAGAGTCTTATACATCCTTTATTCAACATCTTGTTATTAAAATGAGAAGCAGGCACATAGCACTGGGACTCAGCTACTTCCCTCATTCATTTATGAATAGTATGAGTTAGAGGTCATGCCTACCAAGGTTCTGCAATCAATAAAATTCTGCATTCTTTCTATCTTTTCGAATCCAGATCTAGTAGAATGTTAGAAACAGGGGGATGCAAAAGTAAAGTCTTTTATGTATAATTTTGGATTAATATGGTCCTATTATTTGTTTTTTTTAATTCAATTGGATCTTGATATTATTTGTTTAATAATTAGGTATTGTTATTTATTTTTTATACTCAATTGGGTCTTAATATTTGTTAAAGGAGATAACGGACATACATAATTGAGTATTTTTAACAAATATTAGGACTCAATTGAACACAAAAAATAAATATTAATGACCTAATTGATTAGACAAATAGTATTAGGATTTAATTGAACATAAAAAACAAATAATATCAAGACCCAAATTGATCACAAAAAACAAATAATAAGACATAAATGGGTATTAAGCATATAATTTTTTAATATGATTTATAATACTAATTAATTTTTAAGTGATTGCTAACCAAATTTTGATTGTCCCAGTTTCATATTCTCTCTATATAAACTGTGGTGGAAAGCTTGTTTTTGATGGAAATAAGACATATGATGATGACTCGGGTGAGACTGGACCAGCAAGATTTCGTAACGTTGGAACAAATTGGGCACTTATCAACACTGGTCATTTCTTTGATAGCAATCGTTCAAACTACTATACTTGGACTAATACAACCAAGCTCACAATGGGCAATGCTGAACTATACATGAATGCACGCGTTTCTCCAAATTCTTTGACCTATTATGGATTTTGCTTGGGAAATGGAAACTACACTGTAAATCTCCATTTTGCAGAAATAATGTTTACCAATGATGAAACATATAGCAGCCTTGGAAAGCGTGTATTTGACATCTATATCCAGGTTTATATTTTTTTTTCAAGTTTAAATAAGTTTTGGGTCTCTAAAAGATATCAATTTTATAGTTTGAGTCCTTGAAAATTTTTTGGGTTGTAAATTGAGTCCTTGAAAATTTTTAATTTTATTTTGAATCTCTACTGATAACGTAATATTATCTCAACTGTTGATATATGTTGAGATGGTGTCACATCATCACTTAATTAACAGTTGGGATGATATTACATCATCGGTAGGAACTCAAACAAAATTAAAAAAATTTCAGGAACCCAAAACAGCACAAAAAAAACTTGAGGAACTCAAACAAAAAAATTGATATTCAAAACTTATTCAAGATTTTTTTTATGGTACCAATCTCTTTGAGAACTTCATGATATATGCCAAATTCAAATTCTTTAGTAATATTTGATGTAAACCAAATTTTCAAATAAGCTGAAACTATGTTACAAAATGAAATAATAATGTAAAATAGTGTTTGACCAATTTTTAACATTTTTTCAACTAATTACCTTCATATATTTTTGTGTGAATTTTGATATATATTTCAGAGAAAGAGGTTGGTTAAGGATTTCAATATTGCAAAAGAAGCAAGGGGTGTAGGTAAGGCGGTAGTTAAAAATTTCACAGTTGTTGTAACTAAAAATGCATTGGAGATTCGATTATATTGGGCTGGCAAAGGAACCACTTCTATTCCATTTAGATCAGTTTATGGTCCTCTTATATCAGCTATATCCGTTCATTCTAGTGAGTTGTACTTCTCTAGTTTTTTGTTTTATTCCATCATCTTTAACTTCTATTCTAATTAACTTTTGCATAATAATCTTGCAGATTTTGTGCCCCCATCAGAAAGTGGTACTAGTAGTAGTAGTAGTAATAGAAGAATATCCGTTGGGATTGTGGTTGCAATTGTGATTGCTGGAGCAATTATTATCATCTTGGTATTTGGTATATTGTGGTGGAAGTGCATTTTAGGAAGGAAAAGATCAGTGGCAAGAGGTAATCACCTTGATGTGAATCAATGAACATGATTTACATCGTTTTGCATGAAACATCATGAACTGTTAAAAAAGAAAAAAAAAGTTTAAATAAGTTTTGGGTCTCTATAAAAAAAAATATGTTTTGAGTTCTGTAATATATATATTTTTTCTTTGAATTCCTATTGATAACGTGACATCATCTCAACAATTGATATATGCTGAGATGGTATCATGCCATTGCTTAATTAACTAACAGTTGAGTTGATGTTACATCATTAGTAAGGATACAAAACAAAAAAAATATTATAGAGATCCAAAACATAACAAAAAATTTATAAGGATCTAAAGTAAAAAAAAAAAAAAAAAAAAAAAAATTTAAATATATATATATGTCGACTCGTATGAGAACTGCATTTTTATGTGAGAATGAGAACAGACATTCTCATCTGTTGGATTAAATTTGATGGTAAGGATTAACACAATTATTTAAAAATTAACATACACCTACTTCATTTGATCTTTTTGCTTCCCTTTTTCGTTGCATCCAAAATTAATTTTTTTTTACCAAATATTAAAAGAATTATTTTATCACATCCTAAAATATTAAAAACTTATGCATCACCGCCACCAAGAGTTGCCCCTATCACTATGACCACTGCCATCACCGCCCACCACCATCAACATGGTTACCATTGTTGTTAGGGCTACCATCACCGCTATCATCATGGTTGTCATTCCCGTTGTTGTCGATAAGGCCACCGTCACCACCACTGTTCTTGCCACCACCAGGGCCACCATTACCGCCACCATCATGGTTGTCGTCTTCAATGGTGGCAGTGGCGGTGACAACAATGGGAACAACAACCATGATGGTGGCAGTGATAGTGGCTCTAGCGGTGGTGACCATGTTGGCGGCGGTGGTCATTGTGATAGGGCAACTCTCAATGGCGGTAATGATAAGTCTTGGATATTTTAGGATGTGATAAAATAATTCTTTTAAATATTTGGTAAATATTTTTTTTTTTAAAATTTTGGATGCAGTGAAGAGGGGAAGTAGAAATATCAAATAAAGTAGGTGCATGTTAATTTTCAAATGATTGCGTTAACCCTTATCGTTTAATTTAATCTAACGGATGAAAATGTCTGTTCTCATTCTTACATAGAAATGCAGTTCTCATACAAGTCGTCCCCTATATATATATATATATATATATATATATATTTTTTTTTTTTTATAAGGACCCAAAACTTATTTAAGCCAACAAAAAAATATTATATGAGGGACATAAATTATTTGTAGATCTTAGTGTTTTCTTATAAATTCAATTGACCTATGTTCATATCTATTTTTCTAACTCCCTTGAAGAAAGTACCAAATGGTAGATCCAATGAAGCCATCATCTTTTTAAATGTATGATACCTTTTTCTTTTGTTTGCTTCTATTGACAGAACTAAAGGGTTTAGAATCGCAAACTAATTTATTTACCCTACGACAAATCAAGGCAGCAACAAATAACTTTGACAAAGACTTCAAGATTGGAGAAGGAGGGTTTGGTCCTGTTTACAAAGTACATTCTCTTACAATCTACCACTTTTTCCTTATCATAATAAATGAAACACTATAATTGTGTTAATGTTTAATGAAATGTTATTTTCCAACTATATACCATTTTAGGGTGTACTATCAAATGGCACGTGGTAGCGGTTAAACAACTTTCTACTAGGTCAAGGCAAGGGAATCGTGAATTTATAAATGAGATAGGCCTGATTTCCGCTTTGCAAAATCCTTATTTAGTTAAGCTCTATGGTTGTTGTATGGAGGAGGATCAACTATTACTGATCTATGAATACATGGAAAACAATAGTCTTGCTGGTGCTTTATTTGGTAATTCTTTTCCTCTACTTTCCACCAATCTCATTTAGGTTTATATAATAATGGACACAATCTTGTTCATGCAACTTATATTCAAATGCTGTCTACTTTCCATCAAAGCCAAAAATGATGACCTTGAGAAATGTCCGTTGAGATTGGATTGGCGAACAAGGCAAAGGATTTGTGTTGGTATTGCTAAAGGCTTGGCTTACCTTCATGAAGAATCAAGACTGAAGATTGTTCATAGGGACATCAAGGCCACTAATGTGTTGTTGGATAAAGATCTCAATCCTAAGATATCTGATTTTGGTTTGGCCAAGCTTGATGATGGGGATAAAACCCACTTGAGCACTAGAATAGCTGGCACTTAGTGAGTTCCCATATATTTCCTCTTTTACCATTTTGTATTGATCTTTATCCAGCTATATTTTGGACATATTTAACATACTATAGAAAAATAAAGAGAAAAATAAGGCTGAAATAAGTTTTGGGTTCCTATAAAATACTTCTTTTTTACTTTAAGTCCCTATAAATTGTTTACTATGTTTTGGGTCTCTATTGATGACGTGACATCATTCAACTGTTGATATATATTAGGATGGTGCCACATAATCACTTAACTAATGGTTGAGATCATATCACGTTATCGGTAAGGAGCCAAAACCAAAAAAATATATATTATATGGACCCAAAACATAACAAAAAATTCATAGGAATCTAAAATAAAAAAAAAGTATTTTAAAGAAACGCAAAACTTATTTAAATAAAAAAATAATAGAGGTCATATATTGAACAACACCATCCTTAATTTAAATTGAACTCATCCTAGTTTATTGCAAAAATATAAAAAGAATGTACTTTGTCGAGTTACTGTAATAATTGATGAATTCTCAATATTGCAGTGGGTATATTGCTCCTGAGTATGCAATGCATGGTTATTTGACAGACAAAGCAGATGTCTACAGTTTTGGAATTGTGGCATTGGAAATCGTTAGTGGAATGAGCAACACCTTAAGCCTGCCTACACAAGAATGCTTCTCTCTCCTTGATTGGGTAAATTTGATTTTGAGAATATCTAGCATGGTTGTGTATATTTTGTTGGACAAAATATGTTTTTCGTTGCGAAAGTATTGAACATTTTTGTTTATAGTCTCTAATGTTTTGTTTTACTGGTCTTAGTCTCTAAAATATTTTTTCGTTTGACTTTTGGTCCCTCTATTAGTAGGTTATGTTACTAGCATGGATAGATGTCCATGTCTCATTAATTAATTGACACGTAACATTAATTTTTTTTAATGCCAGGTGTCAGTTAATTAATGAGACACGTGTCATTTATTAAAACTAGATCATTTACTAACAAAGCTAACTGACAGAGGGACCAAAAGTGAAACGAAAAAAATCCTTGAGGGACGAAGACTAGTCAAATAAAACATTAGGAACTATAAACGAAAATGTTCAATACTTTAGAGACTAAAAACATAATTTGTTTGATTTTATATAAACTTATACAATAAATTACATTGACACCATCCAAGGGAAATACACTTTACAACTAATGTTTTTCAAATCTTCTAGAGTGTCCATAAACCAAATTAATGATACAAAGTATTCAAGCATAAATAAGTTTTGAGTACCTGTAAAATACCTTTTTTTTTTTTTTTTTACTTTGGATCCTTATGAAATTTTTGTTATGTTTTGGGTCTCTATAATATATATATATATTATTTTTGGTTCCTACTGATGACGTAACATCATCTTAACTGTCAGTTAAGTGATGACCATTCCATCATCTCAACATATATCAACGGTTGGTATGATGTATTTTATAGGAACCCAAAACTTATTTAAACTCAAGTATTCATCATCAATTTCTTACATTTTGTAATATTCTTGTGTCTTCCCCGACAATATGATGAATTATCTATCTATGAAAATACTTTTTCCACACTATTTCCTACCTATCTATTAATCTTCATACCTTGAATTTAAGGTCTTGTTTGTTTCAATTGTAGTATAAAATTTTTATCTTTAATCAAGCCGAATGGTATTGTGTGTTCCATGTAGTATCTCACCTAGTGGAATAAAGCTTATTTTGTTGTTTGCTTCAGCTGGGAAATGTATTTGGAATCAAATGTTTGTTTGCATTTTACAATACCAGGTGCATCTCTTGAAAGAAAAGGATAATCTAATGGAACTTGTGGATAAGAGGTTGGGAGAAGACTTCAACAAAAAGGAGGCAATGGTGATGTTCAATGTAGCTCTTTTGTGCACCAAAGTCTCTCCAGCACTTAGGCCAACCATGTCTTCAGTGGTAAGCATGCTTGAAGGTAGAACAATTATTCAAGAGGTGGTGTTAGACACAAGAGAGGTATTGGATGATAAGAAATATGAGATGATGCGACAGTATTACCAAAATAGAGGAGAGTCTCAGAGGCATAGTGTTTCTATCACAGAAGGAACTTCTGCACTTTTAGCTTATACGAGTTCTTCTGGTGGGGAAATTAGAAGTTAGAGAGTCTATAGAGGTAAACATATTGTCATTGCTAGGGGTGGGTATATGGTCCCAAGTCCTCGGATTGGTCTGTTTAATCCACTGATTCATAGATAATGGACCTGATTTTTTTTCTTCCTTATAATATTTGTTGAGATCATAATACTTGTTGAGATTTAGGTTTGGTTCATTTAACTCGTGGGTTAAACAGACTAAATCCACAGACTCGCAGATTACCCATTTAACCTGCCTAAATCATATTTGTTGTAAGTGTGTAACTTTGTTAATATTTGTAATTGCTAATTTTCTATGTTAATGTTTGAATATTTGTTGTTAAAAATATTGGTACATGATATTTATACTTTGATTAATTTCATAACTTAAAAAATTAAATGAAAGTGAAATAAATAATTTTTTTCATAATTTTGCATTTTTTGTTTTCAAAAAATGCTTAAACAGGTTAAACATACCAGTCTGGTTAGTCTGTGATCTTTGTGGACCGGATATGGACTTCATAAAAAGTCTATTTATTTTTGTGGACTGGATTAGTCGGGTCCATTTAAAAGGCAGACTTCGCGGACCGGACTTAAACGGACTAGATCTGCCCGTATACCCACCCATAGACTCATTGCTCTATGTATATTTACGGTATGGTAAAACTTATAGCTTAAATAAGTTTTGGATGCCTTTAAAATGCATCTTTTTTATTTTTGGTCTCTATACAAATTTTGTTATGTTTTGGGTTTCTATAATATATTTTTTTTGGTTTTGGGTCCCTATCGATGATGTGGTATCATCTCAAGACCCAAAAAAAAATATATTATAGGGATCCAAAACATAATAAAAATTCTATAAGGACCCAAAGTAAAAAATAGGTATTTTATAGAGACCAAAAACTTATTTAAGCCTACAACTTATTTAACAAAAGTAAGGCTTAAATAAGTTTTGGGTCCATAAAAAATACCTATTTTTTAGTTTGAGTCTCTGAAACTTTTTGGCATTGTTTTTGGTCCCTGGAATTTTTTAAATTTTGTTTTAAGTCCTTACTGATGACGTGACATCATCTCAATAGTTGGTTAAGTGATGACGTGACACCATCTCAACATACATCATCGGTTGAGATGATGTCACGTCATCGGTAGGTAGGGATTCAAAACAAAATTAAAAGTTTTTTAGGGACCCAAAACAACGTAAAAAAAAAAATTCAATGACTCAAACTAAAAAATAGGTATATTTTAGGGAACCAAAACTTATTTAAGCCAAACAAAGTAATTATTATTAGTTCAATATTTTAGGAAAAGTTTTTTTAAGGAAAAAACAGTTATTTGTGTAATAGAGAGAGAAAAGAGAAAGAGAAAACCTTATTATGCATGCACATTCACTTTTTTCTTCAATGTCTTGATGATGCTTGTCAGCTGCCACCATAATGTTTCTTCCTTTCTTGCTCGAATTGGAAATATTCGACATAAGTGTATTTTTATTTTTGAATTTTTGCATATACATTATGGTATATCCACTATAGCAAAGTTATTGCTTATGAAAGAGTTTTCACACCAATCACACAAATTAGTTATATAGGAGCAATTTGTTTCTTTAAATAAATATTAATTAAAATAATCTTAAAATAAAAGGTAAGTTATTGGCACAAATACATGTTCGTGCAGTTATTACAAAAAAAGGTTTCATACTAACAAGCATTTCCCTATCCACTATATCCTATTACTAACATTTAAGGCAAAAACACTATGAAGAGTAAGAATTGCTTAGCTAGGGTTTTCGAAAAGGACCCTTTGCGGATTACAAAGAAAGTAAAATGAAAGGATGATGGAGAGCTTTGTGATGAGGTGATGGTCAACGTGTTGGATAGTGCTAAGGTTCCTTATAAGGAAAAATTGTTAACATTGCCTAAAGGGGAAAAAATTGCACGGAATGGTGGAGTTTATCAATTAGTTGAAGAGGATCTGTCAGAAAAACGCTGGGAAAAAAGGATTATGGAGGACGTTGAGAGGGAGTTGAAAGAGTTTGATCCTTGTCTAGAGATTTATGTCTCTGATGAGAAACTCAAAGACTGGAATATGTACTGGAAGAATGCCTTGATTGTTAATGTTCTTGGCAAAAGAATCAATTTTAAGGTGCTGGAGAATAAATTGCGCTGCGACTGGGAGAAGGTTGGTAAAATACTATCATTGATATGCCACATGGTTTCTATGTAGTCCAATTTACTTCACTAGATGATTACAAACACACGTTATTTGAGGGACCACGGATGGTGGCGGACCACTACATTCTTGTGCAACGTTGATGACCGTTGTTCAAAGCTAGTGAAGCTAATGCGAAGAATGTGGTTGTTTGGGTTCGTATTCCGGGACTACCATTGGAGCTTTACAGTGAGACCTTCCTCTGGAGAGTAGGAGCTACACTTGAAATGCCGTTGAATATTGACAGACCGACGTCAGTTGAAGTAGATCTAGTGAAGCATTTGGTGCCTTCAATCAAAGTATGTGGAATGGTTCTTCCGGTGGAGTATGAAGGGTTGCACCTTGTGTGCTTTAAGTGCGGGACCTATGGCCACATACAGGATGGATGCCATGTAAGGGAGGAACTGCCTAGTCGCCAAGAAGGGATGATGCTATTGCGACTATTGGGGAAAGCTTGGGGGAGAAGGCGCCAAAGGTGATGGAGCAAGCAACAATTAAGAACACAATCAATTTGAGTATTAATGACAGAGTGAACAAAGGAAAAGCACATGCTACTGCCCTGAGAATTAATGATGGCATTAAAAAAATTGTAATAAAAATAAGGTATTGCATGTGAATGGGGCACCTAAGGTACGTAAAGCTATAGTTCCTAAGGCTAGTGATGGTGATGATAAGGGGGAGTCATCTTCGACAGGTAGTAAGGCTTTAATGGAAGTGAAGATTTTACAACAAAAGTTAGAGGAAGAGATTTTTCATAGGTTGAGAATATTAGAGAAAGAAGAAAGCAGCAAGTTCTGGTAAGATTCTATCACTCCGATTTTTGTTGCTAAAACAAGAGCTGAGTTGACTCGCGATAAGGAACTCAGGGTACACATACTTGATAATTTCACGAATGGCAAGGAAGAAGTAGCACTGCAACATGAAACACTCAACAGTAAGGAGTTATTGATGAATGGAACTATGATAAATGGTCTCACAATGATCAAGGAAGCATCCGTGTCGGGCGAGGCGGGGTCGCAACATGGTCTTTAATGACCAACATCTCATAATAGTTTTTATGAATATTTTAGCTTGGAACTGTTGGAGGACGGGCTCTCGAGGATTTTCTTGCTTAATTAAGGATTTAAGTAAAGAGTATGATGCCTCATTAATATTTCTTTTTGAAACTTATGCTAATCATGAAGGGGTGAATTGGGTCATTCCGAAGTTAGGCTTTGACGATCATTTTGTGTAGGAAGCTTATGAACAGTTTGGAGGGATTTGGTGCTTGTGGAAGAGAAATATATGGAAGGTTGAAGTCATTGAAAACCATCACCAATTTTTCCATATGAAGGTGGGGTTTCAAAGCCAGTAGCCATGGTTTTTAATAGCGGTATATGGCAATCCACAAATGCAACAACGGAGAGTGCTTTGGGAGAGGTTAGGGGAACTCGTGGATGATATTGTGAGCCCTTGGTCCGTGATTGGGGGACTTTAACTTGGTTCTTCATGAGCATGAAAGGTAGGGTGGTGTGGCTAAACCATCATGGAGGGGAGTTCAAGATTTTTAGAATATGATCAATTGTTGTGATCTCATAAATGTTGGATTCCAAGGTTCGATGTTTACATGGAAGAGAGGGGAGTTGTTGGAGAGGCTTGACAAAGTTCTAATGAATTTGGAATGGAGGTTGCATTTTAAGCATGCTCTTGTTTTCGATCTTCCATTTTTTAAATCGGATCATAGTGCATTGTTGATAAAAATGTCTTCAGAGAAAAGGATAAATAAAAGAAGGAGACCCTTTCGATTTATGGCAGCATGGATGACCCATGATGATTTTCATCCTTTTATTTTTGATTTCTAGAAGGATAACGAGGAGTGGGTAGAGACGATTCAAAATTTACAAGGTGTGCTCCCTCTGTGGAATAACAATGTGTTTGGGAACATCTTCAATAGGACGCGAAAGCTAATTAAGCAATTGGACTCTATTTCCTATCAATTAGCAGACTTGAAAGATAGTGCATTGGAGGCAAGGCAGAAATTGATTTGGAATAAATACCAAGAAGTGCTGAAGCAAGAGGAGATTTTATGGTTTCAAAATCCCATGCTAAGTGGCTTGCTTTTGGTGACCATAATACTCGTTATTTCCATGGGGGTGACAGCTATTCGTTGGAGAAGAAACAATTATGAAGCGATCCAAGATGAGAATGGGGTTTGGGTTGGAGAAGTGGATGCATTAGAGAGTCTAGTAACTAATTACTTTACAAAGCTTTTTACTGATGACTCTCAATACATTATGTTTGAAACTACTGGTGTATTTCCTGTTCTAGCAGAAGAGAAATTGTAAGCTTTTAAAGTGGTGGTTACTTTTAAGGAGATCCTCAAGGCCCTTTTCTCTATGGGCAACTTTAAAGCTCCAGGTTGTGATAGTTTACAAGCAGGGTTTTACAAAAGCAATTGGAACGTGGTTGGGGAATCTTTTTGCAATCTTATTGATATTTTTGTCAATCCAACAAAAATTTCTTCACTAAATGAGACACTCATATCTCTTATCCCAAAAAATGAAGTGGTTGCTTCTATGAAACACTTCCAACCAATAAGTTTATGTAATGTCTCTTATAAGACAGTTACAATAATTCTATTTGCTAGATTGAGAAGAGTGATGGAGTAACTAGTGGATCCTTGCCAATGTAGTTTTATTCCCAACAGAAATAGTGGGGATAACATCATTATTGCACAGGAGGTTATGCATTCAATGAAAAGTAAGAAGGGTCTAAAGGGATGGATGGCGATTAAAGTGGACCTAGAAAAAGCTTATAACAGGCTTAAGTGGGATTTTGTAATTGATACTCTTCTTGATATTGGGTTGCCGGATAACTTTGTGGAGTTGATAAAATGTTGTATGTTTTCTTCTATGTTCCAAGTGTTGTGGAATGGGGAAGTCCTTGATAGCTTCCGCCCATCTAGGGGAGTTCGCCAAGGTGATTTCATCTCACCTTACTTGTTTGTGTTGTGTGTGGAGCGCCTGTTTCATTTGATAAATGCCATTGTGGACCATAAAGAATGGACTCCTATTCAGCTCTCTAGGGGTGGACCAAAGCTCTCTCATTTAGCTTTTGCAGATGACCTTCTGCTATTTACAGAAGCTAATATTGATCAAGAGGAGGTGATTATAGGGATAATGAATAAATTTTGTATAAGTTCAGGGTAGAAGGTAAATGCGGAAAAGACCAAAGTATTCTTCTCTAGTAACGTTAATTGGCAAATTAGAGACGCGATTACTAGTAGACTTGGGTATCAACGAACAATGGAACTCGGAAGGTACTTAGGAGTTCCTCTTCATCATGGAAGAGTGGCCAAAAAAATAGCTTCCAATTTGAGATTGAAAAATTAACGTAGTGGCTCAACAATTGGAAGGCATCAAAGCTATCTATGGTTGGTCGTGTAACACTTACACAATTCGTAATGTAAGCCCTCCCTGTGTACACTGATAGAGTGTATTTTAACAAATCTAAAGTTGCATTTAGCATAGTCTAGACATGTTTTTATACCTCATTTTGGTTCTTTTAGCTGAGTTTTGTGAGATTGGGTCATTTTGGGTCCAAGTGTCTAAAATTGCTATTTGTCACGTTTTATTATGTTTTTGACATTGTCCCTTTTTCAGCCTATAACTTTTGACACAGGTCTCCAATTTTGATGATTTTTGTCTTGTTTGAAAGATAAGGAGGACAACTGAAATTTTGTATCTCACAAGGATTGGCTAATTCGGACTTTTCCAGAGTCAAATTAGGGATTCAATGTATAATCCTGCACTTGTAATAATTTCAGGTTTAGTTTGTAACTAGGGACCCTTTAGAAATTTTAATTAGTTAAGGTAGCCTTTTATTCAGTGGGTTTCAGTCCTCCTTTGGAGGCCTATGTTTTTAGTTTATGATATACATAGTTTTTCCCCTTTGTAGAAGGAGACACTACTTCATTTTATAAAATTTCACCGTTGGGAATTCAAAGTATTGTCTTCTCTCTCCTCTCTTTTCTCCCCTTTCTTCTCCAATTTCGTGCAGCCCCATTGGATCTCCCATGAAGATCTTCATGGAGGGCTAAACTTGTTTGCCACCCAAGGATCATGTGCTTATGGGTAAATATGAGTTCCTCTATTCTCAATTTCAAATTATGCTCATGAAAACCCTTTTCCCCTTTTTCTGATTTTCAATTTCTTTGTTTAGTTTATGATAATGATTAGATTAGGGAATTGAAATATGAATTTAGGTCAATTGCAATCGATTGATTGTGATTTAATATGATACGTGTTTGAATTTGGGAAAATTAGGAATGCGATAGTAATCCGAATTTTTTCGAATAAATGTGAGGTGATTGCCATAAATTTCGTATTTCCATGAGCATGAATTTGACTTATCCTTTTCTGGAATTGTGATTATTTCTCTATAAGCATAAATTCTTGAGTTGTATCTCTTTAATTTTGTTTTCATTTATTGATTTAAGTTACTCTATTTGTTTAATTTTCTGAAAATCACACAAAATCCTCCTATTTTGAATTGAATGCAAGGTGTTTAATGAATTGTATCTTTGAGAAAATAACTTGGGTTAGCCTTATACTATAAAATTTATTGGGGAGCTTAGTTTCTTTTTATGGCTATTTGACGTGTGCTTGTCATACACCATGCAAACTAATATGCTCCCCGTGTCGATATGTGAAGAAATTGACAGATGCTAACGCAACTTTGTATGGGATGATACTATAGTGTCCAAGAAAGTTCATTAGGTTAAGTGGGATTCAATTTGCACCCCAAAACGGTGTGGAGGCCTTGGGCTTAGAAAGGCGTCACTCATGAATCAAGCATTGTTGACATAAGTAGGATGGAGTATGTGCACTAGACCTAATGATTTCACTATAAGAAAATCACAATTTAGCAATTGAAAATTAAGCATATCCGTCATTAGAAAACATCTGTCGCAAAACCCCAAGTCGCTAACAGTTAGCGACCACAAATATTGCATTTCAATTTTCGGTGACTAATTCGGTTGCTATATTGCATTTGTTGTATTCGGTTGCTAATTTCCATCGCTATCAGCCACCCATTATTTTCGGTCGCTATTAGCCATCAATAATTTCGATTGCTAAATCACGATTTTCTAGTAGTGTTTGTGGGTTAGAGTGTGACAGTCTAAGTATAAGTATGGCACAGACATTTTACCTATTATTGACCCTAGTAGGTAAGGCTTTAATCTTTGGCGAGGAGTAGTGAAGAATTGGAGTAATGTGACGTCTAATTTAATCTAAAAGCTGGGGAATGGCCGTAGGATGAGATTTTGGGATGATACTTGGGTCCCAGGACTAGGTTGTTTATCCATGCATCGAACGAAGTCCTTGAGGGGTGGTGATAGTGCCCCAACATGCTTCTTCATGAACTCAAGTGGGGAGTAGGATGTCACTAGGCTTCAACAATGGCTCCCTCAAAATGTTATCCAAAGCATCCATAATCTAAAACCTCCGTGTAGCTCAAGTGGAGACGATACATGCAAGTGGCATAAATTGTCAACTGGAATTTTTTCTACAAGGGAGGCTTATCACCATTTAGTGAATCATGACTTAATGCCAAATATCAAAAAAATTTCTCTCATTTGGCGATGGGAGGGACCCCAGTGCATTCGATTGCTTTTGTGGAAGATTGCGCAAGGAGTTTTGGCTACTAATGAGCTTCGTTTCTGAAGACACATGGCAATGCACGATCGTTGTCCTCTTTGTAATGAAGCCCCGGAGTCGATACTACATGTGCTCAGAGATTGTTGTTGGGCTAAGGAGATTTGGTCGAACTACTATGAACAAAGTGGCATCCATTTCTTTCTCCAAGAACTATTTAATTGGCTATATGTTAATTTGAGTGGTAAGTAGATTGATAATACACCTTGGAGCATGGTATCTGGTGCTGTCTTAGACCGGCTATGGTGGAGACGAAACAAATTTGTATTTAACCAGAACTAGTGGCCCGCAAACTCTACGTTGGCTAATATTCGTGCACTTATTATTGACATCAAAGGTAATAGTGATACCCAAAGGGCACTACTACTAAATGAGTCCATGGCTTCGAATACTAGTGCTAACGTGCAGCCATGCATAGAAGAGGGTCATCGAATTAATTGTGATGGTATAGTTCATCGCATGGTATCAGTTGCCTCTTGTGGCGCAGTTATTAGGAATAACAAAGGTGATTTCATCCGGGCTACTTCAAGAAGACTTGGTCATTCCTCTATCATTTAAGCGAAGTTGTGGGGCATTATTTATGGGCTTTGAATGGCCACGGATATGGGTCTTGATAAGGTGAGAGTTGAGACGGATAGTATCAATGCATTTAGATTGATTGAAGGTCTGGAGGAGGGTCAGGAGCTTTATACTCAACTAGTTGGTGAAATCAAGAACCTCAAGGATAGTTTCGAAGTGTGTTTTTTCAAAGTGATTCCTAGAGAGTCAAATAATTTAGCCGATTGCTTTGTTGAGTATGGCCTATCATTAAGTACTAAGTGTGTTATTTTTAATGTTGTTTCTTTCTTTACTCCTAGTTCCTTTATGGAAATGTACTCTATTGACAATTCCTCCTTGAACTTAATTTAATCTTGGCTTGGGGCTCTTTACCCATGCCATTTAGCTAAAAGAAAAAAAAACATTTAAAAATGTGATAACGTTAAAATGCAAGCACATCCAAAATTCCTTCATTTGGTAAAATCCTATGAAAATTTGACTTAATTGTTCTATTCGTAAAAGAAAACTTACGTCAGGATAAGGATCGTGTATTTGAACAAGTGATTAAACAAGTGTGCATGATCAAATGCAATAGAATTTAGGTTTAATTAATTATTTTTGTTGTCCCTATACCATTCCCTTTCCATTCCTATATTTTAAAACACCACATTTTAGTATGTATAATTGTAATTTTTTTTTAACCTTTTTGTCTTCACTATCTAAAGTCAACATTGTTGATTGTTACATCTTGTTAGAAAATGGCATAAGAAAATAGGTATAAGAATGAATTTAAATAACTATCAAACTAATTAAGTTTTAATATGGTAAGATGATGAAACAAATTGTGCATCAGTTTATCTGCCAAAGCATCAGACTGATGCAAAAGACCATAGGTGAAGTGCAAACATAAAAGTTATGGATTATAAACCACAACACATAAATGTATACAAAGAAAAAGAGAGGGAAAAAAATGTTCGGATGTATTTCAAGTTTATAACTTAATTTTGCATACTAAGAAAGAGTTGTTATGATAATCTATTTGAATAGAGAAATATGAAGCCTCACATTGAGCAAAACCAACAACAAATTAAAGTTTTTTTTTTTTTTTAGTAAATGTTAGTTTGTTAATTTTCTTTAGAAATGTCCGAGAAAGAGATTTGAACGCACGACCTATCCCTCCCCCTTCACCCTTAAATCTCAAGTTCCTAACTACCAAACTAATCTTATATCCCCTAACAAAATAAAGGCTAATTAAAAAAATAGGCATCATTAGTGATAGAGGCCGTACCCAAACCAAATAAAAACAATTAAATGTAGTACTAGGAAGTGATCCTAGGTCGTTTCCCAGCGAGCAATGATCAAACAAACGTTCATAACACTTAACAACAATAAAACAGTAGCAAATGGGGAGGGGTTTCTTTGCTTTAATAGTTTAAACAGTAAACAACTTGAATTAAAAAAACAGAACTAAAACGTGTTGTTTCCCCTTGATTCAAAAGCAAGTCTCTTATCCTAGGTTACGAGAATCTATCCCTAATCAATTCAGCCACTTAATCCAACCCGGAATTAAATTACTAAGCGAAAATTAATACAAGGTTTTCATTATGTGATTAAGCAACACATACACCAATTAATTCCTCTCACAGGTCCATCACAGAATAATTGGTGAAGGGGAAAAATTGATCAGACATTGACATTAATAACAAAACCTCAAAGAGAGCTAGTGCTTAGTCCTCAAGAGAAAACAACACCGAAAATTTAACCTTCCATTCAAATTAAACAGCAACTGGAAACGTAAATGGCAAAATGCAAAACAGAAACGAAAACAAGGATAGAAGGCAAAAACGAAACGGGAATGAAAATGAAAACGAACCAACAATGAGGAGCGAAAACGGAAATGTAAGCGGGAGAATGCACAAAAACGCTGCTCTACATGAATAGTAGCATCTGGGGACGTGAAACCCTTCTCTGAATAGTGAAAAATGAAAACCTAAAAACTCTCCCTCTTTCTGTGACGGCTGGGGCCTTTTTAATCTGTCTCACCCAGAAGTCCTTACATAAAACCCTAGGATACTAATCTAATTTGGGCCCATAAAAAAATCTGATGCGGCCCAATTACAAAATACAGCAATAAAATGAAATAAAATAAAACTGGATGACAAATAAAACTAAAACAGTCTCCTCTCTTTAAGCCCAAAATGGTTCAGCCCAATTCCAGATCCAAGCCCAATTGCTCATAATTCTCCTAAAATCAAATTAAAATACAGAATTAGTCAAAACGGCCCAAATGATAAAACTGCATAATTAATTTGACAATTAAGGCTAATTAGTAATTAAAATGATGACAGAAAGGGGTAAGAAATAGGAGAAAATAATGACACATCAATTAGCCTAACTAGTTGTTAAATAGAAGCATGCTTAAAAAATAAATAGACAAGTTGAAAGCACATTTATGACAGCAAGAAAAATCTCATCGACCAACACTCCTCCTTGAATTGTTTTTTCAATACTCTTAAATGATCTTAATATTTCCCACATCAATCATCTGTATCCTCTTGGTTAGTAAAAATTATACCATCCGAAACAAAAATGCTTGCAACCTCCTTTAACCACTTTTGAACTTGAAAAATGCCTTAACTTCAAGTGTTAGACGAGCCATGATTGTTGCAACAACATTATCAACATTCTACTTTACCGTGAAATTTATTGTTGACTTCAAAAGAAGGAATATGATAATCCTAATAAAATATTTCCAATCAACAAATTTACCTCTTGCATTTACTAAAGTAGTTGCCAGAACTGGTGTAACTTTCATGACCCATAAAAAATGATTCAACATAAGACCAAAATATTTTAGAAACGTGTTCTTCTTTTTCTCCTCCTCAAATTTGTTATGACCAGGAATGGACAAACTTTCCAAAGTAACTTCTTTAGTGGTTTCTTTCTTATATTCCATGGCAAAACTTGTATTTTTCATTCTAATGGACATTAATTCCTATCCAAAAGGATCAAATATGATCCATCTCATATCTTTAAAGCCCAATGAATAATTCATTTCTAACATTTGTCCCATATTCAACAAACTTTGATTTATCTCAAGCACATATAATACATATGAAATACTATTACTACTTGAAAGAATTTCAACCACAATAACTCATTTTTCTTAGACATCAACACTTTTTCCATTGCCAAAGGTGACTTTGGAGAAGTAGAGCTGATTTAGTTCATTTAAAATGCAAGATTTGTACATCCAATGTCTATAAGTCTAAGTCACACCTCTTTGTTATTACTTGTTGGACAACAAGTTGCAGCAAATAAATGCTCATAATTTTTTTTTCAAACTCAACAACTTGAGCTTGTTGTATATGTTGATTTGTCTTATTTTTACAAAACTTCTCCACATGACCAAATTGATTGTTGACCTTACATTTAACGCTTGGTCTGAACTAACAATAGTTTTTAGTATGATTGTTCTTCTTGCAATGGGAGCAAGGTGGAAAATTATTTCTTACCTTCTCTTTTTTTCCTTCTTCTTCCTCCACACAAAATGGATTTTCCCATGACCTTCTCTTGGCAATTTGATTGTGTAACCTATTAAACAGGGAAATAAAATAAAATTTGTCTTTATTTTATTTCTAATTGTGTGGGCAGAATATTAGGAATAAGATAAATAATTTATATTGTTTCCTGTTAATTGCATTAAGTGGTAATTAAGAGATGTGATTCTCTTTGTAATATTTATAAAGGTTAATGAAATGAGGAAAGGCAAGAAAGCCAATTATTTTGATATGGTATCATGAGCCTCTTAAGAAACATCTCTGTTTCACGTTTCTTTTTTTTCATTCTGGTCTTGCTCTTCAGTTTCGGGTTTCATTTTTTACCACCCTTCGTTCTTGGTTCTTACCTTTTGCTAGTTGCTTATTGGCTTGTTTTGGGTTCACTCATGGCAACAGATAATCTCTGTGTTTGCTTTACAGGCAAGAATTATGCTGCCTGGGAGTTTCAATTTCAGATGTTCGTCAAAGGGAAAGGCATGTGAGGTCATGTGGATGGGACCTCTGCTATACCTATTGAGAACAATGCCATTGTAGCATGACAAATGAAGGATGCTCAAATTATCACTTGGATTCTCGCCTCTATTGATCCTAATATGGTCAATAACTTGCATTCCTTCCCTACTGTGAAGGATATGTAGGACTACTTAAAATGTGTTTACAACCAGAGCAATGTTGCTAAGTGGTTTCAATTGGAGCTCGAAATAGCTAATTATCGACAAGGGAGTTTTTCAATTCAAGAATACTATTCTAGATTTCTTAATCTTTGGGCTGAACATTCAACTATTTTACACGCTGATGTTCAACAGCTACGATGGAAGTAAGAGGGATCAATTTCTTATGAAGCTTCATCCCAAATTTGAAATTGTGTGTGCTGCTCTATTGAATCAGAATCCTGCTCCCTCTCTCGATGTGTGTCTTGGGGAACTGTTTCGGGAGGAGCAACGCCTCCTCACTCAAGTAGCCATGACAAGTGACAACTTGATTTCAGATGTTGTTTCTGTTGCCTACTTTGCCAGAGTAAAGGGAAAGGGCGTGATATGAAAAAAGTTCAATGTTTCTCCTACAAACAGTTTGGTCATATTGCTCGCAATTGCAGTAAGAAATTTTGTAACTATTGTAAGCAACATGGTCACATCTTGGCAAACTGTCCTACTCGACCTGAGTGAGATCTACAGAGGCTTTCCACACCACTACTACTTTAGTTCCTTCCGCTACTACCGTCCCTAATGTCGTTGCCTTGACTACAGAGAGCGTTCAACAAATGGTATTGTTTACTCTATCCGCCTTGGGCATTCAGGGTAAGCCTACTGATGTCTCTCAACCTTGGTTTGTTGATTCTGGGGCCTCTAACCACATGACTGGTTCTTCTAAACATTTACAAAATGTTCATAGTTACACTAGCACCCAAAACATTCAAATTGCTTATAGTAATACTCTTCTTATTATTACTGTTGGAGACATTAATTCCTCTTTTCAGGATATCTTTGTCTCCCTTAATCTTGTTTCTAACTTAATTTCAGTTGGACAATTAATGGATAACAATTTAATGTTAATTTCTCTTGTGTGGGTTGTTCTATACAAGATCAAGTGTCTGGGAAAGTGATTGCTAGGGGGCCTAAAGTGGGTAGACTATTTCCTCTATAGTTCTCTATACCAAGTCTTTTGTCTTTTAATTGTAAGGATGTTTCGAATAAGTTTCAAGATTGACATAGAAAGTTGGGCCATCCTAATTCAACTGTTTTGTCCCAATTATTGAAAAGTGGTTTGTTGAATAATAAAATTGCACATTTCCCATCCTTGTTGGATTGTTCTGTTTGCAAACTTGCTAAAAGCAAAACTCTTCTGTTTCCATCTGTGGGTCATCATGTTGATAAATGTTTTGATATCATCCATAGTGATGTTTGGGGCATATCACCGATATTATCTCATGCCAAGTATAAATACTTTGTGACATTCATTGATGATTATAGTCGTTTTACTTGGTTGTATTTTCTCCGCTCTAAGTCTGAGGTTTTTAACATGTTTAACAATTTTCTTGCACACATTGAGAATCAATTCCACACATGCATTAAGATCTTATGAACTGATTCTGGTGGGGAATATATTTCTCATGATTTTCAAGGATACTTGTAGTAGAAGGGTATTATTTCCCAGCGTTCTTGCCCTTATACATTGATAGACTGTATTTTAGCATAGTTTAGACATGTTTTATACCTCATTTTGACCATTTTAACTGAGTTTTGTGAGATTGGGTCATTTTGGGCCCAAGTGTCAAAAATTGTTATTTGTCACGTTTTATTGATGTTTTTGATATTGTCCCTTGTGTAGCCCATAACTTTTGACATAGGTCTCTAATTTTTATGATTCTTGTCTTGTTTAAAAGCTAAGGAGGAGATCTAAAATTTCGTATCTCACAATGATTGTCTAATTCGGACGTTTAAGGGGTCAAATTTGGTATTCAATGTTACGATCCTGCACTTGTAATAATTCCGTGTTTTAGTTTGTAATTATGGACCATTTGGTAATTGTAATTGGTCAAGATAGTTTTTATTTAGTTGGTTCAGACCGTGTGGGGGGGACCACTATTTTGGCTTTTTTTTTTAAGCTTTTCCCCTTTTGCAAGACAACAATTTACACTACACAACACTACTCATGGAATAAAAACTTACACCTTTGCTCTCTTCTCTTTTCTCTTCTCTTCTTTTCCCTTTCTCCTTCATAAATTTAGTGCAGCCCCTTGCAACCACCATGAGGATCTTCATGGAGGGTTAAATCCTCTTTGCAACCCAAGAATCATGTGCATGTGGGTAAATATAAGTTCCTCTATTCTCAATTTTGAATTTTGCTCCTGAAAACCCTTTTCCCCCTTTTTCTAATTCTCAATTTCCTTGTTTAATGTATGATAATGATTAGATTAGGGAATTGAAATCTGAATTTGAGTCAATTACAATCGATTGATTGTGATTTAATACGATACATACTTGAATTTAGGAAAACTAGGAATGCGATAATAATCCAGATTTTTCCAAATGAATGTTAGGTGATTGCCTTAAATTTCGTATTGTTGGGAATTTCATGAGTATGAATTTGACTTATCCTTGTTGGAACTGTGATTATTTCTCCATAAGCATAGGTTCTTGAGTTGCATCTCTTTGATTCTGTTTTCGTTAATTGTTAGAAAGTTGTTTTGTTACTTTAATTTCTGAAAATCACACAAAATCCCCCCCCCCCCCCCTATTTTGAATTGAATGCAAGGTGTTTGATGAATTGTATCTTTGAGAAAATGACTTGAGTTAGCCCTATATTGTAAAATTTATTGGGGAACTTAGTTGCTTTTGACGGCGTGTTTGACGTGCTCCATCAAAGTTTTGTAGATCTCCTCCTTAGCTTTCAAACAATACAAGAATCATCAAAATCGGAGACTTGTGTCAAACGTTATGGGCTGCACAAGGGACAATGTCAAAAACATCAATAAAATGTGACAAATCAACAAAACGGTGTTGCTGAGCAAAAGAACAAGCACTTGCTTGATGTCACTCGAGTGTTACTTCTCCAAGCTTCTGTCTCTTCTCAATTTTGGGTTGAAGCTTTGACAACTGATGTATATTTGATAAATCACCTCCCGACCCCAATTTTGAATTTTGACTCTCCTTTCTTTTGTCTCTACAATATGCAACCAACTTATCAGGACCTTCACACTTTTGGTTGTGTGTGTTTTGTCGACTTACCACCGCCAAAATGTCACAAACTTGGTACTCAATCTGTGTAATGTTCCTTTATGGGTTATGCCCCCACTCATGATAGAGGGTTATCTAAGGAACATGAGGACCTAGGGACACTTCACGAATTAAAGGGACCAATGACAAGGTCCAAGGCCAAGATTCTTCAAGAAGAAATGACCAAGAGACTAAAGAAAAGGTTACTCATCAAAGGCCAAGAAGGAAGAAGCCAAGAGGAGCTTAATTGGAGCACTTGGAAATTTGCTAAAGAAGCTCGCTCAGCACCAAATCTCGCTTAGCGAATTTTAGAGTCAGAAAGATAAATTCGCTCAATGCGATTTCTGGCTTAGCGCGCACCTCTCGCGTGAAATTTTCAAAAATGTGTTTCTTCATGTTTTGTGAAATAGGATTTCGTATAAGCTTGTAATAGGATCCTAGGCCACTATAAATAGAAGAAACACTCAATTGTAAAGCATCATACAACTTATTTGGTAAATGAAATAAGCATTGCTTATTGTGAGAGTTTAGTTCTCTCTTTGGTTCTTAAGTGAAACCATTGGTTCTTATCAAGGAAGCTTCTCCTTGTGGCGAATCCACCTCCAACTTATCGATTCTCACGGATTGTAGCGTTGTATTCTCGTCATCTTCTTCACGTTTTCCCTTTTTTTAGTTCTTGAATTAGCTTTAATGGAGTTCTTATGATTGCTTTCAGAACAATCCAAAACCAAGCTTGTGTAGCTTGGAACTGCATCATGCATGCATCAACTTAAAAGGTTCTTATGTTATAATGCTACTACCTAGCGGTTACGAATGTCTTAGAATGTGGTGTTCTTTGATCATCAATACTTTTATGCTTCTCGTCCCACTAGATCCCCTAGTTTGGCTTCTTTCCCTCAATTTGATAAGATTCCTCAACTTCCACAACGTTGGAAACTAGGTCATGTCTATGTCAAATGCCAATGTGATTCCCCTCCTTTCACCACTGACCCATCACCTGATCCACCATCAGTAGTCCTCTGCAGATCCACTCGCACTTCTCATCCACCTAACTAGTATGGTTTTGAACCTACTTCTATTATTGCCACTGTATCTAGTATATTTGTTCCTACATGTTATTTCAATGCAGTTAAAGACTAGATGGGTAAAAGCCATGAATGATGAGCTACAAGCACTTCAGGAGAATTATAAATGGGATATTGTTCCATGTCCAACTATGGTTAAACCCATTGGTTGCAAATGGGTGTACTCTGTAAATTTGAATTCAAATGGATCTCTCAATCGTTTCAAGACCCGGTTGGTTGCTTTGCTCAACAAGCAAGAATATGGAGTGGACTATGATGAAATGTTTGTGCCTGTGGCCAAATGACTACTATGAGAACTATCATTTCCATTGCTACATCTAAAGGTTGGTCTCTTCATCAAATGGACATGAAGAATGCCTTTCTTCACAGTGACCTTGTGGAAGATATCTATATGACTCCCCCTCCAGGATTGTTCTTCTTTTCAACTGGAGTATGCAAATTAAAACACTCTTTGTATGGCTTGCGGCAAGCTCCTAGAGCATGGTTTGACAAGTTTCGAACTACTCTTCTTGGTTTCTCCTTTATTCAAAGTCAATATGACTCCTCTTTATTCATACATCACACAACGGTTGGCATTATTATTCTTCTCATTTACGTTAATGACATGGTCATTACAGGGTCTGATCCGACCGTTATACAACATTTGAAACAACAGCTACAATCCTCCTTTTACATGAAGGATCTTGGTCCTTTACATTATTTTTTGGGTCTTGAGATCCATCCTACAGCTCACGGCATATTTCTCAACCATCATAAGTATACTAATGATTTAATTACTCTGGCTGGTCTCCAAGCTGCTGTTCCGTTTGATACTCCTTTCGAGTTAATGTTAAATATCACTGTGATGGGGGTGATCTTTTGCATGATCCTTTACCATATCGTCAATTAGTAGGCAACCTTAATTATTTGACCATTACACGTCCTTATATTTCCTTTGTGGTCCAACAAGTTAGTCAGTTCATGCACAGTCCTCATCATCTTCACATGGCTGCTATATGACGTATCGTTAGGTACTTGAAAGATACCTCTCAACAGGGATTATTTTTTCCAGCAAACACAACACTCACGTTGCATGCCTATAATAATGCAGATTGGGCAGGTTGTCCCAATACTCATAAATCTGTCTCCGAGTGGTGTATGTTCCTTGGTCCTACTCTAATTTCTTGGAAGAGTAAAAAGTAAGATAGAGTTTCCAAGTCATCCATTGAGTCTGAATATCGAGCCATGTCTACAGCTTGCTCTGAGATCATTTGGATTCGTGGTCTGTCAGTAAAACTTGGATTTCCTCAAACTATTGCAACACCACTATGTGCTGACAACACTAGTGCCATTCAGATTGCTACAAACCCAGTTTTCCATGAGCACACAAAACACATTGAGGTGGATTGTCACTCCATTCGTGAGGCTCTTGACGATCATGTGATCACTTTCCCTCATGTTGCTTTGAAGCTTCAACTTGCTGATATTTTTACCAAAGTTGTCCCTCGACCTCGCCACTAATTTTTACTTAGCAAATTGATGCCTCTAGATCAGCTGCATCAATTTGAAGGGGGATGTTAAACAAAGAAATAAAATAAAAATTGTCTTTATTTTATTTCTAATTATGTGGGTAGAATATTAGGAATAAGATAAATAATTTATATTTTTTCCTGTTAATTGCATTACGTGGTAATTAAGAGCTGTGATTCTCTTTGTAATATTTATAGAGGTTAATGAAATGAGGAAAGGCAAGAAAGCCAATTATTTTGATACCTTTAAAGTCTGTTTTTCAGTAAACTCTGACAAATTTACATTCTCTCATCTTTGCTGGTTCAAACTCCCTTCTCAGCTTCAGCTCATGCATTCTTTTTGTTTTTTCACTCCCTTAGAACTCTTCCTTCAATTGATCCCATGCCACTTTAGCGGTCTCAAGTTAGAATCTTGATAAATATATCATCATGTGTGCTTATGGTATAATGACATGTGTTTTCTTGCTTTGCCATTATCATTGTAACTGGTCCTTATTTGAGCTACTATTGAGTTTTTTCTAAATGGAGTTAGGTTACTTCCATTTACCATTAAATCAAAAAAGATATTGTGGGATTCTTGATACAGTGAATAGAATGACTAAGAGCTCTTGGATAAATTAATTTATTTTGATGAGTTTTATATAGTGTTTGGGATTGTTTTTCATAATCCTGCATTGTATCGAGTCTCATGCATCATTTGGCTATGACTCCCTGGGTTTCTGAATTTTTCTTTTCAATTCTATACTTCATTGTTTTTTGAGTGTTTGGTTTTTTCAATTTTATTCTGTAACTTGCATTGGACCTTACAGAGTAGATAAGAAAAGGATGTTGGTTGGCAATGGAAGAAGTGAAGGGTGATTATTGATGGGCTTCCGGTAAAGCCTTAGGTTGTATTGCCCTTACATTCATCATTTTATAGTGTTTGTTCTGGACTAGCTATGCTTTTTTTTTTGGCCAAATTTGGTGGTGTACAGTTACCTGATTGGTGTTAGAGTTATAGTGTGTGTTTCTAACAAGATCAATGAGAGTGTTGGAGGCACTAGAGTTTTTGCAGAGCATTTGTTTTTTGCATTTGGGTTTGGAGAACTATGCAATTCTTCTTTCATTGTTTTCTTGACAACTTTTTATAAGAATGATAAATTTAGGTGTTGGACGGCTTGCATTTATCCGTTTGCAGCACACTGAGTCTTCATATGAGGTTTATGCAGAATGAAGATGAAATCATAAAATATGTCGTGCGATTCTTGATACAACATAGTAGAATCACTAAGAGCTCTAGATAAATTAATTTATTTGATGATTTTCACCTCTATTATTTTATTTCTTTGGAATTGATTAGGAAACATTTGGATTGAATTTTGAGACAAAAGACATCCTAACTATGTTAGTACCCCTTAAGTTACCCTATCATCAAGATCAAGCTGTATATTATTAAATAAGTAAAAAGAATACAAAGAAATGGGCGGACCAAACCAAACCCAAAGAATCATCAACAAAAACAAAAGTTAGGAAGCGCATAACAATTACGAACAAAACTGACAGAAATAAAACTAGATAAGCTAAACCACCACATAAACTCTACACGCTCATTTACACCAAAATTAGCTAGACTATCTGCACATTGATTACCTTCCCTAAAAATGTGTGAATAGATTATATGCATATTGTTAGAGGAAAAGAAAGCATGGTTCCAGCGAGCCCTAAGTTGCCAAGGAATAACCATCGGGTGAGTAAAGGCCTTGATAGCTAACTGAGAGTCACATTCAATCTAGAGTCTTGGCCAACCAAGTCTAGTTGCCTGCTCAATTGCACAAAGAACCGCAAAGATTTCAGTATAGAGAGAGGTTTGGATGTCAATATAAACAGAAAAACCTCCCCGAAAAAGGCCAAAATGATTCCGAAATATTCCACCAATAGTAGCATGGCCAGGATGACCACGAGTTGCACCATTCGTGTTAGATTTGATGAATCCAGCAAGCGAAGGATGCCAATCAACTTGGATGATTCGAGGTGGAGTAGAAGGATGGAGCGAAACCCCAAAATGATGATGACGAGAGAGATCTTCCAAGGGATTAGAAACGCGAGCTCGAGTGACACGACCCGAGAAGGCAATCGAGAATGCAATCAATGCCTTAACATTGAAGACGGAGTCTGGAGTTATGGAATCTGAGACTACTATGAGCCCACCAAATCATCTAAAAGGTGTGAATAATCGTAAATTGTAATAGATCATGAACTTGACCTTTATAATGCTTAAACAATTGCAAAATAGATAAGTAACTTGAAGAGTTAATTTGAATTTGAAAGGAGGATTGCAGCCAAGTCCATCAATTTACTTTAATTTTAAATTAATTTGGAAAGTATTTTTTCAAGGCATGTTTCCTCTAGTTAATTTGGAAAGTATTTTTCCAACCACAAAGCAAGTAAAAGGCAACGGAAACGTGTGGATAGTTATAGTTACGCTGAGGTTGCACCTCAGGTATCCTAGGGTAGCAATGAAGATTGAGACTCGATCGGAAACCTAGTCAATAATTTTGGTGAAAGAGATTGTTCCAGGGACAATAGGATACACAACCCCTTGGTCTCAAGCATGTAAATCACGAAGAGACTGGCCAAAAGCATCGACTTCACTCGACTAACAACAATGGAGGGTACACAAGCAAAACACGATCTTTCGAAAAAGGTTTTAAGATTTACATATACATACTATTCAACTCCTTTATAGTATGTTTCATTTACTTCATAAATGAGGGTCCTTCAAAACAAACCTCAATTAAATGAAGACTATTATAGAAATGATCTCATTAGGTATAGATAGTTGAATTTTGCTTATATTTGAGAAGAAAAAAAAGATTTTTTTTTCTCTCTTATATTTAAGATCTAAGGAAATATCTCTTTATTAAAATCTAAAAAATCATATGTGGAATTCGGATATTTTACATTCTAAAAACAAAACAAATTGCACGCCATGCATTTGCTAATCGTTTTTGTTTGGTCTTAAGTAAGAGAGCATGTGTCCCACAACCTATTGGATAAAAATTAATTTCACTTGCAGTGCATGCCTGCCACTTGATCAAATGAATTTTGTATATCATGAAAATCGAATAGAGTATACCACTGTGTCTAATAAAAATTAATTTAAAATATTAATTTACTATGCAAGAAAATAAATTGAGTGGATGAGAGTCATGTAGTCCCACTTATTCTTGAGAGCAATATCAAAGTTCATGTCATTAATTAATTACGAAGTGAAACTCAAAATAAAGCATGTGGCTTTTAGTATATTTTAATTAATAACAAAAAATATATTAAAAAAATGTCTTAAAATGTGTTATCGGTATTTTTTTTTTTTTGCATTTTCTTTTTATACAACCCAAAATTCGGAGGGATAAAAACGGACGCATCCAATTTTTTAGTGGGCAACTTTATTTACTTTAAAGATTAAAAAACAAAGTTGAAGAAGCCTTGATTAGCTTTTTTTTGTCATGCATGCATATAAATAAATTATAAAGTTAAAAATTTGTACCAATAGTTGTATTACTCTCCTCGATGGAAGCTTCTCTCTCTAGATCGAGCTACTCCGTGTATACAAATGGCAAACAAACATGGTGTGATCAAAAGGTTTAGGCCAATTTCAAATGGCATTCTATTTCTGGTTATGTGTTCTAGCATTTTATGTTGTGTGGTTAGTGGCATCTCCACTGTGCCATGTTCAAGGCAATAATGGTTGTGACTTTTCTCTTGGAAATTGGGTTGTTGATGACTCTTACCCTCTCTATGATGCATCAAGAGATTGCCCCTTCATAGGGCAAGGATTCAATTGCCTCATAAATGGTAGACCTGATCAGGAATACCTCAAGTATAGATGGAAACCCTCTGGTTGTGATCTTCAGAGGTAACTAATGTTTCCATTTTTCTAACTTTCAGATTTTATTTTGTATATTTTATTTCACTTTCAATTTGGGGAGCCTCCATGTTTTTCTTAAAATTTGTGTTCCTTCACAAGTTTTGATCTTTAACTGAGTCGACTGACACTATGTGATCTATGTAACCGATATAATTAAATAACATGTTTGAAACATTGGTATTTAACTGAGTCGTAGTGTGATTTGTGTAACCGATCTAATTAAATAACATGTTTGAAACATTGATCTTTAATTGAGTCGAACAATGTAGTGTGATCTGTGTAACTGACCTAACGTAATAATAACGGTTTGGTATTAATGTTGTTGTTCCTTCACAATAAGAGATGTTGGTTAACAGGTTTGATGGGGTGAATTTCTTGGAGAGATACAAAGGGAAAAAGGTAATGTTTGTAGGGGACTCCATAAGCAACAACATGTGGCAATCACTTACATGTTTGGTTCACATTGCTGTCCCACAATCAAGTTATGCATTATCAAATCCAACAAAGAATCTCTTTGTGTTCTCATTTCCGGTAGTTTTCTTTGTTTCAATTTAAAATTAAAGGGAAATTTAATTTGAGCCTTGATAACTGCTTGATTAGTCAGATTATTAATTAACTATTCTGTGTCATATTTATAGGAATATGATACTTCAATAACGTGGTTGAAAAATGGGTTCCTAGTGGATGTGGTTCATGACAAAGAAAAAGGAAGGATTGTGAAACTTGACTCCATTACATCTGGGCTCATGTGGAATGGAACAGATGTATTGATTTTCAATACCTACCATTGGTGGAACCACGCACGAGACGCTGAATCGTAATATAGCTTTAGGGTTTGTTTGGATAAACATTTCTAAAATAATTTTTAGAAAAGAAAATTACAAAGAAAACTTATTTAGAAGTTAAAATTAATTTCACTGATAACTAATTCATAAAAACTTTATTGTATAACTTTTCTGAAAGACATTAAACTTTTATGAGAAAAAGTTGATTTCATTTTTTCCTCATATTTTTCATTCCTAAAAGTTATTCTAAAAAAGTTTACCCAAACAGCTCCTTATTAATTTAACTATATCTTTTGCATATTTTGAATGCAGGATGTTATTAATTAGAAAAAAAATGTTAAGCAAGTGGCTAATAAAAGACACATACATGTTATGTTTAAACAGATTGGTTCAATTTCAAGTGGGCGATGAAATAATAAAAGACATGGATCCTATGGAAGCTTTCAAGATTGGGTTAACAACTTGGTCTCGATGGGTTGATGCTAACATTGATCCCTCAAAGACTACAGTCTTGTTTCAAGGAATTGCTGCATCTCATTCTGAGTAAGTTTTTAATTGCTCATTCCAATCAAACTAAAATTCACTTAAATACTTGCTAGGTAAATATGTTTTAGTTACCAATTCACTATAAATTAGCAAACATTATTTTTATTTTTTTTAATTTCTCTGAAAATATTTTTCAACTTTTCATCCTTATATTTTGAAATAACTTACTTTTGATTCTTGTTAGTTCATTATTGATATAAACACATGACTAACGGAGTATCATATCACCTTTACCATGTGTATCATTAGCACTTTTTAGTTCATGAATACTAGTGACAATACTATTTTCTTTCTTGAGCAGAGAATCAGAGAAAGAAAAATAATACATCATTGTGTAGAGTATAAAATCATAAGAACATACTTCCTCTAAAGTGAGTAATTAAGGGTAAAGTAAGAAATTTAGTCATTTGTGAGAAAATCAACAATTGATATAATAATATTACCTTATTTTATTATGTATATGTGTAACATTAATTAATTATTTTCTTATCAAGTATCAACAACTAAGATTAATCACTTTATTTTATTATCAACAATTTATACAATCACTTTATAGTTATTAGATAAAAAATAATAATAATAATAACAATGCATGTAATCACCCAAAAGTTATAGAGCAAATTACAAGTAACACTATAATTTTATCAAATTATATATAATTCTATCTATTTTTGTATGTTTGAAAACATTAAACAGACCCTCTTTGTATAATTGAAAACGTTACATATACCTCTTAACAACCCAATTGGATATGTTATGTATATATGAGAAAAAAATACTAATAAAGGAAAATATATAAGAAAATATAAGGGCATGTTTGATTTTTTAGTTTTTTAAATCTATTTTGTAAATCAGTTTTTTTTAATGTTTTTGAGAAGAATATTAAATAAATATGTTTGGCAATTTTATTTTAAGAACTGTTTTAGAAAAAAAAAAAAAAAACTTGTTTGTTAAATTTGTTTCTAAAACTTGATTTTAAAACTAAAAAATATATAACTTGTTTGTTTGTATTTCTTTTAGTTTCAAAGTGATACAATAAGTTTTATATTGTCATATAATCACAATCACAATCTTTCAATTTAATAGTGTAAAACTATTTTATAGTGTTAATGTATATCACCTTTAAACTCTTCATTTTTTTACTTAATTTTTGTCAAGATGAATTTTAGTCTATTGAAGAGCTTAAAAATATTATAGAATTGTAATTAATAAAAACACCATCTTCTCCTTATGTTTTCAAATTTTACTAGTTTTCAAAAAGAAAAGAGAGACTAAAATGGAAAACTACTATAACCATAATCTTTTTTGAACTTATTATTTATTAAATAGTTATTTATTAAATTAAATATTAAAATAATTGTGTAAAAAAAATCCAACCCCCTCTTTGATACACTTCTGAATCCATCCCTGCTACAGAAAAGGTGAATGTAATAATTAAAAAAACAAGAGATACATGGGTAATCACACGAAACCTCAGGAGATTATTTGTAATCTTCTCAAAGTTATAATGCATATGATCAGTAAATTTCATGGTTAATAATGTTGATTAGAAAACTAGTTGTATTCAAATTCTCATATTTTGTTATCCTGAATATATTCTGAAGTGGAAAGGGGTGTCTCAACCAAACACAACCAGAGCAAGGACCACAGCCACCTTACCCTGGTGTAGAAATTGTGAAGAGCATTTTGAGTAGTATGTCATATCCAGTGTATTGGATTGACATTACTTTGATGACACAACTGAGGATAGATGGACACCCTTCTATATACACAGGAAAAGGAACTTCTTATGTGGATTGTAGTCACTGGTGTCTAGCTGGTGCTCCTGATACTTGGAATCAAATCTTGTATGCTGCTTTGCTTGGACTTTAACAACATTTTACATCCTCAATTTTGTTATTTTCTAATTTAATTGTGTTTTCTTGACAAATAGATAGGACTCTCATGAATTTGGGTAGTGTACACTCTTTTTTTTGGTTATTTGTTGGTTTAGAAGAAAATTTGCATTATTATTTGTCATTTATTTTGAAGTTTAAAATAGCATTTGTTACTGTTTTGTAGATATATAGCTTTTTTTTTTAAATAATAATTTTGTGTACATTTATAAGAAAGGGAGAGAGGAAAACTTTTACAGGGATCATTAGAGTATAAAAAATAAAAAATAAAAAGGATGTTTAGAAATTATAAATAATTTTTATATAAACAAAAATATTAATTATATATTTTTTTTAATTTATACTTTGTTCTCATTTATAAGTCAAATAATCTGGTTTCATAAAAATTAATTTACTTCATTAAATTGTGTTATTCCCAATTAAAAAATGTTGGTTCAATGGTTTAAAAAACTTCGATTTCGTCCCAAAATTATTTAAAATGCGTCAATCTAGTTATTTTTTGTTAGATTTTTATTATTTACACCATTCCTTTTATTAAATACACTTTCCTAAAAATATAAAATGAGATGTGTACTTAATAATAGAGGGGGTGTAAATATAAAAATATGACTAAAAATGACCAAATGTTTTAAAATTTATTCAATTTATTCTCTTAATAGTATATTTAAAATTTTATTTTCAATAAGTATTCTTATTTGTATTAATGAAGAATGGCATACTAAAAAACGTATTTCTAAAATGTAGATATTTAAATAAATAATGTTGTATAAAATTTCCTATAAAAATGAAATCCTACATTATTATGATTTAGGGTTTAAAGTTTTAGGGTTTGTGACGTATGATTAAAAATGTAGAGTTTTAGATTTCAATATTTAAGAATTTAGTGTTTAGGGTCTAGGGTTTATACTTTAATATTTCAAGGTTTCGTGTTGCATTGTTTATGGTTTTATGCTATAGAATTTAGTGTTTCATTATTTAGGATTTATGATTTCATTCCATGGTTTAGGATTTAAGGTTTCTTTTAGATTAAGGTTTCATGGTTTAAAATTCAAGGTTTCATTTCATGGTCTAGGATTTAAGGTAAGACTTTCATGCTTTAGGATTTGGGGTTTTATTTCATACTTTAGGATTTAGGGTTTTATAAATAAAACATATATTAGGATTTAAAGTTTCATTCATGAAACCCTAAATCCATAAAGTTTCATAGACAAAACTCTAAATCCTTACAGTTTCATCAACGAATCCCTAAATTCAAAGGGTTGCATCCACAAAACTTAGGGTTACATCAACGAAACTCTAAATCCTTAGGGTGAGATTCACGAAACCCAAAACCCTAAATAATTAGGATTACATACACAAAACCCTAAATACTTGGGAAAAACCATAAATCCTTATGATTCCATGCATGAACCCCTAAATCCTTAGGGTTTCATCTACAAAATTCTAAATTCTTAGAGTTTCATCCATGAAATCCTAAAGTATTAAGGTTTCATCCATGAAACCCTAAATCCTTAGGGTTTAATACTCGAAACCTTAAATCCTTAAGGTTGAATCCATGAAACCTTAAATAATTAGGGTTGAATCTCCAAAACCTTAAATAATTAGGGCTGCATCCACAAAATCCTACATTCTTAGGGTTACATCCACGAAACCATACATCCTTAGGATTGCTTCCCCAAAATTCTAAATCCTTATAGTTGCATTCACGAAACCCTAACTCCATAGGGTTTTATCCATGAAACTCTAAATTCTTAGGGTTTCATTTACGTAACCCAAAATCCTTAGAGTTTAATTTACAAACCTTTAAATACTTAGTGTTTCATTTATGAAACCCAAAATCCTTATTATTTTATTTACAAAACCATAAAATCCTTAGGTTTTTATTTATGCCTTAAATCCTTATGGTTTCATTTACGAAACCCTAAGCCTTTAAGCTTTCATTTACAAAACTCTCAATCCTTAAGCTTTGGTTTTTTGAAACTCTATCTTAAACCATCAAATCCTCAATGAAACCATAAGGATTTAGAGTTTCATAAATGAAACCCTACATTAGTATTTATCATTTAGAGTTTTTAGGTTTTAAGGTTTATGATTTATGATTTTAAGATTTAGGGTTTTCAGGTTTAATGTTTTAGGATTTAGTGTTTAGGGTCTAGGGTTTATGCTTTAAGATTTTAAGGTTTCGTGTTGCATTGTTTAAGCTTTCATAGTTTAGGATTTAGGGTTTCATTTCATGGTTTATGATTTAGGGTTCTATTCCAAGATTTAATGATTCATGGTTTAGAATTTATGACTTCATATCATGATTTAGGATTTAAGGTTTTATAAATGAAATCCTATATTAAGATTTAGGGGTTCCTTCACGAAACCCTAAATCCTTAGGGTTTTATTTATGAAACCCTAAATATTTAGGGTTTCATTCCCAATCCTTAGGATTTTATGAATGAAACTCTAAATCATAAACTTTGAAACCCTATGATTTAGGGATTCAATAATATGAAAAAAAAAAAAACTTATGAAAAAAGAACAAGAAAAATGTGTTGAAAATAAAAAAAAATGAAAATTTTAAGAATATGAAAAAATAAGAGTATTATCTTGAAATTTTTTTTAAAAATATGACAATTTTAAAAAATATGAAAAAAACAAGACAAGTGTCTTGAAAAATTGAATTTTTATTTTGAAAAAAATGAAAAAATAAAAGTAATGTCTAGAATATTTATGAAAAAAATGATTTTTTTTTTAAATGAAAAAACAAGAGTAATGTCTTGAAAATTTTTTTTAAAAAATAGTATTTTAATGTCTTGAAAATTTCAAAAAATGAATATTTAAAAAGTATGAAAAAAAATTAAAAATAAGGATTGAGTGTTTCATGGATGCAACCTTAAGGATTTGGGGTTTCATGGATGCAACACTAAAGAATTAGGGTTTCATGCATCAAATCCTAAGGATTTAGTATTTCGTGTATAGAATCCTAAGGATTTAGGGTTTCGTGGAAGTAACCTTAAAGATTTAGAGTTTCGTGGATAAACCTAAAAGGATGTAGGTTTTAATGGATGAAACCCTAAGGATATATTGTTTCTTGGATGAAATCTTAAGAATTTAAGGTTCCGTGGATTCAACCTTGTGAATAAAACCCTAAGGATTTAAGGTTTAAGGTTTTGTGGATGAAACCCTAAAGATTTAGGATTTAGGATTTAAGATTTAGGATTCATGGATGCAACACTATGGATTTAGGGTTTCATGGATGCAACTCTAAATATTTAGGGTTTTGTGGATGCAACCCTAGGGATTTACTATTTCATGGATGCAATCTTAAGGATTTAAGAGTTTTGTTGATGCAATCCTAAGGATTTATGGGTTTTGTGGATGAAACCCTAAGTATTGGAGGTTTCGTAGATGCAACTCTATGGATTTAGGGTGTTGTGGATGAAACCTTAAAGATTTAAGTATCCGTACATGCATCCCTAAGGATTTAGTGTTTTGTGGATGCAACCCTAAGTATTTAGGATTTTGTGGATGAAACCTTAACAATTTATGATTTAAGTGATGAAAGCCTAAAGATTTAGGGTTTCATGCATGCAAGCCTAGTGATTTATGATTTAATGGATGCAACCCTAAGTATTTAGGATTTCGTAAATACAACCTTAAGGATTTAGGATTTTGTGGATGCAACCCTCAAGGTTTAGGGTTTTATGCATGTAACCCTAAGGATTTAAGGTTTTGTGGATGGAACCCTTAAGATTTGGGGTTTTGTGGATGCAACTCTAAGAATTTAGGGTTTTGTGAATGAAATTTTAAATCCTAATATAGGTTTCATTTATGAAAGCTTAAATCCAAAAGCATAAAGTGAAACCTTAAATCATAAACCATAAAAGCCTAACCTATATCCTAAATGAAACCCTAAATCCTAAACCATGAAATGAAACCTTAAATTATAAACCATAAAACCATAAATCCTAAGCCATAGAATGAAATCCCAAATCTTAAACCATAAACCCATAAAAATGCAACCTAAAACCCTAGATCATCAACACTAAATCCTTAAACATTTAACTCTAAAACTACAAATTTTAAATCATAAGGCATAAATGAAACCCTGCCTTATATCTTTAGGGTTTCACCCATGAAACCCTAAATCCTTGGGGTTGTATCCACGAAATTTTAAATTCTTAATGTTGCATCCACAAAACCCTACATCCTTAGGGTTTTATCCACGAAACCCTAAATTCTTAAGGTTAAATCCACGAAACCTAAAATCCTTAAAGCTGCATCCATGAAACTCTAAATACTTATGGTTGCATCCATGAAACCCTAAATTCTTAAGATTACATCCACAAAACCGGTTGCATCCACGAAACCCAAAATCCTTAGGCTTTCATGCACAAAACTCTAAATCCTTGGCTTTCATCCAAGAAACCTTAAGTCCTTACGGTTTTATCCATGAAATCCTAAATCCTTAGGGTTGAATCCAAGAAACCTAAAATACTCAAGGTTGCATCCACAAAACACTAAATCCTTGGGGATGCATCTACGAAACCCTACATCCTTAGGATTTATCCACGAAACCCTAAATCATTGGTGTTGCATCTACAAAACCTTAAATACTTAAGGTTGCATTCATGAAACCCAAACCCTTTGGATTTTATGCATGAAACCTTAAACTCTTAAGGATTTAATCCACTAAATCCTAAATCCTTAGGGTTTCATTCACGAAACCTAAACCCTAATTCCTTAAAGTTTTATACATGAAACCCTAAATCTTTATTGTTGCATCCACAGAACCTTAAATCCATAAGGTTGCATTCATGAAACCCTAAATCTTTTGGATTTTATACATAAAACCCTAAATTCTTAGGATTTAATCCACTAAATCCTTAAGGTTTCATCCATGAAACCATAAACTCTAAATCCTAGGGTTTGATCCATGAAACCTTAAATCCTTAAGGTTCCATCCACGAAAACCTAAATCCTTAAGGTTTCATTCACGTAACCGTAAACCATTTGTGTTTCATTTACGAAACTTTGAATCCTTAAGTTTTCATTTACGATACCCTATATCCTTAGGGTTTCATTTACGAAACCTTAAATTCTTAAGGTTTCATTTACGCCACCCTCATTCCTTAAGCTTTTATTTATGAAACCTTATCTTAAACCATGAAATCCTAAATGAAACTCTGAGGGTTTAAGGTTTCATAAATGAAACCCTACATTTGTATTTAGTGTGTAAAGTTTTAGGGTTTTAAGGTTTATCATTTATGATTTTAAGATTTAAAGTTTTAGGATTCAATGTTTTAGCATTTAGTGTTTGTCATTTAAGGTTTATGCCTTAAAAATCATAAATTCAAATAAAAAAATATTAAACTCACTTGAAATTCCAAAATAAAAATAATAATAATAATAACACGTTGATAAAGAAACCATAAATTCAAATATTAAAAATATTAAAATCACATGTTTGTACATAATTCATAGAAACATAATACTATGTTTTCTCTACCCCGTTATTTTTCTTACCATACTTGCTACAATTTATAAAATACTAACCTTGTTCTACTTTATTTCATTATCAAGAAAGAGACTTTATAAAAAACTTCTCAAAGATATTAATCATTCCAGCTAACAAATAGAATGTTAATTACACTTTACTCTTGAATATGTCATTGTTAATTTTGTGGGAAGCTTCTATGAACTACCAAAAAATGCATTTCACTTATATGACAAATCAAGAAAGTAGAAATCCAAATTGTATGAATAAATTTTAATGTCAATTTAATAGTTTAGTAACTGATTAAAAACATTCATTTGCTTGGAGAATAACAGCTCAAACATAAATTTTCTAGGGTGTATTTTATGGTGATGAGTGAATATTTGGAGATTGAGTGAAAGTATGAGATTGACAATGAAATTACACCTAACCAATTAAGTTAATGTGTCAAAAATCAATAAACTGACATAGTGGCGTATTACTTTGCATCTCAGGATTTATATTATATAGAGATATAGATAGATAGATATTACTTCAATGTAAAAGACCAACAAATTATAATAACTTACATTGCATAATTCAAAGAAATGATAACAAATTATAATAATAACTTCTATTGCATAATTTTTTGTTTAAATAATTTACTCATTTATCCACACATTGTGGATCTTTATCTAGTTTACTATTTAATTTATAATTTAGTTGGTATGTTATTTTATAAAAATAAAATAAAAAAATTGGTGTGCTAGCCCAACCCATTGTTGGCAAGTCACAGGCAAAACGATTTGGACTTATCCGTTTTGTCATCCCTACACACACACACACACCAAATTCAAACCATAATGTTTCCAATAATAAATTTGTACATTTTATAATTTAACACATTATTCCATTAACTAGTTTCGGGGATTTTCATTTAGGCTTAATTATAATTTTCATCTCCCTAATTTCATGAAATAACGATTTTCATCCTCTGGTTTTTAATTATAAAATTAGGTTTCCCTAATTTCAAAAACGTGCAAATTTGGTCCCTTCGTCTATTTGTTATGGTTGACCGTTTTTTTTTTAACGTTGACCATTTTAATTATTATTTACACCTCCTTGACTTCTAAATAGACTCATTTTCAAAAATAAAAAAAAAAAACTTTTTCTTTCAGCACCTCCCATTTTATTTCCTACACTCCTAATTTTTAATTTTTATAATCATGATTATATTATATGACCAATCATATATGACATTTTTGAAGTTATCAACAACATCTTTATTAAGAAAAAAATTCAAGTAAATTCAATAAATTCAAATTTTATAAACACGAATAAACTAGTTTATAAAAATAAGACGTCATAAATATTCATATAAAAAAAATTAAAACTACCAAAAAGATTATGTTTGTAAAAAATTCATACCAATCTACAAATATTTCCAAAAATCATGTCTTGTTTTTTTGAAAGGTATATAAATGGAATTACCAATTTTGATAATATTTCCAAATCTAAAAATAATCATAGTTATAAAAATTAAAAATTGGGATATAGGAAATAAAATGGAAGGTGTTGGAAGAAAAAGTTTCTTTTTTATTTTTGAAAGGGAGTTTATTTAGAAATTAGGGAGGTGTAAATAGTAATTAAATTAGTCAACGTTAAACAAACAAACAATCAACCATAACAAATAAATGAAGGGACCAAATTTGTACGTTTTTTAAACCAAGGGACCTAATTTTATAATTAAAAACCAGAAGGATGAAAATCGTCATTTTACGAAACTAAGAGGATGAAAATTGCAATTAAGTCTTTCATTTATAGTCCCTAATGTTTAATTTGACCGATCTTTGTCCTTAATATTTTTTTTGTTTTATTTTTCACCCCTTCATTTGTAAGGTCTATTAATTAATGGTGAAGTATATATATATATATATATATATATATATATATATATATATATATATATATATATATATAGGGGTTGCTAACGTCCGCTCTAGTTGAAGAATGTTAGCAATCAACACCAAAATATTTTGATTAAAATATTCCTAATTTTTTCAATAATAAATTTGTACATTTTATAACTAAACACATTATTCAATTCCATTAACTAATTTTAAGGCAAAAATATGTTTTTCATCTCTGAAGTATAGAAGATTTTCATTCATAATCCCTAAAATTTAATTTGACCGATATTCGTTCCTAATATATTTTTTTGTTTTGTCTTTTATCCCTTTAGTGAGATCTATTAATAATAAGATGTTTACTTTAACCATCTCTCAAATTATGCCACGTGACATAAGCTAAAAAGCTGTTAAAATGGACACCTCACCAACTAACATACCTCACTATCAGAGGAATAAAAAAAACAAATAAAGAAATACATTATGAACAAATACCGATCAAATTAAACTTTAGAAACTATCAAACAAAAATCATATTTTTCTCTAGTTTATATATATATAAACACATGAATAAACATTATAATCTCCAACGCCCCTTCATACATAAATAAGCTTTCGGACAATTTCAAATAAATAATAATAATATAAAACAATATATAAAGTTATAAACTAATACTAACATTAAAACTAGGCACATCAACCCATAGTAGCTTGCTCTTTGATAAAATGATTAGACGCCAACTCTTATTCCTAGAATTCTTGAAAAAGAATTTTATTAGCGAAGAGTTCTTAGAAATGTTGAAGATGTCATTGTTGGCGGTCAATGGAGTTATTGTTGATGCGGAAGAAAAGGAAATAATTGACCCATATGTGAAAGATTGCGTGGACAAGTTGAAAAAAGTCAGTCACATACAATGTTTGGAGAATTGCACTGTTAGGAAATGCCAAGCATGTTGGAGTCTCAACAGCGTGAGGAATTATTACATGCTACAACTATCATGACATATTAATGTATCAATATTTATATGATAAAGTCTAGTTTTATTTACATACTACTAGTTACTATGTGTGTGCATACACTGTATATATAACTATTTCTCTTTAACCTTGTATTGTTTTCCCCTGCGCGATTGCTCTTCTTATTTTCATCACCACCTGGAAACCTCCCTCACCATAAGTGCTATCGCCTCCCTTACCTTCTTTGTCGGCGACACTGCAAGCAACGTCACGTTCATCCTCTGCTCCGCATAGAGCGGCCTCGTCATCAACAAAACACCATTGGTCACCTTCTGTACATCTACCAAAGACACCCCATAAAAGGACCATTAGCAGAACGCCACAAAGAAGCAACATGAACTAGAAACAACACTTGACCTGTAAAAATTCTGGCATGCGTTTCCAACCAAATACACCAAACAATTGAATGGCAAAAATAATGCTCAACAGCCAGAAAACCAGTTACAAAAACACAAGAATGTAGAAAACAGTGATGATAGATAACAATCAAAGCTGATACATAAACTCTAGCCTCCTTGGCCAGAGACACCAATTCACTTGAATTCTTTTATTGCCTCTCCACTTTCCCCACCCTCTCCTTCATGTTTCCTTTACTCTCCAATCACTGTAGAATTCTCCTCTCCATCATGCCACTATTTTCTTCTAGCAGCATATTATTATTGCTCCTCTCATAAACACTTCAGTCCACTGACCACTCCCCTCCATTTTACTTGTACAATTATGTCAAAACTCACCTTTAAATTAGTAGATAGGTAGACTATTTCAATTAAAAATATACGAACAGAAAATCACATGTACAAGCAGAAATCTTGACAGCATGGTTATAATCAAACTCAAGATTCCATTGGTTTATGATATTAAATATTTTTTCAAGCAACCAACTCAACCAATCTGTCTGCTTAATTCTGTGGCATATTTGTATGCTATGAGCCAAAACTGAACTAATCCAGAAGCAACTAAGACAGTAATACCTGGTCAAGTGAGTCTCTCCTTCTCCTATAGCCATTTCTGGCTCACAACTCTTCATTGCACTGGTTTGATTTCTCCTAGATTGATTTTTATTAGCAGTGAAATCAGAAAATAAGATCTTCTTACTAGGAGGAGTCTTCAAAAACCCTTTCATGTCTGGAGAGCCAAAATCTGCTTCATATGGAATTCATATTGTTTTAAATAACCCCTTCACATTCTTTCTTTTCTCAGTTTGAGACCTTAAACTCAACGCTGTCATTTGTTTTGAAAGGCACTCGGAGAGATTCTCTGCAGCTACAAATGGTGAACTGATTGAACTATGTAAGCTATGCAATGACTGGGCAAAGGGGAAACTATGGTTCAGTTAAACAGAAGTTTTTGAAAAGCTAGAAATTAATACCTACCTAGGCAAGATACTCCACCAACCAAAGAAAAACCAACCAGAAATGAAAATCTATTGTCAATGTAATACAACACTCTTCAATCTCTCTAAATCCACAAGAACACTGCTAGATAAGCCATATGCAAATATTCAGAGAAGCTCAATGCCTCAATCCCAGATAAACAATGAGCTAAGGAATGGTCTTTCAACACAGATATGGTGTGGGTCTCTTATGGTTTTGGGTGGACTTTGTTGCTTCTGGGTGATGGTGCTGAACTTTGTGTGGTGTAGCTGAGTGATAGACAAATAAACAAACACGAAAACAAAGCACATACAAGGAGACTGAAGTAAATATGTTGTAAAACACTTATTATCAGATGTAGACTACTTGGCATGCAATTGCATCCGATTTAAGTACTTAGTGACCTGAAGGAAGGTAGGAAGTTTATCAAACAATAATTACAAGTTAAGAGTATTTGTTTCACTTGCTGTTAAAAACATGAGAGCATTGAATCTTGCATTAGAGACAAGCAACTGCAATATAAAGACTAACTAGATAGCAATTAAGGAAATTTAACATGAACAAAAGAATAACTCAACCAAAATGCCTACATAAAAGAAAGCAGTCAATTGGTAAATGTAAAAAAAAAAATGGTTTTTAAATACATACAGAATTTAAATCCTTACATAGATTACTATGGGCAAATTTCCAATCACAATTAAAATCTGGAAAGAACAGGGGCAGAAAGCTGTCTTAATTGTTTTTTTTTTTTTTTTTAACATGAATGTCTCATGTTAAAATATGTTAATAGTAAGCTTAAATGAGTTATCAATAGTCAATTTGCAAAGCGCAGGAACACGCAACTCATATGAAGCAGCAAAATAATTACTTCTTCTGCCTCCAATGATACCACAATCAATCCAGTAATGTAAGATAGAGAAACTTCCATATTGTAGACAGATAAATCAGGGTATATGTTTGACTTGCCATAAGAAGAAATCATTTCAACAGGTTCAATGACAAATTTATTTTCACAATACTCTGAAAAGGTTGCTACCATTGTATTTAAAACAATCTTCGCCTGTCAGATGAGTTGCAGTCCATTCAATAAATACATTCTTTGTCTCCAGAGTGATGGCCGAATGTGCACCATTTATAATTGGGGGTAAAGATAACATGTTCTCTTACTGTCATATATAACAGGGAAAACAGGGGAATCCTTAATTATATGAAAGAATTTCTTCAGTTTCATATCTGATTTGTAGAACTCCATTAGCTCATCAGCCCTGAAGTTTCTTTCCTATTAAGCCAAAAGCAAAAGGATAAAAATACCAAAGATGAGTTTGGCAATTCACATTAATTATTCAAAGTCCAGTAAATAATGTTATCTGCAGAGTATTAGGTGAGAGAGTATGAGTTGAATCATATGCTTTGTACTGAGGGATGATTTCAAACACTTGATTGATTACCAAGAAATTGAATGTCATAAAAAAATGTTACCTGCTTTAGGGGCGTAAAAGTTATACTCAAAATGGCAAAGCCTGGAAAATTACACGATTGATGTCACTGATATTGATGATGCAGAAAATCAGAGACAATCAAATTACACAAGAAAATGGTCATTAACTATTAAGACCTCTCTTATTAATTGGTTTTAGAAAAATTCAGATACACAGTTAAGGTCATAAACAGCAGTACATCACATCAAGCAGCATTGTGCTTCCTTTGATACCAATAACTTTAGAGTCAAAGCAATGATACAACCATGATGTACATCCGTCACAATCAAAGTGCCCAGGCAACAACTTACTTTTCTAAGTAGCCAAATGTTTATCCAAATCCTAAAGTTGTAAGTTATCTATCCACAATTTAAATTATTTTCATTTTCATGCTCTACAATTTGATAAAAAGAAATTAACCTCAGGTGAAAGGGCCCTCCAATTTATCCAGATCATGGGTTCCAATGGCAACAAGAGTTCTTCGGCTGAAACAGAAAAGAATGAAAACAAATCAACAGAAAATTCATTCAGAAAATTTAAGTATGATGTGACAGTGTGACATGAGATGACCAAAAGCAACATGAATATAAACTGATGGAGAAAAAGGAAACATAATTTAGAAAAAGAAAAACATGATGTGGACTATACAAGTACTTTATCAAAAACTCGGTACAAGAAACACATTTGGACTGCATTCAATCTTGAAAGGCTATTCGGGTTAAAATTCAGAAACAGGTAGTATGCAGCTCAAAATTAAAGCAGCAAGTCAAATCACATTACCAACATATGTTTTGGTGAAGCTTGTCTTGGAGATCGAAAAAGCTATTGTATCTTGCTTTATCAAAAGTTATACCTCTTAATGCAGCACATACAACATTTGGACGAATCAGCTGAGTTCTAAGTAATTATACCATCACTGTGTGTTTCAACAACATACCCGCATTAGACATGAAATAGATGCAGTAGTAAAGGTAAAGAAACTATATATCTTGTGAATCTGAAAGAATGAGCCATCTTAATGATATTACCAATAATCACCACAGGAACATGATCCATCTTTAAAATGATGGAATCTATTAATATCTCTGACAATAATTTCCCTTGAAACAATTTTACATACGAATTTGAAAAAGGTGTGGCAGTCAACACATATTCGTAGGTTCTTCTTCACCCTTATAGGGGCCCCCGGTGGCGTAGCAATTAATCCAAACGCTACAGCTAGTTTCTCACTATGGTGATATAAGAGCTTCTCCTTTTCACTTTTGTTCACATTATGTATATCAATCTCTACAATGGGACTATATCCAGCTTTACTTAGAAGGTCACCCAACTGATCCAGTTTAGCATATATTTCATCACTTCTAGAATGACTTCTGTCCCCAACAATGAAAGTGTATACCTTGTCTTTAATCTCAATCCAACTCATTCCAGGCTCCTTCTTCAGCTTGCTGTCTTTCATAAGCTTTCTAACCTTAGCAATGTTTTCCCACATCCCTGCAGAGGCATAGATGTTTGCAAGGAGAACATGAGTACCAGATTTCTCTGGCTCAAGATCAAAAAGCATCTCCGCAGCTTTCTGACCGAGTTCTCTATTTTTATGGATTCTTGCTGCTCCAAGAAGTGCCCCCCAAACTGAGCCATCAGCCTCAAATGGAATGGAGTTTACAAGCTCCACTGCTTCATTTAATTTCCCCAATCGTCCAAGGAGATCAATCATGCAAGCATAATGCTCTTGTGTGGGTTTAATCCCAAACATTTCCTCCATTTTTTCAAAATATTGTTTTCCCTCATTTACCAAACCAGCATGATTACATGCACAAAGAACACTAACTAAAGTAATATGGTTGGGTGGCACACCATCTCTAAGCATTTGATTGAACAACTGAAGAGCCTCTTTACTATGGCCATGCTGAGCATATCCTCCAATCATTGCAGACCATGAGACTATTCCCCTGTTAGGTATCTCAGAAAAGGCACAATCAGCATCCTCAATGCTTCCACATTTCACATACATATTAACCAGAGAATTGCTGGCAAAAATATCAAACATAAATCCAATCTTGATGGCGTGGACATGTAATTGTTTCCCTTGCTCATATGCAGACAAATTTGCACAAGCATTTAAAAGAGAACTACAGATAAATGGATCTGGCTTGATATCTGCATCTTGCATTTGTAAATATAGCTTTAAAGCCTCCTCCCCATCCCCATATTGAGAATACACTGTTATCATGGATGTGTAAGCCACCAAATCTTCCCAAGTGCGCTCTTCAAATATTTTTGAAGCTTCATCTATATGGTTACATTTTCCATATGTATCAAGAAGACTATTTATTACATAGAAATCTGAATAAATTCCAGATTTTATGGAAATTGTATGAATCTTCTTACACACCTTAATTGCCTGCAAGATGGCCACAGATTTGAGAACCATTGACAAAGTAGTTTGGTTGAAATCTATATCTTCACTGTACATTTTAGAAAAAAGTGAGACTGCTTCGAAGTCATCACCACATAGTGAGTAACCAGATATCAAAGCATTCCATGCAATAACGTCCTTCTTTGGCATCGAATCATAAGCTCTTCTTGCATCACCCATCATTTTACACTTAGAATACATATCTATTAGTCCAACAGCAGCAAACAAATCTGAGTCAGCATCTATCTTTATCAAACTAGAATGTAACTGTCTACCCAACTCCTTGAACTCCATAGCAGCACAGGCCTTTAAAGCACTTGACAGCATAAACATATTCGGACGAGTTCCTGAGCCTTTCATCTCATCCAACAACTTCAAAGCCAAATCATTACGATCATGAAGAACACAACCAGCAATAACTGCATTCCAAGAAACTACATCAGGATGTGCAATTTCCTGAAAAACAACAACTGCACCTTCAATCTCCCCTGCTTTAGAATACATGTCAACCAACGCATTTGCAGAAAACTGATCCAAATCAAGTCCCATCTTTAGCAAAAGCCCATGAACTGTCCTTCCTAGACCGCCATCCTGCAACCCCGCGCAAGCATTCAATATGATGGAAATGCTGAATTCATTAGGCCTTATTCCACTCCTCACCATTTCCTTAAACAAGTCCACAGACTCACCACACAACATACTTTGCACATAACAAGAGAACAAGGCATTCCACGAAACAACATTTTGCTCCACAATTCCACCAAACAACCTCCTAGAATCATCTAGCAACCCGCACTTAGCATACAAAACAACCAATGTGTTAGCAACAAACCCATCAGACTTGAACCCCATGACAACGGCCATCCCATGAACCTTCCTCCCCATGTTCAAATCCCTCTTCATTGAGCATGCCATAAGCACACTGGGGAAAGTAATCTTGTTGCACTTAACACCCAACAAGCACATCTCATTAAACACCAACAGTGCCTACTCCACAAACCCATTTTGCACATACCCAGATAGCAAAGAAGACCAAGAAACCACATCTGGTTCAGAACTTTGATCAACCAGCTTTTGGGCATACCCAAAACGACAACACTTGGAATACAGAGTTACCAAGTGGTTCCTGAGACTTGGGTTGCCAGAAAATCCAAACTTGATCAAGTGGGCATGCAGTTCCATACCTGAAGTTAGGGATTTTGACACAACACATTGTGATAAGAGCTTGGAATAGGACACAGGGGGTTTGTGAGGCTTTGTGAGGTTAAAACAAAGGTGGTTTGTGAATCCTTTAATGTGGCACGAGAAACAGTTTGTATGGTGGTAGGTTTGAATGGAAAGTAGAGATGTTGGAGAGTACTATCTCGGAGGAAATTGATGTACCAAAACCTTGGAGATGTTTTGTTCATTGACAACATGCTATGGAAGTTTCTCTGTCAAATATGACATAATTACAAAAATAGAGTTCAGAATGACAATGACAATTTAATGAAATATGATATCTATGGAGCATATAATCCATTTTCATTGTTACCCACAACTACATGTCACAATCACAAATAATTTATACAGGAATACATACCACAATTACAAACGGGTGTGTAGGTTGCCAAGTTTTTCCCTCGGATGTGAATAGCAATCTTCGATGCTAGTCTTCCAAGAACTTTGTCTGTAGCATCAACAACATACCACGTTTTCTCTGTACTCACATGATCTGCAGCTTTTGGATACCAGCTCTTGTTCCAAATGTCGTGCAATCTTTAGTTGTTGGATGGACAGTGCAGGTCCTACATTTTATGGGCCCATGAGGTTTATAACAAACATTGATATATCATATACAACAAACTAAGCTAAACTCACTTAGTATATTAAAGGCCTTTAACAGAAAAATACACACATGTTGATTAAAAATAATGTATTATATTTATTCTACTCATTGGATTTTTTTTTTCTCGCCCTAGAATGATTTGAAATTTTTTTTGGCCCCTTCGGTCATGGGCCTGAACGATTGCACCGAAAATCAATACTCAGAGCCGGCCCTAGATGGGAAATTCAAAATTAGCCCAATAAAAAAAAATGCAAGTTTAAAATAAAAATAGAACACACAAAAAAATTGCATTTTACTACCTAAATTTATCACTATTGTTTTTTTCTAACTTCAAAACAATCACTCACATACTATCATGATTTTAAAATGATTTTAAAAATCAAATCGATGATTAAACCAATTGAGGCACTAGGTCACTAGGTCAATGGTCGAACTAGTGGGTCACTGATTAAATCACATGACCCAGTCTATATTGAAAAAAATACAATTTCTATATTTGTCTCAACTCTCAAGATTTAAAAATGTCCTAAAAAATATTTCATTAGAAATTTATATAATTTCACAAAATCTCATAACATAAATTTCAAATGAATTCAAATTCAAACAAACTCAAACATCAAAGTCATATAATAAAGCTTACAAACCATAAATAAACAAATTGAAGCTTACAAACATCAAAGTGACCCTTGAACCTATCAATTCCACCTCCCCTAACAATTTTATGTCACACTAGATACACATCATAACACTCTTTTTACCCTCTTTAATCAACTTTCAATGTCCCCAAACTATATCAGTTTATACTCTAATGTTAGGTCTTGAATTTTGTGTGAAGGCTTCTTGGGATTAGGATGTTGGTGTTTCATTAGATGTCATATCTATAACAATCATAAACAAAATAACAACAACTACTTATATTAAACAGAAGAACAGAGAATATACTCACAGAGACACATTCAACAAATCAGACAACAACATAGACACATTAAAGATTAAACACATTATTTTAAAGACAAAGGATATAGATTTGCATAATAAATCAGACAACAACCTTTGATGAGTTAAGCCTTTTTAAGGATATGGATTTTGCTACGTATTATCTTTTCTTCACATATATATCAATGCTAAATTTTATTTTATGATTGTGCGTTAACAAGTGAAATTTAAATTCTTTCTTAAAGGCCATGAAGGAACAATTTGGCCATATTCACAATCTGTTCCTTTCCTGAGTGCATTTCATTGCACCTTAAAACATGTTGTCTTAAAGACTACATGCTCTCTAAAGCCGAGTTTGAATTTGCAAGATATATTATGTAGAATGCATCACATTTATGGAGATATAAATTAAGTGTTTGATCTTATTTGCCAAGATTCTCAAAGATTAAATGTGTACTTATTTGCTCAAAGTGACCAGAACAAAAAGAACATATAACAAAGACATATTTAACAGAACAAAGAAGAACAGGGAATAGAGACACATCAGAAGAACAAAGATGAGATAAGAGGACACACTTTCAATTTCAAACACATCAGAAGACAAAGGAAGAGAGGAGAGGTTTCTATTTTCGTTTTTTTTTAAGTGACCCGGGACCAGTCAACAGGCTAACCGTAAACCCAACCGAGTCGACACGAGTTGATGGCGTGAACAATCCAATATTGGAATCGACCTAAGCCGATCACCGGGTCCCGATCCAACCGGCTGGATCGATCTGAATTTTAAAAACTGCATACTACACACCACAAGTATGTTCCGATGGAAATAATTTTGTTTGAGGTAAGTAGATTATAAAGACGAGAAAGCGAGAGAGATGAACCTTTGGAATGAAGCATGGAGAGAGAGCACACACACTTTGACCCACACCCCTACAAAATTGTCATTGGGTTCATTAAAAGGTATTTTGAAAACACAATATATATATATATATACTTCAACCTCATTATTGCCACAATTTAGAGTACACCTCGCCATAGGAATTGAACAAAATTCTAAACAAATTGATGTACTTTAGTTAACAACAACTTCGGTGTTACCCATTGAACTCTTTTCATGGGATCGCCATTAATTTAGAGTTGGGTGTCCATTGTTGCAACTAGTTGATGGGTTTTAGTCCAATTCCCCTCAACGACTCAAGTACTTGTTGACACATCAACCCTTTCGTAAGTGAATCCACAAGATTACTTTTTGACTTGACAAAGTCAAGTGAAATAACACTATTAGATATCAATTTTCTTATAGTCTTATGTCTCACTCTAAGGTATCTCCTTTTTTCGTTGAAATTTTTGCTAGTAACCTTAGCTATAGCAACCTGACTATCACACTGCATTGAAATAAGAGGTAAAGTTTTGTTCAATAATGGCAAATCATATAACAAATTCTTTAAGAAACTCGGCCTCATTAGGTGCAGTATCTAAAGCAATCATTTCTGCTTTCATAGTGGAACGAGAAATAATAGTTTGTTTAGCAAATTTTCATGCTACTGCACCTCCTACAAGAGTGAACACATAACCACTAGTTGACTTTGTTTCGTCAGAATTAAAAATCCAATTTGCATCACAAAACCCTTCAATAGCAGCAGGGAAACGTGAATAATGAATGCCATAATCAATGGTTCCTTTTAGGTACCTAAATACCCTTTTTAATGTAGTCCAATGAGAATGATCAAGATTATGAGTATACCTTCCCAATCTACCAAATGCATAGGCAATGTCAGGCCTAGAAAAATTTGTTTGATGCAACAATGAACCAATAATTTGAGAATATTTATGAGAAGACACACCGTCACCCAAATTTTTCTTTAACTTGATAGAAGAATCATAAGGTGATGAAACAAGCTTCATATCAGAATAAACTTTTTCATTAATTTTTCAACATAATGTGATTGAGTCAGAATGAAGTCATCATCTTTCTTAATTAGCTTAATGTCTAACATCACATCTACAGGACCAAGGTCCTTCATGTCAAAATTACTAGACAAGAAAGATTTCACATCTTTTATAACATTGAAACTACTAACAAAAATTAATATATCATCCACATATAAGCATAAAATGACACATCCACCATCATCAAATTGTTTCACATACACACTTGTCACTATTATTGATATGAAAACCATATGAAAGAATAACCTGATCAAACTTATTATGCCATTGTTTAGGAGCTTGTTTCAAATCATATAATGATTTAATAAGTTTGCAAACCTTCTTTTCTTTACTTGGTTCAACAAAACCTTCAGGTTGGCTCATATAGATTTCTTCTTCTAAATCACCATTAAGAAAAGTAGTTTTTACGTCCATTTGGTGAATTTCCAAATTAAAAACACAAGCAAGTGCAATTAAAACTCTAATAGTAGTAACTTTAGAAACAAGAGAATATGTATCAAAGAAATTCACACCTTCTACTTGCCTACAACCAATTACAACAAGTCTTGCCTTATATTTATCTATAGAACCATCAATTCTTAGTTTCTTTCGAAAAAACCACTTACAGCCTATATTTTTACAACCATGGGGAAGATCAGTTAGAAACCAAGTTTGATTCGAATTAAGAGAATTCATTTCATCATTAATAGCTTCTTTCCAAAAAGATGCATCAATATACCTCATGGCCTCACTATAAGTTTTAGGATCATATTCAAGTAAGAAAGAACAAAACTCAATACCAAATGTCTTAGCCTTTTTAATTCTATTACTCCTTCTAGGCTCATATAACGTTTTCAAAGAAACTAGCATCTCTAGATTCCATTATGTGTTATTAGAAATATCAGACACTTCAGAATTAATAACCAAAAACCTATAAGTAGTATTATGCAAAGAATAACCAACAAAAACAAAATCAACGATTTTTGGTTCTATTTTTCTTTTCTTATTAATAGGAATGTTAACATTTGCAAGGCACCCCCACACTTTCATATATTTCAAATTTGGTTCTCTATTTCTCCATAACTCATAGGGTTTTTGCATAATTTTTATAAACAATTATATTAAGAATATAACAAACAGATAATAAAGCTTCACCCCACATAGTCTTAGGCAAACTAGAACTAACAAGTATAGCATTCACCATATCAAGCAATGACCATAGAAGAAGAAGAGGTTTTAATATCTGATTTGAAAACTACAGAGAACAAATCCAATTTAGTAAGCCAGAATCTCATTTGTTATTGCCAATAGAAAAAGTTCTCACTCGTAAATTTTTCAGGCTTACTAGAAAGGGACTTAATCATATCCAAAGCAGACATCTTGAAACAAACGTTACTATAAAAACAAAAACTAGTGACTTGCAAAAATAGAAGAATAATATTTTTCTCTCTAAGATTGTTGGAAATATAGCAATGAGAAAGACACTAGACAAGGAAAAATCAAGGAACACAGTAACAAACCAATTTCAGATTATGTGATTGAACAACATTGAATAAGAGAATGCTTTAATAAAACATTCAACAAACACAAAGTTTTAATAAATCAAATGCACTGATAGGATCCCGAACCTTCTGAACACAAATACTCTTTCTCTTTTTTAGAAAATATAATAATAGTTTATAACAATTGTTCTTTTCAGTATATCATTTCCCATGCTCAAAAGAAATATATATATATATATATATAAGAAAAGTATATAGTCGTTAAGGAAATAACTTCTTCAAAAATAGTTGTTAAGGAAATAACTTCTTCAAATAGTCGCTAAGGAAATAACTTCCTTAAAAAATTTAAATTACAAAATAAAATAAATTAAAATATATATATTAACATATGGGTCACAAACTACCCTTTAAGAGTTCACCTAGTGAGTGTGACGGTGGGGCCACCATTATGAGATATGGGCTAATCTTTAATTGACACTCATGAAACAAGATACTTGCGTAAGGCTGTAATGCACAACCACTTACTAGAACCAGGATGAACACTTACATTGTACAAATCATGAACTAAAATCCGGTCAAAGGAGGTGTAGCTCAAGACAATCTAGTCTCTACACTTTCTCAGATGGAAGTTCATAATTATTAGGTATAAGGCTCAAACTCAAAAGGTTCATCAGACTGTTTTCACAAATATTTTAAAAATTTTAAATTATGTGAGGGAATGTTAATATATATATTTTAATTTATTTTATTTGTAATTTAAATTTTTAAGGAAGTTATTTCTTTAACGGCTATTTAGAGAAGTTATTTCCATAACGGCTATATACTTTTGCTTATATATACTTCTTTTGAGCATAGGAAATGATATACTGAAAAGAGCAATTGTTATAAACTATTATTATATTTTCTAAAAAAGAGAAAGAATATTAGTGTTCAGAAGGTTCAGGGATCCTATCACTGCATTTGATTTATTAAAACTTTGTGCTTGTTGAATGTTTTATTAAAGCATTCTCTTATTCAATGTTGTTCAATCACATAATCTGAAATTGGTTTGTTACTATGTTCCTTGATTTTTCCATGTCTAGTGTCTTTCTCATTGCTATATTTCCAACAATCTTATAGAGAAAAATATTATTCTTCTATTTTTGCAAGTCACTAGGTTCGAGGATTCTATCGTTACATTCGATTGATCCAACGGGTTGTCATATCTTGGGAGAGAAGTGCAGAAAATACAGATCCTCCATTTTAGTGGGGGCGTTTTTTCTCTAAGGATAGCGCATAGTATGCTTTAACTTAGGCTACTCTTAAAATCTATCATCAATATTTATTTACTCTTTGTGCTTGTTGAATGTTTTAATAAAACATTCTTTTATTATTTAATATTGTTCAATCACATAATCTTAAATTAGTTTGTTACTGTTCCTTGATTATTCCTTATCTAGTGTCTTTCTCATTACTATATATTTCCAATAGAATGAGATTAAGCAAGATAGAGCATAGACAAATAAGAGAAAAGGGAACGATAGCAAAGAGTTAAACTCTTTGAAATGCTGATTTAGAAAGCGTAAAATAAGTTTTACATCAATTATTATTATCTATTTAGGGTAAATCTCATCATTTTTAAAAATTAAAACAAATGCATTTTCAATAATATATTTTATTTTCTATGAAATTGAAAATACAGTAAAACCAATCACCTTAACCTTTTCATTTTCTTAAATCATAAAAAACAAAAATACATTTTTTAAATCTTAAAAAACGAAAAATAAAACTATTTTCAGAAAATAAAAACAAAAACAAAAATATTTGTGCAAAACAAATGTCACCTTAAATTCTGGTTAAATACTCTAATCAAATGTAACATTTTAACATAAAAAATTCAAATTCTCAACCAGAATGAATTGTTTACTTGAAATACTTTGTCTAAACACACAATAAATTAATAAGACAGATTTTTCTACCGAAATTAGTCATCATTAAAATGGCCACTAACATTATTACAACAAAAAGATTAAATATTCTCCTCCACCCGGAGAGTAGAGATGTTGATACTTGACGGTTGATATCACAATGCTCTTCTCTTTGGTGTTTTTGCTTACGTTTTCAAATATGATAGTGTTACTTTTTTATTATCGTTGTTTCAAATATACTAGTTCATAAATTTTATTTTAAATTTCATTCAGCTGTAAATATTTCATTATATATAAAAAATTTACTTCTTAATTTAATTTTTTAGTTATTATGAATTTATCTGTTTTCAATCATTATTTTCATAAAAAAAACATTTTTAAACAATCAAACTAAAAATAATAAAGATATATGCATAAAATAAAATAAACACTTTATTGAGAAGCTAATTTAATTTTCTATATTGCTTAAATAATTTTTGGATCTCTAAAAAATACCTGAATATCTCTCATCTTTTTACGTCGTTATGGATCCTAATAAAATAAACACTTTATTGAGAGTCTCTGCCATGTTTGTCATACTACATCTAGAAAGAAAACATACTAGATCTGACTCCGTATATTTCTGTCATTCTTGAAGCTTAGTTCATTCAGTTCTGGTAGTGCCATTTGAAATGAATAACAAAACAATATCATACACTACTTGAGGTACTAGAAAGGAGAAAAACACTAGAAGTAGGTAAGATAACCTCCACATTGATCTTTTCTTTGATTCTCTTTTTTTTTCTTTCATTTTGGTGGTCCAACTGACTAATAAGAAAAACAAAAGCCATGGATGATTTCCTTCAAATGAAAAAGTTGCAATTAAATTCAAATATTAAATAATATTACATGTCAAGATTCAAATCTGCAACAACAATATTAGGAAGATTTAACAAAGGACCTTGGACAAAAACAACACAATAATCAGTTACCTCTGCAGACAGACAACTGTGAAATAGATAGACATACAATTGTCATGTTTCATTCCATATTCTCTGCTACACCTATGAACTATTTCTGCAACTGTATTCTCTTATCCCTTATTGGCAACTCAATGGGCTTCTGCGCCGCATGTGGATGATCTGGGCCCTTATAAACCTTCAGGTGGGTGAATAGTCTCCTCCCGAGCTGCATACAACAACCCTTGATTATAGTGTGGATTCAACAAGAGTGAAACATTGTTTTCACTAAAAGAAATTCAAAATAAATCAATCAAAGAACACACGAAATATTATAAGGTAGTATAAGATTACCTATGGAAACCTAGCAAAAACTATTAACCATGAATACAAGAGTTTTCTAGTCATGAAATAGTATCAAGGAAGCACCACAAAAAAGACTCTTGCATTGAACAGCATATAAACCTTGTCCCTAAGCATGACCATGAATACAGTCTGTCCTTCAAAATATCCAAGTATGCCTTTCAATCCAAAGCTTATTCTTGGGCTAATTTACAATTTTGTGACTTCATTTTATTCTTCACCACTAAATTCTTCCATCAGTTATGGTCATGGTTGTTAAACTCACGAGTTAACACTTAAACTCGTCTGAGATTACAAGTTCAAGGAAGGAAAACAAGTTAACTCGCTTTTAGACTCGATTGGTACTGAACTCGGGTAAACTTGTGAACTCGTACGTAAACTTATGGTGATGACTCTTGCATGTGATGTCACAAAAAGTAATCATATAATTAGATAATTTATGTCACCATCTCTACAATTACCATCCATCAACAAGCCAATTTACCATGTCTACTTCTGATATGTGTCTTGGGAAAATATTCAACTATAGTTGAAACCTACCCTTCCTTTTGGAAGCATGCCACGAACAGCATGTTCAACAATTCTTTCAGGAATTCTGTTTTGCAGTTGGGCAAATGTCTCCACTGTCATACCACCAGGTCGTCCAGAGTGCCTCCTGTAAAGCTTTTGGGTCCTCTTTTTCCCAGATACAGCAACCTTTTCCGCATTTACCTTTCAAGCACCAAGTTAAATAAAGAGGTTCAGATTTTGTATAGCAATCACGTAACTTTGTATGTAATTAACACATTCTTCACTCATCAATAGGAACAGATGAAAATATAATCCACAACATTCTTAACTCAACATTCTACAGAAGCTTCATGCTGTGTAACATAGACAATCTTGTGAAAAGTGAGTATTATCACTCATACAGAAAATTTTCAGGAGATTCTGTTTCCTTTATATATAACTTTTTTGTTCTTCTTGAGAATTGTTTATAATGGGAAACTGGAAATTATGCTTAGATCATAAGTTGTTCTCAAGCCTATATAATTCTAATCAAACTTCAACTGCAATATTGCATAGAAAATTTGTACAAGGAAGTAAAATGCAGAAGAATCCCATCTTCAAAATTCAGATTTACATAAGAATAACCTTTCTTGCAGTCACTGAATATGATCCAAAATCACGACAGGTATCCAAACATAACTAGATTTAGTGCTTCTTAATTAAGAATTCTCCAAATATGATGTAAAACAATACATTGAGTACAAATAAATTTGAGAATCAAATCAATAAACAAAAATGAAAAATTTAATGGAAGGTTCTCTGTCAAATAGGACATAATTACAGAAATTGAGTTAAGAATGATAATGACAATTTAATGAAATATGATATCTATGGAGCATATAATCCATTTTCATTGTTACCTACCATTTAAATGAAAGGCTAAAATGCAAGAAAATCCCTCTAACTATCGATCAATTTAAGAATCCCAAGCCCCTAGGGGAAGTTCCTCTCTCTCATTCCTAAGTATTTAAGAGACTAGGTTCTCTACCTCCCCAATTTTGAATTCCAAGTCTAAAATCTCCTTCAATTGTTTCCCTCTTATTCTATATATAAATTGTCCTTTGTTCTAACTAATTACGAATAGTTGATACAATTGTCAACTCATTGAGTATATTCTAACTGCTGTTATTTGTGCCAAGAATCTAAAGCATAAATTGACTGTTGTAATGCACAAGGTTATCTTAGCACAAGTAGCAAACTACGAAAACTCCATTGTCAATCACAAATAGACAGGGAGAATGAAGAAACACAAACCACAACTACATGTCACAATCACATGGCAAAAAATTTATACAAGAGTACATACCACAATTACAAACGCACCCATGTCCACACTGGGTGTGTAGGTAGCCAAGTTTTTCCCTCGCATGTGAATAGCAATTGTCGACGCTAGTCTTCCAAGAACTTTGTCTGTAGCATCAACAACATACCATGTTTTCTCTGTATTCACATGATCTGCAGCTTTTGGATACCAGCTCTTATTCCAAATGTCCTGCATTTTTTAGTTGTTGGATGGGGAGTTCAAAATTAATCCAATAAAAAAAACTAATCTACAAGTTTAAAAGGTTTAAAATAAAAATAGAACACATAAAGAAATTGCATTTTAACACCTAAATTTATCACTATTATTTTTTCTAACTTCAAAACAAACACTTACATACTATACACCATAGGTATCCTCCACTGGAAAATAATTCTGTTCGAGCTATGTAGCCTTCAAACTCAACTTAAAGAACACAGACGTAAAAATTAAAACACTTGAGATAATAAAAAAAAGGAAAACAGCAATCGCCCTTTTTTTTTTTTTTTTGGGTTTCAAATAGCTGTTTTAAAAGATGAATAAAATATGAACAAGAATTTATCAGAAACCCTTTTGCATTACGAGCAAAATCCAGTCTTATAACTTTAAGAGGAAACTACAAGCATTTGAGTCTTATGCATTATGATGGGGAGCTTCTGGCTAATAAAACTTGGATCACCATACACACCAGAATCAAAATTAAAGGGTGCCCTCTTATCTAGTTCATTCTTCAATTGATCACAGCGACCGGGCTTGGTGATACAACAATTTAATCAGTACAAAGGAAGTCACAGGGGGGGAGGATACCAATACATATATTTTGTGGGTCTTGTGTATAATTTGGTTGGGTAAAGCTACACATAGTTATAACTAGGTCTGCATTAGTCTCGTGCTTTTGGTATTCATTGGGCAGTATTTTGTATTTTTGGGTTTCTGCTGTGGTTTTTATGTCAGCAGTTTCTGCCTTTTGTATATGGTACTTCTGATACCCTGATTTTGTTTCTAATATATTTGGCTGTTTCAAAAAAAAAAACGGGTGCCCTCTTGCAACAGAGATTCCAGCAACTCTCTCAGTGTAATGGGATTTGTACTTCCACCAAATACACAATGCATACGTGTTTTTTGTCTCAGTCTAATCAACACTCCATCAACTCTCTAAGCCAAAATCGAAATCACTCATACTCTCTCCCAAGCTAATTAGAGAAGAATACATATACATATGCATAATAAATCACAAGTACTCATGTAAACCCACAGAGAATTCAATTCAATTCAATTACAAGAACCAAACACTTCAAATTCCGAATCAGAACACAAAGCTTAATTACGGTTTGTTTGGACACGCTACTCTAAAAGAACTTTTAAGAGAAAAAAAAATATGAAAAAAAAATGAAATTAGTTTCTCTAAAAGTTAAAATTAGTTTCTCCAATAACTAATTTATAGAAGCTCTCTCACATAGCTTCTTTTAAGAGATGTGGAACTTCTATAAATTAGTTATCGGAGAAACCAATTTTAACTTATGAAAAAGCTAATTTCATTTTTCTTATCATATTTTATTCTCTTAGAAATCCTTCTAAAGACATTTATCCAAACAAGCCCGTAGTACTTGTGTAAACCCACAGAGAATTCAATTCAATTTACTTTAATTACAAGAACTAAACACTTCAAACTCCGAATCAGAACAAAATAAGCCTCAACCAGAGCTGTTTAAATACACTACTCTACTCTAGAAGGACTTCTAGGAAAAAAACTATGAAAAAAAAATGAAATTAGCTTCTTTAAAAGTTAAAATTGGCTTCTCCAATAGCTAACAATAGCTAATATGTAGAAGTTCTCTCGTGTACTTTTAAAAAGCGTGAGAGAGTTCTACATATGCTACAAATAAATTATCGGAGAAACCAATTTTAACTTATGAGAAACTAATTTCAGTTTTCTTTGTATTTTCTTTACTAGAAGTCATTCCAGAGACATTTACCCAAACACGTCCCACAAGTACTCGTGTAAACCCACTGAGAATTCAATTCACTTCAATTACAAGAACTAAACACTTCAAACTCCAAATCAGAACACAACAAAGCTCAATTAGTCAATGACTACTACTACACATTCATAACAACAACAGAACCCAATTGAGAAAAGAAAAGAAGAAGGGTTATTGTACCGGGCCTTTGAAGCGGGGTTCGGGTTCGACGCACGCGAAGCGTGGGTCTTGTTCAGTGACAGTGGTGACAATAGTAGACTCCTCTTGCTGCTGGCAACGGACACGGTAAGTTTTTTTAGCCGGCAGAAGGGTTCGAACAGAGGAAGAAGATAATGTAAGTTTTTGAAGCGGCGATTGGAACCCAACAACAAAGGAAGATTTTGCCGAGGTTGTGACGACAACATTGTTGTTGTTGTTGTTGTGAGAGAGGATTGGAGTCACGGAAGTTGAACCACACAGCAGCGCCATTTTTCTCTTATGCTGCTCTGTCTCTGTTTTATCTATCTCTATCTCTTGCCTGTGCTATATGCTTTGTTAAGTGGCTTGGATAACGTAGAGTGAGAGGAGAGAGTAAGAGAGAGAACTTTAGGTGGTGTTTGGAAAGATTCTATTTTTATTTTCGATTTTTATTTTTTTAAAACAGTTTTTATTTTCATATTTTAAATATTAAATTTTTTTTTATAAAAGTAAAAACGAAGTTGGGAAAAGATAATGTTTATAAAAATAAAAATATTGAAAACACATCAAATATTTATTTTCAATTTTCAGCATTTTTAGAAAATAAAAAAAAAATAATGAAATCAAACGTCACCTTAATTACTGCACAGTAAAATCATATACCACATTTCCTATTGGTACCAGTTATAGTAAATTCCTCATAAACAATTAAAGTTGATTAACCGTTAATAGAAAAAAAAAACTTGATTCAAAAAGGAAATTAATGTCATGTGCATGCCAAAAATTCAGTTGTATTATAAATTAAAATAGTTTTTTTTATATGATATCACAGTTATTATTTGCTCCACTTAATTTTATAAAATCATTTTTACTTCTTCAATAATATTCTATTTATGACATTTCTTGAATAATATTTATACTAAGATTCGTACTTAAAAATAATTTAAATCTAATTAGTCAATATAACTATAACAAAATAATATTTGACTCTACGTTTAATAATTCTATATACGAAAAAAATATTGGTTAATATTTAAATAATAATGTTAATTTTTTTCATAAATATATAAAAAGTATATTAATATAATAGTAGACTTTAATGAGTTGAGTTTATTTCATGAATTATTGCACTTCAAAAGGATAGTTTTGGAAAAAAAAAAGGGAGGTATATAATTAAAAATTGGGAGGTTGATATAACAATTGTTAAACGCTAGCCCAACCACTAATAGCTAGATATCAAGAACAACCCATGATTTAAAAGTTGACGTATTAGATATGATAATCATGTATATTTCAAAATGCTTAGGGGTATCAAAACAAGCTTGGGAGCCCACTAGCCTACGGAAAATGGTGAGGTAGGGTGGGGGTGTTAGTTTGCGGAGCTAGCCCATAGCCTACCCAAATGAAGATTTAGGTTTTTAGATTTTAATTTTCACTCCTCTCCCAAACGCCCGAAATAAAAACATGTTCTTCTCACTGGCCTGCCTTCTCCCTTGCCCTAGTCACCACGCCACCGTGACCTCACCACCACGCCGCACAACCTCGCCATCACGCTGCGACCTCTTCTCCCTCACTGGTCTCCCTCTCCGGTCCTTTCCCTCGCTGGTCTTCTCCCTTGTTGGATTTTTTTTTTCAAGTTTGACGGGCTGGCCCACTAGCCCACTTGTTGGCGGGATAGGCCAGGGCTTCCAGCTTGTGCTGGCCATAGGCAAGCCAGCCCGACCCAACCCGTTTTTGGTGGGCCAAGGGCGGGCCGAGCCAGCCTGCTTTGAGACCCCTAAAAATGCTTATGAGATTCACCAATAAAAAAACCAGAACTTTAAAGAGAAACACATAATCACGTTAACAAGTGTAAACTTTAATCATGAATTTTGAAGTTTTTTTATAACTGGAAATAAAAGAAGTAATGTAATCTTTTTGACAAGAGACAGATTGATTTAGAGAAAATAAGAAAAAATTTCTAATTAAAACTTCATCACACTCAAGAAAGTTAGATTCTCACAAGTTTTCATGGAAAACCTAGCTAAAAAAAATTCACGTGAAATTTCTTTCATTAAATTCTAACACTAATTCTTTCATTAAACCTAGCTATAACCAGTTGTTGACACTACTTCTTTCATTAAATTTTGGCACTTGAAAAGCTATTGTGGAAACCATAGATAAATGTGAAGTTGCTGAAGGGTTAGGCAAAATTGAATGCATAGAAGGTAAGTAAAATGAGAAGTAAGTGTAGTTGTTATTCATTAAATAACTCAAACTAAAAACGTAAAATGAAAAAAGAACTCCCTTGGTTACAAAATGACTTTCATAAGCAATCAAACATAAGGTATAATAGATTTGATGTTTCATAATGAAATTTGAAGTCACTAAACTAAAATTCAAACATATCCTAAGTCAATTTTCTACCCCCACATTTGCTCAATTGGGCTAATAGCCTAAGCAATAAGCAAGTGTTCTCTTGTGTTTCACCCTCGATCACACAATACACAAATAAGTATACATGATAAAACATGTAGGATATGCTCAATATTAATTAGTAACTTGTGCACATTGAGTGTAATGTGTGTGGCTGAAATAACATAAATTCATGTCCAAGCTTTCTATCCCCATGGATGTTTTCTTTTAAAGGTAAGAATCAAACAAAGTATCAAATATTACGGATATGTTTAGACATACTATTCTAGAAGGATTTTTATGAGAAAAAAATATGAAGAAAAAATTAAATTAATTTCTATAATAACTAATTAGTAGAAGCTCTCTCGTGTACATTTTTCTAAAAGATGCGTGTCTTCTATAAATTAGCTATGAGTGTTATGATCATACTCTCAAACATACTTTTTTTGGACATATTCTCTCTAATTGGTCAAAATTTATTGAAAAATATAAAATCAAGAGAGAGAATCATTGGGGATACATGTATATTACGGGGGGTTCTGTGGGGTGTGATTTGATTTTTATTAGGTTTTGATTGGGTTCAGTTGAGAATAAGGTTTTGGATAATAGTGCTAGAGTGTAAAGTTCCACTCAACACTAGCAACACTTATATTTATATATATGCGAAACAGAGTACAAAAAAAGAAGGATAAGGTAACTTCTAAAGTAGAGACTTCTAAACTAGAGTAGAGACTTCTAGAGTATACTACTAGAGACATATTTAGAGTATAGTAGAAAGATAAACAAACAACTATTCTAACACTCCCTTTCAAGTTGGAGTATATAAATTGTATGCTCCAAGCTTGGAACATATAAACTCAATTCGAGGACTTCTTAAGGATTTAGTTAAAATATCTGCAAGTTGATTATTTGAGCTAACAAATTTAGTACTAATCTCCTTGGACAATACTTTCTCCTTAACAAAGTGACAGTTAATCTCTATATGTTTAGTTTTTTCATGAAACACTGGGTTAGAAACAATGTGGAGAGCTGCTTGGTTATCACAATATAGCTTCATTGACTAAATTTCACAGAACTTTAGTTCTTGAATAAGTTGTTTAATCCATACCAATTCACACACAATTGAGGCCATAGCCCTATATTCAACTTCTGCACTAGATCGAGCAACATTATTCTATTTCTTGCTTTTCCAAGAAATAACATTTCCTCCAATAGACACGCAATATCCTGTAGTAGAGCGTCTGTCTATAAGCGATCCTACCCAATCAGCATCACAATACCTAAAGATTTGAGTGTCTCCTTTATCCTCATACAATAGACCTTGTCTTGGAAATTTTTTGATATACCTAAGAATACGAATCATAGCATTCCAATGGTCAACATAAGGGGCCTGCATGAATTGAATGACAACTCTTACTGTAAAGGAAATATCAGGCCTAGTAATGGTAAGGTAAATAAGTTTTCCAACCAATCTTCTATACCTCTCTGGATCAGAATATTGTCCACCTTGTTCTGCCATTAGCTTATGATTTGGATCCATGGGACTATTAGTGGGCCTACAATCAGTCATGCCCGTCTCTGCTAGAATATCCAAGGCATACTTTCTTTGTGAGATAACAATACCTTCCTTGGATTGAGTCACCTCTATACCAAGGAAGTATTTCAAGTGGCCAAGATCCTTGGTCTGAAAGTGACTGAATAAATATTGTTTCAGTTGAGAGATTCTAGTAACATCATTACCTATAATGACTATATCATCAACATAAACAACCATATAGACACATTTTCCAGGAGAAGTGTGATAAAAAAAAATGAAGTGACCAACTTAACTACATTTCATCCCAAAATTCTGCACAACATGACTAAATCTCCCAAACCAAACTCTTGGAGACTGTTTTAGTCCATAAAGAGACCGACGAAGTGTTGGTTATAGAGGAATGCCCATAACAATTATAGCATCTAAAAAAGAAGTGTTCATAACACTTGCAACGGGATAACAAGATCTATTTTGCATTCAAAATATACTATAACAATAAAAGTAAGGGAACATGCAAGAATTGTGTACCAGATATGTGTTCTTGAGGCCTTAAAATCTTTCTTTAATTGTGTGAAGACTCTACATGTATCCACACCGAGACCAATCTTTGTTGTCATCAACCCTTTGATGAGTGGAACGATAAAACAAAACTAGTGGGGAGAGTTATCTTCTGGAATGACCTAATGTTCCTTTAAATAAGAATCATTAAATCATATTCACAGAATTAATCTGATTTGATCATATCTTTGATATTATTTTCAAACATATTTGAAAATAATATATATTTGAAACAAACACTTAACTAAGTTCATCGTTTCCACTAAATTGCTTTGCTTTATTTATATTTATATTATTCATATTTTCAGTGCTAGCAAAAAATATAATAATATTCCACCAAAAATATTTATTTGATTAAATTCTCTAATTTAATTATCAAATAAAATATTTGTAAAGATTGGAACACTCGTTTGTGTGTGACCCCGTAGGTTCAATACTAAGCCGGTAGTAAATTAATCATAATTAATTTACTAGTCAAGGTAGGCATTTAGCAACACTCCTTAACGTCCGGATAATATGAATAAGTAATTTTACCCCAAGAACCAATAGAAGAATATTATAATATTCCTTCCATCATTTACAGCTCAAGGTTAACTATAAAGTATAGTATTATTGTCAAACTCTAATCGGTTAATACATTATTATATTTAATAAATGAATGACTTAAGAAACTCTTTTCTTCTTTCATTCAATTGCCCTAGCCAAGGTCTTAATTATATCATAGAGCTCAAACTCATTACCTAGAGTTGATGGATTCCTTCTTGATTAGTTATTAATTATATCCAATGTCCATTCAACTAGTGCCCTGAGGCATTAGGTGTCTGTGATTAAAATATAACAAATAATTTGTTAATTACTATGATAATCTCAGGTCAAAGAAAACTATTATATTTCTTCTTGAGAACTTCCTATTGACAATTTAAAGGTAATATTAACCATTAGAAATTCTCAATTGAGTCAGTTCAATAATTATATCCACATGTGAATTATCTATATATGTAATTTAATAAATGAGAACTATTAATCTTTATCCAATAAAGACCATTACACATATATTGATCTATCTAGATTATTGATATCCTATTTACAATAATCCTATGACTAAGAACAATTTAGATTAAAATTATAAGAGACTTGTTTCTGATTATTATCATCTCTATGATGATAACAAAACTCTAATTTTAATAAAGGACATTATCATATTAACTCAAATAGTAGAATATGATAATGAAACTATAATAATACTTTATTATTAAAAATGGAATTGGTTACATGATAGATTGAGTCTTGGGCATACACACTTATTCACAACACGAAGTTTATAGACTAGACTAGACTCCCCCTGAGCAACAAACCCAAGAGGTTGCTCCATGTAAATTTCTTCTTCCAACTCACTATGAAGAAAGGCACTTTTAATGTCTAGTTGGTGCAATGGCTAGTGACGAATAGCAAACATGGCAAGAAATAGGCGAACAGTAGTGATTTTGGCCACTAGAGAAAAAGTATCTTCATAATTAAGACCATATATTTGAGTGTAGCCCTTGGCTACTAATCGGGCCTTTAGACAGTCAATTTCACCATTAGGGCCAACTTTGATAGTATATACCCACCGGTAACCAACTATCTTCTTCCCAGGAGGAAGCAGAACTAACTCCCATGTCCCATTATACTCAAGAGCCTGCATTTCATCAATCATGGTTTGTCGCCATCCTGGGTGATCAAGTGCCTCATGAACAGTTCTGGGAATAGTAAGGGGAAACAAGAAGGAAACAAAAGAGAAATATGAAGGAGATAAATGGTGATAACTCAAATATATGGGATGAGGTTTTTGAGTGGAACGAATTCCTTTTCTAAGAGCAATGAGTCAACTTAAGTTTTCATCATGAGAATGTGAGGATGGAGAAGGGCCTAAGTTTCGATCATGAGAAGGTGAGGATGGAGAAGGATCTGTAATAGGGGCTATTAAGGGAGGACATGAATCAGGAGAATCTTCTTGTAGTACAGGGTTTGCTCTCTATGTCATGTATAGCTCTGTGATAAGAGGAGGTGGTGAAAACTCAAGTGGATTGTTAGTTGGAGAATGAAGTTAAGTTTCTTCTTGGTTGGGATTCTCACAAATAGGGGAAACCACTGGACTAGAGGATGGGATGGGCAATATTTGTTGTACAAAATTAAAATCTTGCACAAAAGAAGAAAAAAAAGGAGTTTCTTCAAAGAATGTAACATCAGTAGACATGTAGTATCTTCTAGTGGTTGGAGAGTAGCATTTGAACCCTTTTTAAAGATGAGAATATCCAAGAAACACACATTTAATTACTCTTGCAGAAAGTTTATCAAGATTTGGAGAGACATTATGAACGAAACAAGTACAACCAAAAACTTTGGGAGAAATATGATATAAAGGTTCATTGGGAAAAATGATTGAGTAAGGAATCTTGTTTTCAAGAGATGATGAGGGCATCTGATTTATTAAAAAACAGGCAATGAGAACTGCATCACCCCAATGATGAATGGGGACACTTGCACTAAGCAATAAGGTTTGTGTAGTCTCAACTAAATGTCTATTTTTCCTTTTAGCTATTCCATTTTGTTGTGGTGTGTGAGGACATGTAGATTGATGTAAAATGCCCTGTGATGATAAAAAGGAAGAAAAATCCAAAGAGAAATATTCTTTGGCATTATCACTTCAAAGGATTTTAATAGTTTTTCCAAATTGGTTCTTAATCTCATTGAAAAAAGACAGGAAAATAGACAAAAGTTCTTATCGATCTTTCATTAAATAGACCTAAGTACATCAAGAATATTCATCAATAAAGGTAACAAAATATCTGAATCCAAAAAGATGTTACTCGATTTGGTCCTCAAATATCTGAGTGAATGGTAGAAAAACCCGATACATCTTTTTTCAATTTGTTTAGGAAAAGAAAACTGAACATGTTTGCTTAATTGACATGATTCACAATCTAACGTTTGTAGTTTATTGAGACTAGGAACCATTATCCTCAATTTTGCTAAACTTGGGTGGCCTAAACAGTCATGCAAAAGCTTTGGAAAGTAGGCTACAAAATAGGACACAGAGGGATTTGTTTCAAGATAATAAAGACTTCTTGATTCATGTCCTACACTAATCAAGTGACCCGTACCACGTTCCTATATTGTAAAGGATTGAGCATCAAATGTTACTGTACAATTTAAAGACTTAGTTAATTGACTTAGAGAGATTAAATTAAAAGGACAATTAGGAATATATGGGACAAGTGGTTTTAGGTTTAAAGAAGAAGAAAGAGAAACTTGACCAACACCTTTGGCAACTACTTTAGCACCATTTGCTAGGATAATTAGATGAGGAAATTTGGGAGAGGATATTGAAGTGAATAAAGAATCCTTACCAGCAATGTGATCAGAAGCACCTAAATCAATTACCCATGGACCTTGACTTTCCACATATTGAGAGATACAAGCTGTTGAGACACTAGGTATGGAGGATGTATGAACTTTGTTGTTTGCCTTCAGTTGTAAGTACTCTTGATATTCTTCCTCAGAAATTTCCCTAGGAATTTTCTAATTAGATTTTCCAAATTTAGATACATTGGTTGTCTTCTGAGGAAACCCATGTAAGGAATAACAAGTATCTTATGTATGGCCCATTCTTTTGCAATAGGTGCATTAAGGATAACCACCTCTTCCCCTGCGATTTCCACGGCCTTTTCTTCCTCTAAAGGATACCATAGCAAATGATTCTACAACTTTAAGAGCACTATCATTATTTTTTAAAGTAGGAACATGAAGAAGTCGAGTGACTAAATCTTCCATTGAGAGAACATCATGTGCAGTCAGAACTTGATCACAAATGTGATTAAAGGCTGGGTTCATCCCTCGCAAGATCATAACCACATACAAATTATCATGCTTCCTTTTTACCTCTTCCAAAAAGTCATCCTTTAAAAGCATTTTTAACTCTCCCACAACAGCTTGAGCTTCAATAACATATGAAACCATATCATAATCAGTTTGCTTGAGACTAGTTTTTTAGTAGAATCATACAAACGCTGAATATCATTAGCATAGATTTTCTGAACTTTCTTCCAAAAAGAACAGTAGGTCTTGAATGCTCTTAGATTCACCAAGATTTTTGGTTCTACTGACTACCATAATAGAGCACAAAGTTGAAAATCAAGCTTCTTCCACTGTTCACGGTCCCCTACTAGTAAATCATCAACATCCTTTTCCAAGTGCTCATGGTGTCCTTGGCCAAGAAACCAAAGCTCAATAGATGTAGACCAAGAAAGGTAATTTTTTCCATTAAGCTTCTCAGTAGGAATAGGGAGTGTTGAAGTGACAGAAGGTGTTGGACCTATGGATGCCATGTTTGCAAAGACACGGATGTTTCCTAAACAAACAATGAAAGGAAAATATGAGGACCTACTATTCGTCCAATGAGGAATGAATGACCCAAGGTCTGAACAGAGTTAGGAGAGCACCGACGAAATTTTCTAGTGGTCAACGCAATAGTCAACAGTTAACGCACGACAGACAGTGGTTAACACAACAGTCAATGACAGCGGATAGCGGTGGACAGCGGCGAACGACGACAGACAATGGTGGATGACAGCGAGACTACAGAACGAGACTTTTTCCGCTTTGATACCAAGTTGAGAATGAGGTTTTGGATAATAATATTGGAGTGTAAAGTTCCACTCAGCATCAGCAACACTTATATTTATATATATGTGAAACATAGTACAAAAAAAAGAAGGATAAGGTAACTTCTAGAGTATACTAGAAAGATAAACAAACAACTATTTTAACAAATTCATTTTTTGATATGTTCTGAGTGGTTGCTAATGGTTATTGCCTTTACATCCATAACCATTGTTAGATATAGCAATAGAGCCTTGGGATTAATATGGGGGTTGGAATGATGAAAATTATGACTCACGGTACTTCAGTACCTCTTTGCTCTTTTACTCTATAACACGAGATTTTTTGCTGATAAAAAAAAAAGTAGGATATGAAATCCATCCAATTTAATGTGAAAACTATTCAATTTTGTGATTTTGATAAATTTTAACCAATTAAAGTGAATGTGTCCAAAAGAATGTACTAGGAAGTATATTCTTAGTATTTCTCATTATCTATTAGACTCTCATGTATATATTCTTTTAAAAGATGTGAGACTTTTACAAATTAGTTAGATAAGATAATTTTAACTTCTTAAAAAGTTAATTTTATTTTTTTCATCATATTTTCTCTTCTTAGAAGTCCTTGCTATTTTTATTTTTTTGTTAATAAAGGATTTGAATCCTTTTTTTTTTTTTTTTTTTTTATCACCAAATCAACTTTATGACCCGCGAATATCCATTTTTGTAAGCTATGTAAAACGATTTCATCATTTTCAAGTTATTGAATATTCTTAGCATTAATTAAATATCACTACCCTCAGTTACATGATACACGAATAAGAATATATGAAAAAAGATGCAGACTTATTTAATATGGTTTCAGAGTATCAATACAAAAAGGAATAATATGAAAAAGATGCGGACTTTTTTTTACTATGGTTTCAGAGCATTAGTGCTGTTGAAGATTTTTATTTTTTTCAAAAGAAAACATATTTCAAATATTCAAGGAAACACATACATGGATTGTGTCAATATCAGTAGGTGTGCTTCACATCTTCAAAGCGACATTTTTAGGTGAATTAATTAATATGAAAATCCATTTTGTAGGCCACAAATGCATTAAAGGTATAGATTTTCTTTCAACAAGTTGGCAACATGAAACCATAGAAACTTTCACAAAAAAAAAAAAAATGAAACTATAGAAACATTAAAAAAAAAAATACATATTGAGACATTAAAAAAAATGCACAAAAGAGAAAAAAGGATGATGCATGTGTAATTTTACATTGTTATTCAATTACAAACTTTCATTAATAATAAATTTATTGACTTTTATAAAATCATTAAAAATTATGTAAATAATGAATTGTGTGATAATGAATGAGTAAAATTATTTTAAACAATATGTGTATAAATTCAAAACAACACACAAATTATTGTAACATGCGTTACCAAACATACTTGATAACTTTAAGAAATGCTATCTAATGAATTTAATTAGAATGTAATTTACAATACAAATTTTTTTATACATTGTTGTTTAAATATTATAGATTTTATGCATGATCAAATAATTAACTTTAAAAAAATCATAAGATAATTTCTAATATATAAATAGTGCAAGAATGTTTGTATTGATAGTGTTTAAAAATTAAACTTAGATAAATATGAGTGGAGAGAAAGAAATTAGAAATGTTAAGAGAGAAACATTATATTATGGGTGCAAAAATTTATATTTTAAGAGTGAAAATGATTGTGTTTAAGGAAACTAATTTGGAGAATTGACATATCGATTAAGTACTCACCACGTGTTAGAGTAATCTATTTAACATGTCGTAAAGATAATTTTATTTTAAAAAAATTATATTTAACCTATAAAAACTCTTCAAACTAAACTAACGATAATCAATGTTTCTCAAATACATTGAAAGATAAAAATCACAAATTTCTTTCGTACTATCATGTCGAAAAAGGCTCCACTGTGTCAGACGCAACAAGGGAAAATGTTCTGCTTGGCCTTGGACGTGTTTATTGAGGATGTGGTCTTCTTGTACAAACATGTTTCAACATTTTCACATGTTTTATTACATAAACTTTTTCCAATAATGATGAAAATTTTCTGTTCAACTCTCATTCTAGATTGATCCTCAATAGACCCCGACAGTTTGTCTTGTGTTAAAAAAAAACAGTGGAAAACTTGTCTAAATATTTTTTTAATGTTTCTTTTTTTAAAAAAATTGAAGAAAATAAAAACTTCTACCAACATTTGTATCATAAAACACTTATTTTCTAGGCTTCAGCGGACCATTTTATCGTTTTTTTTTTCGAGCACGATTTTGAATATATTTTTTTTATTGATTCAAAATATAAAATATGTTAATTAGATTCATTATATAAAAATTATATAAACGAATTAATTTTTAGGAACATAAATAATGTGAAAAATACATAAAAAAAAAAATATCATGTGCAATAAAATAAAAATTGGAAAATCTAACATCATATTTTTTTTATTATTACTCATGAAACTCACTTTTTCTTTTTATGACTTTTTTTTTTTTTATCAAAACATTAACTGATTTCTTTAATTTTCACATAGATAAATCTAATAAAACAAAATTTACTTCTTGAATCAATAAAAAAAAAAAATTCAAATTAGTGTTCAAGAATCGAAAACAATAAAATTTTCAAAAAGACCAACTTATCATTAAATAAATTAGTTAAAGACTATTTTAGAACTATTAAAATTTAGGAGACCAATTTTGTAAATAGCTTTGTACTGTTTTCAATTCCTATCCTTAAAAAAAACTATTGTTGACCTTGATGAAGGGTAACTACAACTCTTACAAGAACCAGCTTATATATTGAACAGGGACAAAATATATGCATCTATGTAGTAGTTTAGAACTGCAAGTTAAAATGAACAAGATCAAACTGAAACTGAAATGAGAAGCCTTTTACATTACTGTTACAGCTACTTTCTTTGTCAAACAACCAATGACAAATGGAGAGCGTTAAGGGATTTACTTCCCCAAAAGAAATCAAGACTATCATGAATGAATAGAAGAAACATGTAGCAAACTGAACTTCAAATGCTCTAAAGATGGGTAGAACTTCAAAAGCTTGCTCCATCTCTAACAGATAATTAAAAAAAACAAGAGAAATGCTAAGAACATACTCTATAATATACTCTTTTGGACACACTCTCTCTAATTGGTTGAAATTAATTGGAAATCACCAAATTGGATGAATCTCACATCCTATTTAATGTCCCTCTCTTTTGATTTTGTAGTTTTCAATAAATTTTATCTAAGGAAGGAAAGTGTGTTGGTAGGAGTGTGTTAGAGTGTGTGTTGCTAGCACTTCTCTAAAAACAATCTTTTTAACATAATGAGCTAGCGATCAGAGAACAAATTATAGTTGCCTACGCCGTTTTGAAAGAGTGGAGTTATGCTGGGCATGGCGGGGCTGTTGCCCATGAGAAAAGCATATGTCAGGAACAGACATGGCATTGTTAGATGTATATTGGGGGACTTTGGGCCAATATAGACCTGAAGCCGTAGGAGGGGAAGGGATCTGAGGAACTGTCCAGGATGAATCTGGAACACGCCCCAAGAAGCCGTCATCATCCATTTCCTCTTCACTAGACCTCAAAACAGAAGAATCAGAATCCCCAAGTTTACCACTGTCAGCCTGCATAAGTTCATTGAGAGAAGATGAGATCAAGAGTAGATAGATAGTGGAACTAAATCAACCATCAACTGAAGACCAAGATCAAGACTGTTGATAATAATGAATACTACTTTACTTACAATCTCAAAACATAATTAAATTATGAGTCTATTTGGATAAGCTTCAAGGATTTCTAAGTGAAGAAAATATGAAAAAAAAAAAATGAACTTATCTTTTAAGTTAAAATTTGACTTTTTCAATAACTAATTTGTTGAAGCTATCTCATAAATTTTTCTCTACGTGAAACTTTTACAAATTAACTATTGGACAAACCAATTTTAGATCAAGAAGAAGTCAATTTCATTTTTTCTTCGTATTTTATTTTCCTAGAAGTCCTTCTAGAGAAAGTTTACCCAAACAGGGCACATATAAACTAATTTAGGTAAAATATAGGTGTAGATGCAATGCACACCTAGCTTAGCAAAGCTTAAGTAGTAGTACATGGTAAGACATCTTCCTTTGGCACGTGCAAATCTTAAATTATGCAACATATCTCCCACATACTCAATCAACATGACTGCTCCTCATGGATTTCTATTAAAGATAATCATTACAACATCTTCACCCTCAAAAGACTGGACCCTTTATTTTCTAAACCAAGATTAAAAATTTAAAACTTACAAAAAATCTGTTCAATGACAATGGATGATATCCTATCTACAATCTACAAACAATGAACATAGGAACCTGCTGCACAGTGCACACTAATGTAGGTATGGAGTATGGAGTATGAACATTGTTGCACTAGCATTTGTACATGCGAACAATTTCGTGAGATACCAAGTAAAAGGTGTTCAGCTGTACATATTATGAAGACATGATGAAAAATGAATCTGATTATCAGAACTCAACCATAAAGCCCCAAAAAGTTAAAAAATATGGAAACTATACAAAATGAATGACCAAGGGACCATATAGGCTACATTGCAACTATAAACATACCTTAGATGATCCATCCATGTAATTATAATACTGATTGAATTCATTTAATCCGAGAAATTCTTCAATGGGCCATTGCGAGACGTTTCCAGAAGTATAACCCGAGAAATTGTTTGGTGGAAACTCCTCAGCTCCTTGCATATTTTGGAGGGGTAACACTTCATTGACAACATTTGATGGTTGGGGCAGTGAGGAAACATTTTTGGAGATGGATGAAGATTTAGCATCTGACATTTTCTCGTGAGACTGTGACTTCAAAGAAGATGAGGAAGCACCGCACTCGGTAGCTTCAAGGCCTACTCTCACACCAGTAAGCAAAAACCTTTGATGGCCAGAGACACGGGCATTTAATGTGTGTATAGATACATCACAATTCCTACATAGCAAAGCTCGATCCTCCAAACAGAAGAAATAACCAACCATTTCCTGTAAGGAATAGCACACTTTAGCATCATCACAAGCTATCCAAAATGATAAGGACTAGTAACATACATAACTGAACCAGAACAAATAATGAAACAAGAAAATTCTGTCATAACAATGCCAATAACAGATTCAAAGCACATAATGTTTTACGAAATTCTCCAAATACAACAGAACATGCATACTAGAAAATGATGATATTGTTATTCATATCCAAAAAGTTTTCTTTCTATAACAACAAAAGGTGGTTTATTTCAACATAAAATCCTCAAAATATCAAATTAAAATCAAAGATAAAAGAAAAGAACGCCAAGAAGATTTTTTTTTTCTTTTTCAAAGCTCCATAGACATTCACTTTTGAGACAAGATATTCCATGAAGAGTTGAGGATCACTAATAATTGCACAGTCACTTAATCAACTAAATCAAAAAATGAAACTTAATAATTGTATCATAAAGCTGAACAACATCAGGGTCACTAAATGCATAGGAGGATCATGAAGTGAAAGAATGTCCCCTGAAGCAGATCAATCAAAGTATAAGCCTAGTTTTTAACACCAGAGAGTATGCAACATGTATTTAGTAGCAAGTGGTTACAACTTACAAGTCAGCAATAGTTAACTAGTGTAAACTTGTAAAACAATTATAATAGTAATAAGGGTAGATACCTCAATGATTTGAAACTTTGATTTTAGTCTCTATAAAAATTTAATATATTTATAGTCCTTACATTTGCTCTGAAGAGAAATGTCAGCAATACACTTTTGAACAAACTCTTTATTATTGTTGAAAAAAATAAAATCACTCTTTATTATTGTGTTACAAAGAATGTGTTGCTCACATTAGTCCGGAAGAGAAACATGTGTTTTTAGTATCTAATAAAATACTAAAATGATACTACTCGTTCCTGTGTATAAAAAACAAATACATAATTCATCAACACGAATAAAAATAGTTGTATTTAATGACATTACTCATATCTCAATGGATAACTTTTCCCACCAACAAGAATGACTTATTATAATGTGTTTCTTATGAAAAAAAAAAAACAGAGGTAGTATCATTTTTGGTGAATGTAGAAATTAAAATCATGTTAAATTTTCACAAGAACTTAAACCAACAGTTGAAATATTTTAAGGAGAAAAAAAAAAAACATATGTAACCCCAATATTTACAACAAGAGACTTTTGATCCAGCCCCAAGTAGTGTATTTCCACAAATTCAGCAGTTATGTTCACTTATTCCAAACACAATTAATTAATAAAAACAAAGAAACAAATGATTGAAATAGCCAACATTAAAAACAAAAAAACAGATGTCATACTCGATTTCTATAGATAAAAAAAAAAACTAAAACTTCTTTTAAGTTTAAAGAAATTACATTTCAAATTTCTATCGAATCTTACACTAACACCAAGAAAAAGGAATAGGAACATTGGTGTACCTGGCATATGTCACACTTGGGGACGTGAGAGGGAGAGAGAGAGAGAAGAACTCTCTGGTGCTTGGTGGCGAGCTTGTTTGCGGCGTGAACCTTCTCGTCGCATTCCCAGCACAGCGCCGCCTCGTCGGCGCAGCACAGAACCTTCGCCTCCGCGGTCTCGCACACGTTGCACTGAATCTTCATCTCAGTTACAACCTCACTTTTCTGTTTTTGGACCCGCTTCGAAGAGGTTTGAGAGAAGAAGAGTTTTTCTTTTTTTTTTTCAACCTTGAGACTTGATAGAGAAAGTGAACGTGCGTGTTTGTGTGGGAGAAAATGAGAGTGAGAGAGAAAACACGAGAAGGAGTGGACTGGGAGAACAAAATGCGGGATATTTTTGAAGGCCGTGAATATGGGTGACACGTGGCATAGGACACCTACTGTGCTGGCTTGGGACCGGAGTTAGTTAGTTGACTTCACTAATACTAGTTACTGCAGTTAAAATTTATTATAATATTAATTATTATTAACTAAATTTTTATTTCAATTAAATAAATTTTTATTCTTTGATTGGCCATACTATTCTAGAATATTTCTAAAAAAAAGAAAAAATTAACTTATCTAAAATTTAAAATTATTTTTTTTAATGATTAATTTATAAAAATCTCATATCTTTTAAATGAAATTATATGGTAGAACTTCTATTAATTATTATTGGAAAAGACAATTTTAATTTTTAAATAAGTTAATTTTATTTTTTCTTCATATTTTTCTCTCCTAAAGGTCGTTTCTAGTGTATCCAAATAGACTCATATATTTATATAAAAAATGACATGGAGACCAATCCGATCAAGATACTAGGTTAATGGTTGAATTAGTGGGTCACTCCTTAATCTGTATGATCTTATTTGTATTAAAAACAAAATACAAATTTTATACTTTTCTCAAAATTTTAAAATTTCTAAAAAAAAAAAAATAGTTTATCACGTATTAATATAATTCCTCAATCATGTAACATGTTCAAACTTTCCAATAAGAACATCCATGAGTTCAAATTAAAACATTAAAGTCGCATTATAATTATAAAGCTTACAAACATGAATATAAGTTTCTAACAAACATAAATAATTAAGTTTCAAACATAAGTTTCATCTCTATAACAATCACATAAACAAAATTACAACAACAAATCATATTATTCACTATTCCGTATTTAATTCACTATTCAAAGTTTCAAACAAAATACATAAATAAACATAATAGACATATTAATGAGTGAAGGCTAAAGCATTGTTCAAATAAGCAAAATCAATACATAAATAAATAGATAAGTTTCAAACAAAATGAGTACATAAAAAACAGAATAGACATATTAATGAATGCAGGCTAAAGCATTGTTTAAATAAACAAAATTAGTAGATAAATAAATAGATACATCGAAATGTGCAATTGAAGACTAAAGCGTTGTTCAAATAAATTATTTAGGAGTTGGGTCGATGGGTGTGGCGAAGGGCTGGTGCATGGTGGTTGTGGAGAGCGTGATGAAGGCCTGGTGCTCACCTGGAGGTCAAAGGGCACAGATGAGGCTTGTGGGTTGCTTGTGGTTGGAGGGCGTGTAGGGAGGGTTGGTCGAAGGTGTGACAGAGGCCTAGAGCTCAAGTGAAGTGCACAACAGAGGCTTGTGGGTTGCGTGGTGGTTGGAGGATGCGCACAACAAGGCTTTGTGCATGGTGGTCAAAGGTGTGACAGCGTCATTAGGGTTAAGAGTTTGGAATTGCGATTTCAAATGAGCACTCAGTGTATCACACGAGTTTCTATTTTTGCTTTCTTCCAAATCTTCCAAACAATAGCAATTTCAGCAAAATGTTTTTTTTTTTCAAAATAATAAATTGACTTGGATTGGATCAATTGGTGGTTCGACTTTAAACCTAATCGAGTTAAAGTACGTTGATTGCTTAACTGATCTAATGATTAGATCAATCCGAACGGATCACCGGTTCATAGTTCAACCGATCAGGTCAATCCGATTTGTAATACGTTGTTCATAAATTACCTTCTCAAATTTCTTTTTTATCTATATAAAGAAAATATGTTAGGCAAAAGTTAGTTTTATGTTAGAAGTTTTTTCCGTTAGTGATTACAAAGAAATTCATCCAAAAAATCTAGATTGTTAGCGCTCGTCAAAACTATATCCGTTTTAACATGACAAAACTTTTTTATTTTTATGGTTAGCATCTGTAAACATCAATATTTCATCAGTAGGAATGAAAGATGGTATCAAGATTTATAGCATACGTGTACGTTACGGTACAATCAACTCAACTAGATAATTTTCTTTATTTTTTTTTAAAATATATTTTTAGTTCCTTAAATATGTGTTATATTTTTTTTAGTCCTCCAAATAAAAATTCATTTTTTCCTCAAAATTGATAAATATTTATTTTAGTAATTTTCACAATAAATACCAAATAAAAAACAAGAAATTTGCAATGTAACCATTTTTAACCACAACAAATATAAAAAAAATGTTATAAATTAAATTGTGAATACTAAAAAATCATTATAAATTATAAATTTTTTATTTTTTATTTGATATTTTTTGTGAGAATGAGTAAAAAAAGACCTTTTTCGATTTTGAAGGATTAAAAAAATAATTTTTCATTTGGAAGATCAAAAAAATTATAACTCATATTTAAAGAATTAAAAATATATTTAAATCTTTTTTATATTTAAAATATTAAAGGTCATGCAAATAATAAAAAAAAACATAAAATATACATTAAAAAAATGTTTCATTATATTTTTATGAATAGGTAAAATTATAAAAAATAATCAAAAATAAAAATTCCTTTTTTCTAAGGTTAAGTGGATTTTTTTTACAAATAAAATTAGGTGATAAAATTAAAAATACAAAAAAAGATAGTTTGATTATTTTCTTTCAAATAAATGGCTCAATTTGGAAATAAAACGAAATGAAAATTTCAGAAAAAAAAAAACACTAATTGGTCATGACTATAGCAAAAAACGCATAATGCTAATTAAATTAGTATTTTATTAACTACAAGTTCACATGGTATAAGATTTTGTTGCATTCATATGTTGTTCAGACTATCTATTTAACGAGAATTCATATTTGAATAAAATCTCTTATACCAATGACATGCATACACGGCAGTAGAATTAATTTCTGGTGCAATGAAATTGAAGATATCCTTAGTCTCTAACATAAGAAAAAAAAAAACTATCTCTTATTAAATTAAAATTCAAATGACATAAAAGGCTACACATTATGAATTCCCCCATAAGTCATAAAACGCTTAAACATAATCAATTTAGTTCACAAAAATAGTATACTCCAAAAGGAAAAAAAAAAACGAAAAGAAGAAAAGAAACAAAAAAAAAAGTAGTAGGTCCAAAAAATGGCGTGCTCACATTGCATTGTCTCGCTAAAAGATCCTATTATTATCTCTACTTGCATAATCACATAATCACATATTCACATTATATCTATTTCTAGTAAGACAAGACGTACCACGTGTTTGGATACACGTTTACAGTAATAAAAAAAAAAATCACGTTCTTGATGTAAAAGTTTTAAAAGTTAGAATTAATAGTGTTGGTTTGGACGGAAAAATCACTCTCTGATTCACTCTAACACATACTAAGTAATAGTGAACTAGGTACAACCAATTGGGCCCCTATAACTACTTACTAGTTTGTTGAAGCAATATCTCCATGCTCATGATTGAGGTTTGTCTATTGGTCTTAGATGTGAAACAGCTTGTGTTAAAGATGATGGGACAAATTGTGTTGAAGGAGGTGGAATATTTTGCTTGGCCAGAGGTGCAACACTTTGTATTAAATGGAGATGGGGTTCCAATATATTAGTTGATATTCGTATTGAAAAAAATACAAGTATAATAAATAAGTAATGAATTTAAAATTAGTGCAATAATTAAAGTATAAACAGTTTTATATTATAAGATAATCACGTGACAGTTGTAAGATTATTATTACTTATTCCTCTTTATCACATCAAATTGTTTGCCGACCTTGGATCTTCATTGTCCAAATCCTCAAGTTGAGCTTCATGGAAAGCAAGAATAGTTGTTGAAAAAGTGAGATTATAAGAGAAGAGAGTTTTCAAAAGTTTTTCAAAAAAATTGTGAGATAATATGTTTTTAATTCATGCTAAATAAATTTAGGATTTTTTTATTTTTTATGATGTTCTTGTTTATTTTATTTTAGTGACGTAATTTTTCATTATTAGATTAAGGATTGTTCACCTGTGATTATGTTATATCTATTTCAAGAAAAATAGACAAAATAACTTAATTTAGTAAAATGAAGTAAAACCACATCACCAAGTTTAGCGTTGTAGATCCAGAGAAAAGAGGGATATGACATTAGGTTCAAGAATAAAAGATAAAAATTCCATCTCATGGGAGAGATTAGGTCAAACTAAACTTAATACTCTAGACAGGAAAACCTCACACATAATCGAAAAAATCTTGCCTGAAATAATATGCAAATTCTTAAAAGATAAACTAAATTATTCCTTTCTAAATAACAAAAGATTTCAGTCATAATTCTCAACACATGCCACAAAGTTCATGATTGTGGTTGAAACACTCTCCACTCACTCACTCACCTGATGAGTACTTGAAGGAGAAACAACAATTTTCTATATGCACCCACCTTTTTATAGAGATTACTTTGATACCCCTTATTTTGCCAGTGTCAAGTAAATGTTTACTTTTAAAGTTCAATTACCAAAATGTCTTCTTTTATACCAAAATGGCCCACCTGACTTTTCTTCAAACTTTAATTCCATACTAATGTATGGTGCATCTATCAATACTAGGGTGCATCCTAGCAATTGCATAAAAAAATTGACACCTGTGTCCGTGCGTGAAAGTTACAACTAGCATACATAAAATCGATTCCAAATTTAGCTTGTGCCCGGGGAGTATAGGTTGACACCAGTTTTTGCATCACCAGTGAGTTTTTTTTTTTGTGGGATAGTAGTAAAAAAATTGAATTGAACCACCTCCGAACTGGTAAAATCAGTTCGGTTTAATAACCATTTTTGTGGACCGGTTCGGAACTACAGTACTCCCAAGACTTCTACTCAGCTTCAACACTTGAATTCATAGACTTTCACAGATTTTCATAAAATGTAGTTTAGTATACTTGCAACTTAAAAGGAAAATCTGAGATAGCAGAGTTAGCACCTGAGATTGTTCAATCAGTATCTAACTAAGTTAAACTTGAAACTGGGAAATGAAAATAAGAGTAAAAGAGAGACTAAAAGGGTTGTGTGGATTAGGAGCAAGCAAGAGCTAGTTCAGAATCACAGTCCGAAAACATATTTATGAATTATGAGCATTATACATCGTTAATACAAATAAGTAATAAAAGTTTACATTCCCTGCATTAATTTGTTTGACCGTAGGAAATTGGCCTGCAAAAAATATATAAACAAATTTGAATGCTGAACATAAAAATGCAAATCTCTCCTCTTCTAATGCTGAAAATAAAAATGCAAAAACAGTCTAGAAAAAATGTGAAACACCATAATGAGACCATACTTAAGAATGAATCATCTTTAATCACACAAACATAGAGCATTGATGATGAATTATTTCAGGGAATAACATCCTTTTCATTAATGCAATTATCCATGTAAGCATCTGATATTTGCATGATAGGCCCTGCAAATTAGTCCAAGATCATGAATCAATAGTAATGTTAAACTATGCATTTTTTCCCCCAACAATTTCTCATTAACATATTATAGTACAATATTGGTTGCATGAACTCCAGAATACTTAAAAGTGGACCATTTAAGATCTCAGTCTTTGAAAAACTTAAAACATCATTCATAAAATAAAACTTCCCGTCAACTATACATCAATATAAGCAGCATTGTAGCAATGCTATATATGAAAATCAATAAACAACCCAAAATCTATAGCCTTCAGAGCAGCTGCTTGCGGAAAAATACAAGAACACCATAAAAAACAATAAGAACAAAATTCATGATACAGCAGAACAAAATTTATTTGAAATGTTTGATCATGATTTTCATCATCTGCAACCTATTTTATTCCAAACATAAATAATACAGCAGTGTTTGCCATTCTATAATTCAAACTCTTTTGATGCATTTTGGAATTCAACATTCACAAGTATTCAACATTTTAGTAATTCTTAAAAATCAGTTCAAAGTGAAAAGTATGGTTAGAAATCAGTTCCACCATAAAGTATGGATTAATCCCTTCGAAACATGGAGATAAAGTGGATTTTGTCTCTTTCAATAAAAAATAAATCCACACGAACAACATGAACAAAAATTAAAATCCTATCTTGATGCTTAAGAGACCAGTTATCCACGAATTATGTCAAAAAATAAAAATCCTATCATAATGTTTAAAAGACTAGCAAGAAAGACGAACAAGTTATCTGCCAATTATGTTAAGATTGTTTAGTTAACCATAAAAAGTTTGAAAGAGAAGACACAAGAATGGACTAACACATACCTTGCTCTCCAGATCTTGATATCTTCTTTGCTAGATGAAACTTCATTTGTCTCTGTCATCATAATCTTGATTCCTCGATGCTAAATTGAAACAAGTTAGTCCAAGAATTAGATTTCGAGGAATTCAAGATTATGATAACAAAGAATAAATAAAGCGTGATTATGCACTTTCATTGTTAGTAACATTAGTCATGAATCTTGGTTCTTGAAGTGGTAGGGTGGAAGATAAGTAGGTGCGGTAAAAGTGCTGATGCATTTGTCAAAGAGTCAAGCAACCAAGAAAGGAGAGCTCTTGATTCAGAGAGAGAGAGGAGATATCGATTGGTTGCAATGTCTTGATGCGTCTCATGTGAACGTGTCTCTTTTGTTACATTTTACAAGTGTCCTCAATCAACCCACTGGGTCGAAGACTAATCCCGCTTACGGTGGTGCATGACCTAAGGAAATTTTGCACATAGTGGGAATCGAATACAGACCTCCCATTAAATAGATGACTCTCACTCCTATAAACACAATGAGACCTTACACCACTACGCCAATCCTTTGGATTCCAGTATTTGTTCCTTCAATAACATGAAAAAAGTCTGCCAGGCTTGCATCCTCAACGTCCAACTCCTGAAGTTGCGGTTCAAGGAAAGAAAGAATAGTTGCGGGGATCTCCCCCTTATACCACCTCTTTCGATGCTGCGAATATTGACTAAGTTTCAAGGGGTTGGAGGCAGAATCTGTAGAATAGATGACTTTGTTTTCTTCATCACAAAGTTATTCACTAAATATTTAAAAATATACTTGAAGTTGGAAATATTGTTTGTAGAATGGAAAGAGTAATGTTAAATAAAACTAGATTCAAATTTCCTGTTGTTGTTTGGTGACTTTTGTTTAGGTCCTATTTATAGCGTTAATTCCAAATATATAAGTTATTGTTTAATTTTAAAAAGTATATTATTTTATCTTTAAGATTTGTTTAGAATTAAGTTAAATATATTATTAATAAATTAAGGATTTGTTTCCTTTTTTTTTTTTTTAATGATTATAATGTTATTAGATCTAGAAACAGAGATGGGTCACCATCCTAATTGAAAGAGTGAGATTATCATAGAGGGGGAGTTTTCAAGTTTATCCAAAAAAAAAATACCGTGAGATAATAAATTTTTAAACTACATTAAATAAATTTAGGATCTTTTTATATTTTATGATGTTGTTATTTGTTTTATTTTAGTGAGGTATTTTAGTAGCATATTTTTCATTGTTGAGAACTTGAGATAAGTTGTGTATTTAAAGTAATGTGTGTTTTTTTTCAACAATCCCACAAAAAGGGTAAGACTCAAATAATTTAGACGCACTGGCTAGAGTGATATTTTTCACTATCTGGCTTGGTTTAAGTGTTGAATGGCTCTTCAGATATGCTCTCCTGGATCGGGTTGGGTTGTACGACCCTCACTCATAAGCCTGTTCTCCTTTTAGGCTTGAGGCTCGAGGACTATGAATCCATCTAAGTCGGATTGCCAAACCAATCTGAAGGCATGCTCTCTTGGATCGAGTCAGGATTGTTCACCCCTGGGCATGCTGCAAGACTGTGCTCTCCATATGAATGAAGGACAAGATTGTGACTTAAAGCCACAACACGGCGCTACTCAGCTTCAACACTTGAATTCATAGACTTTCACAGATTTTCATAAAATGTAGTTTAATATACTTGCAACTTAAAGGAAAATCTGAGATAGCAGGGTTAGCACTTGAGATTGTTCAATGAGCATCTAACTATGTTCAACTTGAAACTGGGAAATGAAAATAAGAGAGAAAGAGAGACTTATAGAGTTGTGTGGATTAGGAGGAAACAAGAGCTAGTTCAGAATCATAGTCCCAAAACATATTCATGAATTATGAGCATTATACATCATTAATACAAATAAGTAAAAAAAGTTTACATTCCCTGCATTAATTTGTTTGCCTGTAGAAAATTGGCCTGCAAAAAATATATAAACAAATTTGAATGCTGAACATAAAAATGCAAATCTCTCTTCTAATGCTGAAAATAAAAATGTAAAAACAGTCTAGGAAAAATGTGAACACCAAAATGAAACCATACATAAGAATGAATCATCTTTAATCACACAAACACAGAGCATTGATGATGAATTTCAGGGAACATCCTTTTCAGTAATGCAATTATCCATCTAAGCATCTCATATTTGCATGACAGCCCTGAAAATCAGTCCAAGATCATGAATCAATAATAATGTTAAACCATGCATTTTTCTCCTCCAACAATTTCTCATTACTATAAGTATTAACATATGATAGTACATTGGTTGCATGAACTCTAGAATGACTTAAAAGTGGACCATTTAAGATCTCTGAGCTTGAAAAACTTAAAACATCATTCATAAAATAAAACATCCCATCAACTGTACATCAATATAAGCAGCATTGCGGCAATGCTATGAAAATCAATAAACAACCCAAAATCTATAGCCTTCAGAGCTGCTTGCGGCAATGCTATGAATATAAGTTAGTCCAAGAATTAGGTTTCGAGGAATTCAAGATTATGATAACGAAGAACAAATAAAGGGTGATTATGCACTTACATTGTTTTCTTTCAGCCAATGAAGTAATATATATAAATAAAGGCTTAATTGTTTGGTCCCCTAGTTTTCCAAATCCTCAATTTTGATCCCTTAATTCAAAAGCATGACATTTGACCCCCTACTTTCAAAATCAAATATTTTTGATTTTTTACTAATGATATCACTACCCTTTCAAAATCAAATATTTTTGCTTTTTTTTACTAATGACACCATTACCTTTTTTTTTATTAGTAAGTTTCCATTTGGTTTTTTTTTTTATGATGAAAGAAAATAATAGAAAGGTTACAACCTAGGATAAGAAATTCCCAGGACATCAGCCAACAACAAAGAACTGAGTTCAATAGGGCACATGTCCCATATAACTAGCGTCTTATCCATAGAGGATCCAATCTTAGCTAACATGTCCGCACATTGATTACCTTCGTGAAGAGTATGGTTGAACTCCAAAGTCCAAGCACAATCTTGAAATTCTCGAATCTAGTCAATAACAGTTGCATAAGGATGATAAATGTTGCTGTCATAAGCTATGAGATTGATAGCTGTCATTGAATCTGACTCACATGTAACAAAGCGAAAACCTGCATTCCAAATTAACTTTAGGCCTTGGAGGATAGCTGCTAACTCTGCAAAAAGATTGGTAACATATATCGTTGAAGCTGAAAAACCCATAACCCATTCACCGATTGAGTTCCACAGTAAACCACCAATACCAGATGCCCCTGGGTTACCCTTAGAGCTATTGTCGATGTTGAGCTTCACGAACTCTTCTCTCGGTGGAATCCAAGTAACATTCCTTGGATGAGCTTGCGTTGTAGCTACTACATTTGTCCCTCCCTTAATAATTGCATGAAGGGTCTTAATTTGGTTGGTACCACTCGGTCCACTTCATGTCCTCGAAGGCTTCCACGTTCCAACCTCGCTAAATGAACCACCATATACAAGATACTAACACCCCATGTTGGCCTTGAATATGAGACAAGAGCCACTCCTTCGTTGAAGTCCCAACTGAAAGAATCGGATCCAACTAGATACTGTTCCAAATCTATCACTTGGACAATCTCTAAGTAAATGGATAATAGTTTCCTCTATTGCGCCGCACCTGCAGCAAGACATGTTAGTAGATAAATGCTGCCAAAAGCGGAAAGAGTTTGTGGGTAGGCTTTCGTGGAAGACAAGCCAAAGGAAGAATTTAATGTTTTCAGGTAAGGGAGGCTTCCAAACGCATGACCAGTTCCCTAGAGAGTAAGTATGATTGATAGACTCTTTAATAAGCCACTTGAAAGCGAACTTGGCAGTATAGGTTCTTGATGGAGACGAGCTCCAAATATTAGTATCAAGCGTGTTAGCATCTAGGATGACACTAATCATTTTTTGCTTGATGCTGACAGAGATCGGTGTGGACAACAAGTTCCACCTTCAGTTCCCATCAATGAGAACATTGTTAACCTTAACGCAAATGTCACTAATATGCACGTAGTTCAATTGGCATAATGGACCCTCCTCCATCCATTTATCATAGAATAAGGATACATTCCCGTGACCAATTCTCACTTTGAAACCCTTCTCCAGCCTATCATAAGCATTCATGATCGAACGCCAAGTGTAGGATGCCCCAACAGGGATGCCAACATTAGAGATATCCTTGTCTTTGGAATATTTTTCAGTTAACATGCGCACCCACATATTGTTATCATCCCAATGCAAGAGCGACCAAACGTGCTTCTCGAGCATTGCAACATTGGCCTCTCGTGTTTGCTTGATGCCAACGCCCCTACGGCTCTTTGGCTGTGTCATTTTGTCCTAAGCCACCCAATGTGTAGATGGTTTATCCCATATAAATGACTTGATAGAAGCATTAATTTTGTTGCACACTCCCTCTGGGAACCATAAGTTCTGCATGGTATAGGTTGGAATGGAGGATAACACTGCCTTAGCCAGTGTAACTTTCCCTAGCCCTATTCAAGGTTTTGCTCTTCCACCTTGCAAGCTTACTATTGATTCTATCAATGGCATGAGCAAAATCGCTATTCCGCACACGGCCAGATAGAATCGGAAAACCCAAATATCTACCCAAATTGGTAGTGTGCTAAAATAGTGCAATAGAATGAAATTTGGAGAGCTTTCTCGCAGGCACATTCTTAGAGGCAAAGAATCTTGACTTTTGAAGGTTCACTTTCAGACCAGAGGCTTTGCAGAAGGTGTCAAGAATATCTTTAACCATATGAACTTGTTCACAAGAAGCTTTGGTGATGAGGAGGCAGTCATCCGCAAAGAAAAGATGGGAAATTGTCGGCCTGTCCTTAGAGATCTTCACTGACTTCCACTCGCCATTTGTCACTTTCTCTTGGATGAGAATAGCCAACTTCTCCATACAAAGGAGAAAGAGGTAAGGAGACATGGGGTCATCTTGCCTAAGGCCTTTATTGGGGTTTAAAGCTGTCTAGGTTCTCGTTATTCCACTTCAAAGACAACCACGTGGAACACGTGCAGTTCATAATCAAATTAATTGCTTGAGAGGGAAATCCAAAATCCATCAGAGTATAACGAAGAATATCCCAAGACACTATCATATGCCTTCTCAAAATCAATTTTGAAGAGAATATACCTTGTCTTGCCTTTCTTATTGTGCATGTGGTGAACGATTTCTTGAGTGATGAGGGCATTGTTTACAGTACCTCTATTAGGGATAAAGCTACTATGGAAAGGGCCAATAAGAGAATCAATATGAGGGCAAAATCTGTGAACCAACACTTTGGAGATAACCTTGAATAGAACATCGCACAAACTTATGGGTTGAAAGTCCTTCATTGTTGTTGGGGTGTTAACCTTAGGAATAGGGATAATCCGCGTATGTGCCAAGTGCTCAGGGAAGGTGTCAGTAGTGAAAGTTGTTTGAACCAAGTTCTAAACTTCTTTACCAACGATGTCCTAGTAGGTCTGAAAGAACACTAGTTGAAAACCATCGGGCCTAGGCGCCTTATAAGGGTCCATGGAGAAAACTGCTCTTTTTACCTCCCTCATAGAAATCGGTTGAAGAAGAGAGTTCATTAACTCTACACTAATGTGAGGCATGTTCTGTAATTGCAAACAGTCGGGTGAGCACTGATTCGTAGAGTTAAACAAGTTCTTGAAAAAGTTTTGTGCCTCTCTCTTCAAGGTCTTTGAATCCGTGACCCAAGTACCCCCCACAAACAAGCTCTTAATCTTGTTGTTCCTCCTTCTAATGATAGTTTGAGTATGGAAGAAATGAGTATTCTTATTACCAAATTTAACCCAGTTCTCTCTAGATTTTTGAAACCAAAGCATTTCTTCCTGGGCCAGCATAAGATTATAGTCTTTCTGAAGAGACTACTCTAGTTGAATCGTATCTGAAGTAGTAGAATTCTCTAAAATGTAGTGTACCCCGTTGATCGTGGCTTCAAGCTCTCTTTTCCTTCTAAAGATGTTCCCAAAGGTCTCTTTATTGAAAACAAGAGCTCGCTTCCTCACTCTGTCAAGCTTCAAAAGCTTTAAATGGAGATGGGGTTCCAAAATATTAGTTGATATTCATATTGGGAAAAATACAAGTCATTGTCCAAATCGTGAAGTTGAGCTTCATGGAAAGCAAGAATAGTTGTTGAAAGAGTGAGATTATAAGAAAAGAGAGTTTTCAAGTTTTTTCAAAAAAATTGTAAGAAAATATGTTTTTAATTCATGCTAAATAAATTTAGGATCTTTTTATTTTTTATGATGTTCTTGTCCATTTTATTTTAGTGGCGTGATTTTTATTATTGGGTCAAGGTTTGTTCACCCTTGATCAGGTTATACCCGTTTTAAGGAAAAAAGACAAAATAACTTAGTAAGACAAAGTAAACCCACATCATCAAGATTAGCGTTGTGGATCCAAGAGAAAATAGGGATTGGATATTAGACCCAAGAATAGAAGATAAAAATTTATCTCATGGGACAAATTAGGTCAGACTAAACTTAATACTCTAGACAAAGAAACCTCACACTTAACGGAGAAAACCTTACCTGAAACAATATGCTAAAGATTTGAAACAAATAACAATTTCTTAAAAGATAAACTAAAATATTCCTTTCTAAATAACAAAAGATTTCAGTCATAATTCTCAATACTTTCATGCCACAAAGTTCATGATTGTGGTTGACACACTCTCCACTCACTTACTCACCTGATGAGGAGTACTTGAGGGAGAGGCAACAACCTTCTATATGCACCCACCTATTTATAGAGATTACTTTGACATCCTTTGTTTTGACAGTATTAAGTAAATGTTTACTTTTAAAGTTCAATTACCAAAATGTCTTCTTTTATACCAAAATGGCCCACCCGACTTTTCTTCAAACTTTAATTCCATTATACTAATGTATAGTGCGTCTATCAATACTAGGGTGCATCCTAGCAATTGCATAAAAAATTGACTTCTTTATTGTGTCCGTGCGTGAAAGTTATACCTTGCATACATAAAATCGCTTCCAAATTTAGCTTGTGCCCGGGGAGTATAGGTTGACACCAGTTTTTGCACCATCAGTGAGTTTTTTTGGTGGGATAGTAGTAAAAAATTGAATTGAACCAACTCTGAACTGGTTAAATCAGTTCGGTTTGATAACCATTTTTGTGGAACCATTCGGAACCACAATACTGCGAGACTTCTACTCAGCTTCAACACTTGAATTCATAGACTTTCACAGATTTTCATAAAATGTAGTTTAGTATACTTGCAACTTAAAGGAAAATCTGAGATAGCAGAGTTAGCACCTGAGATTGTTCAATGAGGATCTAACTAAGTTAAACTTGAGACTGGGAAATGAAAATAAGAGTGAAAGAGAGACTTATAGGGTTGTGTAAATTAGGAGGAAGCAAGAGCTAGTTCAGAATCATAGTCCCAAAACATATTTATGAATTATGAGCATTATACATCATTAATACAAATAAGTAATAAAAGTTTACATTCCCTGCATTAATTTGTTTGACCGTAGGAAATTGGCCTGCAAAAAATATATAAACAAATTTGAATGCTGAACATAAAAATGCAAATCTCTCCTCTTCTAATGCTGAAAATAAAAATGCAAAAACAGTCTAGAAAAAATGTGAAACACCATAATGAGACCATACTTAAGAATGAATCATCTTTAATCACACAAACATAGAGCATTGATGATGAATTATTTCAGGGAATAACATCCTTTTCAGTAATGCAATTATCCATCTAAGCATCTGATATTTGCATGATAGGCCCTGCAAATTAGTCCAAGATCATGAATCAATAGTAATGTTAAACTATGCCTTTTTTCCCCCAACAATTTCTCATTAACATATTATAGTACAATATTGGTTGCATGAACTCCGGAATACTTAAAAGTGGACCATTTAAGATCTCAGTCTTTGAAAAACTTAAAACATCATTGATAAAATAAAACTTCCCGTCAACTATACATCAACATAAGCAGCATTGTAGCAATACGAAAATCAATAAACAACCCAAAATCTATAGCCTTCAGAGCAGCTGCTTGTGGAAAAATATAAGAACACCATAAAAAACAATAAGAACAAAATTCATGATACAGCAGAACAAAATTTATTTGAAATGTTTGATCATGATTTTCATCATGCTGCAACCTATTTTATTCCAAACATAAATAATACAGCATTGTTTGCCATTCTATAATTCAAACTCTTTTGATGCATTTTGGAATTCAACATTCTTAAGTATTCAAAAGTTGCCGTAAGAGATTAGTGAAACAAAAAAAGTATGGTTAGAATTTTGGAATTCAATATTCTCAAGCATTTTGGAATTCAACATTTTTAAATATTCAACATTTTAGTAATTCTTGGAAATCAGTTCAAAGTGAAAAGTATGGTTAGAAATTAGTTCAACCATAAAGTTGTTAGATCAGTCGGTCACATCAAGAGGGGGGATGAATTGATGTTACTCAAAATTTCAGATTCCTTTTCATCAACAAAAACTTTTCACCTCCTCTCTTGAAGTTTTAATAAAACGTTTTCAAAAATATGTTATTAAATGAGTAAACCAATACAAACTCAACGAAAACATATTTTATTAGAACAATTAAATCAATGATAAAGATCAATATTGAAATAAAGAGATGAAGAAATAGAGAAATATAGCTTGCAAATTTTATACTGGTTCGATCAACCATCGATGTACATTCAATTCTTCCTTATAACAAGGATTTTCACTATGAAAAGAGTTACATACACCATGCACACAAATTCCACAAAAAATCCTAAATCATAACCTGAAACAGGAGCCTAACACTGAATGTGAAAACACCATCAACATTCAAGTTCTACCACTAGAAAGAACCTTTCTAGAAACAAAGATTAAGAAAACCTTTCCCTAATCCATCACAGCATTTAGGAATCCTCTTCCTACAATGCCAAATGAAAAAGATCAAAAGAAAAGATTCAAAGACTGAAAACACCTAAAAAGTGCTGATATAGTTGTTATAAGATCAGTTGAGAAACTCCAATGTGAGTGAATATAGCAGGACAAGATTAGTTTCTGAAAAGAACCTCAGTTCATAGATGAACAAGAAAGAGATATAATTGTATGGCCTTAGAGGTTTAATCTTAAAAGGATATAGTTGTGTAAGCAATGAGAATTTTTTGAAACTAAAAAAGTAATATCACAAGTGCAGAACCAAAGAAAGCTTTTCTAAGAATTTATCCAATCTAAGAAACAAATCAAAAGGATTTGAATTTTGACAAGTGAAGTAATAAGAGAAAAGATGTTGAGAATTAAGGTCTCTCTGCATGAAATGTTTTGGGTTCAAATATATAGGTTAGGTAAAAAAGATTCGGAGTTAGTTAGATAAAGATCAGTTCTTGAAAATCTTTCAACTTGACCGTTATACTAGTTATAATTGATTGTTTTCAGGTGTAATCGATTATCCCATGTATCAGAAGATGATTTATACTTACTGTCATCCATTGTAATCAATTGTAGCAACAAGGTAATCGATTGCAATTGAGACAGAGCCAATTCTGAGTATCAAAAATTGAATTGTAATCGATTGCAATCGAAACAAAGCAATTTCCCGAGTTTTCAAAACAGCATTGTAATCGATTGACACTTGTGGTAATCGATTAACCCAATACCAGAGATGGTTCTGAAAAGGTTTGAGCCATCTGGTAATCGATTCCAAGCTTGTATAATCGATTGCAACTCTCAAAATGTGATATCTAAGATAGCAAATCATCTTTTGATGCTAGAGATAGAGAAAAAAGACAAATGCAAACAACCTAGCATATACGTCTAACTTGGTCTAAAACAAACAATACAAAGCCATCATCCATACATGTTATGGCTTAAAGAAGAAAAGACTAATACAAATGAATGGAAAAGACTTAAGGTATGAAGGTACCAAAAATCTAGATGGAGAGGCGTCAATCTTCCAGAGTATGGATTAATTCCTTTGAAACATGGAGATAAAGTGGATTTTGTCTATTTCAATAAAAACTAAATCCACACGAACAACATGAACAAGAATTAAAATCCTATCTTGATGCTTAAAAGATCAGTTATCCATGAATTATGTCAAGAATTAAAAATCCTATCATAATGTTTAAAAGACTAGCAAGAAATACTAACAAGTTATCTGCCAATTGTGCTAAGATTGTTTAGCTAACCATAAAACGTTTGAAAGAGAAGACACAAGAATGGATTAACACAAACCTTGATCTTGATATTTATGTGAATGAAACTTCATTTGTTTCCATGATCATAATCTTGACTTCTCGAAGCTAAATTGAAACAAGCTAGTCCAAGAATTAGGTTTCAAGGAGTTCAAGATCATGATGACAAAGAACAAATAAAGCGTGATTAACTAATTGTGCACTTCCATTGTTAGTAATATTATTCATGAATCTTGGTTCTTGAAGTGGTAGGGTGGAAGATAAGTAGGTGCGGTAAAAGTGCTGATGCATTTCTCAAAGAGTCAAGCAACCAAGAAAGGAGAGCTCTTGATTCAGAGAGAGAGAGAGAGAGAGAGGAGATATCGATTGGTTGCAATGTCTTGATGCGGTTACTAAGACCACCAGTTTTTTTTTGTTACATTTTACGGGTGTCCCTCAACCCACTGGATCGAAGACTAACCTCGCTCACGGTGTGTAGCTGTCGCCCAAGAGAATTTTGCACATGGTGGGAATCGAACACGGATCTCCCGTTAAATAGATGGCTCCCACCCCTGTGAACGCAATAAAATCTTACACCACTGTGTCAACCCTTTGGATTCCAGTATTTGTTCCTTCAATAACATGAAAAAAGTTTACAAGGCTTGCATCCTCAACGTCCAACTCTTGAAGTTGTGGTTCGAGGAAAGAAAGAATAGTTGCGGGGATCTCCCCCTTAGACCACCTCTTTCGATGCTGCGAATATTGACTAGGTTTCAATGGGTTGGAGGCAGAATTTGTAGAAGGGATGACTTTGTTCTCTTCATCACAAAGTTACTTACTAAATATTTAAAAATATACTTGAAGTTGGAAATATTGTTTGTACAATGGAAAGAGTAATGTTAAATAAAGCTAGATTCAAGTTTCCTGTTGTTGTTTGGTGGCTTTTGTTTAGGTCCTATTTATAGCGTTAATTCCAAATATATAAGATATTGTTTAATTTTAAAAAGTATATTATTTTATCTTCGTTTAATTGTAATTTTGGTCCCCCTACCTTTTCAAATCCACAATTTTGGCAAAGTTAGGATTCAAATCTAACTTTCTTTAGTTTTTAAATGTTAGAATAACCACCAAGTCAATGATCTCCTTAATTATTATTATGAAACATTTATATATATAAATCTTTCACATAAATTTTATTTATTATCATATATTTATTTATTTATTGTTTCTTGTGTTCTCAACGAGAATTTAATATTTTGAATAAAAGTAAAATAAAAGGAGTGATTTATAAAATAAAAAGTAAAATATATAAAAAAAAATTACAACAAATAATAGAAGATGTTAAAAAATAAAGAATAAATTAAATAACTTTTAATAATATTAAAGATTAATTAAATAAAATTTTATAAATTTAAAATTTGTATATAATAAATATTTTTAATTTTTTCAATATAGGTCAGGTCATACGAGTCAACTAGTGATCCATTGGTTCGAACAATGACTCAATGACCTAGTGTCTTGATCGATTTGATCACCGGTTCAAATTTTAAAACTATGCCAGAAAAACGTCGAGATCAAAGTTATTTATATTATTCTTCCTTTATTTTTTAACATCTCCTATTATTAGTTGTAAATTTTTTATATATATATTTCACTTTTTATTTTATAAATCACTCTCATTATTTTATTTTATTCAAATTACTGAATTTTGGTTAAGAATACAAGAAACAATAAATAAATAAATGATAATAAATAAAATTTATGTGAAAGATTTATATATATAAATGTTTCGTAATAATTATTAATTAGATTATTGGCTCAGTGATTATTCTAACATTTGAAAACTAAAGAAAACTAGTTTTGAATCCTAGTTTTGTCAAAATTTGCTTAATTTTTTATTTTAATTAATTAATTAAATCAAATGGTAAATTAGGAATAAAAAAGGATAATTATATAATTAGTAAAGAAATTAACTAATTAAATTTATTTAAATAATTATTACTTACAACAAAAAAAAGTTAACGTTAAAGATAACAATCAACACCTCAAAATTAATGAAAGGACTAAAGTATTTGATTTTGAAAGTAAAGGAATCAAAATCACAAATTTTAAAATAAGGAAACTAAAATTGTGGATTTGAAAAAGTAAGGAAGTAAAACTACAATTAAGCCTTTTATCCCAAATATATTATTAGATCTAGAAACAAAGATGGGTCACCATCGTAATTGAAAATGAGTGAGATTATTAGAGAGGAGTTTTCAAGTTTATCAAAAAAAAAAAAAAAACCCGTGAGATAATAAATTTTTAAATCACATTAAATAAATTTGGGATCTTTTTATATTTTATGATGTTGTTATCCATTTTATTTTAGTGACGTATTTTAGTAGCAGATTTTTCATTGTTGAGATAAGTTATGTATTTAAAGTAATTTGTGTGTGTTTTTTTTTTCAACAATCCCGCAAAAAGGGTAAGACTCAAATAATTTAGACGCACTAGCTAGAGTGATATTTTTCACTATCTGGCTTGGTTTAAGTGTTGAATGGCTCTTCAGACATGCTCTCCAAGATTATGCTCTCCTGGATCGGGTCAGATTGTAAAACCCTCACTCATAAGTCTCTTTTCCTTTTAAACTTGAGGTTTGAGGACTGTGTATTCACCTAAGTCGGATTCACATGCTCTCTTGGATAGGACCGACCAACGTATTGCCTTGAGGGGGCCATGGCACCCTCCTCACTTTTTTTTTTTTTTTTTTTTTTCTAATCTAAGTATTTTTTTTCTGTGAAAACTAATGTAAGTGTATGATATGAAGTTACATAAAAAAAAAAAATTTGGTAAGAAAAAATAAAAAAGGATATGATGAGAATTTTATAAGAATTAATTAGTAGCTCAATAATATGCATATATGACTCTGTGCACCAATTGATTAGAGTATTATGTAGAATTAATTTAGGAAATAACTAACTAATGCAATGATAATAATGTGTTATTATCGTGATTTAGGAATTATAACTATCAGTCATAGATATTGATTTTATTTTATTTTTTATGTGTATAATTTATGGAGGCAACAAGAAAGTTTGAAGAAGTTTAACTTTTATCCTTTGATTTTTTTTAAATAATTACAAAATCAGTAATAATTTTATAATTTAAAAAAAAATCTAAATGTTAGTTTTGTTCACACAAAAAAATGCTAGTTATTATACAAACAATTTTAGTTTTTTAAAACAAATACAATCAATTTTTATCTCCTAACTTTTTAAAATTATAAAATTAATAGTAATTTTAAAAAATCTTATATAAGTATATTTTGTAAATTTTAGTTATTATATAATTAATTTTTATTCCATAAAAATATATAATCAATTTTTATTTGTTTAGACTTTGTTACTTTTGAAGAAGATTTTTCTTACTGTTGAAGAAGATTTTTCTGTTTTTTACAAAACTCATAAATAAGAGTTATTAGACTAATATTGTTATCATTTCTAAATTTTAGAATTAGACATACAATAATAATTGTTGTAATTACAAATTAGGATCATGATACTAACAAGAAATGGAAAATAGAATCAGAATACGCAAATTGAAAATTAATGATATATATTTGTGGCACAAATTTTTTTTTTTTTATTGGCCCCCTCTACCATTTGAGTCTGGGTCTGTCCGTGCTCCTGGATGGAGTCAGGATTGTTCACCCCTGGGCATGCTGAAAGACTGTGCTCTCCATATGAATGAAGGACAAGATTGTGACTTAAAGCCACAATACTGCGCTAATCAGCTTCAACACTTGAATTCATAGACTTTCACAAATTTTCATCAAATGTAGTTTAATATACTTGCAACTTAAAGAAAAATCTGAGATAGCAGGGTTAGAGATTGTTCAATGAGCATCTAACTAAGTTCAACTTGAAACGGGGAAATGAAAATAAGAGTGAAAGAGAGACTTATAGAGTTGTGTGGATTAGGAGGAAACAAGAGCTAGTTCAGAATCATAGTCCCAAAACATATTTATGAATTATGAGCATTATACATCATTAATACAAATAAGTAATAAAAGTTTACATTCCCTGCATTAATTTGTTTGCCTGTAGAAAATTGGCCTGCAAAAAATATATAAACAAATTTGAATGCTGAACATAAAAATGCAAATCTCTCCTCTTCTAATGCTGAAAATAAAAATGTAAAAACAGTCTAGGAAAAATGCGAAACACCAGAATGAGAACATACATAAGAATGAATCATCTTTAATCACACAAACATAGAGCATTGATGATGAATTTCAGGGAACATCCTTTTCAGTAATGCAATTATCCATCTAAACATCTCATATTTGCATGACAGGCCCTGAAAATTAGTCCAAGATTATGAATCAATAATAATGTTAAACCATACATTTTTCTCCTCCAACAATTTCTCATTACTATAAGTATTAACATATTATAGTACATTGGTTGCATGAACTCAACAATGACTTAAAAGTGGACCATTTAAGATCTCAGTGCTTGAAAAACTTAAAACATCATTCATAAAATAAAACATCCCATCAACTGTACATCAATATAAGCAGCATTGCGGCAATGCTATGAAAATCAATAAACAACCCAAAATCTATAGCCTTCAGAGCTGCTTGTGGAAAAATGTAAGAACACCATAAAATGAACAATAAGAACAAAATTCATGATACAGCAGAACAAAATTTATTTGAAATGTTTGATCATGATTTTCACCATGCTGCAGCCTATTTTATTCCAAACATAAATAATACAGCAGTGTCTGCCATTCTATAATTCAAACTCTTTTGATGCAATTTGGAATTCAACATTCAAGTATTCAAAAGCTGCCGTAAGAGATTAATGAAACAAGTCAGAGATTAATGAAACAAATAAAAGTATGGTTAGAATTTTGGAATTCAACATTCTTAAATATTCAACATTTTAGTAATTGTTGGAAATCAGTTCAAAATGAAAAGTATGGTTAGAAATGAGTTCCACCACAAAGTATGGATTAATCCCTTCGAAACATGGAGATAAAGTGGATTTTGTCTCTTTCAATAATAAAAAAATTCCACGAACAACATGAACAAGAATTAAAATCCTATCTTGAAATACTTAAGAGACCCGTTATTCACGAATTATGTCAAGAATTAAAAATCCTATCATAATGTTTAAAAGACTAGCAAGAAAGACGAACAAGTTATCTGCCAATTATGCTAAGTTTGAAAGAGAAGACACAAGAATGGACTAACACATACCTTGCTCTCCAGATCTTGATATCTTCTTTGTTAGATGAAACTTCATTTGTCTCTGTCATCATAATCTTGATTCCTCAATGCTAAATTGAAATAAGTTAGTCAAAGAATTAGGTTTCGAGGAATTCAAGATTATGATAACAAAGAACAAATAAAGTGTGATTATACACTTCCATTGTTTTCTTTTAGCCAATGAAGTAATATATATAAATAAAGTTGTGATGTTTATATTCAAAAAAAAATTATTATTTTTAAATAATAATAATAATAATAATAACTAAGAAAAGTGCCATGAGTTTAAATTTATTAATTTAATTATCTTAAATTATAATTTTTGTTATTATCTTAGATTTATTGTAATTATTTTAAAATTATAATATTTGTTATTTTATTAGTTTGATTTCATTTAGACTTATAATTTTTATTTTTTATATTTTTTTAACAAACTTTATCATTGATTTTAAATAACAAATGATTTTCAAATTTGTCCTATTGTTTTTATTTGAAGACGCTTTTAAGTTATTATTATTGTAATTATCTTATGAATATAACAAATTTAAAGATTAAATTTAACCATTTCAATGGATTTAAATTTAAATAGATATCAATTTAAAATTAAATCAATTATTCGGTATTAATTTCATTTTTTTAAACTGGATTTAAAAAATAAATATTAGTTTGAGATCTTTACATTCAAAAATAAATTATTGTTTTTAAATAATAATTGATAATAATAAATAAAAACTAAGAAAACTTTAATGATATAGTTTAAATTGATTAATGTAATTATCTTAGGATTATTTTAATTATTTTAAGATTATAATATTTTTTATTTTGTTAATTTGATTTCGTTAAGGGTTATAATTTTTATTTTATATTATTTTTAACAAACTTTATCATCTAATTTAAATAAAAAGAAAGACTTTCAAATTTGTCTATTTGTTATTATTTTATAACACTTTTAAGTTATTATTATTTTAATTATCTTATGATTATAATAATTTTAAAGATTATGAATATTACAAATTTAAAGATTAAATGTAACAAGTTTAAATGGATTTAAATTTAAATAAATATCAATTTAAATTTAAATCAATTATTTGGTATTATTTCATTTTTTAAACTGGATTTTTAAAAAAAAATTAGTTTAAGATCTTTAAATTCAAAAGGAAATTATTTAAATTTTAATAAATATGAATTTAAATTTAAATCAATTATTTGGTATTTCATTTTTTTCAACTGGATTTTTTTTTATAAAAATATTAGTTTGAAATCTTTAAATTCAAAAGTAAATTATTATTTTTAAATAATAATTGATAATAATTAAAAAATTGAGAAAAGTGTAATGAGTAGTTTAAATTGATTAATGTAATTATCTTAAGATTATTTTAATTATTTTAATATATTTTTTTGTTAATTTGATTTCGTTTAAGGTTATTGTTATTATTATATATTATTTTCAATAAAATTTATAATCTAATTTAAATAAGAAAATAACATTTTAAACTTGTACAGTTGTTGTTATTTTATGACGTTTATAAGTTATTATTATTTTAATTTTCTTATGATTATAACAAAATTAAAGATTATGAATATTACAAATTTAAATTGATATTTTTTATTTACTTGATTTGATAAATTAATTTTATTTTAAAAGCAAAATTTTAAATTGATATTTTTTATTTACTTGATTTGATAAATTAATTTTATTTTAAAAACAAAATTTTAAATTGATATTTTTTATTTACTTGATTTGATAATCCTATTTAATTTTAATAATACAACAATTTTATTAAACAACTTTTTTAAATTAATATTTGTTAGTTTGAATTAGTTTGAACGTTAACATCATTTTATATTTGTTTTTGTTTGACCTGTGGAAAAAAATTATAATTTCAATTATTAAGATAAAAGTAAAATACTTAAAAAAATATTAGTACAAATAAAAAATAATAATATGTAAAAAATTATACATTTTTAACTCTAAAGTCATTTATTATAATTAAAAATTAATAATTATCAAATAAAAATTATTGATATGGCATAATTTAAATTACATTGAAATAAAATTTATTAAAGTGGAGAAAAAATAACTTCATATTTGTTATTTTGTTAGTTTGATTTGATTTTCAACCAACTTTATTATTTAATTTAAATAAAAAATACTTTTAAATTTTTTTGGTTCTTATTATTTTATAATGCTTTTAAATTATGATTATGGTAAATATCTTAGGATTTTATATTATTATTTTTTCACTTTGATTTAATTTTATCTAGGTTACAATTGTTCTTTTATATTATTTTCAACAAATTTTTTGAGTATATTTAAATAAAAATTAATTTTCAGATTGTTTAGTTGTAATTATTTTATTATGCTTTTGAGTTGTTATTATTAGTGTAATTGTCTTTTTGTTTGAGAGAATTAGTGTAAGTATATTATGATTATAATATTTAGGCTTAATGTCAATTTTAGTCATTAAGTTTATTATTTTTACATTTTGGTTCATAATATTTTAAAAGTTTCATGGTGATACATTAAATATTAAATGAAACCTTAAAATTCCTAAACATCTTAAAAATAAGACAATTATCAAAAACTAAATAATTTGTATGATGTCTATATAAATAGTTAAATTAATTATTTGATTTCTAAAACAAAACTTTAATTTAATCGTCTTTACTTTAACTTTAATTTTTTTAATTGTATATTTAAATTAATGATCTCTATTGTTTAACAAATTAATTGATATTATTATTATTATTATCATTATCATCATCTTCATTTGGTAAGAGATATCCATGATACACATAAAAAAACCAATTTAATTTTACTATTTTTTAAATAATATAATGGAAATTAAAAAATTGAAAGTCTGAAAATAAATATTCTTTATTTAGAATGGAATTTAATCAAAGAATGTTAAACAAATAAATTCTAAAAAAATTCTAAATTATTTATTAAATAAACTAAGTAGTTTGGAAACAAATTAATTAATAAATTTTTTTAGCACATTTCATAAATTCTATATTAAAATAACCTTAAATTATAATATGTTTAAATGTTTAACACATATTATTATAAATATTTTTTGTAATTATTATGTTATTTTATAAATTTAAAAATTATTATACATATTAAAATATTTTATTTTAAATTATTTAACATTTTAATAAATAACATTATCCATATCAATAATTAAAATAACTCATCACTCGTGTTTAATACGGATCACCATGTAGTTATTAATAAATTAAGGATTTGTTCCCTTTTTTTTTTTTAATGATTATAATGTTATTAGATCTAGAAACAGAGATGGGTCACCATCGTAATTGAATGAGTGAGATTATTAGAGAGGGGAGTTTTCAAGTTTATAAAAAAAAAAAACCGTGAGATAATAAATTTTTAAATCACATTAAATAAATTTGGAATCTTTTTGTATTTTATGATGTTGTTATCCGTTTTATTTTAGTGACGTATTTTGGTAGCAAATATTTCATTGTTCAGAAAAGTTGTGTATTTTAAGTAATTTGTGTGTTTTTATTTTCAAACAATTTAGACGCACTAGCTAGAGTGATATTTTTCACTATCCGACTTGATTAAAGTGTTGAATGGCTCTTGAGACATGCTCTCCTATGCTTTCTTGGATCGGGTCAAATTGTAAGACCCTCACTCATAAGTCTCTTCTTTTTTAGACTTAAGGTTCGAGAACAGTGTATCCACTTAAGTTGGATTGGCAGACCAATCCAAAAGCATGCTCTCCTGGACAGGGGTGGACTGACGTATTGCCTTGAGGGAGCCATGGCCCCCCTCACTTTTTTTTTATTTTTTATTTTTCTAATCTAAGTTTTTTTTTTTTTGTGAAAACTAATGTAACTATATGATCTGATGTTACATTAAAAAAAGGAATATTTGGTAAGAAAAAATAAAAAAGGTATGATGAAAATTTTATAGGTTAATTAGTTGCTCAATAATTTGCATATATGACTCTATGCACCAATTGATTAGAGTATTATATAGAATTAATTTAGGAAATAACTAACTAATGCAATGATAATCATCCGTTATTATCTTGACTTAGGAATTATAACCGTCAATCATAGATATTGATTTTTTTTTTTTTTATGTGTATAATTTATGGAGGCAACAAGAAAGTTTGAAAAAATTGAACTTTTATCCTTTGATTTTTTTTAAATAATTACAAAATCAATAATAATTTTATAATTTTTTTAAAAAAAATTATCTAAATGTTAGTTTTGTTCACACAAAAAAAATGTTAGTTATTATACCATCAATTTTAGTTTTTTAAAATAAATACAATCAATTTTTATCTCCTAACTTTTTTAAATTATAAAATTAATAGTAATTTAAAAAAACTTATATAAGTATATTTTGTAAATTTTAGTTATTATATAATCAATTTTTATTCCATAAAAAAATATAATCAATTTTTATTTGTTTAGACTTTGTTAAACTCTATTTTCCTTAATGTTGAACAAGTTTTTTCTTTTTGTTTTACAAAATTCATATAAATAAGAGTTATTAGTCTAATATGGTTATCATTTCTAAATTTTAGAATTAGACATACAATAATAATTGTTGTAATTACAAATTAGGATGATGATACCGACAAGAAACAGAAAATAGAAACAGAATACACAAATTGAAAATTAATGACATATATTTGTGGCACAAAAATTATTTTTTTTTATTGACCTCCTCTACCATTTGAGTCTGGGTCCGCCCCGCTCCTCAGTCGAGTCAGGATTGTTCGCCCCTGGGCATGCTGCAAGACTGTGCTCTCCATATGAATGAAGGACAAGATTGTGACTTAAAGCCACAGTACTGTGCTACTCAGCTTCAACACTTGAATTCATAGACTTTCACAGATTTTCATAAAATGTAGTTTAATATATTTGCAACTTAAAGAAAAATCTGAGATAGCAGGGTTAGCACTTGAGATTGTTCAATGAGCATCTAACTATGTTCAACTTGAAACTGGGAAATGAAAATAAGAGTGAAAGAGAGAATTATAGAGTTGTGTGGATTAGGAGGAAACAAGAGCTAGTTCAGAATCATAGTCCCAAAAGATATTTATGAATTATGAGCATTATACATCATTAATACAAATAAGTAATAAAAGTTTACATTCCCTGCATTAATTTGTTTGCCTGCAGAAAATTGGCCTGCAAAAAATATATAAACAAATTTGAATGCTGAACATAAAAATGCAAATCTCTCCACTTCTAATGCTGAAAATAAAAATGTAAAAACAGTCAAGGAAAAATGTGAAACACCAGAATGAGACCATACATAAGAATAAATCATCTTTAATCACACAAACATAGAGCATTGATGATGAATTTCAGGGAACATCCTTTTCAGTAATGCAATTATCCATCTAAGCATCTCATATTTGCATGACAGGCCCTGAAAATTAGTCCAAGATCATGAATCAATAATAATGTTAAACCATGCATTTTTCTCCTCCAACAATTTCTCATTACTATAAGTATTAACATATGATAGTACATTGGTTGCATGAACTCTAGAATGACTTAAAAGTGGACCATTTAAGATCTCTGTGCTTGAAAAACTTAAAACATCATTCATAAAATAAAACATCCCATCAACTGTACATCAATATAAGCAGCATTGCAGCAATGCTATGAAAATCAATAAACAACCCAAAATCTATAGCCTTCAGAGCTGCTTGTGGAAAAATATAAGAACACCATAAAATGAACAATAAGAACAAAATTCATGATATAGCAGAACAAAATTTATTTGAAATGTTTGATCATGATTTTCACCATGCTGCAGCCTATTTTATTACAAACATAAATAATACAGCAGTGTCTGCCATTCTATAATTCAAACGCTTTTGATGCAATTTGGAATTCAACATTCAAGTATTCAAAAGATCCCGTAAGAGATTAATGAAACAAATAAAAGTATGGTTAGAATTTTGGAATTCCACATTTTGGAATTCAACATTCTTAAATATTCAACATTTTAGTAATTGTTGGAAATCAGTTCAAAATGAAAAGTATGGTTAGAAATCAGTTCCACCACAAAGTTTGGATTAATCCCTTCGAAACATGGAGATAAAGTGGATTTTGTCTCTTTCAATAATAAAAAAATTCCACGAACAAACATGAACAAGAATTAAAATCCTATCTTGATGCTTAAGAGACCAGTTATCCACAAATTATGTCAAGAATTAAAAATCCTATCATAATGTTTAAAAGACTAGCAAGAAAGACGAACAAGTTATCTGCCAATTATGCTAAGATTGTTTAGTTAAGCATAAAAAGTTTGTAAGAGAAGACACAAGAATGGACTAACACATACCTTGCTCTCCAGATCTTGATATCTTCTTTGTTAGATGAAACTTCATTTGTCTCTGTCATCGTAATCTTGATTCCTCGATGCTAAATTGAAACAAGTTAGTCCAAGAATTAGGTTTCGAGGAATTCAAGATTATGATAACGAAGAACATATAAAGTGTGATTATGTACTTCCATTGTTTTCTTTCAAGCAATGAAGTAGTATATATAAATAAAGGCTTAATTGTTTGGTCCCCTAGTTTTCCAAATCCTCAATTTTGATTCCTTAATTCAAAAGCATGACATTTGACCCCCTACTTTGAGCTATGAGATTGATAGCTGTCATTGAATCCGACTCACAGTAACAAAGCAAAATCCTACATTCCAAATTAACTTTAGGCCTTGGAGGATAGCTGTTAACTCTGTAAAAAGATTGGTAGCATATATTGTCAAAGTTGAAAAACCTAGAACCCATTTACCAACTGAGTTTCACAGTAAACCACCAATACCAGATGCACCTTGGGTTACCCTTAGAGCTGCCGTTGATGTTGAGCTTCACAAACTCTTCTCTCGGTGGAATCCAAGTAATATTCCTTGGATGAGCTTGCATTGTAGCTACTGCATTTGTCCCTCCCTTAATAATTGCATGAAGGGTCTTAATTTGGTTGGTAGTGTACCACCCGGTCCACTTCACGTCCTCGAAGGCTTCCATGTTCCGAGCTCGCCAAATGAACTACCATATACAAGTTACTAACACCCCATGTTGACCCTGAATATGAGACAAGAGCCACTCCTTCATTGAAGTCCTGGCTGAAAGAATTGGATCCAATTACATGTTGTTCCAAATCTGCTCAACACTTGGACAATCTTTAAGTAAATGAATAATAGTTTCCTCTGTTGCGCCGCACCTGCAACAAGACATGTTAGTAGATAAATGCTGCCAAAAGTGGAAAGAGTTTGTGGGTAGGCTTTCGTGGAAGACAAGCCAAAGGAAGAATTTAATGTTTTCAAGTAAGGGAGGCTTCCAAACGCATGACCAGTTCCCTAGAGAGTAAGTATGACTGACATGCTCTTTAATAAGCCACTTGAAAGTGGACTTGGCAATATAGGTTCCTGATGGAGACGAGCTCCAAATATTAGTATCAAGCATGTTAGCATCCAGGATGACACTCATCATTTTTTGCTTGATGCCGACAGAGATCGGTGTGGACAACAAGTTTCACCTCCAGTTCCCGTCAATGAGAACATTGTTAACCTTAAGGCAAATGTCACTAATATGCACGTAGTTCAGCTATTGGCATAATGGACCCTCCTCCATCCATTTATCATAGAATAAGCATACATTCCCATGACCAATTCTCACTTTGTAGGATGCCCCAACAGGGATGCTAGCATTAAAGATATCCTTGTCTTTGGAGTATTTGTCAGTTAACATGCGCACCTACCACTTGTTATCGTCTCGATGCAAGAGCGACCAAACATGCTTCCTGAGCATTGCAACGTTGGCCTCTCGTGTGGCTTGATGCCGAGACCCCCACAGCTCTTTGGCTGCGTCATTTTGCCCCAAGCCACCCAATGTGTCGACGGTTTATCCCATATAAATGACCTGATAAAAGCATTAATTTTGTTGCACACTCCTTCTGCGAACCATAAGTTCTGCATGGTATAGGTTGGAATGCAAGATAAGACCACCTTAGCCAGTGTAACTTTCCCAGCCATATTCAAGGTTTTACTCTTCCACCCCGCAAGCTTACTGTTGATTCTATCAATAACATGAGCAAAGTCGCTATTCCGCACACAGCCAGATAGAATCGCAAAACCTAAATATCTACCCAAATTGGTAGTGTGCTGAAATAGTGCAATAGAATGAAATTTGGAGAGCTTTCTCGCAGGCACATTCTTAGAGGCAAAGAATCTTCACTTTTGAAGTTTCACTTTCAGACCAGAGGCTTTGCAGAAGGTGTCAAGAATATCCTTAACCATATGAACCTATTCACAAGAAGCTTTGGTGAAGAGGAGGTAGTCATCCGCAAAGAAAAGATGGGAAATTGTTGGCCGGTCCTTAGAGATCTTCATTGACTTCCACTCGCCGTTTGTCACTTTCTCTTGGATGAGAATAGCCAGCTTCTCCATACAAAGGAGAAAGAGGTAAGGAGACATGGGGTCACCTTGCCTAAGGCCTCTATTGGGTTTAAAGCTATCTAGGTTCTCGTTATTCCACTTCAAAGACAACGACATGGAACACGTGTAGTTCATAATCAAATTAATTGTTTGAGAGGGAAATCCAAAATCCATTAGAATAGAAAGAAGAAAATCCCAAGACACTCTATCATATGCCTTCTCAAAATCAATTTTGAAGAGAATATACCCTGTCTTGCCTTTCTTATTGTGCATGTGGTGAACGATTTCCTGAGTGATGAGGGCATTGTCTGCAATACCCCTATTAGGGATAAAGCTACTCTAGAAAGGGCCAATAAGAGAATCAATATGACCTTGAATAAAACATTGCACAAACTTATGGGTCGAAAGTCTTTCATTATTGTTGGGGTGTCAACCTTAGGAATAGGGATAATTTGTGTATGGGCCAGGTGCTCAGGGAAAGTGCTAATAGTGAAAGTTGTTCGAACCAAGTTCTAAACTTCTTTACCAACAATGTCCCAGTAGGTCTGAAAGAACACTGGTTGAAAACCATCGAGCCCAAGCGCCTTATAATGGTCCATGGAGAAAACTTCTCTTTTTACCTCCCTCATAGAAACTAGTTGAAGAAGAGAGTTCATTAACTCTACACTAATGTGAGGCATGTTCTGTAATTGCAAACAGTTGGGCGAGCACTGATCCGCAGAGCTAAACAGGTTCTTGAAAATGTTTTGTGCCTCCCTCTTCAAGGTCTCTGAATCCGTGACCCAAATACCACCGACGAACAAGCCTGTAATCTTGTTGTTCCTCCTTCTAATGATAGTTTGAGTATAGAAGAAACGAGTATTCTTATTACCAAATTTAACCCAGTTCTCTCTATATTTTTGAAACCAAAGCATTTCTTTCTGGGCTAGCACAAGGTTATAGTCTTTCTAAAGAGACTGCTCCAATTGAATCATATTTGAAGTTGTAGAATTCTCTAAAATGCTGTGTACCCCCTTGATCTAGGCTTCAAGCTCTCTTTTCCTTCTAAAGATGTTCCCAAAGGTCTCTTTATTGAAAACAAGAGCTCGCTTCCTCATTCCATCAAGCTTCAAAAGTGCATCTCCATGAGTGGAAGACCAAGCATGAGACACGATGTTCATGAACTCAGGATGGGTAGTCCAAATAGCCTGGAAGTGAAACGACCCATCTTTAGTGCTTAGAGACTTATGGCAATGGACTAGCAAAGGGTTGTGATCGAAGCCATGAGTATTTAAAAGCATAAACAACAGTGCAAACTGTAACATACTGTTTTCAGGAGCAGTTTATTATAATTGACTGTATCATATGTTTATGTGTTTTAGTGTTTGTTGCTGTGTTTGTAAGCTATTAGTATAAGATTCATGAACTTTGAGTAATTTAAGTCTTAATGGTGTGCACCTAAAATTAGTTATTTTATAATGACTAATATCCGTGATAAAGATTGAACACTTTAGAACTCAGTTAGAGTTAAAGTGGTCAATTATAGAACACAATTCATATCTCTTAAAATGATTCAAGTTCTAAATAATTAGATTCAGATATTCAACTAGTCTCGATAATCTCTAAATTTTATTTTGTAATTCTAGTATGCCTCAATTAAATTAAAAAGTCACCAAGTGTTGCTGTAGCAATTTCTATGGTCTGCTTTGTTAATTTTATCGTCTAAATTAATTAATATAGTTATCTCTAATATTTTAAAATAATTATCTTGTTCCTAAATTTATTTGGAATTATACTACTGTATCCTAAATTATTCCATTATTCTCATTATTTATTCCAATTGCTTAATTTTATTTAAACCAACCAATTCTTTGATTTAAGTTTTATAACTCCTAATTTAATTATTTTCTTTAAATCTCTTTACGGGTAAGCTAAAGAGTAAGAAGGAAAATTTCACAATACGTGTTCCTCCTTTTTCACTTGTTCTCCATCCCAATTTCACAAAACTCCATTTTTCGTTCCCATTCAAATGAGCTCTCGGTATAGCAACTTGCAAAACCCAATCTTTGATTCCCATTTCCTTCCATCCGCTCCTCTCTGATCAGCAGTAAGAAAAATCCTCTCTTCCATTTTCTCTTCTACTTGGTGCGAAGCCTGCAAGCATGCGTAGCACGAACCTGCTCCTTGCTCCATCGTGAACGGCATATAAGGTATTGACTTTCCTCTTCAATGGTCTTTGTTCTTGTACCCATGAACCCATTCTCTCTCGGATTTCTAGGTTTTCCCCAAATACCTATTTTTCCCCTTTTGCATGTAGAGAATGATTTTGATTTCACCTTCATAATCTCTATTGCAAACCCCCTTTAAGGTTCTGAGCACATTTTCGTTTTTGATTTTAACTCACAAATTCAGATCCCTCTTTTGAAACCCAAATTCTAATTGTGCACTTTAACTGGTCAATTTCCAGTTTTCTTTTTGCCCTATGTATAGGGAATTTTGAAGATTAGGGATTAACGTCTACATGCAAGTGATAGCAGACGCAACGTTCTCAAAGAATCTCAGCAAAACCTTAGGTAAAGGGGGAGTGAGGGGTAGCATATAAAACAGCAATAGGAGAGAGTTAGGAACTTTCCACTCCTAACGTTCTTCGATGTCAATGCCGTTGAGTCACCGATTGACTCGTAATATAATAAATTGGGATTTTCTATTATGCTCGTATTTGTGTGTTTCTATAATGTGAGGCTTAAATTGGTATGATTGAGAGATTCTAAATATTCTCTATAGATTAGTGAACCCCAATTTCATGAGCCATTAGCAGAATTGCCCAAATAATGCATTTTTGGATTGGATAGATTATGCATGCTTGAGTAGTGAAATGTATGAGATTCGTTTCGAATATGATCTTTGTAGAACAAGGAATTTAAATACTTTCTATTTGGTAGCTTGTGATTAAATTGAAGTTAGATATATTGTTGATGTAAAAGTTCACATGTGTAATGAGTTTAATTCCTTGAATCTTTGTGTTTGTGTGATCCTTGTGAATCTGATGGGAGAAGTCTATGAAATGGATGATCATTATGCTTATTGATTTATTCTTAATCTTTTCTAGTAAGTCAAGAGAGTGTATCCAAGTATTTGATTATGGTCACCAAATTAGAATTAAGAATCCTATTTTTATCTACTTAAGTGTATAATGCTTGTTTTTGTACCAAACTATGATTTTAAATACCGGGTGGCATGAGGAATAATTGGAACCAGTAGTATTCTAAAACCTTGAGATTATTGCTGAAATTTGGGACAGTTTCTATTTTGTTTTAGACCAACTCCTGTGAACTACTCGTTTTGAACTAAGCTAAGTTCTTTGGTGGTTTTCTAGTTTTATATGTCTTCTTTCAAACCTGATTGGTTTCACAATTTTTGTGTTTCTCCTCAATATTTGGCAAATATTTTGGCTAGACAGGTTGGGTAGGCTTATGTACTGAGATAATTTTGATATTGTTGCTATTTGTGTTTATTTCTGGACTATCAGGTTAAAGTCATTGATTAGAATTGTATTTCCCTATTTCCATAGGCCATAGAAAAGCCCAAATCCAACTCTTCCAAGCTCTCCTATATGTCCAACCATTTGGAAACTAGATAACTTAGAAACATGACAAGGGAGTATGCAAAAAATTAGCAATGATTCCTCCTTGCCTTCTATTATTTCGTGAGAACAGACTCCCTTACCCTCTTTCAATACTCTAGTTTTAGACTTCCTCTTTCCTTGACAACTAATCTCATGATTTTTTGAACCACCTAAAGTATTTGATGAATATTTTGACAAAGCAGGTCGCTAGTGAGTGATTGTAGGACAAATTTGTATACCTCTGTCATTTGCTTCAATTTGAGAGATGTATTGCTTAAATCTTTGTCTGGACTTGTTTTCCCTTGATTTTATAAGTCTCTTAGAAGCCAAGAGTCAGACTTTCCTATGTACCCAACCCCCTTCATACTTAATATAAGTTGGAAGTTTAGTTATACTAGAAGTAAATGTCAAATTCTTGTTTATGAATTGTTTTGTGTTGGAATAAGAGTTGGGGTTATTCTGGAATGAACTAGTTCGAATCTTTTGGTGTTTGTCTAGACTTGTCTTAGCTTTCATATTCAAGTGGTCTCATCCAATTTGGAGTCTCTTATAATTTTTGGTGATATTTACACTAAAACAGGTTCAGTGAGGCAAAAACTTGAGATAGTGTTGAGTGTATGGGGTTATGTGAGTAGTGAATGACTTGTGAGACACATGCGGCTTACTCTAAGTGTTTATTTCACCCCAACCTACCTTAGAGTTCCTTATCATATCATGTAGCATACCTTGAATCTTGTTTGAGTGCATGGAAAGTGTAGTGCCTAGTATAGTATAGTATAGTATAGTGTATATATATATATATATGCGATGTTGAGACGGATATGATGTAAGTATTTTGTTCCACTTGAATTCAACATGATGTCTTGAATTGGAAATAGTTTATTTCTCTTGAGGGCCATGAAGTGTTGTATGTAACCTTCATTATGTAACAGATTAAATTCCATTGGAAATGGTATGTGAATTGTGAGAAGAAGATATACTTAGTAGTCATGACGAAATTGGCCTCATAATAACTTTGTAGTAAATATTGCTATCTAACCAAATTGTAAGATATTTGTTTAAATCCTTTTAATACAATACATAGTTAAGTCTTAGCTTAAAAACTGTTTTGGATTCATTCCATTTCAATGTTGTATGATTCATAGGAATTTTTCTAATGCAGTGAGTTCAAACTAGTTTTGTTGGAGTTTGGTGTACATAGTGTGTAAATTGTGAATTTGTAGAGAAAGTAACTTATTTGTACTGATCCAGTAACATGTGTCATGTTTGGTGATGTATCTAAAGGTTCTTGACTTACCTTAAAATAGGTTACAAGCCTTAGTCTTATATTTGTGCCTTAGTATTTTACTTGGGAGTTTAAACATACTACTGAAACTATATTATTGTAACTGCCTTGTTTTACCTGTGCCATATTGGTGGCCTTATTCTGAGTGGCTTGCTGAGATATTTTGCTATTATAGTCCTATATGTATAGTTTATGATGCAATTGACGGCATAACATTTCGAGTTCTGTGTGATTTATAATGAATTTTCTTATGGAAGCTGTTCTGTTTGCACTTTCCTCTGAGCAATGGCTGCAATTAGTGAATTTTGTATTTCTGTGGTGATGATTGTGATTGATTTATATTTTTACCTTAAACTAGACATGTTTGTTGAACTCTGAAAGCTAGAATCACTCCATTTTCATTTTTAAAGAATTCCCCATGAATAATGTAAGGTGGGATTGGAGACGGACTAGGCTGCCAAGGAATCAGTTTTGAACTATGGGAAAAGTCTTGTAATTATGACATGGGTACTCAGTGTACAAATCTTAGGGAAATACCTTTTGTCCGTCCAATCCATCTCATCCTTATAATGAAAAGATAAAAGATTGAAAAGTGATTCATTCATCATGGCATCCCAGGCTTTGTGTCCTTCCTATTCATTTGTGGATCCAGGCTAGGTGCGGATCCTTGTAAAGCCATTACACCATTTATGGCTGAATCTGTGTGATTCATGCTTCCAGTGGATTCTATGCTTAGCACTAGATCCCAACTAGGTGCAACCATTGGCTAAGTGCCAACTTTTGGGCCCGTAACAGCTTTGGCGCCATATAAATTCAGATATTCATACACATTGCATGTAACTGAAAGAAAGATACTAACTTGCATACATGCATACATGGCATACCTTAAGAATGTGTGACTAACTCCATGGGATTAAAGTTGAGGATTTTTATTGCCATGTGCTTGAGTATGGATATAATGTGACTGATGCATATATTGTATAAACTTGAAATATTGTAGTTGATCTATGCTAAAGTACACTGTCTTGATCCAGAATATAAATAAACCCCCGGATCTTGATCTTTGATTTGTGTTATTGGCCCAACAAGATATAGGAGTATATACGTATAAGATTATTGAAAGAGTTTGAATCGTTGCTTTCTCATTAGTAATGTGAGAATATATACAATATACAAGAGCATAATTAGCCTAGAAAGTAGGAAACTAATTAGCTAAGAATATGGACAGAATCTACATAAGATAAACTACGTAACAAAATAGGAGATATACACAAATATAGAATATATGTATCATATATTCTAACACACCCCCGCAGTCAAAACGGGAGGTTCACGAACACTGAGACTAGCTCGAAAATCTTCAAATAAAATACGAGGTAGGCCCTTCGTAAAAATATCAGCGATCTGATAACGGGAAGGAATATGTAGAACTTGTACGTCGCCTTTAGCGACCTTTTCCCTGACAAAATGAATGTCCATCTCAATATGCTTCGTACACTGATGTTGTACCGGATTTCCTGATAAATAAATGGCACTCACATTATCACAATAAACCAGAGTAGCTTTATGAATAGGACAATGTAATTCAAGTAATAAATTTTGGATCCAACAAGAATCAGAAACAACATTAGCTACTCCCCGATATTTAGCCTCAGCACTGGAAGGTGACAAAGTAGGTTGTCTTTTGGACAACCAAGATATCAAGTTGTCACCTAGAAAAACACAATAGCCGGAAGTAGAACGTCTAGTATCCGGGCATCCTCCCCAGTCAGCATCAGTATAAGAAATGAGCTTGTTGAAAGAGGATTTATACAAGTGTAGACCATAAGACAAAGTACCCTGCAAATAGCGCAAAATACGCTTAAGAGCACTCATATGCTCGTTCCTGGGATCATGCATGTGAAGACAGATTTGTTGAACTACATAAGAGATATCAAGTCTAGTAAAAGTAAGATATTGTAAGGCACCAGCCAGACTGCGGTACTTCGTAGGATCCTCATAAGGTGAATCCTTTGATGCACTAAGTTTTGGTTTAGTGTCAACAAGAGTGGGACAAGAGCTGCAATTAGTCATACCAGCTCTCTCAATGATCTCTGTGGCGTACTATTTCTGAGATAAGAACATACCATTAGCATCGCGGGACACAACAATCCCCAAAAAGAAGCTTAGAGGACCTAGATCCTTCATAGCAAACTCGACACCCAAGAGAGCCATAAAATGCTTTCTCAATCGATCGGATGAAGCCGTAAGAATAATATCATCAACATATAACAAAATATATGCCATATCTAAGCCCTGACTGTAAATAAATAATGAGTGATCAGATTTATTGTGAGAAAAACCAATGGTGGCAACAAAATCTGCAAAACGTTGATACCAGGCCTGCGGAGCCTGTTTAAGGCCATAGAGAGATTTCTTTAGTAAACACACATGATCAGGGCGAATTTTGTCGTGGAAACCCATGGGCTAATGCATATAAATTGTCTCGTTGAGAAAACCATGTAAGAAAGCATTATTGACATCTAACTGGTGAATAGGCCAAGATTTAGAAACAGCAATGCTAAGAACAGTACGAATAGTGGCCGGTTTGACAACCGGACTAAAAGTCTCATCACAATCAACACCCAGCTGCTGTGTTTTCCCATCACCTACAAGACGGGCTTTATGCCGCTCAAAAGAACCATCAGAGTTTCGTTTATGTCGAAAAATCCACATAGACCTGATTACATTCACATCCGGTGGCCTAGGTACCAATTCCCATGTTTTATTAGCAATAAGAGCATTAAATTCATCTAACATTGCATTTTTCCAATTCGGGTCACGAATAGCACTAGCTGGATCTTTGGGTAAGGGAGATATAGTAGTGGTAGTCATGGCAGAAAAATTAGAAAAATATTTCGAATTCGGTTTGTAAATTCCATTTTTAGCTCTAGTTGTCATTGGATGAAGGGTAGGACCTGGCAACGGTGTGGGAATGGGTGTAGGCCGGTCTGAGGAAGGATGATGGGCTTGCTGGTCAGGAGCGTGCAATGTAACAGTACCGGGTGTAGGAAGCGGGCCTGATGAAGATGGCCCAGCTATAGAGTGAGGATGCGGAGGTGGGCCTGAGGAAGTTGGCCCAGTAGATGAGAGAGTGGGCTGAGGTGGGTCGGTTGACACCACAAGCCTAGAAGGGGAAGTTGGGTCAGCTTGGTGCGCCAAATTTGGAGGAGTATTGCTTTGGTGGCGCAAGTGATGAAAAATGGGATTAAAATTCAGAAAATTATAGTCATCTTTGTGAGGGGAGTGAAGCTTAGAGAAAGGGAATTCGGTTTCAACAAATTTCACATGACGACAAATAATAATTTTTCCACTTGACATGTCATAGCATTTTGAACCTCTATAATTTGGGGCGAGACCAAGATAGACACAAGGAGTGGACCTTTCTTGCAATTTGTGAATAGAAGTGGACGGGAAGAGAGGAAAACATAGGCAACCGAAGACACATAATTCCGAGTATACGGGATCACATTGATATAGAATTTGAGTGGGAGACATAAGTCCTAGGACCTTGATTGGGAGAATGTTTAGGAGATATGTGGCCATTTCTAATGCATGATGCCAAAAAGAAAGAGGCAAAAAAGCATGAGCAAGTAAGGTCCATATGATATTGTTTATTGATTTTATGTGGCGTTCGGCTTTTCCATTTTGAGGGGAAGTATGGGAGCAAGATAGACGAAAAAGCATGCCATATTGATCAAAAAACTCTTTTAAAGTGCCATTAATATATTTTGTGCCATTGTCACATTGAAAAGTCTTAATATCACGGGTAAATTGTGTACGAATTAGACTATGAAAAGATTTGAACAAGTGTTTAACTTGGGATTTCTTTGCAATAGGATATGTCCACAAAAATTTACTATAATCATCAAGAAATAGAACATAATAACAATGGCTAGAAGAACTCATGACAAGCGAAGTCCAAAGATCACTATGAATTATATCAAAAGGAGAAGCAGTGTGCGACATAAAATCAGAAAATGGTAACTTAGAATGTTTCCTGAGAGGACATGAGGAACAAAAAGTTTTACAAGCCTTATTACAATCAATAAAATTTTTGCTACTAAGGGATCTAGGAACGGCATCACCAGGATGGCCTAGGCGAGTATGCCAAAGATCATATGAAATAGCGATAAAAGCTGAATTATTGACTTGAGGAGTGGCTTGAGTGTTTGAGAAGAGAGGATAAAGGTCATCGGTACTATCACATCTCATTAGTCTGGCTCCCGTCTGTAAGTCATTCACAGAAAAACCAAAGGGATCAAATGCAACGGAAACCGAATTATCAGTGGTGAATTTACGGACAGATATTAAATTTTTAATCAATTTAGGAGCATGTAAGACATTGTTCAAGTGAAAGGGAGGGTAAGGGGATGGCAACTTAGTACTGCCGTGACCAACAATTGGAACCAGATGTCCACTACCCACAACAATGTTATTATTTTTAATGCTCGAATTGAAATAAGAAGAAAAAATACCTTGGTCCGCAGACATGTGAGATGTAGCGCCGGTGTCCATATAGAAATTTCCATCCGGCTGAGAAAAAGATAGAGCATGCATTGCTGCTTCAATGTCCGTGGGTGTGTAGCTAGTGGATGGTGCTACGGCATTGTGCGCCTGTGGACGCGAACCCAAGATCCCTGGCCTAGATTGGCGTGGCCCAGCAATAGGAGCAGCAGCATTTTTCGGTGCCCAGGAGGAAGCAGGATATGGGCATGGAGGTGGGTTTGGCCACTGAGCCAACCAAGGAGCCCAGATGGCCCATAACTGTTGCTGCCAATTAAATGGCACGAGTCCAAATTGTTGTGGGGCCACTTGCCCATTTTTATTGCGGCTTTTCCCAGAAACCTTGGAGTTGGACTTCTTTTGCTTATTGCCTTTGGAACTCTGACGAGATGAAGCAGAGGATGCAGAGGTGTTGTTGTCCGTGCCGTGGTGGCTGTTAGTGCTCATGAGGAGAGCGGCTTGAGAGCGGTTGCCGGAGTTGCCTTCCTTTGCTAAGCATTTTTTAATGGTCTGCTCCGCAAGCTTGAGTCGAGATCGGCAACTCGCTAACGAGGGTAATGGTTCTTGATTTTGGATGATATCCACCGTCCCGGTCATAGGCTTCAGCAGCCCTGCTGTGAGTTTAAGAACCAATCTGCTGTTGGTGAGAGGGGCATCAACATCGGCAAGTTGATCAGCCAACGACTTGATGTGATTACAATAGCTATCAATCGACGAAAAATTCTCGAAATTAAGGTTCGCAAGTTCCTCTTCAAGATGAGTAGCCTGAGAAGCCTTGTTGTCCTGAAACATAGATTCGAGACGAGCCCACGCCCCTTGAGCCGTGTTGTCTTTGAGCAAGATAGCGTGAAGGAGATCGGTGGATATAGTCTCGTATATCCATTGAAGCACTACGGCATCGAGACGCTTCCATAGAGCAAGGTCTGCGGCTTTGGATGCGGCATAAGCGGCTACCTCGTTTGCCTCCGTAGGAGAGATGATGTGGTGATGTAAATCATGAACCCTAACAAGGACCGTGAATAAAGCCGCCCAAGAGTGATACATGCCATGCTCTGCATCCAACGTTATGGGAATGGGGGACTTAACATTGGTGATAGTCAAAGCAGGATGAAATTTGGGTTGATCGACCATGGAAAAATGCAGCGAAAGGAGATAAAAAAAAAAAAAAAAAAAAGGTGGAAGAGAGGTGGTTGTTAGGGATTTTAGGATCGAAACTAAACTGATACCATGAAAGAGTTTGAATCGTTGCTTTCTCATTAGTAACGTGAGAATATATACAATATACAAGAGCATAATTAGCCTAGAAAGTAGGAAACTAATTAGCTAAGAATATGGACAAAATCTACACAAGATAAACTACGTAACAAAATAGGAGATATACACAAATATAGAATATATGTATCATATATTCTAACAATTATGTTGTTGTTATTATTCTCTCTTTGCTTGTTTCTATATGTTACCATAACCTCACCCTCCTTCTTTGTGTTGTTTGAAATCACTACTTGTTGGTCAGTAGGAGGAGTAAACAAGATGAAGGAGTCGCAATCTAGAACAGCAAGAGGATACTAGAAGCAAATCTAGTAGCTTGGGAATCTCTTTTTTTATTTGTTTGATTTTGTTCCTACCATGTTTTGGATATATGCTCCTTTAGGGGGACCAGCCTTGTTGGAAGTTGTGATCTTAAGTTGTTTTTGTTTATGTGATAGAAATCTTCATCAACTTGTAGTAACAAGACTTTTTAACAACTTGCTCTATGATTTGGAGTTGTACAACTTGGAAGTTTGAACTTAAGTTTAACTAATACCCACTAAATTACTTTCCTATACGCCTCTATTATGAACTTTAAACTATAACTTCTCAATCATAATTGATTTAGCAGGTACTTGAAAGTCACTAAATCTTTTATGCCATAATAGTATTTTTATTTTAGCGAGTTGCTAAACCAATTGATTATCAAGTTTTAAAATCATATGAACTTTTGTATACTTAACTATATAGTATTTATCAGGTGTTTGTTGACCCCCTCCCGCTTCATATTTTTCATTGCATAAGTTTTATAATATGTTTAGAGCTGGTTTTATTATTTAAGTTATGAAATTCATTTATAGGAACATCGTTCCGAGTTTTAAAGCTAAACACCTTTGCTTCCAAACGCGAAAAATTTTCTCAGTATTTCTTTAACATTTTCTGAGTTGGTTTTCCAAAGTTAGTTCTAGCTTCAACTTGGAGGGTCCTTACACAAACCCAACTAAAATTATTCTTATTGATGGAGAAAGTAATAGCCTGAGAAGTAGAATTAATCACGGTGTAGCCAATATCATGTCTATTGGAGAGAATCCAGATGCCCCCTGAGTGACCATGAGCATCCTGAATAGAACAAGATGAATAACCAAGGGAATCCCAAAACTTAACCGTGTTAGCAAATAAAGTCTGGGTCTCAAGAAGGATGAGAAGGGAAGGTTGTTGCATCCTCACAAGTTGACGTATATGACGCTTTCTATCACGCCCACTAGCACCTCGCACGTTCCATGTAATAATGGTAAAATCACTAACGCAATTCATGATAAACAATACGAGATGGGTTAAGGGTAGGTCAAACCAACCCCTTACATGACCATAGCCGAGTCACCTACGTTATTTCCTTTATGCAGAGTATAGTTTGGTGGAGTAGCAATATCCATTTCGCAACCTTTTGCAGGGTCCAAAATCGTGTTTACATTTGCAGGAATGTGTATTGTTTAGGTTTCATGTTCACGTGCGCATGAGGTGCTTTGCATGTTGGCCTTTGTCCTATTCCCTGGATCTTGAATTACGTACTTAGGAAAAGTAGTAGCAGTTGGACCACTTGCCTCACTTGTCTGCACATGGGCCCCTTTGCTTTTATTGGCATTTTCTAAAAGTTTGGATATTGGAGTATTGAAACTTACATTGGAACGTGGTCTTTTATTTTTAGTTGAATAAGTGCTAGTCCCACTCTTAGTAGTCACTTTAGTAGCCTCTTTTTTGTAATGTGAATTATTTTCCTTGCCCACTTTTTGTTCATTTGATGGATGTTATTCGTGGGTAACTGATTTATTCACATTGGTATTCTGTTCCTCTAAATCCACTCCTGCATTAACTACTTCAACGGAATTTCTCAGTGACTCTTGAGGTTGCGGCAATTGAGACTATGGCTGCGCCTGTGCCTCCTCTGGTGGAGTCACACTGGTTTTTCCTCCCTCCGTGCCTAGCAACTTAGAGTGGCATTCTCTCGTGAAGTGGCCATAACAACTGCATGTTGAACATATGCAGTGAAGGCCCTCATACTCGACCTTGTACTAGAAGTCCTTGAGCCAAACCCACCCCAGATTTAGTGAGGTCTATCTTCACACAAATTCTCACAAAACAGCCTCTTCAAACGTCCTTAGTATTGCTGTCCACCTTGATTGGTCTCCCAACCGTCATCGCAAGCGCCAGTAGTATACTCTTGTCACAATAAAAGAGATTCAACCCAGGGAAGCAGATCCACACAATTGTTCTCTCTATCTTGGCCGCAAGTGAAATGAATTCCGATGACCACGTTTGTACTGTCAAATAATGGTCAAAGACCATCCAAGGCCCCTCCTCGATAACCTTCTTACGATCATTGTCATGGTCGAACTTGACCATGAAATAAACATTGCCGATATCAAGCATCTCGAAACCCACTGAAAGCTTCCATATTCTTGTTAGCTTCTCCCTTAGAAGAGGAAAAGCTATCCTTTTACCCAATAGCTTGACCACCAGAGTGTCTTGCCATGGTGCACATAGGCCTTCGAAGACTGAGTCGTGAATGTGAACCATGGGCTTCAGAGGGTTCCTATCTTCATATTCTATCTTCACAAGTTGTTGTTGAAAGAGATCAACTATTGGTCGTGTAGGATGCACTGTTCTTCCTGCCAAAACCTTGTCATGAAATGAAACCTTACTTCCGCCTCCACTGTCGGTGGCTCATTCCCGGAGCCGCTGTCCCTCATAGATCCCATAGAAAACCTAAAATCATGCGCTGCTACCTCCATACTTTTTCAACAAGTATCAAAAGTAGAGCTTTTTAAGTATATACTAGTTACATGTTACCATTTGGTTTAATTAGTTAATTTAAATAAAAAGTTAGGTGAATTTTGGCAAAGTTTGGATTCAAACTCACACATCTTTGATTTTCAAATACCAAAATAACCTACTAAGCCAATGATCTGGTTGATAATAATTGTGATATATATATTTCACATAATTTTATTTATTATCATATATTTATTTATTGTTTCTTGTGTTCTCAACAAGAATTTAATAATTTGAATAAAGTAAAATAAAGGGAGGGACTTATAAAATAAAAGTGAAATATATAAAAAAAAATTACAAATAATAATAGATGTTAAAAAATAAAGGAAGAATAATTTAAATAACTTTTAATAATATTAAAGATTAATAAAATAAAATTTTATAAATTTAAAATTTATATATAATAAATATTTTTAATTTTTGTCAACTAGTGAGCCATTAGTTCGACCAATGACCCAATAACCTAGTGTCCTTTATTTTACTTTTATTTAAATTATTAAATTCTTGTTGAGGACACAAGACATAATAAATAAATATATGATAATAAATAAAATTTATGTGAATACCATTGGCTTAGTGGTTATTCTAGCATTTGAAAACCAAAGATTTGTGGGTTCAAATCTCCGCTTTACCATAATTCACCTAACTTTTTTTGTTAAATTAACTAATTAAACCAAAGAGTCAAAGAGAGTGAGAGAATAGAAAAGGAAGAAATACAAGTGAAAACCTAATGGGATAAAACCTTGCATTTTAACTAAAGGTCCAAACATCTTCAAGTATATAGACTACAAATCCAAAAATCTTAATTGGTTTTACATCTTCGAGTATATGGACTACAAGTCCAAAAACTTTACTAGTTTTATGTCCTCAAATATATGGACTACATGTCCCAAAATCAAACTAGTTTTTCAATTTGTATGGACTACATGTCCAAAAAATCTAACCAAGTTTTACATCTTCAAGTGTACAGGCTACAAGTTTAATAATCGTTCACTTGAGAAAACGAGTATAATTTTGTTGCAACATTTCATGTTACATATCCCCAATAAGACATTGAAATTTTTAATCTTATGAGTTATGGTCTTGCAATCACTTTTAAATATTTAATAAGTGTCAACAAGTTCATTTTGTGTATGAATATTGTTAGGAATTAACCTTTCCTGATATCAACAAACTGACTAACTACAAAAGCTAGAAATGAAGAATTCTATGCAGTATGTGCAAATGAATGAATGCAGATAATTGATCACTCACCAACCCAAAACTCGTTGTGAGACTAATGCTTCTTTTATTTATTGAGTAGCAACAAAAGTAATGCAGTTACAAATCAGTTAGAATTTTGTTCTAACAACTTAACAGACAAAGCTAACCAACTAGCCACATAACAGATAACTACTTCACCAAGTTAACTCACAATTCTCCACCAAACTTGGTGTATCAAGTTATACAACAAATCACTCAATGATTAAATTTTGCTAGTTGTCTCTACAAGTCACTAAAATTTTGTCAAGGCAGGAAGTGAATTTCTTCCCTAACAGCACCTTAGTGAGCATGTCTGAAGGATTGTCTTCTTGCTTTGCATTACAACACATATATGTTGAAGGAAGTGCATCATCAATTTTTCAGGCATAACGTTCACAAAATTACACCAAAAGTAACATTGGTTCCATAGAGCTCGGGCATGTATACAATTAAACAGAACATGACTCACAAATTCCTTTTTATTATGGTAGACAGGGCAATCAGATTTTGTTCCCTAGATATAACGTTCCTGTACTCCAAATTCTCCAATGTAAGCAACTTATCAAGAAAGGCTCTCCACACCATGAAGCTGGCCTTAGGAGGCACCTTCAGCAACCATGTTTGTTGCAACACCTCATTATAATTCTCACCCTATTCCAATATAGCTAGCGCATTATATGTTGATTTTACTGAATACAAACTAGATGGATCAACTATCCAGTACCACATTATTTAATCATCTCATCAATTCCTCCATTATAGGCTTTTCCCATTCAAACCAAGGTTTCCTTTATTCCAACTTCCACCTCCATATGTTTCCATCCCAAACTCCCATCTGGACAACATTGTTGTTCTGCTGGACAGAATTAATATAAAGTCTAGGAAATCTATTAACTAACGGTTCCCTCTCGCCCCAAATATCAAACCAAAAGCTGAATATCCCCCCGCTACCCATTTTCCAATTCAAGTGACTATTTAACCACTCACCATCCACACCCTACCCACAAACTTTCCTAATGTCACTCCACCAATTAGAATCATGACTTGCCTTATTACCACATTTAATCCCCTCCAACCTCCATACTTCAAAATTATGACCGATTTCCACAACCCCTCCTTCTCCCTAAGTAACTTCCATTTCCATTTCCTCAACAAAGATTTATTAAACAATTTAATGTTTTTCAAACAACCCTCTTAACTTCTTAGGTCTGCAAATTAAATCCCAACTCACCCTGTATAGTTTTTTCCTCTTGGCATCCCCCCCTAAAGAAAATTTCTTTGTAAACTAATGATTCTCCTCACAACTACAAATGATATCTTAAAGAAAGACATATAGAATAAAGGGAGAGCGGATAACACAGAATTCAATAAGCATACCTTCCCCCCAAACGAAAGCTGTTTGTTTTTCCATGTAACTAGTCTTTTCACCATTTTATCCACCACCAGTTTCCAAGTGGAAACACTTCTTGAATTTTCCCCAATAGGAATCCCAAGATATATGAAGGGTAAAGAGAGAATGTTGCAATGTAATAGATCCGCCCATCTATCTGTTACATTTTTGTCCACACCAATGGTCCCAAAGGAGCTTTTAAAGAAATTGATTTTAAGGTCGAAAGCCACCTCAAACCCTCTAAGCATGCTTTTAATTGTAATGATGTGTTGCAATGTAGCTTCACCCAACAATAAAGTTTCGTCAACATATTGCAAAAGGTCAATAGGCACCTTATCCCTTCCCACTTTAAGGCTAGAATACATATCTGATTGAATTGCCTTCCTCATGAGTCTAAATAGACCCTCTGCCACCATAGTAAATAAGAATGGTGCTAAGGGATCGTCTTGTCTCAATCCCCTATGGACACTAAATTTAAGGGGCAGACTCCTATTTACTAGTACAGATACCGAGCTAGAGGACAAGCACCCATTAATCCAACGTTTCCATTTGATTCCAAACCCAAGTCTCATAAATCATACGCCTTTTCATAGTCAACCTTAAAAACCAGACAACTTTTCTTTAGTCTCCTAACCTCCTTAATTGTCTCATTCACCACCAATGCACTATGTAATAGATACCTATCCCCTAAAAATGTACTCTGTCTAAGATCAATAACGTTGCATAAGACCTTCTTCATCCTCAATGCAAGGACCTTAGAGACAATTTTATACATTCAGCCTACCAACGAGATCGAGTGAAAATCATCAAATCTCAATGGAACATCTACCTTAGGAATTAAAGTGATGAAGGATGCGTTGCTACCAATAGGGAATATCCCATGAGTGTGGAATTCCCTCATGAATCTCATAATATCCGATTTCATAGTCTCCTAAAAAGCTTTAATGAATCTCAAATTAATCCCATTTGGACCCAGACTTTTATTACTACCTCATTCTCAAATCATTATTTTCACCTCATCCTCTTCAAATGGCATCTCTAATGCATCCTATGATATTCTTTTAAAGTTAACACCATCCCACAAGGGGTCTTTTTTCCTCCTATTTTGTAAATATGCTTTTAAAAAAATGTTTTGCCTCATCTTTAATAGTAACAGGATCCTTAGTCCAGCTCCCTCCAATATTCATACCTTTAAACATATTCTTCTATCTTCTTCAATTCATCATCAAATGGAAGTATCTAGAGTTTTGATCATGTCCCTTGACTTTTGTCTCATGAGTGATTCACAACAATGAGCAACCTTCCAAAATTCCTCCTGTAGACACTTCCTATCAATATTTTCTTGTATAGATAATGCCACATTCAAGGATAGAGGCATGATTTTACACTTGGCGGGGCCAATTTTTTTTAAATTGCAAATTAAAATATTTTTAAAAAAATATATTTATTATAAATATAATAGATTTATAATAAATATAAGTATTAATTTAGAAAAATTAGTTATAATTATGTGTTTTTAGAATAATTTAATAACATATAATCTAAAATATATTTTATATAAAAAAAAACAATTAAGTATTTTTAATTTTTTTAAACCCAATATTATTATCCATGTTAATAAAATTTACTTTCCCAAATATATTTTATTTTTTAATGTTTATACATTAATGATTAATGTGGAGAGACACTCAAGTATTTGAAATCTCAAATAATAATATTATATATGAAAAAAATATTTGTTAGTGTAATTAATTGTCAATAGTTAATAAATAAGTTTTAATCATTATCAAATCAATTATAATCAATATAGTATTAAAAAAATCAAATTAATATTAAAGAAAGACTAATAATGTTATTTGATTGGAAATGCAATCATTTATATTCTTATAAATAACAATAAATTATAAAAAAAAAAAACCATTAAAATAATTATACCCAAATATTCTGTCTAAAAGAAAAAAATACATAATCTCTCCATAATAACAACAATAAAATTAAAAAAAAAAAAAAACTAAACAAATTTAAGGGGGACCTTGGCCCCCCTACCTCTTCACATGGCTCCATTTCTAGCCACATTTTCCTCCTTCCTATCAAGATCATTCAACTTTTTGCTAACTTTCATGTATCTTTTGTCCAGATTTCCAAATTTGTACAGATTCCACCATCTGAGTTTTCCTTTTGACATTTTTATCTTCTCCTTAAGTACAAAAGCACCCTAGTCACTGACACTACATTCATTTCAAGGCTCTTTCACAAAATCAACATATTCCTTTTGTGAGAACTAGCAATTGAGAACATGGAAGAGCTTTGGACCTTAGTCAATACATGTATTTTTAACAACAATGGGGCAATGGTGTAACATCCCACTTCCAATACATAACTAATCAAAGAAAGATTGGATTGTATTTTAATTTAAAAACTCTTTCATTAAACTATTTATGAAAAAGACTGCAAACTTTTCTCGATTTATAAAATCAATAAATATTATTATAAGCTTAATCTATAAACCATGAGTTTATAAAATTAAGCTAAATCATTTACAATACCTCATGGTACTTCACTCTTTATAAAAGAAATATAACATCAATAATATAAAACTCTTGGAACAAAAGCTTATCAACCTAAGCCATCCATACATAAAACGAAACCAAAGAGAAAAAGGAGGAAGAGCAACTTCAAACTTGTGCGCGTTCCATCTACAACAACCTCAAGAGAACTCCACCTAAATTTGCTCCCCCGTTCGACAAGATCGAGATCATCACAGTCACAACCACACGTGTCACACACAAGAGTAAGCTTACCAAAATAAATACATATACAAATAAGACAATTCAAATTATAGAAATGGAAAAACTAACTAAAAACTTCATGACACAACCATCTCAACTAAATCATACAGCATAGTTATAAAATAAATCCACAGCCATTAACAACAGTATAACTTTATCGCAACATAAACCATCACATCTCATTACATTTGGTCATCAAATATCACAATCTTCATCAATCATTAAAAGTCATTAGTCAATCTCAACAATAAACACTAACTCTGTTTCATTGAGACTTAACACAGTATGAGCGATTCCTCATAAGCCCTATCCCATAACATAGTCTTACTTTCTGACCATTCAGGGAGTCCCTTAGGCTGATCCTGTGGGGGAAGTGTGGTTTTATCGAAAATAGACAAGTGTATATATTGGCTTACTTTTGTAAGTTTGCAAAACCTTACATCTATAGGGATTCACCCACTCATCTATTCTATAAGCTCATTCCCGTTAGCCATTACAAAAACCCCAGCACTAGGTTGAGAGCCTACTTAGCACTTCCAACTTACATGCCTACAACCATGCATACATGGTATATTTTTATGTACCAATTATGCACCCACCGTATACCAACGACAACCCATATTTGGAATCCTCTACAATCCTAGATACGTCACCTCTGTACCCGCCATCTCCAATGGCCTGACTTAAAGATCCAAATACATCTCAACAATCCACAAAACAAATAGACTTGGATTACTCGAGGCTTGAGATACAACACCATTGTACCCACCATCTCACACATGGTCCGTCTCAAGTATCCAAGTTTCACATCATCACCACCAATAACAACATTCTATTTTCCTATACACTAAAGGGTCACTAAGCCTCTTAGGAAGTGGTTCTCAGCACTCTAACGTGACATCCAGAGTCAAAACATAGGGATGGTACTTGAGAAGATACTCCACTAAGCAAGACCCCCAAGTCGCTTTAGTAGGGCAGAGTCTTGGCATGAAACTCCCCCTCTTAAGTATACCATTTTCATTAACAACAAAAGTCTTTCCAAATGACATAGCTACACCTTCTAACATATATGGATGAATACAACAAAAACAAGATTATCATTCATCATCAATATCTCACAAACATTCCATTCATATTCATTTCCCACATTCATAGAATATCATATACATTTAAAAAACTAATTTATATCATTCACAATATTATTCCTAATTAACTCAGGTATAATGCATTTATCTCATTCAATTTCTATCATGCCTCTAAGACTATTATTTGTTATAATCATGATATTTATAAATATACTAGCTCATTAAAGTTTCTTCTTATCTCACTTTAAAGCTATGAATATTATCTAAAACCCTTATATTTATCTCGAAGCCAAGTTTGAAAGTATACTATGTCTAAATTATGAGCAAAGTGAAACTTTTACCAATTTGTGACAACTTGATCATTACTTACTAATTTGTTCATAACTAGCGTTGTACATAATATTTTTGAGTGAATCCAAGTTCATTTGTTAGTAAACATCCATATCTACAACTTTCATGAAGACTATATTTTCAAATTCGAACCCTAGCACTGAGTTTCATACCAAAACAGGTTCATAGAAGAAAACAAACCATCAAATTTCAAATTGTAGAGAGCACAATTTTTGGCCCAGAATTCCACTTTCTTTCAACAACATATACTCATTTCTAGGCAAAGTTTCATATTAGTAAAATTAGGACAAAACAGTAGTAGAACTTAAACTTTATATCATTAAAACTAAGACTGAATCAGCAGCAGAATATTGAGTTTTATATCAGTAAAACTAGTAACTATTGTAGTACAATTCAAGGCCTAACAGTAGCAAAATTTAGCATCTGTAGTAGTGGAATTTAAGGCCAAACAACAATAAAATTATCTCTTATTATAGCATATTAAAAATCAGAAACAACAACAATAAGCTCAGTGACAATAAGAACAAACTTTAGAGACAACAACAACAGAACCTCAATAGTAATAGCAATCACAGTTTCAATCAAACTTTTAATCATACACTCACATGAATTGAAATCAAAGAATAGGAGAAATCAATAAGCTCCCCTTACCTTTATAACTTGAAATCCCTAAATGCGAAAGTTAAAGGAAGAGGTTTTAGGGCTCCAACTCTTCTCTTCCTCCGATACACAAGTCTGAACGGTTCCCCTCCTCCTCACCAACGTCGTAACACTCCTCCTTGCCGACGTCGTCACGTTCCTCATCGATGGCGCCACCACGATTCCCTTCACCGATGCCACCACACTTCTCTTCACTAGCTTCTTCACGGCAAAGGAGAACAACGAAGGAGAGGAGAAACGGGAAAGTGAGGAAGAGTGAAATGAGAGAAGGCTTCTTCACGAGCAAATGAGGACTAGTGGAGAAGAGAAAAGGGAAATTGAGAAAGAGTGAAATGAGAGGAGAGAAAATGAAATGAGAAGAGAGGGTTTTTGTTATGTTGGTGGAACTAGATAGGATCTAGACTTAGCTTTCCTATTTGTACCCATACTCTTTACTAGACACACCCCCTTTTTATCTCATACAATATACTAGCCAAAAACCAAAATACATATAAACACATTACTAAACTATCACCAACACTTATTTATTCATTCTAAACACTTCAAATTAAATTTAATTTCTTTTATAATTTAATTAAATCATTTTATAACCTAATTACTAAAAACACGGTGTTACAAATGGTCTAAAATATTCCTATCCAAAATATATTGCATAGTCCCAGGCCAAAGGTTCAACCACCATTCTAACACCATAATAATTCTATCGATTCTACTCCTAGCGCTCTCGTTTGCCTTGTACCAAGTGAATTTTCGTCCAACAATAACAACATCATAAATCTCTATTTCCTCCATAAATTGATTGAATTTTCTGACAATCTCCCTATCATACAGATCTCCCCCTACACCAAATCTCTCACTAGATCTCCTTAAGTAGTTGAAATCCCCTACCAAGCACCATGCCTCAACAGAACTGTTAAGCTTTATAGATTTAAGTTCACTCCACACACTCCTTTTGAGATCCCTATCACACAGAATGTATACATTAACAATTGTAACCAGACAATTTATTTATTTATACATACCTTCTAATACGATATACCCTGTTCCCAACACCGAATTCTGCAGAACAAAATAATCTTCATTCCAAATGCACAAAAGACTATCAGATGCCCCAATAGAAGGAACCTGCAAAAACTGCTAAGAGAGTCTCCCCACAAAGCTGAACAAATAAGCTGACCCATAGACTCCATTTTAGTCTTTTGGATGCAGATGAATTGCACTTCCTCCTTAATCACAATGCTCCTGATCATCCCCCACTTCAATTTCCGATCGAGGCCACGAATATTATAGGATAAAATATCCATGGATCACCTGGTATATTCCCCTCCTAACTGTTGTTTCCTCCACTATCTACTCCTTTCTGGTCATCCTTTCTTTCCAATTCCACAAATTTGTTGACCATATTAGCATGTTCCCATTCATAGCTAGTTCCCATTCTTTGACATCTTTCTCAATTTCTCTTTGCCTCTAATACATCATCGTTAAGCTAGAATAGTTTGTTATGATTGAGGATGTTGTTACTATCATTAATTTGTGTGCTCAATACAAATGCAGCATGTCTCATCTCTCGCCTCTTTATTCTCGCAGTTAAGGACGTACAATGTCCCACATTCGTACTATTTCCCACTCTTGAAACAATGCTCCCATCCTCGATGGTGGAATACAATTTCATGAACAATCTTTGATTAGATATCTTTGTCAACAAATGGAATGATGATGATGAAGAGAAACAAATAAACTATGAATATTGCACTTTCTTCATTTTCTTTAGCATTTCTTTCTCTTTCTTATGAAAGAAGTGTTTCACAATAAAGATATAACATACAAAATCTTATATAATTATTAGTCAATAAAAAGATTATGATTAAATAAGATTTGTAGAGATTATTATTTAATAATTTGAAAAGATAAAAATAAAAAATAAATGTAAAGAAAGATTTGATAAACCGAAGTCTTTTGAAACAAATATAATAAATTAACTCCCTTAATAAATAGGAGAATCAATTGGTAGACGAAGCAATGTTGACGCAATCAATAGAAGAGAAAAGAGGATATTGAAGAGTGTAGATTTGCTTAAGAGATGAGTTAAATACTTTTTTTTTATTTTTATTAATTGTACTTTTGATTTCTTTACTTTCTTAAATTCACAATTTTATTCTTTTATTTTTAAATTCTGATATTTGATTTATTTATTTTAAAATCAATTTTAGCCTAACTGTCAATTTAGAGCTGTTATGGTTAGTCTCACTTTAACTTCTTTTACTGTTAATTTTAATTACTAATTTTTTCCTAATGTCTAAATTACCCCTCCCTTGTCATCCCTATCCTAAAATATAAAAATAATAAGATTAGAACGCTTCTTCTCCGAACCCTCTTCTCTTCTTCTTCTCCGAAGCTGTGTTATAAAGCCCAAAAATTGTTTCTTCTTTGATGCTTCTTCTCCAACGAAACTATGTTCCAAATCCCATGGCGAGGTTTTGAATATATTTTTGTTCATTCTCAAATCCCACGGTGAAATGCTTTAAAATGTCTGAATTTTTGCTTTTGAAATGCTATGAATGTTGTGAATTTTTTACTACTAAAATGCTCTAAAAAGTTTGAATCTTTGGTGTTGAAATTCTATGAATGGTCTGTATTTTGGCTCCTAAAATGAGGAAGGAAGATGGGTGCAAGAAGAGGTTTGAGAAGGAAGAAAAATGGATTAGAAACCTCACCATGGGATTTGGAATGTAGCTTCCTTGGAGAAAAAACAATTTTTGGGCTCTAGAATGCAGCTTCAGAGAAGAAGTGTCGAAGAAGAAACTTTGTAATTTTATTATTTTTATTATTTAGGGTAGGGATGTATTGAGGTAAATGAGAGGGAGGGATAATTTAGACATGAGTAAAAAATTAGTAATTAAAATTAATAGTAAAAAAAGAGTTAGTTGAGACTAATAATCAACTATTTTAAATTAAATTTTGAACCAAAATTGTTTGAATGTGAAAGTAGATGATGAAATGTCAAAATTTGAAACTATAGAAACCAAAATTGTGAATTTAGAAAAGTAGGATAATCAAAAATATAATTAAGCTTTTTTTTTTAAACCTTCCTGTTATATTTTTGGATTTTGATAATTGCGAGAAAGTTATTGTTGTGATGATAAATATCAGTTATTCAAAAAGTGAAGGAAGAATACTTTTGGATTTTGATAATTGCGAAGAAGTCATTGTTGTGATGATAGATATCTATTCTTCAAAAAATGAAGGAAGAAAGAGAATGATAGGTCACAGATTCGAATCCCTCCTACTAACATTTTTAATAAGAATTAGCAAACTAATATTTCTTGATAAATGGAATTATAAGGTGGGTTGGGTGATAAAAGAAAAGGTAAAAGGAGAAGGGGAAGGGATAGATCGCGGGTTCAAGTTCCTCCACTAATATTTTTAACAAATATTAACAAACTAACATTTGTTGATAAAAAAAAAAAAACATTTCTTGATAAATAAATACAAAAAGATATTCTTACATGATTATTTTAGTGTCTAACTTCTTTACCACGTTAGACTAAAATTATCCCTACACCATATATGTATAGAACTTACTCGTTTTTGTCAATTGAAAGGAGCTTGAAAAAAAAAAAAGATTTGTCAAACTTTCAATAAAATGTGTCAAATTAATTTATTATGGTAGAAATTGTCAAAAATTAAAAAGTTAGGGACAAAAATTACAATTTTATCCTCTATAATTTTACTCTTCGCATTATTACAAATTTTATCCCAACTTTTATATTTTTTGACATATTTTGCTAAATTTTTTATATTTTTTTTGACAAATTTTACCTATAATTTTTCTCTTTTGGTAATTTTTACTTAAGCTTTTATGTTTATTAATGGACAAATATGATAAAGGGGTAAAATTTGTCAAATTTTTAAAAATTTAGGATAGAATATGACAAATAAATTTGTTGAAGATAAAATTCTTTAAAAATTAAAAATAAAAATTACAAGTCATGCATCAAGTAAACAACACAATTCTTCCGCCTAGTCCATGCACCAATGACAACTCAACATCAGCTTCCAATATGCACAATACCCATACCTGTACAATACCCATACCAAGATTGTTGAATTTGAGGGGTATCAAATCCATAATTGATCTCAAACAAATTTCTCATAACAGGTTTGAGATATTATTACCTAGTGACAGTGACATGGATGTGGTGCACAAGTCTCAAGGAGTTGACTCAAGTAATATTCTACAAAATAATGTTATCAAAACCCAACCACAACAACAACGTATGGACATCATAGGAGCCGCGGGTCGCTCTACCAAGCCACATGTTCGCCAATTGGCCATGTCTCGTAAACCTTCTTTATTTTGTGTTTTGGAAACTCATGTTGTATTTGATATTGTGAATTTGTTTTCGAACTCTCGGGCCTGGCTAATCGAGCTTATAAAGTTTGTGTTAGGCTAATTACACAATGGAGTTTAATCTCAAATTTGAGTTTATTTGTTTAATTGAACAAACGAGTTTGAACAATCATTTAACAAATTGAATTTAAGTATTTCAGGAATAATTTGATTCATTTACACCTTTAATTCTATCATTTAAGTTTGTATTTGGATGAATGTGAAGAAAATTAATTTCAAAATATGATCGATTTTGGTTATAATTGATTTTGAAATAATCTGAATTATGTTTAAATAATTTTGTTTAGAATGTATTTTTGAAGTAAAATAAAGTGTAAAATTTTGAATTCAAAACAGAAACCTATGTTAATTGCTTTAACTCATAATCAATTTTTGATTAAAAATCAATTCTAAAATTTTCTCTAACATAAAACTAAATATGTTAAAAAATATATAAAATCAATTTTAAACATAAAGTTAATTCTCCAACGGTCAATTAAACACACACTAAACAAATTAAACAAAGATTTTTAAATATGATCGGATGGGCTAACGACTCTATAATCCTTGAAAATATTTATTATTTAATATTTAAATTTGTACAATAAACTACTTTTGCTATTATATAAGGTATTTGTTTTTTACAATAATTGCATAAAAATCATATAGTTGATAATTTGTGATTAAATGACAAATGTAAAATTTTACAATATCAATTCTTTTATAATTACTTAATTGATTGTCATAACTTATGTATTGTTTAACTTATAATTTGTTACCGAACATGAACATTGTCATGTACTAAGAAGAGTATTATCCATTTATTCTTAGAGATACTCTCGACTTGTATATAGACAAAAAATGGGTCTTGTTATTGGACTTAAATATAAACAAATTTAGATAATTTTGTTTAATTTAATATTATTATTTCTAAAATACTCTTCATTTAATTATAACTCTATTTTTAATGATTCATTTTTATGCATGATACAATTAAAGATATTTTACAAATAACCTTATTTAAGATTAGTAAAATTAATGATGTTAACAAACTTTTTTAATCAATGTAAAAATATGTATTTTTGTTTATATACGAGTCTTGAGGGGATTAAAGTATGGAGTATTCACCATTTTTTTAATGTCATTGTTTTCAAATGTCATTGAAATATAATTTTATTTTGAGTGTCATTGTTTTAAAATTTCAAAAATATTTTTAAGGTGAAAATATATTTTTAGTCCCTTAATTATTAAGATTTTTTTTTTTTAGTTCCTAAATTATTATTTAACTAATCTTTGTTCTTTTAAGGTATATTTTCGTTTTCTTTTATCTTTCTTGTAATTTGGGAGTTTCATTAGGTGATGATTTGTCATCTCGGACGGATGATTCGTATAATAAAAATATTAAAAAATAATTTTTAATTTAAAAAATAATAATAATTAAAAAAAATTAATATGTTTATTATATGTAACATTCATCTAAAAAGATAAATCATCACCTAATAATACTTCCAAGCGGTGGGAAAAAAAAAAAAAAAAACAAAAATATACTTGAAGATGAAGATCATTAAACAATAATTTAAGGACTAAAAAATAAAATCCTAATGAAAAAACTAATATTTTTAGTATTGTTTGCATGACAAAACTAAATATTTAATTGAAAATCATATCACTGTAGCATGTAAAATGATATTTATAATTTTTTAGATTTGTAATGTTTTTAGTCATTAATTTTATTTTATTATTTTTGCAAATTCATTTTTCGATTCTACCCCTACCCGGCCCCCAAATTCAATTCTGCCTCCGTCCCTAACCGACACTTAGCTCATAGCATATTGGTATTGCAATTTTATCTTGAGAGATTAGGTGACGACGAAATTCTTTTGCTTATTAAAAAGTATTTATATAATGTGGAGTTTTTTTTTTTTTACAACTATATATTGTAGAGTTAAAAATAGTTTATTATATGCAGAAAAAAAAAATTATTATAAACGCACGCACATTAATCTAGAAATATTCATAAATATAAACAATATGCTGATCCAAACTACTCAAACCAATCAAAACTATTTGGATTGGGTTGAAAAAATATTTGAATTAGATCTAACTAAATTCAATCTTGATCCGATGATTTACTAGTTAGGTAATGAGTTTTATTTTAAGAACTTGTAATCTAACTCAAACTATATATTATAATAATAATAATAAATTAATAATAACAACAAATAAAAAATAGAAACAATCTTAGTTACCTTATTGCTTGAAATCACAAGTCGAGATTCAAGTTAGGGTTTTGTTGTTGTTCTTGCCACCTCTTTATCTTTGTTGATGATGTTGCCTCTCTAACAATTGATAACAATGTTATAATATTATTTGAACTTACAATATTTTAAGTTAGGATTAATAATAATGTTACATTATTATTTGAACTTTGTGAAGTATATTAGGTGAAGTAAACTATTTTTAGTATTATTTTATAATTTATATTAATCTTTGTTATTTGGATGGATAACAATTTTATTTTGAAATTTTTAGGATTAGGTCCATTAAGGTTGAAAGGATCAATAATTAAGGTTAAAAATTGCACTGTTAATGATATTATATCTTTTTTATTTTATACATTAATATATGATTATATGTATTTATGATTAAAAATTATTGTTGTTATAAAAAAAATAACAAAATCTGAAAATTTATTTGGATTTTTTTAACAAATTTTAATTAATTAATTTAAAAAAAAAATACACGACTAATTCGATCACTCAATCTAATCTAATGCAATCCAATCATAATTGAGTTAATTTAAATTGGATTTGAATATAAAATCATATAGATTTCATCCAATTTAACTTATTAAAAATTAATTAAATTGAATCACAAATTTAAACAAATTCGACCCGACCCATCCAACAGCATGAACAACCTACTACACCGGTCTTTGTTTTATGGTACATAAATATCTACGTGTTTCGTTTTACACATCATACGACACATAAATTGACATATAAATCTTCTAGTCATGGAAAATTTAGTTATATTTGTTTTCTTTTCTTGCATTCTAAATGAAAATTAAACTAGCGAAGATTTTTGTGAAAATTATTATTTATTAAATAATTATTTTTTAAAAATAAATATTTAAATAAAAAAATGCTAGGCATACTCTCTAACATTTTCTTTAACAACATTATTTAAAAGTCAAATAAAATGTCGTCAATATTTCTCTTAAAATAATCACAAAAGAAAAAAATAATAATTCATCCTCTCATTAGTTTCTAGATCCGTTCCTGATAGAAGGGGATTTAAACATTTATTTAATTTGTAAGTGTATCCCATTTCCTCCATACAATAGGTCATGGCAGGTGGCGTGCCTTGACAAATGCCGCAATGGACAAGAAACAAAGTCAACCCCAAAATAATAGTGCTCCTCACATTCACATTCATTCTAATGAATCAATTCTTAACAATTTTGTACAGCGTGCAGAGAAACAATGACCATTCCTCTTCTTATTTGCAAGCTATTATTATTACTCTTCTTCTCTCAAATTTGCTATGCAACCGACTCCATCACCAAGGATCAGCCACTTTCTGATGATGGCCGCAGCACGTTGGTTTCCAAGGACGGGACCTTTGAGTTGGGTTTCTTCAATCCGGGGAGTTCGAATAACCGCTATGTCGGAATCTGGTACAAAAACATTGAGGTCAGAACAGTGGTCTGGGTTGCGAACCGTGAAAACCCAATCAGAGGAAACTCCAGCAAGTTGGTCATGAGCGAAGACGGAAACCTCGTACTTCTCAGCAGCAGCAACAACAACAACAACAACCAGTCTCTTGTTTGGACAACAAATGCATCGTCATCAGAGGTTTCGAGTTCGAGTCGTGTAGTGCAGCTCTTGGACACCGGAAACTTGGTAATTAAAGATGGTAACGAGGACAAAGAGAGTGTTTTTCTGTGGCAAAGCTTTGACCATCCTTGTGACACGCTATTGTCAGGTATGAAGCTCGGGTGGGACTTGAGAACCGGGCTTAACCGGCGTCTCACTTCCTGGAAAAATTGGGATGATCCATCCTCAGGGGAGGTTGTTTGGGAAGTAGTGATAGGAAACAATCCTGAAATTGTCATGTGGAAGGGTAACGCTGACTATTTCAGAACAGGGCCTTATACTGGAAACATGTTCAGCGGAGTGTATGCGCCGAGGAATAACCCACTTTACGATTGGAAATTCGTCAATAGCAAAGACGAAGTGTATTTCCAATACATCTTGAAGAACACTTCTGTGATTTCCATAATCGTTATGAACCAAACCCTTTATCTTCGTCAACGCCTCACGTGGATTCCCGATACCCAAACATGGAAGGTTTACCAATCATTGCCATTGGATAGTTGCGATGTTTACAACACTTGTGGGCCGAATGCAAACTGCATCATTCCCGGGTCGCCGATTTGCCAATGCTTAGATGGGTTCGAGCCGAAATCGCCACTACAGTGGAACGCAATGGATTGGAAGGAAGGGTGTGTTCGCAGCGAAGAGTGGAGTTGTGGTGTAAAAAATAAAGATGGCTTTCAGAGATTTTCTAGTGTGAAATTGCCAAATACTACGTTTTCTTGGGTTAGTGAAAGTATGACACTTGAGGAGTGTGGGGTTAAATGCTTGGAAAATTGTTCGTGCACAGCTTATTCAAACTTGGACACGAGGGGTAGTGGTAGTGGGTGCTCCATTTGGTTTGGTGAACTTGTTGACATGAGAGATGTAAAAAGTGGGCAAGACTTGTATGTTCGAATGGTCACTACGGATTCAGGTAAAGCCTATATGATAATTTTGTAATTAACATTGTTAGTAATATCCTTTGCAGAAAGAAAATATTTTTTTATTATATTAATTTGTGGAGCAACGATTGTTTTATGCTTTAAATATATTTTTATTCGTTTAAATTTGATTTTTTTTTTTTCAAAATTAAATTTTTTTATTTTTTAATTCTTATAGTAAATGTTATTTTTAATCCTTTTGTCAAAATTGTTAAACAAGTATAAATTTTATAATTTGTGATAATTTTTTATTTTCATCAATTTGATTGTGTAGGTCAATAATATAAATTATAAAATTTATATATATTATACAATTTTTTTCATAAAATTAAAAATAACATTTATAATATTTTAAAACTAAAAAAATAACTTTTAATTTAAATACTAAAACATAAATATATGTATTTAAACTATTAAAACCATATTTAAACCTTCTTTTATATCTCATTTTCCAAGATATTTAATCCACTCTCTTCACTTTTCTTTACATCTTATCATATTATATAATGTAAAATTAATTCAGGTTAAAAATAGGTTGGCTCGACTGGAATCTATATAACAAATTGTATTTTTATTGGTTTAGTCTGGCCTGTTGTCTAGTCGGATCCTACCAAAATTGTACTATATATTTTTTTTAATCTATATTTATATGATTTTTGGACAAAATAGCTTCTATATTTTTTGGGTCAATGTTTTTTAAGTCTGGTCAAGCTCCTTTGACTTGTCAGAATAAATGAAATTGATCCATGAGATGGATCAATTTTGACAATCAATTTGTATAGTCACTGGTGCTTCGTTTCTTTGTTAATATGTAAATGCAGGTAGTAAACAGGGTCATCGGAAAAAGATAATTTTGGCGGTTACGATCACAACTGCGTTGGTCCTTGTGACGTTATTTGCACTATGCGTTTACATGATCAAAAAAAAATATAAAGGTAAATTTCTTAGCTAGAATACTTTTTTTTATTTTCACAAATATTTTATAATTTAATATAATGCCTATCTGCTTCATTTAACGTTAGAGAAATGATTTTAGATAGTGTACACATTAAAAAGAATTTATAATAGAATATGAATTTAGGATTGATTTTGAGTTGAATTAATTAATAATAACTTTTGTTGAATTCAAAAATTTATACTAAATTTTACTTTAAAATTAATTTTAAACAAAATCATCCAAATATAATTTATATCACTTTAAAATCAATTATGTTAGAATTCTTCCAAACACACACTCACACATGAACATCATGAATTTGCGACTTCTTATTTTGTTTATTTAAGTGGGATATACAATATTTTTAATTGTATTAAAATTAATAATGTTATTCATTATCTTCATTAGAGTTGTTAAATGGATCGGTACTAGGTCCTAACCCGTTGACCCGCGTGCGCTAGGCCAAATGGACCCGACCCATATAAATGGCTCACAAGACCAAAAAAACTCCAAATTCCTTATGAGTTATGGTTGGCCAATGAGTGAAAAATAAATGAAAATATTTTTTTTGTTTAAATATATTTTTTGTTCCAGTATGTTTTGCACTTTTATTTTATTTTATTTTATTTGGTTCCTTTAATTTTATTTATTTATTTATTTTAGTATCCAACATTTGTGGTTTTCATTTTTGGTCTCCATAAATTTCCTTGATCATTTTAATTCCTTGATCATTTTAACTCCTTGTAAATTTGCACATTTATAGAGACCAAAATTATAAAATCACAAATTTATGAACTAAAAATAATAAAAAAATAACTTACAGAGACAAAAAAATAAATAAAGATGTTTTATTAAAGAGATGGTATTGATCTCACTTCCATAGTTAATGCAACAAAAGGGAAAATAGAGACAAGGATGTCGATAGAGCCAAAAGAGCAAGGTAGACAAGAAGACTTGGAGCTTCCTTTCTTTGATCTTACTACCATAGTTAATGCAACAAATAACTTTTCAATGGACAATAAGCTAGGTGAAGGTGGATTTGGGCCGGTATACAAGGTAAATTTGCAATCTCTCCCTATTAATAGTTATAAAGAAAACTCATGAATCTTATTTATAATTATGTTTAGACATATTATTCTTAAAAAAACTTTTAGAAAAAAAAAATATAATTTTTTTAGAAGTTAAAATTGTTTTCTCCCATAACTAATTTGTAAAAGTCTCATATTTTTAAAGAAAATATATGTGAGAGCTTCTACTATTGGCTACTAGATAAAACAATTTTAATTTTAGAGAAATTAATTTCATTTTTTTCTTCATATTTTTTTCTCTTAAAGGTCATTCTAGAGTAATGTGTTCAAACATATATATGATTTTTTTTCTCAACCATGAAACTTAGGGCTTATTAGGAGATGGACAAGAAATTGCAATCAAGAGGCTTTCAAGAAGTTCAGTACAAGGATTGAAAGAATTTAGGAATGAAGTTATATTGTGTGCTAAACTTCAGCATCGAAATCTTGTTAAGGTTCTTGGTTATTGCATTGAAGAAGAAGAGAAAATGTTAGTCTATGAATACATGCCTAACAAAAGTCTTGATTTAATTCTTTTTGGTAAGTCTTTTTTAAAATGTTTTAAAATTAGTATAATAAAGGTTAAATGTCAATTTTGGTCATTTATGTTTTAGTTTTTGTTAAGTATGATTTTTTATGTTTTAAAAGTCTCAATTTTATCATCTATATTTTTAAAACAAGTCAAAAAATCAAAGGGGTCAAACATAATGAAATTAGTGAGAAAGAATGAGTCTCATAATTAATTGAAAAATAATTTAATATTAAATTTTACATTAATTCGATTGTTTGTTGGAACAATTTTCATTATATTTATCGTCTTTTTTTAATCAAACATTAGCTGGATTCTATTGTTTTCATATAAGTAAATCTAATGAAATAACTTTTAGATCTTGAATTTGTCAAAAAATTATTCAAAATCAAAAATCATCTTTGTTTTTTATGTTGACTCATTTTTAAAACAAAGGATAGGCTTCTAAAACATAAAAGACCAAATTAAATAAAAACTAAAGCATAAAAAATCAAAAGTTATATTAACCTAACCATAGATTTGTTTTGCATGTTATTTTAGAAAAGATATTCTGATCAATTTATTGGTTAATCTTGGCAGATTCTGTTCAAAGTAAATTTTTAGATTGGCCAATGCGCTTTAACATTTTGAACGCAATTGCTCGAGGACTTCTTTATCTTCATCAAGATTCTAGAATGAGGATCATACACAGAGATTTGAAAGCAAGCAATATTTTATTAGACAATGATCTGAATCCAAAAATTTCAGATTTTGGCCTTGCTAGAATGTGTGGAAATGATCAAATTGAAGGAAATACAAGCATTATTGTTGGAACACAGTAAGTATCTTAAAAGATTGGTGTTAAAGTTTTACACGATTAATTGGATTTGAAATTAATTTTTCTTTGGTTTCTTTTAGTGGTTACATGGCACCAGAATATGCCATTGATGGATTATTCTCTATAAAATCGGATGTGTTTAGCTTTGGAGTATTATTGCTAGAAATTGTTAGTGGAAAGAAAAACAAAGCACTGAACTATGAAGACCATGATCATAATCTTATTGGAAAAGTGAGTAACAAAAACTACAAAGTGGTTTTTCCATCGTAAAATATCATACATCATATACAATTATAAATTAAAGTGTCAGCAGGCAGTGATTGTATCTCTAACACTCTCATTCAGATACTTTCATGATTAATGGTTGAAAGTTATTGAAAATATTTTTTTTTGGTTAAAATCAGTTAAATCAAATAATAGAAAGGTTAGATGATAGGTGAGATCCACAAAAATTATTGCATATAATTATATAACAAATGTACTAAATTATTGCAGGCATGGAGATTATGGAAAGAAGGCACTCCAGAGCAATTGATTGATGCTTGTTTGGAAAACTCATGTAGTATATTTGAAGTTGTACGATGCATTCAAATTAGTCTTCTATGTCTACAACATCATCCCGATGATAGGCCAAAAATGACATCAGTTGTTGTGATGTTGTCTAGTGAAAATGCTTTACCAGAACCCAAAGAGCCTGGTTTCTTAATTAGAAGAGTTACAAACGAAGGAGAACAATCTTCTTCAATCAATGAAGTATCTGTGTCACTTTTGAATGCTAGATAATACATTAACTTTTTTTTTATTCTTATTTTAGGTTATGTAACTAATAGAATGTTATATTTAAATTATGTAATTGATCATTATCAAGAAATTTATTAGAATGGTTTTAATGGGTTTTGTACTTCCTCTCGGATGCCGACATAGGTCCAATCAATTTTAGCGTTTTCGTGTTTCTGCACTTGATGCCGACGAGCTAGCGTACTACCCCTCGGGCGTAATGATGCTCAACGGGCGTTACAAAGATGCTTATGTAAACAAGACGTGGATCCTGAGACAGGCAAATTACACTGTTACATATTTTTAAGATACCTTATGTTCTTGTGTTAGGTTTGTTGGATTCGATAATACGATCTAATACCGGAACAGGTTTAAATAGAAAGAAGTTTTTACTTTTGTTGATTCAAATGGGCAAAAGCCAGGGAAAAGAAACTACAAAGAGGTTGTTAAGGCTGTACATAAGCACTTAACACATCAATTATATCAAAAGGAGGAGGGTTATTAAAATAAATAATTCCCCTATCCTTAGATAAGGCAATTTTTGCCATGTGATCCACAGTAATATTTTAACCGAACTTTCTGGTAGTGTTGAGCCCTATGAATATAATTTAACTTGATGTTCGTCTGAGTTCTTGATGGTGGCTCAGGGTGGTGAAGTATTTAAAAAGACACTCTGACACTCAAATCAATATTTATGTCAAGTGTATTTGAGAGAAAATAAAGGCGTATCTTTGTCCCTTTATAAATAGAGTTAGTAGTTTTCGAGCAACATATAAATCAACGAAGATAATCACAGATATGATTCAAAGAATTTGAATTGCATTCCCTATTAAATGAGATATAGTTGTATTATAATGGGATATAGTTGTCGAAAAATGAGATATTTAATAATTAAGTCTCTTGAGCATTCTATTAGAGTTCAATCTTTGACTGAGCAATTGAAGATGAGCTCGATATTTGACAGAGAAACTACTCAGCGCCAAACTCATTCTTGATTATACAGTATAAGCTGCATTACGGTACTCTCTATGAATATTCTTATAAGAGACATCCCCGATGCACTTCTTTATAACGATTAATAGCACTGTTGAAGTACGCCTAAAGCTTAGTTCCTCTTCAATGCTACACAACACGAAACAGTGGTATACTAGGAACACCTTCCACCCTAGCAATGTTGGAGTACGCACTCTTTTTGCTTGAAAACATCATCGTCCTCATCTTTCCACCGCACCACATTTCTACCAACCATGTGCATGTTTGCGAACCCGTCCAACACTACTCAATGGAAAAAATACACTTTCCAATTTTACGTTTCAACAAATCAACTGTTGGAACAAAGTTAATAATGCGTTGATAGACCATTTCACATCTTCTCATTCTTTATTTATTTGCTCGTCTCTTTCCTTTTCTTTAACCAAATTGAAAATTGTAACAAGATTTACTGAATATGTGTCTATACCACACATAATTGCTTTATTTATAATGGAATTTTGATATAATTTAAGGATACAATCAAATAATAAAATCCTTAATTACTATCCATACAAATCATTTCTTTACAACCAAATCATATCTTTACAAATCCTTTCATGTAGAGCATATATTCAAATGAACCAAGTTTGTTACAAATATAGAAAACATAATAGCTCGTGAGGAATTTAATGAACATGTCTACTAATTGGTCTTTATAATCAACTATATTAATGGTAATTTCTCTTTAATAACACTCTTTTCTTTACAAAATCACAATGACTATGTTTGGTAAAAAAGTTGGAGGTAGCTCAAAACTTAAAAGCTAGTTGATTTAATTGAAAGTATTTGTAAAACCAACTCATTAAAGCATTTACAATGAGAGTTGCTTAATGGGTTGCTTAACAATAAGAGTTATTTAATTTAGTGTGTCACATATATTTTGGATTGTTTAAAATTGGAAGGAGTTGCTTATATAAGCAACTCTTGTTTGTGAGTTACTTAAGTTTGCATTAAATGTACAATTAAAAAATGAAATAATTAACTTGTTAGTAAAAATTATCATTGGAGAAAAAATTAGTTGAGTCGCTTAAAATTGAATAACAAAAATTAAGTTGTTTAAAAATTTACCATTAGAGATGCTCTTATAAGCTAGTTGATAAATGTCAAATGACAAACAAAAGACATATTTAATATTTTTAACATTTGAATTTATTTTTAATAGTTTATTATTTTAAAATTTTGGATAATAATTTTAAAATTTTGTATTATAGAAAGAGAAAAAGGGTAATGCATTGTAATTGTAAAATTATTTTATATCGTCTGTCAATTACAATCCTTCATTTATGGTAAATCAGGTGACTTTTATAAAATTATTTCAAAAATCATTTCAAAAGTCATTATAACGGTGAGTTATAATTAGTTTATACTAAGAGCATTAAATTCATTAAATTAAATAAAATTTATTAGAATTAAATTGTTTAAAATAATTTTTTGAACATTTAAATACATTCTTAATGATATTATTTAAAAAAATGTTTTCTCATTAAATTTTTCTTAAACATTCAATTTTATATTTAAAAAAATGGACTTTGATGTATACATGTGTCACTTATATGACTACTAAACATGATACAAATAAGGTAAAACTTAATCTCTTTTTTGTTGGGGTTTATTGCTATACAAGAGAGTATATATAATTTTGATTTTTTTTTATCAATTTTTTTGTAACCAAATATTTTAAATATAAATCAAGATAAATAATACAATAATTCTTTAAAATAAATCGTTTGACATTAGGTCTTTTCAGAATTTTTCAGTTAGAAAAAAGGATTTTTCAGAATTCAATTGATAAAAAAAAACAATCATGCAAATAATTGAATTAGGTAAGATAATTTAAAAATAAAAATAATTCAACAAATTATTATAAAGTTAATATTATAATTTATAACCTCTTAAGAACTTGTAGCTATGGCAATAGACGATTTCTCTTTCATGTAAGAACGTCATTGGTGCATGTATGAATGTTAAATTAGACGAAGGATGTTTTTTTTTTAAAAAATAAAAAGATAAAATAGGATTTTAATTAAAATAATGAGGATAAAACTAAGAATAAAATAAATAATAACTTAAAAACTAGCTTATTTTCCACATGATATTTCAAGTAGGGCATCAAAATAAACTATTTAGAATAGCTTATAAAACACAAGTTATTAAATAAGTGTATGTACCAAACGAACTTATTTTGATCAAATAAGTTTATAAACTCATCCATTACCTTACCAAACATACTAATATATCTTCACACTACAGAAAAATCGTTATTACCCAAAGACATAATCCATGAGAAATAACCAAAATCGATAGATAATTTAGAATTACCCATTGATTACATATGAAGAAAAATCTATCAATAAATAGTTCATAGGAAATCTAACTGATAAATTTTAATATCTATCGATAATTTACCTATAGATTTTGGTGTTCTAAATATTGCTTTTGGCCTCCTAAATTTAAACTTATTTGTTTTAGTATTCCAAATTCGAAAATGTTTTTTACTCTCCCAATATAATTTTATTTTATATCAATCATCCCATAATCATTGATATTTTTTTCATGAAAATGGATCAAAAAAGATTTTTTTGAAATTGAGAAATTAAAAAAAATAAATTTAAATTTGGAGAACTAAAATAAAAAATGACCCAAATTTGAATGATAAAAAAGATATTTAAGTCTACAAAATATTATCTATGAATAGACATTTCATTTTGGGAATGAAACTAAAATTTAATTAGTTTTTATTTATTTATTTTTTCTAAGAATATCTCATGACTGGTTGATAATTAAAGTGATGTTGTAAAAATCGATACAGTCATTGACTCGATCAAAGTAATAAATCACTGATTCAATCGATAGATTACCTATTGACCTAACTTAACTCGATATATATTAAATTTAAAATATATATATAACATAATTTGTTCAAATCCATATTCTAAATTAAAAATTATTATTATAATAAAATACTTAATATCCTAAATAATAAATAATTTTTTTTCTTTTGCTGAATAAATATCAAATAAAGTTAATAACAAGTTTTTATTCCAATTTAAAATCATTATATAAAGCTTGGTTCCAATCATGGCGCAGACAAAGTTTGTTTTTACAAATTTTATAAATACATCGAAGTTTTGATAATTGTGCCATATCTTCCATGAACAAGTGCATACGGCTCAACTTTGAAAATTGTGTAATAGCAAGCTTATGCTCCACATCTTCCGAGAAAAAGCTTTAAGAAATTTAAAATAAAGGAAGGTCCGGTTCAGTTTGTTGTGGTCACTGGTTTCAGACTGGTCTAATCAATCGGTCCGAACCGGGTTTTCAAGGTATAAAAATAGAGATCATTGACGTGAAGAAATTTCATACAATATTATACTTGAATTAAGTAAGTTTTAACAATATTATACTTGTTTTAATATTTTTGGGCCCTTTTGACCATGGACCTGAGCAGTCGCACTTATCCCAAGGTCAGTATTGCTTATGAACGAGTCTATCTACAACATTTTAAAATTGTAAATCTTTCTATACCAATGCTTACTCAACACATCGATGAGAGAGATGGAGAGAGAATGAAAAATCTAACTATGATAATCATCTTCTCTAGTAGGGTTAGAAATGAGTTGAGCAAAACTGGTTTGGTTTATAGTTCAACTTAAGTTTAATATAAACTTTCTTTTTCAGGTCAAAGTCGACTTGATTTAAGCTCACAAGCAATTCATTTCAACTCAGCTCAATTTAAATTATAATTATTTCATATTTATTAATTTCATAAATAATATTTAATTTACCTTCTGTAAATGTATTTTGTATTATATATTTAATAATAAATTTTTTTATGTAAAATTTAATATTTACGTATTTATTAGATAAACTCTAATTTTAGTCAGAAAAAAAGAAGATTAGCTCTAATTTTTATAATTGCCACCTCAACTCTTCCGTTCTGACTCCGTGTATGTTTCTCCTTTCCAAGTAATCGCGAAAGAAATTGCCACAAATTATCGAAAAATTATAAAAGTGTATTATAGTTATAAAGAAAAGTATGGTAAAAGTGAGTATATCTTTTGTTTAATTGCATTTTAGTACCTAAAATTTTTATTTTTCGAGATTTGGTTCCCTAAATTTTTTAATCACTTTTAGTTTCAAAATTTTTTTTTTTTAGCAGTTTGGTACCATTTTAAAAAATAATGGAAGATTTTGAAATTTAATTAAAAATTAACTTAACTCAATTTTGTATGAAACATATTTTATTTTAAAATTATTTTTAAAGTTATAAATTGAAAATTAACCACATCCCAAATTAAAAATTGACAATCATTAAAATTAATAATTATTATTGTTATCATCATACCTTACCATTATGAGTTATTACTGTTACACCTAAACTATCAACAAACACTCATTAACACAAAGAAGATATTAAAAGTGTTAAAAAAAATTAATTTTAAGACAAATATAATAAAAAAAAATTAGCCATCAAAATTACAAAAAATAAAAATACAAGTAAGCCGTAAAGATATTATTTTCTATTTTAGCATCTTAAGAATAAAACAAAATGATTAAAAAAATATCAAAGTAAGTATTATATTATAAGAATGGTCAAAGTTTGTTAGTATGGGTCACGTCTTGCGCATCTGTCATCACTCTATTTTCAACGGAAGACTGAAAAATAAAAAATGTTTAGTAATTTGAACGTGAATTTCCTCCGAGCAACAGGTCATAACAAGCCGCGCAATATAATAGAAACCAAGTCAACTCTCAAATAACAACACTGCTGTCACATATTCATTCTATTCTTCATTCTTCACAATTTTGTAGTGTGCAGAAAAAATGACCATGCTTCTTATTTGCAAGCTTTTATCATTACTCTTCTTCTCTCAAATTTGCTACGCAACCGACACCATCACCAAGGATCAACCACTTCCTGATGATGGCCGCAGCACGTTGGTTTCCAAGGACGGAACCTTTGAGTTGGGTTTCTTCAATCCCGGGAGTTCCGATAACCGCTATGTCGGAATTTGGTACAAAAATATTGATGTCAGAACAGTGGTTTGGGTTGCCAACCGTGACAACCCAATAATCAGAGACAACTCAAGCAAGTTGATCATTAGCGAAGATGGAAATCTCGTACTTCTCAGCAACAACAACAACCATACTGTCATTTGGACAACAAATGCATCATCAATAGAGGTTTTGAGTTTGAATCCAGTTATCCAACTCTTGGACACTGGGAACCTGGTAATCAAAGATGGCAATGACGACAAAGAAAGTGCTTTTCGATGGCAAAGCTTTGATCATCCTTGTGACACGCTATTGTCGGGAATGAAGTTGGGGTATATTAAAAATATTCGTCACTTAAGACACATGTATTAACAACAAAAACTATTATTACTGACGAAATTTTTTATCGCTTCTTCTTGTAGGTGGAACTTGAGAACTGGGCTTAACAGGCGTCTTACGTCTTGGAAAAATTGGGATGATCCATCTTCGGGAGATTTTACTTGGGGAGTGGAGCTAGGAAGCAATCCAGACATTGTCATGAGGAAGGGTAACGCTGAGTACTTTAGAACTGGGCCTTATACTGGGAACATGTTCAGTGGAGTGTATGGTCCGAGAAATAACCCACTTTACGATTACAAGTTTGTCAACAACAAAGATGAAGTGTATTACCAATACACCCTCAGGAACAGTTCCGTCATTACTGTAATTGTTATGAACCAAACTCTTTATCTTCGTCATCGTCTAACTTGGATTCCAGAGGCCAAAGCTTGGACTATTTACCAATCACTGCCACGAGATAGTTGCGATGTTTACAACACTTGCGGGTCCAATGGAAACTGCATCATTGCTGGGTCGCCGATTTGCCAGTGCTTAGATGGGTTTGTGCCGAAATCGTCACTACAGTGGAACGCAATGGATTGGAGGCAAGGGTGTGTGCGCAGTGAAGAGTGGAGTTGTGGGGTAAAAAATAAAGACGGTTTTCGGAGAATTTCTAGTATGAAATTGCCAAATACTACGTTTTCTTGGGTTAATGAAAGTATGACACTTGAGGAATGTAGGGTCAAATGTTTGAAAAATTGCTCGTGCAAGGCTTATTCGAACTTAGACACAAGGAGTGGTGGTAGTGGGTGTTCCATTTGGGTTGGTGAACTTGTTGATTTAAGAGTTATAGAAAGTGGGCAAGACTTGTATGTTCGAATGGCCACTTCGGATATGGGTAAGAGCCATATAGTGTTTTTTTGTTGTTTAAATATGTTTTTTCTATATATAATACACCTATTTTTTAGATTATCATCTTTTTTTTTTTCATTTTCATACTTTTTTTTTGTTTAAAAGTTTTGTTTATATAACCTGTTGTTGTTTGCTTATGTTAAATGATGGGTCATCATTCACAAAATAATTTTACTTCTAGCACTTCTACTTTATTTTTGTTATCCCCGATTTGTTGTATGTACCTCATAATTTGTTACTTGCATCCAAATTTTTACTCCTACAATTTATTTTTTGCACCCCTTAATTTGGTGTAAACAAAATAAGGGTGCAAGTAGCAAATTAGGAGTGCAAAAAAGCAAAGTAGGGACATGCAAAACAAAATTATTTTATGATTGATGACTCAATATCAATGACGTATGATAGACATTTGGTCAAGTTAACATATTTAAATCATGTTCTTTTAATTAAGTTTTTGTTGACTATTGTTAGCATGATATTAGAAAAAAAATGATATATTGATTATATAAAATAATTTTACAGTATTATTACATTAATTAAAGAATTGTGATATGTATAAAAAAAGGATTATGACGTAACGATAATGTCATATGATTATTAAAATCATGATATCGATTTGCGAGCCTTTACTTCATTGTGGAGGTAATAGTATTGCTTCATTTCTTCATCCACCTGTAAATGTAGATGGTAAACATGGGCATCGGAGAAAGGTTGTCTTGGTGGTTTCAATAATAGCATCATTGGTGCTTGTGATGCTATTAGCACTCTGCATTTACATAACCAAAAAAGTTAATGGTAAATTTCTTGGCCAGAATACCCTTTTACTTAACCCAGATTATATAGCATTTACTTCTCATTTTAGGGGTATTGAGCTCTTTTAATAAATTTAAGGGAAAACAAAAACAAGAATGTTGACAGAGGATAAAGATGAAGGCAGACAAGAAGATTTGGAGCTTCCTTTCTTTGATCTTGCTACAATTGTTAATGCCACTAATAATTTTTCATTTGAGAATAAGCTCGGTGAAGGTGGTTTTGGTCCGGTATACAAGGTAAATTGGCAAACCTTTCTTGATAAGATGGCTTAAATATGCTTGACTATGTGTAATATACCTCTTTTTTAGATTATTATGATTTTTTTTGTTTGAATTTTTTATTATTATTTATCCTTAAGTGTTTCTGTTAACTGATGATATAACAGATAAAATATCACATCATCAATGCTACGTTATCATTTATAAAATAAAATAGGGATGTAATAAACAACTTAAGAGGGCAAAACAAGAGTTGCAAGTAGCAAATTAAGTTATGTAGGAGGTAAATTTAATTTATTAGCAAATTAGGGTATGCAATGATACCCCATCTACCACGTCACCACTTAACAACAGGTAGTAAAAAGAAAATTTCTAACAAAAAAGTATGAAAATGAAAAAAAAAAATCATAGATAGTAATATGAAAAAAAAATATATTCTAGATGGTAAAAACATATTTAAGCTTCCCTAAAAAAAAAAAAACCACACATTTAAGCCTAATAATATTTAAAAAAACACATATTTAAGCCTAATAATATTTAAGAAGACTCGTAGATCTTATTATTTGTCTTTTTTTTCTCAACTATAAAACTTAGGGTATTTTAGTTGATGGACAAGAAATTGCAATTAAAAGGCTTTCACGAAGTTCAGGACAAGGATTGAAAGAATTCAGAAATGAAGTTATACTGTGTGCCAAACTACAACACCGAAATCTTGTCAAGGTTTTAGGTTATTGCATTCATGGAGAGGAGAAAATGTTACTCTATGAGTACATGCCCAACAAAAGTCTAGATTTATTTCTTTTTGGTAAGTATTTTCTAAAAGTTTTGATGATACAATATTATAAAAGGTTGATTTATTCAAAAGTTCTTATGGAAAGGAAAAGACTAATCAATTTATTGAACAATCTTTGCAGATTTGATGAAAAATGAAATTTTAAATTGGCCAATGCGTTTTAACATTTTGAATACGATTGCTCGGGGACTTCTTTATCTTCATCAAGATTCTAGATTAAGAATCATACACAGAGATCTAAAGGCAAGTAATATTTTATTAGACAATGATATGAATCCCAAAATTTCAGACTTTGGTCTTGCAAGAATGTGTGGAAGCGATCAAGTTGAAGGGAGTACAAGCATCATAGTTGGGACACAGTAAGTATCTTAAAAGATTGATGTTTTAAATTTTACAATGATCGAAAATATGAAATTAATTTTTGCATGATTTTATTCAGTGGTTACATGGCACCGGAATATGCCATTGATGGATTATTCTCTACAAAATCAGATGTGTTCAGCTTTGGAGTGTTATTGCTAGAAATTGTTAGTGGAAAGAAAAATAGAGCATTTACCTACCAACACAACAATCATAATCTTATTGATCATGTGAGTAAACACAAAACACAAAATGATTTTTTTATTATAAAATACATTCGTGCTAACACTCTTCTCTTTAAGAGACTCTTTCTATTAATTGAAATTTATTGAAAATCATCAATTTTGATAAAAATCAATTAAATTAGAAAATATAATCAATAAATGATGTGAGATCTATTGAAACCGATGATTTTCAATAAATTTTAACCCATCATAGGAAGATGGAATCTCTAAAAGAGTGTAGAAAAGAATGTCGTTAGTCGTCTCAATGAAGTAATATATATAACAAATGTGTTAAATTGTTGTAGGCATGGAGATTGTGGAAAGAGGGTACTCCAGAGCAATTGATTGATGCACAATTGGCAAACTCATGTAATTTTTTTGAAGCTATACGGTGCATTCAAATTAGTCTTTTATGTCTACAACATCATCCAGACGATAGGCCAAATATGACATCGGTTGTTGTGATGTTAACTAGTGAAAATGCTTTACATGAACCCAAGGAGCCTGGTTTCTTAATTAGAAGAGTTACAAATGAAGGAGAACAATCTTCTGATAGGCAAACATCTTCAATCAATGAAGTATCTGTCTCACTTTTAGATGCTAGATAAAAAAATAAAAGAATAAAAATAGTTTTACACTATCAGACAATCACAACTCTCAATTTATATGATTTTTAAAACAATTTTAAAAAAGTCAATTGACTTATCATAAATGGAGGGTTATGATTGTCTATGTTATAATGTTGGTACACTACCATTATTCTCAAGAAATAAACTAATTTATGTTTATTTACATTTTTTAGGGTTTTTAATTGATGGTAAAAGTAATTCAGGGATTTGAATCCCGTCTGTTCATCCTCTGTATATCAATTATAATCAAAATAGTCCAAACATGGATTGAAAGTTCAAATTTCATAGAATTGTGTTTCACCCAATTGGCCAGTTCCTTGGCATAATAGACCCTTTGATCATATCTTAATGTTTTACTTTCCCAGTTCCATTAAGATTACATTAAGCATGATGTTTGAAATCTATATGAACACAAGTATTATGAAGTACCATTTCCTTATGAGACAATTTTTTTTTAACTAAAATCAAAGTATAAACATATGATTCCACAACATGTATATACTTGCACCATTCTCAACAAATCACAAGCAAGTATATTAAATCAAAAGATCTATATAGAGAAAATCCACAAGTTCATCTAACCTTAACTACAATGAAATTAGCATAACAAGGAGAAATTATAAGTGGGTGGGACAAAGATGATCCCAGAGGATGGTGATGCCATTGAATCTTCAAGATACTTTTCTAAGGGTTGAATCTTCAAGATGGGATATAGGAAAAATCCTTAAGTTAGGGTGAATGATGTCAATATTAGTCTTCCAACTTGTCCTCCCCTCAAATAGGCCTTACAAAGGCTATTTAGAGCAATCGGAATAGGCCCAATGCATATCAAATTCTATCACAACTTTCATACACAATGTTTATTACGTTCGACATTGGTCAGTTGTTAGGAAAAAAATGAAGTGGATCAGTTGATAAAAAAAAAAAATAGGGTTAATCTCAGTCATATTGGACAGCAAACAATAGAAAGCAAAATGGACAGTTAGTCCATGAGCAAATAATCTCAGTCAAGTCTCTTTTATGCAGCAAAGGTAGTTAATTTAAGAACAAATTAACAGAAAATCATAATCTTCATCTAGCAAAAATACTCAAAACAGTAGCTTCAAAAATGTAGAAGAGAATGATGTGATACAACAACACCAGCTGGCATTAAACATCATTAGGTGATAATTAAAACAAATGACAAAGTGACTATATATGAGCCATGGTTCATGATATGCAAGATGTACTCATGGCAATACATGGCCAGCACTTTTTATCCCAAAACTAACTTCTTTATTAAGAAACAACAAAACACACAAATTTTATCATGTACAAAACTAACTAGCAGTACTTAGATGCTGGGGTTGTTCTCAATCAGAATTGAAGTTTTACTTTGATAACTAATGCAGTAAACGTCAGCATTAATGTCAGTGCTTGTTATAGAAATGTCAGTAAAACTTAGATTAGATAATAACACCAAAAACACTAAGCTACAGTACTTATGTCTTGTACTTTTCTTATGCAAAATCATGTCTATCTTTGTTATAACAAGACCATTTTTAAGAGTAGATCCATATACCTCCAGGAGAACACATGTTAGAAAAAATTTATTGATTCAGTGATTCATTTTGTTTTCTAATTCCATCACAAACAAATAGTTACCAGCATGTATCAATTACTTAAGGGAACTATGGCACCCAAATAATATCAAACACATCCCCAGTCCTACTGTACTTGGAAACACTACCTCTACAGCAGTACATCATAGAAAGAAGATTAAGACAGAGCTTCAAGGGAGAAGAAAAGAAACCTTCAAGGGTTCTGCGGTCTGCCTTCCAAACACTGCTTAGGGTTTTGAAGATTTAGCAAAACCTGGAGTTCTCGGCAATTTCTCTTTCTTAGCAAGGGGGGTTGACATTTAAATAACAAAACTTTCAACATAACTGTTACACCAGTTACAGCTACTGTCTCCAGCACATTGATTATTTTAAATATTTTTATCCACAGCTTACAGTCTATGGTGCACTGGTGCACAAAAGATGTTGTTGGGCACCTTAAGTGTTCCCTCATTACTTCTATCCTTGTCCAGTTTATAACATGAATCCAAAGTTACTCAGATAATTCAGCATCATTCAACATGAAACAGCATGCATTTGAGGTAAAATACTAGATCTTCAAATTATGTATCCTCAACATCTTGTCTCAGTGTTCATGAAGCCTGCAGCAATGGTGTGACTACAAATAGTAATCAAGTATCATTACTCCTATTCTTGTCCGGTCAGGTTTACAACCTTAAAATATGCCAAATAAGTCTAAAGTCACCATGCTTGGTCATTCCATCTAAAGTTACTCATGGCAAGAGTCCAAAGAGATTTAATCAAGCACCTTTCAATGTGTGAGACGACACTCATTTGGGGTAAAATAGGTGATCTTGAAATTAATCTATATACCACACATAACAAAATTTCAGGGACCAACCATTGAATCAACAGCTCAGCAACTCTACAAGTTTACCTGTGAAACAATGCCGAGAGATGTGCATATTTTCTGGCTTTGGTCTTTGCCAATTTTCAAGTGCAATGTCCAGTTGCAAAAAAATAAATCAACTGTCAAACAAGGGTTTGGAACTTCACTCGCTTCTTAACACTACGCGTTCGGTCATACCCAATACCAATCTTGCTATGCATCAACTTTATCGCCAAATCTGCATTACCAGCTTTCCTCAAAGCATTAATCAACACAGTCCGAACCTTCCCCGGTATTTCCCTACCCCTATCCACAATTCCATCCGCCAACTTGCAGGCCTCCTTCACGCGACCAGCCCTGCACAGCACACCAATCATGTCATCATACGCCGTATCCAGAACAATCCCCATGGGCGCCAGCTCGTCCAACACCCTGCAAGCCCTCACAACCTTCCCCGAAAGACACAGCCCAATTGAAAGAGCCCTAAAACACGCCACATTCGGCGCGACCCCTTTGTCAATCATCTCGTCCCACAGCTTCAGCGCCTCCTCATTCCTCCTCTCCTTGAAAAGCTCGCTAATAAGTATAGTAAACGTATAAACCGTCGGCCCACACCCCTCCTGCTCCATCCGCCCAAACAACGCCAGCGCCTCATCAACCCTCCCGCCCTTGCACAAACCGTCCATGAGAGCATTGTAACAATATGAATCTCGCGGACACCCCTCCCCCTCCATCTCCTCAAACAGCCTCTCTGCCTCATCCACCCTCCCAACCTTCCCAAGCCCGTCAATCAAACTCGAATAAAACACTGCATTCACTGCCACACCATCCCCCTTACAAAACCTAAAACAACCCAAAGCCTCATCCACTCTCCCACCCTTACACAACCCACTCACAACAGCCCCGTAGGTAACCTCATCAATCTCAACGCCATCCGCCTTCATCCTATCGAAAAACGCCATCGCCGAATCCAAGTCCCCGCTCTTCGCATAACCGTCAATTATGGCAGTGTACACAGCCTTATGAGGCCTACAGCCTCTCCTAACCATGCTCTCAAACACGGCACAACCTTCCGCAACCTTCAGTTGCTTGCACAACGCGCAAATCACCAAACTATAAGCGTGTAAAGGGATTTTCATTTGTAGAAGATTATCCTCCTCCATCTCGTGGTAGAGCCTCAAGCAGGAGTCCACGTCACCCTCGCTGTAGCACGCCTGGATGAGTGTCATGTAGGTGATTTCGTCGGGTGGGAGGTTGTCCGCCTCCATTTCGCGGAGCGCGGCGAGCGCGTCGCGCGTACGCCCCGCTCCGCAGTAGCCCTTGATGAGCGTGTTGTAGCTGACGGCGTCGGGCTTTTGGGATGATTCGCGGAGGGAGGCGAAGACGCGTTCGGCGGAGTTTACGAGGGAGGCGTTGACGAGGGCGTTGAGGAGGGAGTTGTGGATGGGGAGGGTGGCGGGGAGGTTGTTGTTTTTTAATTCTCGGAGGAGCCAGAGGAGGTCGTCGACGAGGGCGGCGGAGGCGAGGGTGGAGGCGAGGGAGTGGGCGGCGGGGAGGGTGAGGGGGAGGTTGGATTGGCGGAGGGCGGAGAGGGATTCGCGGAGGAGGGAGGGATTATCGAGGAGGAAAGGGAGGAGGGACACGTGGCAGTCGAGGGAGTGGGAGTAGTTACGCTGCGTCGCGGCCCAGGAGAAGAAGCGTGGGGCGACGAGGGGTTTTGGATTTTTTTGGGGGAGGGAGCGGAGGGTGTGGGAGACGAAGGAGGGGGAGAGGGTAATGAGGAACTTTTGGCAGAAGGAGTCGAGGTTGGACTCCATTGAGGGGGAACCGTCGAGGAGGGAGAGGATCTGCGGGACCCATGGGGAGGGTTTGGGGGACGAAACGACGACGTCGGAGAGGTCGGAGAAGGGATACACCACTTCGCGGGGAGGGAGGTGGGGTTGTGCATTGTGGTGGAATGCTCGTTTCAGTGACAGAGGGACTCTTCTTCTCATTGCTTGCTCTATTGGGATTGGGATTGGGATTTTTCAGTTTTCAGTTTTCAGAGAATCGCTGCGTTTTTTGCTCGCCTCTCTCTCTTGAGTCTTGACTCTCTTCGTTGGACGCAGAGAGAAATTTGTAATGTTTTTTTGTTTTCTTTTGGACAGAGGCGCTGAAGGTCCGAGAAAAGGTACGTTGTATCGGAGCTGCTGGTGAAATCGCTGTCTTGGGGACCTTGATAGTTATTACATCCGAATCAAATTAAATTAATTTTTGATGGTTTAGTTCTATTCATTTTGATCATTTTTTTTAATCTATTATTATAATTTAAATTCTTTTAACAAAATTTACATAATTATTATATTATATTTTTTTTTATTAAATTTTAATTTACATATTTTAATTTAAAAAACATTATTTTTATTTCTATTTAATATTATTATAAAATGATATTACTAATTTTTTTTAATATAATAATAAATCATATTTTACTTGATATTTAATGTTATTTAATAATATTAATATATCTTTCTGTAAGATATGGAAGTAAAATATGTATCATGTATTATAAATTTATTATAAAAAATTATACTATAAATCACCTATTATAATCATAAAAAATTAAAATATTGTTAGTTAAATAATACTAAACATATAAAAAAGTAAATCAATATAATTATAATAAAGTAAATCAATATAATTATAATATGTGGTTTAGTTTTATTTTTATAATAAGATTTAAAAATCAAATCAAATTACAAAAAAATATGCGATTTTTAAAGTTTTTGATCCATGCAATTTTTTAGTTTAATTAGTTTTCGATTTTTTTGATAGTTTGACGGTTTAGTTCAATTTATGAACACCTCTACTCTTAATTACTTCAGCCAAGAATTGAATTCTTTTTAAACCTAACATATTAAGAAACTATCTAAAATCAATTTTAGATTCAGAAAACACACACTAAGAAAGTGACATAAATCTTGAGAAATTATATATATATATATAAACTTTGATATATTTTTCATATTTGTAAAATAGTCTATTTTTGTTTTACTACTTAATTTTTTTTTTCATTGTACTATATGTAAAAAAAAAAATATGTTGATTTTTAATACATGTTAGTATGATATCATTAACGTCATGTTGGGTTCACCGAGTTGTAATCTTCTAATTTTCATAACATTAAACTTAATTTTTTATTTAAAAAAAACTATTGTTTATTTAAAATAAATAAAAAAAATTCAAGTTTTATTTTAAATTTTAATTGAAGATTCAACTATAGTAGAATGCATAGAATGAGTAGAATGCATAGAATGTATATACTCATTACTTATATTTTTTGAGAAGACGATCAATGTGTTGAAATAATTGCTAACTTTAATTTGAAGTAGATTCTAGAATTGATTTTGTTTGGTAGGATATCCCCTAATTTTCTTTCAATTAATTTTGCCCGTGATTTTATGAACTTCCAAACTTTTAATTTTGTTAAATTTAGTTGGATTTTGGCCTAGTCTCCCCAATAACAATTGTCATTTCTTTTATCTATATTACAGCCTGACTCTAGTGATGGGGTGGTTGTAGGGATGTCAACATGCACTCAACTTCTTTGAATTTTATTAAAAAAAAAAACATCAAATTTTTTAAATTTAATGATGTAAAAATTCAAAAAACTATAACTCAACTTTGCACCCATGACGTGATGACATCAATTAATTGCACTACTAATGATAGGTACTAAAAGAAAAAAAAATTACTAGTATTAAAATAAAAATAGTTTGGATAACCCATACTTTTATAAATTTAGAAAATTTTGTAGGACTATATCAATTTATTATGTTTTCAGCTTTTGTACTATTTAATTGACAAGTGTTAATGGTAGAGAATCTAACTTTTCTTATATCTATTGGTAGACTCTATACTCTATAAAATAGAATAAAATATGTATATTTAATTTTTTAAACTCAAATATTTCTTTAGATGATTATTTCTAAAATTATTTTTTAAAGATACCATTGATCAAGATTATTCTAAACATATTCAAAGTGTAAAATATCCGTTGTTTATGGGTCTCTTTTCTATATTTGTTTTAAAAAATTGATTTGATTTTCTTTTATATTATTTTCAAAATAAATAAAATAAAAAGTAACAAAAATACTTTTCTTCATATTGATTACAAAATTTGGTATAAAATTAACTGAATAAAAGATTAAAAATGGAATTTTTTAATAGGTGATAGAAATATAATGAGTTTTCTTAAGTTTGATTTAATCTTTGAAAATGATTTAATTAAAAGTGTGTGCATTAAAAAAATCATATTATTATTGTGTTCAAATACAAAATAAAAAAATTTTCTTTATCATAAGTGAATATTAAAAAATAATTTATTTTTAATTAAATTTGATAGTAAAACAAAAAAGTTTTAATGTTATTTATTTCCCTTCTCTTCTGTGAATATCCAATTTTATTTAGTTTATTTACCAACTTTTCCATATGTATCAAATAATATTTTTCATAGAGGAAGATTTTGCTGATAAGTGATCATGTAATTCACTTGTATTTTTACTTTATTTTATTTTATTTTCTTAATATTAATAGTTGAACCTTAAACAAATTATTTTTAAAAGCATGTTCGATATTGCTAAATTTCATTTTCCCAATGGTTTTTTCTAATAAAAATATTGTTATTTAAGATTTGAACTAATAATCTGGTTCTAATTTAAAAATGTGGATTTCAATTACTAGAGAGAAAAAATATATTTCTAACGAGTCTTCTAATTTGTCCGTAAAAACAAAAAAAATTTAGAAAAAGTTCAACCAAGAATGTTATTCTTTAGTTAAAGAGATGATTTTTTTTTTATTCTTTTTCACATTGGTTAAGGATAATGTGCTCTCAGTAATACCTGAGAATTCTTATGTTGTGAAAATCGGATCAATAACATCAAATTCATGCTTAAAAATTGTTTTTTTTTACAAAATAAAAAACTCAGTAAATATTTGCATTTGAGATAAGAAAATATGTGTTTACAATTTTTTTTTTTAGTTTATTCTAAATTATATCAATATAAAAATAGATTGAAGAGAAATAATTTTGGATAATATATATATAAAAAAAACAGACATGATTATAATAATATGATAAAGATAAAAAAATGATAATAAATTTTATATATATATATATATATATATAATTATTTATTGTGTTTAACATGAATTTGATTATTTTTTCATTATATTTAATATTTATTTTGTTCATGAAAAAAAAAAAAGTCTTAGGTTGTACACGAGGTTGGAAACTAGTTTATTATACTTGTAAACTAATTAGGGATTCTAACTTCGAATCTTGTTATCAATCTTTTTTTTTTTTTTTAAGGGAATCTCTTCAACAATTAAACCAATACACGTCAATCAATTTATTATTATTATTATTATTATTAAAATATTATATTATGTTACAACAACCAAATTATTAATCTTAATATCTTTTATTCATACATCAATAGTGCACACTAAGTCATTAACAATTTTATCAATTTTCAATGACTTCCAACCTCTTCTTCCCTCCCTATGTGACTTTCCTTCTCTTTCTTGCTCTTCATTCTATATGACAACCAACAACTTTTATATTTCTTCCGCCTACACCCCCTTCTTCCCTCCCTTCACTCTCCCTTCTCTCTCTCCCTCTTCATTCTTTATAAAAGCATTTGCATAGTGCACAATAAGTCACTAACAACTTTTTCAATTTTTCAATGACTCCCTTACTTCCTACCCCTTATTCCATCCCTCCATGACTCTCCCCCTCTCTCTTGCTCTTCATTCTATGACAGCCAACAACTTTTACATTTCTTTTGCTTTCAACCCCTTCTTCCCTCCCTTCACTCTCCCCTCTTTCTCCCTCTTCATTCTTTATGAAAGCATCCGCACAATGTACACTAAGTCACTAACAACTTTATCAATTTTCCAATGACTCCCAACTCCTTGTTCCCTCCCTATGTGACTCTCCCTCTCTCTCTTGCTCTTCATTCTATGACAACCAACAACTTTTACATTTCTTCCGCTTTCACCCCCTTCTTCCCTCCCTTCACTCTCCCCCCTCTCTCTCCCTCTTCATTCTTTATGAAAGCATCCGCACAGTGGACACTAAGTCACTAACAACTTTTTCAATTTTTCAATGGCTCCCCCACTTCCAACCCCTTATTCCCTCCCACTGTGACTCTCCCACTATCTCTTGCTCTTCATTCTATGATAGCCAACAACTTTTACATTTCTTTCGCTTGCAATCCCTTCTTCCCTCCCTTCACTCTCCCCTTTCTCTCCCTCTTCATTCTTTAGGAAAACATCTGCACAATACACATTAAGTCACTAACAAATTTTTCAATCTCTCACTTTCAACCCCTTCTTCCTTCCTTATGTGACTCTCCCTTGCACAATCAACAACTTTTACATTTCTTGGATCATTTCTCCTTTTCAATAGTGGAATCAATGACGCGATGGTGATGCTAAATTGTAAGTGTTCATTCTCTATTTTTTTTTCTTTCATTTTTTTTCTCTCTTTCATTTCTTCACTTTTCATTTTTGTTCTTGTTACATACACAGTCACAACTTTTCAACCTCTGAGTCATTTTGCCTTCTTAGGGCAATCAATTGAACCCCCTTGGAGAAGGATAAAATGTAGATTGGTATGAGATAAAAATCAAATGTTATTTTCAGATATATTTTTGCATGGCCATGACCTTAAGGTTTTTAAACTTCTCTATAGTACTATGAAAAAAGGTTTGTTTTGCTGTATATTATACTTAGTGGTGCTATGGTGTTGAGGGACGGAGGCATATGTATACGGGCCCAGGGCCTTGGATTTTTGGGATCTTTTTAAATATATATAATATTTAATTTTATAAGAATTTGAAAAGGTAGTTATGAAAATAATAAATTATATAACAATCATTAAAATAGCATCCCATGCTTAGCACGGGTTACTACACTAGTAAAATAAAAATGAGCATTTTACAAGTATAAAAAAACATATTAAAACAAAAAAGAATGCTAATAGTCTTAAGAGTGTACATTCAATTTACAATCCCTAAGGTAGTTCGGACTCTATATGAACAAATGAACTAACTAGACAGTTGACCACGACAATGCTCGGGTTGATTTTATTTGGACTCCTAGAGTTGAAGATATTTCTCCTTTATTAGGACTATTTTACCATTTGTTCCCCTTTGATTGTTGAACTTGCTTACTCATAATTGTTGTCAATTTTTTTTGTGTTTGATGTTGAAAGGTCTAGTGTATATAGCTCCATGAAAATGTATAGTAATCATGTATTGTTATAGACTCGATAGTAATCATGTATTGTTTGACATTTGTAATCAATGTCAAAGTTAAGCAATCAATAGTTTGTGTTCATAGTAAACACCAACGTAACCTTCAAGCATTGGTTCAAATCTTTCCAACCTATGTGATGTCATGGCAAATTTGGTCGTTTGAAGTTTGCACAAATACTATTTTAGTGTGGGGATGCTAAAGTAAGGTTTCTTTATAATGATTTGTATTTATTATGAGTTGAGAAGGATAAGGAAACTTGTTTTTAAGAACATCACAATTATGTATTTTATTTGTGGAGCACAATAATTGATTATTCTTATAATTGTTTCTTTTTTTCATTCTTTGGTTAACAACAAGGTTTGGAGGACATATAAATAGATAAGATCATAATAAAAAAAAGTTATGGTGATGCATATGGAGACATTGATTTGAAAGAGGGCGAATATGAGCAATGTGCATCTAAAAACCCGAACTAGTGGAGGTTATCTAATTAAAATATAATTATAATGAATATTGTGAGGATAGAGAATTTTGGAGGTTATGTTACTTGGGCCTCGAGAGTTGTTGGTTTAATATATGTATTGTGTTAAATACATAAATCTACTGATGCAAAATATATATGATGTATTGATAATGGGTTCAATATATAAAGGCCAAATGATCTCTTTAGTCCTTTATTTTATTTATTTTGTTCACTTTGGTCATTTATCTTTTAAAAAAATCATTTTGGTCATTTATGTTTTAAAAAAGGTTAAAAAATAGTCATTTTATTAGTGTCAACTTAACATTGTTAATATAGTTTCTCTCGACAACTTGATACACTATAAGTACGACCTCATCTTCTGCTACTACCTCTACATTGTTAGTGAGGACCATTTCTCGATGCACCAATGCCTCTTTGTGCTCCTCATTGTTCACAAAGAGTTATTCATGCACGTGATATCGCATCTATAAACCTCAGTATAATGCAAACTCTCCATCCTCATAACCTATGATCTTGTTGGCTATGTCATTGGTGATACTCCATGCCCTACTACCATGATTCTGTCTGCTGATGATGCACCTGCAATCCATAGCCCTTCTCACGCTTTTTGGATTCAATAGGATAAACTACTCTACATAACCTTACTTGGCTCATGTGATGCAGAAGCTTGATCTATCATGGCTTTCATAGATACATCCTTTGATGTGATGACTTCTATTCAATGCACCTTCTCTAGTAGGTCGCGATCATGCATCATGCTCTTAAAGAGAGACTTGGCTCCATCACTAAAGGCACATCCTATGTGTCTAATTATCTTCAAACCATTCAATCGATCGTTGATGAGCTATTCTTGATTGGACACCCTCTTGATGACCTTGATATGGTCATTCATGCTCTTAATGGTTGGGACCAACATTTCAAATGTTCACTACATCTATTTGTACTAAGGACTCACCCATTCGCTTTAATGAACTCTATGATAAGTTGGTGAACTTCAAAACATATCTACAACGTGAAAAACGTCTCTCCTCTTCCTCGCCTATCACTACAAACTCGCTCGATAGCGACATCAAGGCCAAGGACGTGGTCGACATGACAATAACAACAACGCATCACACATTATTGACTCTAGTACTAAGAGAGATCTGTCTTCCAATATGATTATATATTAGTACTATGACAAACTTGACCATTTTGCCAAGAACTACTTCAAAATCAAAGGCTATTTGGGAAAACAACGAAACCCATCTACTAGTTGCTCAAGCAATGGTGCCTCCAAACCCATTTCCACCATCCTGGCTATTTGATTTTGGAGTGTCCCATCATATCACCAATGATATGAACAATTTGTCTATCAAGGGTGAATATAATGGCTTTGAAAATCTTTAGGTTGCGAATGGTAATCTTCTCCTTATTACACACATTGGTTCTACCACTATTCCAACCAATTTCTTTTCATTAGAACTTTCAAATATTTTTTGGGTTCCTAAAGTTACTCAAAATTTAATATTTATTTCTCAGTTGTGTCAGACTAATAAGATTTCAATTGAATTATTTCTTTGGCACTTTAAGGTGAAGGATCTACAAAGAGGGGAGATGCTTTTGTGAGGGTTGAATGAAGACAATGTGTATAGTTTCAAAACCACAATATCCAACTCACAAATGTCCTTCATCCAATCCAGTATCCCTTTCCAACTTTGGCACCAATGCCTTGGCCACCCAGCCTCCCCAAATTTCCTTCATGCACTTAAGAAAAATAATATTTCCTTTTTTGTTCTGTCAATAAATGTTTAGATTGTTTGTCCAATAAGAGACACAGGACTTGCTTGAAAGACTTTTTAGTTTTTGTTTTTAAAAACTATTTCTAAAACTATTTTTTAGAATAGTTTTCAAAAGGAGAAAATTTGTTTAGTATTTAAAAATTACTACCAGAGAAAATAAATTTAGAAGATGTGGGACTTGTGTGTGAGAAAGATATGAGAGTTATGTTAGAAAGATAAAAGGAAAGATGTAGGACTTGTGTGTAAAATTATTAGCAAAAAATGGTGGGATTCTATGAAAAGAAAAAATAAAAGATGTGGGACTTTATGAAAAGAGAAAAGAGAAGCAAAACACAAAAAAATTGTTTTGGTTTTCAGTTTTAAAAACTAAAATAGAAAACAGTTTTTAAAAATTGATTAACCAAATAAGTTTTATAGTTTTATAATTTTTAAAAACTAAAAACTGTTTTTAAAAATTGAAATCAAATAGGCCCACATACTGCCATTTTCTAAGTCTTTTATTTCTAGTAGTTATTTGTTAGAAATTGTGTACTCGGATGTATGGGGCCTGCCCTAGTTAATTCAATTGATAGTTTTCATTATTATGTCATATTTGTCGATCACTTTTCAAAATACTTTTGATTTTACCCATTGAAACTCAAATCCAACGTATCTATAATCTTTCCAATCTTCAAAAACTTGGTAAAAAATAATTTAATGTCAAAATTAGAACACTTTACTCTAATATATAATGGTGGTGAGTTCATCAAGCTTAGACCTTTTTTACAAAATCATGGTATCTCTTACTTGACCACCCACCTCATACCCTTGAACATAATGGACTAGCCAAATGCAAACACTGTCATTTAACTAAAATCATTCGATTCCTTCTCAACCATGTTTCCGTCCCTACCACCTTTTGGTCATTCGCTTTCCAAACAACAACCTATTTAATCAACCGCTTACCCACCTTTGGCCTTAACATGACCACCCCTCATCATGTGTTATTCAAAACACCACCAAACTAAAAACCTTTGACTGCCTATACTTCCTTTAGCTTAAGCCATACACAACCAACAAGCTCGAACCACGGTCTAAACCTTACTTGTTCCTTAGGTATAGTTTAACACAAAACGTCCATATTTGTTAAAATTTTAAAACTTTCAAAACCCATCACTCTAGGCATGTTCAATTCTTTGAAGATATAGATATATATCCAAACTCTACCACTTATCATTATCCCTCACAAACTCAATAACCTATCCCCAATTCGACCCAAGATACCACTCCTCTAACAACAATCCTACCCTCACACCCGACCTTATATACCCATCCTAAACCAACCGTCTCGTCCTCCTTTTTGTCATCTAGCCAAAACACATTCCCCCCACCATTGTGACACCTGTACATATTGAACCTCATACATAACCATTTACCGTTGCACCTCCTTCACCACCCCATGATTACCTATGGAAAAGATGGGATCTTCAAGCCTAAGAAAAAGTTTAAATATATTTTTAGTCTTTCAAATATAGGGTATTTCTATTTTAGTCCTCCAAATTAAAAGTTATTTTTTTAGTCATTTAAATATGATAAATGTTGTTTTTAGTCCTTTTGTCACACAAATGTCCAAACAAACTATATAGATTTTTCAATTTGTGGCTGTTTTTTACCTTTCAAAGTCAAATTGTGATGGTAAAAAACCACAACAAATTACAAAATCTATACTTTGTTTGAAAATTTGGGCAAAAAGAACTAAAAACAACATTTATCACATTTGAATGACTAAAAAAATCAAACATTTTTTTCAGAGACTAATAATAATAAACACCTTATTTAAAGGCCTAAAAACATATTTAATCCCACAAGAAATTGTTCTCTGTCACTAAGTATTTGTTGCCATCCCTTGAAGAACCCACATGTGTCATCAAGGTGCTACAATCCAATGAGTAGAAGCAAGCCATGTTTGATGAGTTCACAGCCCTCATGCACAATGGTACATGATCTCTAGTCCATGCTAAGCCCCATTGCAATGTTGTTGGGAACATGTGGGTGCTTCGACTAAAGAGAAACCTTGATGGCTCTATTTCTCACTACAAAGCACGATTGATGGCAAAAGAGTTCTATCAACGCCTAAGAATTGATTACCAAGACACATTCAATCTGTTGTCAAACCTCAAACCATTAAAATGGTCTTGTGCATTGCCCTCTTGAAAGGTTGGAATCTCACACAAATAGATGTAAACAATGCATTTTTGCATGACATTATCTCTAAAGATGTTTACATGTGCCAACCACATGGTTTACCCACCAAACCTTTCCGACGCATGTTTGCAAGCTCCACAAAGCTCTTTATGGTCTCAAGAAAACTCCACGAGCATGGTATCATGCACTAAAATTCTTTGTGGTAGCCTCTAGATTCTTCAATGCTCGGTTTGACCTTTCTTTATTTATATACAAGCAAGGTAATATTGTTGCTTACTTCCTAATGTATGTTGATGATTTCCTCCTCATAGGCAACAATCACAATTTTCAAAGGCAATTCAAGGTCCAACTTACTGCCAAATTCTCTCTAAAAGACCTTGGGAGCTTGAGGCACTTCCTTAGTGTACAACTCATCCTTACAACCAATGGAATCTTCCTATCTCAACAACATTACATTTGTGACATTTTGCAGAAAGGTACCATGGTTGATTCAAAACTAGTAGGGATGCCAATGTCTACCACATGCTCTCTTACCTCCGAAGAAGAAACGCCTTCTTACGATGCAATCTCTTTTCGCAACATCATTGGATCCATGTACTACCTATTCATCACTAAACTGGATGTTGCATTTGCTGTAGATAAACTATCACAGTACATGCAAGCTTTGACTATCATTCACATGCAGGCCCTCAAGTGCATCTTATGCTACCTCAAGCACTCTATCTCTCATGGCATGCATCTGGTTCAAACACCCAACCTTACCCTCACCGCCTTTTGTGATGCTGATTGGGGTGGTGACATAGTTGACCTCAAGTCCACTAGTGCCTACATTGTATATCTTGGTCCCAATGCCATCTCCTGGTCTTGCAACAAGCAATCCACAGTTGTATGATCATCAACAAAAGTCGAATACTGCATCGTTGGGTTCACCACTATTAAGCTCCTATGGCTACAACAACTCCTCATGGAGCTTGGGTTACCTCTTCCTCGACCACCCATCATCTTCATAGACAATGTCAACGCCACGTATTTATGCGCAAATCTGCTATTTCACTCACAGATGAAACATATAGCTATTGACTACCACTTTGTTTAGGATCTCATTGCCAAGAAGGAGCTACAAGTAGCTCATGTTCCCTCTAGCCATCAACTTGCTAACCAAGCCTTTGTCTTGACCACGACATGATTTCCTCACGTCCAAGATTGACGTTGTTGGATCCTCCTCCATCTTGTGAGGGCATATTGGTGATACTCCTAAAATATAGGATCATAACAACCACTTTAAATAAATAGCTTTCGTTCAATTCAAATGTAATGATTATATATAATAACATTTAAATTCTAGTTTATATATAATAACATTTAAATTCTAGTTTAGATAATAGCCTTTATTTCAAATATTCTAGATATAATTTGTTTTGCTTTATGGATGTCTGTAGCAGCTATATGTACCCCTTTACTGTGTACATGAAAGCTTGAGTTGAATAATAAACCTTACATTGATATTCTATACAGACTCTACTAGTTATCAACTTTACTCTCAAAAGACACACCCGACTTGTTGTGTAGAGGTTGCAGATAAAGTTGATGTGACAAGTACTAAAAAATTACTAATAGTGTATCAAAGAAAAATAAACATAATGATATTTTAGAATGAAATAGATATATATTTAATGCAAAATTGTTTTTCCCAATGACCATATTCAACGCACATATTTGTAATGTATATCAATAATTAAAAAAAATTATATTTTAATTAAGAAACATTTATATTTTAAAAATATTTTATAAAAATATTCATAAACAATATTTATCTGTTTCATCATGGGTCACCCACTCCAATAAATATAAAATAAATTATGTTATGACTCAACTATTATTATTATGTTATTTTTATATTTAAAGTAAAAATAAATGTTATTCTTTTTTTGCAATTTTGTTGTTTTTTTTAGTGAACTCTTTAACCGTGTCTATTTAAATAAACTTTTATAGAAACACTAAGACAATATGAAAAAAAAGTTTTTGCATAAATTCAAATTAATTTTTTCAATAATTAATCTTTTTTGAAGTTCTCTCATATCATTTTAATTAATACAAAGATTAATTTTACCTTTTAAAAAAACTCATTTAATATTTTCTTCTTATTTATTTTTGTTCTCTTGTAATTCCTTTTTTTAAAAAAGAAAACTTACCCAAATAGAGCATAATTTTCGTTTTCTCTCTTAAGCCCATACACCGTGTTCAGTTCATTTTTGTCGGTTCGCATTCAAAGCTTTAGCGCCAAAATTCAACTTCGGTTCCTCTCTGAAATTCCACGCTTTTCTCGTTACTCCAATTCCTCGTTCTTCATTCCAATTCCTCTTATATTTTACACTTTCAAATTCTATTTTCATCTTAAAATTTGAAATTCTTTTCTCGGAGACGCTCACTCAGTTCTCTCTCGCGCGGTGGTTCAGTGTCTTCTCGCGGTGGTTCAGAGCGTCTCTCATTTCTGCGATTTAGGTTTCGATTTTTCTTTCGCTAACTCGTGTTTCGTTTTTTTATTCAATTAATCTGCGTTTGATTAGTTCATTGTTTGGTTTCATTGATTTTGTTTACTTCCTTTTTTCAGTTCGCATTACAAGCTTTGGCGCCAAAATTGAACTTCGATTCCTCTCTGAAATTTCACGCATTCCTCGTTCTGCATTCCAATTCCTTTTAGGTACTGCGTTCTTTAACCACTTCCATTGTTCTCGCTGTTCCACGATATTTTTTTCTTCACGGAAAAGAAAGTTCTCGAAAATTTGGAATAGTTTAAATTTATTTGCGATATTTATAGAAAATTTTGAAAACAAAAAACATATGCTGAATTTCTGATGCGTTGCAAAAAGTCAAGGATTTGTATGTGTTTGAAATTCTGATTCTGGGATTTATCGTGTAACTGAATTTTTGTTGTTGTTACTACCAATATGATGCATAATTAATTAAGTTGTTGATGTGGTTGATTTTGCCCTAGGCTATTTAATCCTGTTTTGCTCCCTTTTCTTTCCTTTTTTTATATATTTTATGAACTTTATGGTAATGGATGAAAGATTTGGGAGATGTATATTCATTCGATTATTCACTGTTTTTTGTTTTTGCTTTATTTCCCCCCCCGCCCCCCTCACTTTTGATGCTGGAACACAAAAAAGCATTATGAAGTGCCTTTATTTTGCTAATTGCTTTGGATCTTCCTTGGTTTGACTGCAATTATATATGAGATGATAAAACTTTGTTGGAAGTTGAAGGTTCTGATTAGTAGATACTCAAGATAGTGATGTGTTGTGTTGTGATTAATTCAAAAAGAAAGTGACAAATTAGTTCAATGAGGAAAGAGAAAGTGAGAGCAGCAGTTAGGAATCAGATTCTCTGTGAGTGTGTGTGTGTGGGTTAGTGTGTGTTGAACAGAGGAAGCAGTTGGAGTTTAGTTTGTTAATAGGTAGGATTGTGAATTTGTTAGTTTATACAACTTAATAGTACTGTTAAGTTTTCAAGTATGTTTCTGAAATTTTATTGATTATCCTTTGTTGGTCAGATCTTTGTTAGACAAGCATCGGATAGTGATCTGAAATTATCATTGAAAATTTTTCTGCCTTGTAAGATTTCAAATATTTAATGTTTATTGATAAATAGTTTGCTATTTTCTGTTGTATAATGTATCAATGTTTATGTTGGCAATTGTTCATGAGGATTCATTCTCACTTAAAGTTGTCCCGTTGTTTAATGACACATTTTCCAAATATAATAACTCATCTACGGGTTTAATATTGACCAACTCAAAGTTCAACCTATTTCTGTATTCAACTTGTTATTTTTAAGGGAGAAACAGATAGCTTCTTTACTATTAGGATGATTTCAGTGATAATCATTTATTATGTTGAGGAAGGTTACGCTTGCTGCTTACGTACATATGCTAGCTCCTTTTCCTTTCTGTACCTTTGATTAATGCCTAGTCTTATTATTAATCCATGAAGAAAACTGATGTATGGTTTTGTCTTGCAGTTATTTCAATTCGACCCTTATTGTATGGTTAATATTGGACAGCTGAAATGAGATGCAATGCATGTTGGCGAGAAGTAGAAGGGCGGGCCGTTTCCACAACTTGTGGTCACCTATTATGTATCCTCATACAAAGACATTGAGTTCCTCTATTTTAATAGTATATGATCACCTTAGTTCATATCAAATTAGGTTGAATTTTCTTTACATTTTATCATTGAAGTGGTTAGTTAGTTTATATTTATGTGGTTTCCTTAACACAGTTAACAGGCACAGATGATGCCAATAAGATATTAAGCAATGATGGAGCATGTCCTATTTGTGATCAAGTCCTTTCGAAGAGGTATGGATATGATAGGGATCTGTTTGATTGAACACATGATTTCGTTATTCACCTGATATAATACTGATTATAATGGTCAGTTAATGGAACTAATCATCCCTCAGCAATCTGTACTTTACAGTAGTTGTGGTGATTCTTTTATTTATTCTAGATTGTATGTTGTCAAGGATTGTTTGGAAGCAATATATTCCCTCAACAATTAGTACCTATACTTGTGCTAAAATTTGATGCTTTGTCTTCATTTTTAAATTTTTGGTTGTCAATTTTTAGACCTCATTAATGACATGTTCTTGTCTAAGTTAAATGTTTCTCCTCTTGTCAGTCTCATGAAACCCGTGGATGTAAATCCCAATGATGAATGGGTCACTGTAAGTAAACATTCTCCTGTGCAATAATTACTACATAGTCCATACACCTAAGACTCTGAAATTTGACGTATTTCATGTTCTTACTCTTCCTTTTCTTTATTCTCACTAGCTTTGTCGCCAATTTGTGATGTCTTTTGTGCAGATGGCCATGGCAGGAGTTTCTCCTCAGATATGTATCCTTTATGTCCGTTGTGTAGAGGCAGAACTGCATAGAAATAGAAAACTAGGGTTATATGTTAATCCTTCTACACTATCTGGCTGTTTGATTATGGTAAATGAAGTGCATATTCTGAAATTTATTAAATTAAGAGGGTACATTAGACCTTATGTTTACCTGAGCAAATTTAGTGATGAAGAGTGCATATAGAAGTGTGATGTTCTACATAGGGCAAAAAGAACTGGAGATGCAGTTTAAGATGAACAAGATTGTTGCTCAATGCCGGCAGAAATGTGAGATGATGCAAGAGAAGTTTACTGAAAAGCTAGAGCAGGTACATACTGCTTACCAAAAGATGGGCAAGAAGTGCCAGATGATGCAACAGGAAATTGAGAGCTTAACCAAGGACAATCAAGAACTTCAGGACAAATTTGCTGAAAAATCCAGGTCAGTGTCGATCACATATCCGCTTATACAAGATTATATCTTGTTATTGATGCCTTAAATATATTTCAATTTCAGGCAGAAGAGAAAATTGGATGAAATGTATGACCAGCTGAGGAATGACTATGACTCAGTGAAGCGGTCTGCCATACAGCCTGCAAACAACTTTTATTCCAGAAATGAGCATGATTTGTTCTCAAACCCGCCTAACGTAATGGATGACAGAGAAATGGGCAGAAAAGGTAATCCTTTGCTTTCAACAGTCAGAGCCCAGACGATACTCTGCTTTTTTTTTTTACTGTCAATAGAAATTAGAAAGTGTTTTTTGTTATATATAAGTTTCAACTAACTTTAAAACCAAATAAAGTATCAATTATTTAGAGCGTGCTTCCCTTCATTCGCTTCGCGGGAGTCGCACAACACATAGGGTAAATAGAAAAAACTATGAAGAAAAAATAAAATTAATTTCTCTATAAATTAAAATTAACTTTTTCTATAGTTAATTTATAGAAGTTTTTTCTCATAATTTTTCTAAAAAAAAGTATGATTTTTACAAATTAATTATAAGAGAAATTAATTTTAATTTTTAAAAAATATATCATATTTTTTTCTCCTAAAAATTCTTATAAAGAAGTTTATCCAAACATACCCTTAAAACCAGATAATGAAAGCATTGACTGTATAATCTTGTCTCTGCTTAACTGTTTCCAAAAGTAGATTAACTTATTTGTTGCAGGTGGGCTGGTGTTCACTCCTGCCACTCCAGGACCAAGAGAGGATGTCTGGCCAGCAAGGCAGAATAGCAATAACTCGGGTCACTTCGATCTCTCCGTTGGCTCACCGGCGAAACAAACAGTCATTGCAGGGGATGCTGCTGGGATCAGAAGACCTGCTGCTCATCCTGTTTTTGGACCTGGTGCTGCTACTAATAACCCATCCATGACTTTGAGGAACTTGATACTGTCTCCAATAAAGCGCCCTCAGCTCTCGCGGAATCGCCCCCAACTATTCACGTGAGGAACAAATTCAACTCTGCTAATTTAACTCTGCTACATATATATCTGAATCTTGACATGATTTGGTGTTTCAGGTTGTAGGCACAAAGGAGGCTAAACCTTCTATAATACCAGTTAAGCCTTTTCTCGTTTGGTTCTACTTCTGGCTTTAGTTTCCTTTTTCTTTCTGTTTTTTGATCCCTTGGTTGTTTTCATTTGGCAGGGGAAAAAACGAATCTAAAGTCTGCACAAATCAATTTGTAATATGCTATGATATTTTAAACTTGTGTTTCTATTTCTGACCTTCCAACTCCTATAGATGAAGAGCTGCTAACATGAACAATTTATATATCATTTTCGTTCCCAATCTTCAAACTGTAGATAGATAATTCGTATTAAACGGTGATAGGAGAAAACTCAAAAATGAAATAGACAATTATTAATATGAACATTTTGAATTTTTAAAGTGTTATTTATTTCAGTGAAAAAACTTGAATGTCATATAATATTCATGATTATCAAACTCGGGAGTCTATGTAGACTAACTCAACTCGGAGAATCGACTCATAGACTCGTTAGAGTCTTTGTCTACTTCATATTAAAAAAATAATAAAATGTCTATAAATAACATATAAATTTAACATTTTAATATGATAATAAAACATAATTACTATTTATAATGCTTTATCATTATAACTATTTAATTTATTATATCACATACTATGCTTTATTTATTTTATTATCATTAGTATTAATCTTCTTTAATTACTTAATTATAGTACTATATGTTATGCCATCTTCAGTCAATGCCAAAGCCATGTTTTACTTAAAAACCAACGAAAAAAAGGAGTTGGGCTCAAATTAAGACCCATCATCTTCTTTAGATAGCAACCGCAGAATGAAACAAATAAGAAAATGTTAAAGAAGTGTTTTAGACACATAAGGTTGCAATGTCTTGCTTCGGCAAGCAGAACCATGTCTTCCTTCGACACAGTCGTGAAGCTTGTAAATCATCATGGTTTTCTGCAAGGTTTGATTTTGATGTTAGAGGCGAGGGTTTTTCGACTCAAACAATGTCGTTTTTAGCCAATATTCAAACCTATTCAAACTCGGTGACTCATGAACAAACTCACGAGTCTAAACGATTTTGTTCGAGTCCACTTGAGTTCACCCAAGTCTACCCAAAAATGATTCTGCACGCGAGTTGACTTGAAGAGGCAAGGTGGGTTCGTAAACTCGGACGATTCTATGAGTTGACTCGCGATTTTGAGAACCATGCATGTATTTGTTGTCGATCAATATTTGCGTTCAACATGCAAAGTTTGTTTCTAGTTATGAAAATTTATATTACACACGACAAGCAATGTTCATATATTATATTGAAATAGATAGTTATCATTGTTCTTCCCAATTTCTGGTATAGGAAATGGAAGGAAGAGAGATTAAAAGAAAAATAAACTTGTACAAAAAAAAAAGAAAAATAAATTAGGGTGTTATGTAAACCTAGATTTTTTTTTTTCGGATTATTTACTTTATTTAAAGAGACTCGTCCCCCTTTGGTATGAATCAAGTTCTAATTTGTTAGGAAATGTGTCTACATTAGTATTCTATGTTCGAATAGGATTTCAAAAAAAAAAAAAATGCATAAAGAATAAAAAAGTTAATAATAGTACAATAATATATTGTATTTTTTATTTGAAAAGTGTTTGCCCATAATTACTAAATATTAAAATAGAATTTTCAAAATTTGACCTAAAGTGTTAATACTTAGTACAAAATTATAACTGTAAATTTTAATTAATGATAAAATTTAATAATTTATATATTATGTATTATCATAGTTTTAAGAGTTATTTTTTTTATGCGTAAGAAATTTAAAGAAAGACTAAGGTGGTCTAATGTAGAAAGTGTCAAAGGCATCTACAACTAATTTACATAATAATTCCTGCAAACATGAGTCTAGAACTAAGAGGTTGTTGGAAGGAAAATTGTCAATCAAATTGAGTGAAAGCAGTGAGCTGGTTGAATATCTCCTAAAATAAGAGTCAAAGCACTCTTAGAATCAGTTTCACAAATAATGTTATGTATTCCCTCATGCCATACAATGCTAAACCCATTATAAATGGCTTGAAGTTCAGCATTGGTGATTGTTGTAGTTCTGTAGCTTCCGTTAAAACCCACTATCCAATTGCCATGCATTCCACGAACAACTCCACCAAACCCAGCTTTACTTGGATTTCCTAGAGGATTCCCATCCATATTTAGCTTAAAGGTTCCTTCAACTAGTGCATGCCAACGGACATGAGTAGGGGGAGGTTTCTTCTTACTTTGATGAAAGGTTCTCAGCACAGTTTCATGAAGGCTAAGAATTTGCGATACAAGCACAAAGTCAGGAATGACTTTATCTTGGAATATTTCTCCATTTCTTACTTTCTAGACCCACCAATAGGCTATAGCGAAAAGTGGTTCGTTACTATCTATTGCATGAGAACTTAGCCAGATGGAGTTATCATTAAGGCCATCGTCATTGTGGACCTTAAGATACAACATGTCTTATACCCTTTTTTGCTTTAGGGAAGTCTCTAAGTAAGTGAAGAATGGATTCTTCAGTGCCTCCACACATGAAACAAGAAGAGTTAATAGAAATATGGCGGTTAGTTTGAAATAGTTGTTGGAATACACTGATGAGTGTTTGATATTCTTTAGTAAGTGGAGTGACCACACCCAAGATCCATTCTTGCATGGGTAATAACAGGTATATGAACTTTAGTGAGCTAGTAGTACGCATATTTGGTGGAATACACCTCGTACGGAGACTCTCCCAACTCCACCCATCATCCTCCCATCGTCTTGCAACGAGATATTGGTATCTTTGAGATTGATAAAGTCCATCAAGCCATAAAGAATACCTTTTGAAGACCATCGATCAAACCATAGAGAGACTTTGCCTTGGCCAATTTGAAATTTATACTTGGAAGAAAGAATCTCAACGACTTTTCAAAGAGTACCACATGTATGCACTACCTGGATACTCTTTTGAAAATAACATTGATTCCCCATGGAGGTATTTGACACTAATCAACTAGGCCCATAACTTATTTGGATCATGAAGCATAGTCCAAATGTGTTTGCCTAGAAGGGTCGTGTTTGCTTCTCGCATGGTTCGAATGCCCAGGCCACCCTTATTCCTTGGTTGAGTTATAGTCTTCAACTTCACTCAATGATTATGAGATGAATTGCAAATAAAGAACTGAGTTACCTTGTTAATCTCATCATAGATTCCTTGAGGGAGCCATAGTTTCTGTATTGTGTAGATAGGAATAGATCCCAAGATAGATTTGGTAAGAGTTACTCGGCCTGCTCTACTAAGTAGTTTTTCCTTCTAGCCTACCAATGGTCATCTAACATGATCAACTAGAAAGGAGAAGTTAGAGTTTTTCACTCTTCTAGCTAGCAATGGGAAACCCAAGTAGTTTTTGATGTTTTGAGTGTTATAGAATCCAAGGATGCTTGTAAACTTGTCTGTGCTTCGCCTTTTGATGTTTTTGGACACTAGAAACCTTGATTTTTGGAGGTTAATCTTTAGGCTCGAGGATTGGCAAAAGGAGTCCAAAATTTTACGCACCCACATTTGAGAAGCTTTTGCAAAAGTGAAAATGAGGCAGTCATATGCAAAAAACAAATTAGAGATTCTTGGGCTATTTCTAGAAATCTTCACCAGCTTCCATGAAATAGTTGCCACCGCTTCATGGATGAGGAAGGATAGATTCTCCATGCACAAAAAAAACAAGTAAGGGTGAGAGGGGATCGCCTTGGCAGAGGCCTTACGTGGGGTGAAACTTTCAAAGATCTCATTGTTCCACCATAGTGATAGAGATGTTGAAGTGATGCAGTTCATGATTAGGGCTATCATGGTAGATGGAAACCCAAACTCAGACAAAGTTACATGAAGGAAATCCCAATTGACCCTGTCATAAGCTTTTTCAAAATCGATTTTGAGCATCATGTAGCCTAACTTTCCATTCTTTTTGTGCATGGACTGAACAATCTTTTGCGCCACTAGAGCATTGTCATAAGTTCCTTTACTAGGAATAAAGTTGTTATGGAAAGGAGACATAAGGTTATTAAGATGGGGTCTAATCCGTAGGACTAGAACTTTGGTAATAGCCTTTAACAACACATTACACATGTTGATTGGTCTAAACTCACGCAAACTATCTAGGTTATCAACCTTTGCAATGGGCACCACAAGGGTCTCAGCCAAGCAAAGGTTGATTATACCAAAGGCAAAGGCTTTAGTAATCATCTTCCACACATCTTGGCCAATTGTCTCCCAATAAATCTGGTAGAAAATTGGTTGAAACCAATTTAGTCCTGACGAATTATAAGGACCCATAAAAAAAGATAACATCTTTAACCTCCCTCATAGTCACGTGCTTCATGAGAGATTCAAATAAGGATTGACCAATAGTAGGAAAAGGAGATATGTTGAGGCCTCGAGGGTTGCTTGGTTTCTGATCCTGGAAGAGTTTCTTAAAGAAGTTGTTTACCTCTCATTTGAGAACTCCCTCTTCGAAAACCCATATAGCATCAATCTTTAGGCTCGTGATTTTATTCCTCCACCTTCTAATTATAGTATGGGTGTGAAAGAACTTGGTATTTTCATTACCAAATTTCACCCATTTCTCCCTAGACTTCTGGTACCACAACATATGTTCTTGAGCAAGCACATCATCAATTCCTTGATTCAGTTGATGAAGCTACTTGAATGGAGCTCAAAGATCACAATAATGGCTAATCACCCTTACCCTATCCATAGGAGTAAGCTTAATTAGTAGTCATCTCCATTTCTTGGTATAGAAAAAAAAATCAACAATTAATACACCAAACAACAATCACAGGTGGGCCAAACCTAAGATAGCATTAAGTGAAGAAGATGAAGCAATAAAATAGAAAATCAAACTTGTATAAATTCATAAGAAATTTACATGAGAATTAGGTGGCCTCTTCAAACCCTAACTAGAGGAGGTTAATTACACATGAAGATGGAGGGAGAATCCATGAAGGATGGGTACATGAGTGTGAAGAAGAAGAAGCAAAAATGGAATATGAAATGGAAGTGTTCTGGGCTCTAATCCTTATGTTTCTAAAAAAAATGGGAATAATATGACCTAATTTTGATCCCAATCACTTAAGAGTAGGGAATCCCACGTTTTTTTCTGCATAAGTCATGTCACACTGTTGAATACGTTACGTGAGTCCTTGTGTTCGATACTTGGTTTTTTACCACTTTTATTTACTTATGCCATTTTGGTACGCTTGCCGAAATCTCATCAAGCAAATTGGCACCACTGTTGGGGACTTATGTGTCTATGTTAAGCAATTATGCATTTTGTGTTTACTTTGACATATTTTAAATTGGCTTAATGTCACTTTTAGTCCATTAAGTTTTACATTTTTTTCATTTTGGTACATAATGTTTTAAAAATTTTAATTTGGTACTTTAGCATATGTTTTAGGTATATTTTAGTACATTTCGTTGAAAATGTTTGAAAGTTAACAAAGTTAGCTTTAACACGGTCGTGGTAAATATCAACACGACCGTGTTGATCTTGATTCTTTGTAACACGGCTGTGTTAATTTTTAACATGGCCGTGTTACTTTTTAACATTTCCATTGCATTATGCTTTTTTCCCTATCTTGTCACATGAAGTAGTGAATCTCTAGTTTCAGTGACTTAGTTGTAAACATCAGAAAAATTCAATTTCATTTTCCACAGTCTTCCCCCAACACACCAACAAAGCTTTCCACTTTTCTATTTTTATTAACAACTTTGTACAACTTGGAAATCAAAACAATTTTCTCCCCCAACAAGTTCCTTGTAGTTGTTGGTTCATCGAATTTTCTGTTGGTTTGGCCATAATAATTAGTAATGTGATATATATCTCAAATATAGTTGATTGTTATGCCAAAAGAAGAGAAGAATATTTGGTGAAGAAGGAACCTTATTGCTAGATGATGAGAGGAAAGGTTCTGATTCTTTGAATCGAAAATTCGATGAACCAAGTACCAATTAACTAGATGGTGAAGAAGGAATTGAATATTCAAGTACTTAATTAGTTTCATATTTGATATTCATCTTCTACATTTTAAGATGGGTTAGACCAAAGAGTACTAACTAAATTTTTATTTGTCAGATAAAAAGACACATCTATTCTCTGAAAGTTCAACACGGCCATGTTAAAAAATAACACGGTCGTGTTACAAGGAATTAGGATCAACACGACTTTGTTGATATTTAACACGGCCGTGTTAAAGCTAACTCTATTAACTTTCAAACAATTTCAGCAAAATATACCAAAATATGCCTAAAACATATGTTAAAGTACTAAATTGAAACTTTTAAAACATTATGTACCAAAATAATAATAAAAAAAGGTAGAACTTAATGGACTAAAAGTGACATTAAGCCTTTTAAATTCTATTATGTTTTTCAATTTTTGCAGATTTTTGTTATATGTAATTTTTCTGCTATCATTTTAATTTTTATGCTTCTTGTTTTTAACTTGGATTCTAGTGCGATTATTTTTTTATTAAAAGTAGATCCCAGAAAGGTACTATACTTCCTCTTGATCTCGAAATTGAGAAAACTTGCCATAAAAACAACGCAAAAAAAAAAAACAAGCAAAAGCTAGAAGCCAAGAAGAGCAAACAAAGAGTTTCTACTTCTACATCTCCTAAGTATCAGGCCAACCCTGACTACAACTCCTTTAGCTTCTCCTAAAGTTGTAGAAGAAACGGCCATGGATCTTGCTTATAATCTAGAGGACTATGACGCGTATGACATCCCAATTCATTTCTCTAGCATCGCTAGACCAGTGGTGCATGTAGTGAATGTCTCTTATCCAGGATCACTGATTCAGCTAATCCAGGCCAACAAATTCTATGGATTGGCCAATAAGGATCCATACAAGCATTTGACCACTTTCATGAAGATATGCAATATTGTGAAGCTTGCTCAAGTGCCGGATGAAGCAATTAGAATGAATCTATTCTTTTTTTCTTTGGATGAAGAGGCAAAAATATGGTTAAATTCCTTAAAAAAAAAAAAAAACAGTTTGTAGACATGGAAGGACATGGTGTCAAAATTTCTGGTGAAGTATTTCCCTCAGTCCAAGATCACTCAAGGGAAAATTGAAATTTCAACATTCAACTAGAGAGATGGTGAGACACTGAGTGAGGCTTGGGCCTTGTTGAGAAAAACTCCGACTCATGAGTGTAGTGAGCCTTTGTAGCTGAATATGTTTCTTGATGGTTTGAAGCCATAAACAAAGTTGTTGTTAGATGCCTTAGCTGGATTGAAGGGGTTCTACAAAATTCATCCTTGATGACTCCTAATTTCTGGAAAATAATACCACACGTGTACTCCCAAGTGGAAGAAACTAGTGAGGCATAGTTTGGATGAGAGATCCATGAGGCTTGGAACTGAAATGCCTTGTATCTACCACATCCAGATTTGAAGCAACTCACCAAGAACGAGTTACAATCAGACCTATGAGGAGGAAGTAGTTCGACAAAAGCATACGGGAACATAATGCATTAGTCGAGATTTGTAAGGAATCTATCTCATTTTTTTCAGATATGAGTTCCTATTGTGCGATTGAGGGAGTTAAATACTAGGGAGATTTCACCAATGGGCCTCGAGCACACCACACATGTGAACTAGATAGTAGATACCACACTTTAACTCAACCTTAAGGCTCATGTTTATGGGTCTTTCCCTCACTTATATGGTGTTCAACTTTCTCATTCTTATTTGATATGGGACTTTCTTCACACTTGTACTCAACAATCTCCCCCTCAAGTGTGAATCTCTTCCATATGATAGCTCCCCCTCAAGCGGAAGCCATGAGTATTCAATGATGGCCTCTAGAGTTGCATGCTATAGTACTTTGCATTGTGTTAACCTTTTGGCAAGGGTACCAAATTGTCAAGTAATACAACAGACAAAGTCTGAGGATTGTATCCACAGAGATTTACTGATATTAAACTATCAATCTAATATAACATCTAAGTGAAAATTAATTGATTTGATAAATGTAATATTTAGAATTAAAATACTTAATATAAAATATGCAAAAGATAGATTAGATTCAAAAATAAAACAAATGATTGTAATTATGGGGATTATGATCGAGATTCAAATCGTTGGGGGTTAATTTCACTAGACTTTCGATCAATGTAATTATAAGGGTTTCTCTACTCATATTCATACATTCCCTCACATGAAAAAGCCTAAGTTGCTTAACTTAACTCCTATTTCCTTATAAGTCAAGCTAAACCACTTGATCAATATGGAGGTTCATGAAAAGGCTAATAGACGCTACTTATGTCTAGTAATAGAATCTATTAGGAACCACTTTCAAATCGTAGTTTAAAAGCACTTTCCAATGAAAATTAAATCTATAACACATGCAATTATAGTAGGCCTAACCATAAAGCAAGAATTAAAAATAGAAAGAAGATCAAACAATGGAATCAAAGCTAAATAGCTAATGAGAATGAATTACATGAAAGTCGTCTAGTTCACCAAACTCTCAACAATGGGAAAATTAGCCCCTCAGATATGAGAGGCCTAAAATAAAAGTAAAAAGAGGTGTTTAGTTTATGGAAGTGACACTTTCTTGTTGAGCGAGCATATGCTCGCTTAGCGAATTCTTTAGCTTTTTAGAGGTCTTGTGCTCGTTGAGCGACTGATGGCTCGCTAACCAAGTTAGAAAAGTAATACTGCTTCAAACCATGCTTCCACCATTTCACAGCCACAAGACATGCTGCCTAGCCTCCATGTATGAACCCACCACCAAGAAGACTTTCGTTGCAAGGGATCCCCATGTCCATGTTCGGATTTATCCATCCATCTAAAGTGATATTGCCTCAAACCATGCTTCCACCATTCCACAGCCACGGGGCATGTTGCCTGCCCTCCATGTATTGACTCACCACCAAGAAGACTTTCGTTGTAAGGGATCCCCATGTCCATGTTTGGATTTATCCATCCATCTAAAGTGATTTTGCTTCAAACCATGCTTCCACCATTCCACAGCCACGAGGCATGTTGCCTGGCCTCCATGTATTGACCCACTGCCAAGAAAGACTTTTGTTGTAAGGGATCCCCATGTCCATGTTCGAATCTATCCATCCATCAAACTTATCTATGAAGGTCTAAGTTGAACCATCAGCTTTGATACCAATTGTTATGCGACTGGGGGGGTTAAACATTAGGGAGATTTCACCTATAAGCCTCGAACACACCACACAAGTGAACTAGATACCATACTTTAACCAAAAACCTTAAGACTCACGTTTATGGGTCTTTTCCTCACTTATATGGGGCTTAACTTTTCCATTCCTATCCGATGTGAGACTTCCTTCACACTTGTACTCAATAGTTCTAGTAGTTATGTGTCTCCTCCAAGTGTAACAACTACCAATAATGTCAAGATTCATTAAGTTGCAATTATCTAGGGTGCCTCAAAGAGAGACACTCGAGATGGAGAGAAAGAACCCTCATAGCTTTAGGGGGGGTAGTACTTCATTCATGCCCTCGATAACCGACTAGGCTCTTGTGATTAAGTCTTTTAAAGAAGAGAAATAATCCCAAATTGTCTGGTGGCTCAAGTGGACAGGAGAGGCATAAGTAGTAGAACAAGTCCAAGTCATGCTTCTTATGGTCATAGTGAAAGTAATGCATTGAGGGATTGAGTCAACCAAGTCGAAATGAATATCATCACGACATGTAAGAACTCATATACCTCCAGACCTACCATGAGCTTCTTGAAGGGAAACTGGTTTATAAACAATATCCATCCAATATTTTTTTGTTAAGAAAAGGGACACGTGTCTCATAAATACAAAAGATAAATGGGTACATTTGTTTCACAATATCCTTCAAGTGTCTCCAAGTGTTCTTATTAGAGGCACCTCTAACATTCAAAGAAATTATAGATACGTTATCAAAAGAATTCATGATTAACATAAAGCGGGGTGGTGTATGACCATGGGCTCGACTAGGAGGTCATGACAATGACACCACCATTGGCAGTAGGAGCTGCTAATTAGGGTGGGCCCACAACTTCAATAGTAGATTCCATAGGAGTAGAATCTTCATTCTCCAAAATCGCATAAGCACTGCTAGGGGCTCTTTGGATTGGCATGGTGCTTTTAGCCCTATCACTTGCTTCATAGATTTTGACGCCTTTGATAGCAATATAACTTATTTTCTTATTTCTTGTGTTGGATGGACCCACCGCTTTTGGCATTCTATAGCGTCTACCACTTAAGGATCGACAATTCATTCTCTTTCCTTGGATGCTTATTTTTTGGGACCCATTTAACACTCTTCGCTCCTCCATCATTAGTGAGGTGGGTCCCCACATTATTCTCTTCTTACATTGAACCACCATTCACTCACCATGTAATGGCTGTGACTGCTCGCATTTTGTTTATTTGACTTTTTTCTTTTTTCTTCATAAATAAATAAAAAAATTAGTAAAATCTTATTCAAATAATATTTACAATAACAAATACTTTAATCTTTCGATCATATGAGATATGTATGAAAAACAATAATAATTTTGATTTATTTCACATTTCTTTTGTTTTATAAATGAATAACAAATAACAGATATTTCAAACAAATTACTCAAAATAAAATTTTAAAAAAATTATTTAATCCCATGACGTGATAAAAAAAAGAAAAACTAGTTAATAGTAAATAGACATGTATGGCCGATAACAAAACCCTTTATTAACCAATAAAAAAATCCTCTTTGACATGACTAACCATACATGGTGAATACGGATTTGGCACCAATGTATTTTTTTTTTTTACATTATCATTTTGGTCCATATATTATTTATTTATTAATCAACAAACATTACTTTTGCACTTCCTTTCCTAAATTCAATTCTACACCTTAGGAAAAACATATAAAAATTCGTATTATTATGGCTTAATTATACACTTACTTTTATTTATTTATTCGTCGTGCTAAATTTAATCCACTTATTATTTGGATATTCAATTATATTTTTGATTTTTAAAAACTAACCAATTTGTCAAAAGTGCAATAGTTCAAGTACGTTTGTCAAGAAGTTGATCTATGTCAAAAGATTCAATATGCATAAATGAATATGGAGGATATGACACATTTTGTCTTGAAAAATTTCACAGTTGCATACACTAATAAGTTCATCACGGTCCTATGGTGTCCCTATAGAAGAAGAATTGAGAAACTATGGGGAGATGTTGAGAAACCAATCAAATTATCATTACAACATGCTTTACAACACGTTGAAGATTGGATTATTGCTCACAATAACCCAAACTTCGTTGAACGCCCCAGCCGCAACACAGGATGGACAAAACTTGCCTTTGGTTTCTTGAAGTGCAACCTAGATGCCGCAATATTTGCAGGCGAAAACAAATTTGGAGCTGCAGCATGCATCCGAAATGCTAGTGGTCATTTCGTAGCGGCAAAAAAAACTCGTGGAAATTAGGAAACGTAGCATCTCTAAAGGCCCAGTAGAACTATACCTGTCAAATATCATCATGTTGTGCAACAAAAATAACGAAGTCTTTCTAACTATAACATTCAGTTTGTAAATAGGCAAATTAATTTAATTGCTCACGACTTAACAAGGACATCTAGATTATTTATTTGTCAACACATCTTTTATTTTATTTCGACATACTCTATTATTCTCCGTAATTTAATATAAGTTTGCTTTCATTAAAAAGAAAAAAAAAAAAATAGTCCAAGTACGTCCAATTCAACAACATACTGCAAACACATTTCCGAACCCAACCAACCAAAACCAAAAAACAACCCAACCCGAAAACACAGAATCAACCAAACCCGAGATTGTGACCCACCCATTTTTATTTTCTCTCTTCTCTTTCACCAACACCCATTTTCGGAATCGGATCCAATCCAAGTCCAAACACGCATCTTCATCATAATCGGGTTCTCTCTCTCTATCCCCTTTACCCTTTCTCTCCAAACCCTATCATTTTCTGCCGGACCCTCCGATCGGACTCAACCACCACTCTCTCTCTCTCTAAGTAAGTCTCTCTCCGTCTCTCTTCAATTCAACTTTCTTGCTTTCCCCATTTCTCTTAACTCCCAATTGCGTTATTTGACACGGTTCAATTTGTTATCTAAATTGCAATTTTATTTTTTTTAATAAAACTTTGCTTTTATTTAGAGGGTCTTGTTCCTAATGGATGGCGAAATTGTGACAGTCCATGGTTTTTAAATTGCAGGAATGCCCCAATTTTGGCTTTTGTTTTATTTTATTCTCTTCAATTAACTGTGGCTTTGATGTATATTTAAGGTTTAAGTTAGTGTGAGTTAAGATATGCATAGATTCTGATCTATTCTCATGGTTCTTGCTATATTTTGCTGAGGAGTTTGCTAAGATTTAAGGTTACGTGCCTGTTTGGATATAATACTCCACTGGAAGGACTGTTAGGAGAAAAAAATATGATGAAGAAAATGAAATTAACTTATCAATTCTATATAGGATAAAATTGATTTCTCCGATAGCTAATTTGTAGAAGTTATCTCATATAGCTTCTCTGAAAGATGTAGGATTTTTACAAATTAGTTATGGGAGAAGCCAATTTTAGCTTATGGACAAGTTAATTTTATTTTTTTATTCGTATTTTTTTTTTCCTAGAAGTCTTTGTAGAGATATTTATCCATACAGGAGGCCCTGTATCTTTAATTTGAGTAGGGTTTTAAATTGCAGTTGTAATTGTGTTGTGGGCTCATGTAAGCCAATTTCAGCTCTGGTAGCTGCAATTGAGATTATTAAGCTGCATCATGTCATGCAGTTTGCAATTTAAAACCTTGCAGTATTAGGAACATAAGTGGTTCAGGATTTTAAGGTCTTGTGATCTTGCCTTCTGTATTTTGCAACAATTTGTGATCTTTGTCTAATTCATGGAAGAGTGAGGGTGAGCCTTGGTGCAGCAGTAAAGTTGCTGCCTTATGACATAGAGGTAAGTTCAAACCTAGAAACAGTTTGCTTGTAGGGCATGGTTATCAAACTCGCAAGTTAACTCGCTCACTCATCTGAGTTTACGAGTCAAGATGCAAGGCATGGGTTAACTTGGAGTCAAACTTGTATTTGAGCAGACTCGCGGCAGAATCGGACTGACTTGAGCAAACTCAGGCTGACTTGGGAGTTTGTGACTGAGTCGATGACTTGATGAGTTTTCTCATTCGATTTTGTTTTGCCCAAAACACACAACATTTGGGTTGTATTTTGTGTGTTTAGGATGTGCCTCCTTCAAACTTGCCCCCTGCTTCACGTTGAATCACTTCATTTTTCTCTCTATTGAAGGTTTTCGATCTCCCAACTACAAATTGAATTGCTTATCTTCCCACTCTCCATCGTGATTTGCTTCTTCGTCTGAATTGTGAATCCATTTTAAGAGGGACCATTTTTTTGTTTAGAAGAAGAGGGGAGATGGTGACGGCTGATGGACGAGAAGAGAAACAAATTAGGGTTGTTTTAGATATGTGGGTTTGGGCCTATACTGAAAATTGACCCACTCTTTATAAGTAAGTAGAAAATGTATAATTAGAATAAAATGTAGTAACTAAATAATAATATATCTAAATAAAGCATAATATATGATATGAAATATATTAAAAATAATAGTAATAAAAAATATAATAAGTTAAATAAAAGTAGTCATAAAAATTAAATAAAACATAATATATAATATAATTATCTAAATATATGGGTTGAAATGTTGAATTATTATATTATTTACAGGTATTTTAATATATTTTTTAGACGAAGTAAACTCTTATGAGTTTACAGGACTCCCATGAGTCTACGTAAACTCTCGAGTTTGATAACCTTGTATATATTTACCCTCCCCAAACCCCACTTTGGTGGGAGCCTTCTGTATTGAGTTGCCCTTTATTCAGAAGAGGGTGGGACTGGCTTCTGATTTTATTCTACCCAGTGATCCTTAAATGCTTTGCTAATCAACAAATTTTGAAGTTGTGATTAATTTTTTTTTTGTCATGCAATTTTTGGGGTGATGACTTATCATTTAGAGTTTTGTGCGACGTGCAGGGTGTTGATAATCTGAAGCCTATGCGATGGAAATATCAAATGATACAGGTACTAAGAAACCAAAAAGGCTGACATCTGTTGTCTGGAATCACTTTGAAAAGGTTAGAAAGGCAGACATCTGCTATGCTGTTTGTGTGCATTGCAACAAGAAACTTAGTGGATCAAGTAACAGTGGAACTACTCATCTGAGAAATCACTTGATGCGGTGTCTGAAAAGATCAAACTTTGACGTGTCTCAACTACTTGCAGCAAAGAGAAGGAAAAAAGATAATACCATCAGCCTAGCAAACATTGGTTTTGATGAAGGTCAGAGGAAAGAAGAATATATAAAGCCAACAACAGTCATCAAGTTTGAACCGGAGCATAAGAAAGATGAAATCATTAACTTCGGAAGTAGTAAATTTGATCAGGAAAGGAGTCAACTTGATCTTGCACGCATGATCATATTACATGGATACCCATTGAGCTTGGTTGAACAAGTGGGATTCAAGGTCTTTGTGAAGAACCTCCAGCCTCTCTTTGAGTTCACGCCAAACAGTGCTGTAGAGATATCTTGTATAGATATCTACAGGAGGGAGAAGGAGAAAGTGTATGAAATGATAAACAGACTACATGGTAGGATTAATCTGTCTATTGAAATGTGGTCTTCAACAGAAAATTCTTCATATTTGTGTCTTTCTGCTCATTATATTGATGAGGAATGGACATTAAAGAAGAAAATCCTGAACTTTGTCACACTTGATTCTTCTCATACTGAAGACTTACTTCCAGAAGTGATTATCAAATGTCTCAATGAATGGGATATTGACTGCAAGCTTTTTGCCTTGACACTTGATGATTGTTCCATTGATGATGACATCACTCTTAGAATCAAGGAGCGAGTTTCCGAGAAAAGGCCTTTTTTAAGTACTCGGCAATTACTTGACATACGCTCCGCAGCACATCTCATAAATTCCATTGCTCAAGATGCCATGGACGCATTACAAGAGGTGATACAAAAGATTCGAGAGAACATCAAATATATTAGAAGTTCACAAGCAGTGCAAGGAAAATTTAATGAAATTGCTCAACATGCTAGGATTAACACTCAAAAGCTCTTATTTCTTGATTTTCCACCTCAGTGGAAGTCTACGTATCACATGCTTGAAACTGTGCTAGAATACAGGAGTGCCTTTTCTCTCTTCCAAGGGCATGATCCTTCCTATTCATCGACTCTAACTGATGAAGAGTGGGAATGGGCTAGTTCTGTTGCTGGCTACTTAAAACTTTTAGTTGAAATTACGAATGTATTTTCAGGCAACAAATTTCCTACAGCAAATATATACTTCCCTGAGATTTGTGATGTCCATATTCAATTAATTGACTGGTGTAGAAGTTCAGATAATTTTCTTAGTCCCATGGCTTTGAAGATGAAATCCAAATTTGACAGGTACTGGAGCAAGTGCAGTTTAGCGTTAGCTGTAGCTGCAGTCCTAGATCCCAGGTTTAAAATGAAGTTGGTTGAGTACTACTACTCCCTAATTTATGGCAGCACTGCTCTGGAGCGTATCAAGGAAGTTTCTGATGGTATCAAAGAACTTTTTAATGCGTATTCTATCTGTTCAACTATGATTGATCAAGGCTCAGCATTGCCTGGAAACAGTTTACCTAGTACTAGTTGTAGTTCCAGAGATAGGCTAAAAGGCTTTGACAGATTCCTTCATGAGACATCACAGAGTCAGTCTATGATATCAGACTTAGACAAGTACTTAGAGGAACCAATCTTTCCTCGCAATTCTGATTTTAACATATTGAACTGGTGGAAAGTCCACATGCCGAGGTACCCAATTTTGTCTATGATGGCATGCGATGTTCTTGGGACTCCAATGTCAACTTTGGCACCAGAATTGGCATTTAGCACTGGTGGCAGAGTGCTAGATTCTTCTCGTAGTTCACTAAACCCGGACACACGAGAGGCTTTGATATGCACCCAAGATTGGCTCCGAAATGAATCAGGAGGTATGTACTTATTATCTTCTGCCTTTTTCCACCCATAAATAATGTTGATTGATTGCTTTTTCTGATGCATTATTTTTACTCTTAACTCTTATCAGATCTAAATCCATCCCCAATCCATTGTGCTCTACCTCTTATCATTGAATGAAGTTAATTTTTTCAAGGTTTGCTTCGGTAACATATGCTTCAATATCCATTTTTGAACATTTTGCTGTCTACTTATTTATGGTCTGTGCTTGTGTTCCAAGATTGATGGATCGGTTACCACTTCATGACCAATCTTAATCATTTTGTTTTATAATGCCAGGTCTCATTGAAGAAGCATCTTTGAAGTGTTCTAGCTTGCAAATATTTTGTGAAGATGCATTGTATATTCTTATAGGACAACAATGTAGATTTTTATATTGATAGATCTCTTTTCCATTAGATGTTTTTATTGGACTAGCACATGGCTGAATCTGATTTTGTATAGAGGGTTGCATGCCCTTGATATCAAAATCGCTCCTTGCCTGAAAAGTATTTTTTTTTCCTTTTGTTTCACTGTTCATACAATAAGGTTGCGCAGAATGAATGATCTTAACGAATAAATATCTTCAATAGTGGTATGGTTTTAACCTCTATCAAGTGAAGATTTTATGTGCTTGTTTTATAATAAAACTTGGATCATATTCTTTGTCATCAAGTTTCCATATCAAACAATGACATATATGTTTTTTTTTTTTTTTTTTCTAATACTATTAAATAGCTTACATGCACATAATATGTTTTGGAATTTTATAAAAATGTCCACTTGGTTGTTTTCAAGATTTGATAACAAAAGAGTTAAACTATGTTTCTCGTCCTATTAAAATTGGAAAGTGTAGTTTTTGACCCTTCAATTTTTTGTACTTTTTAAGTCATCCTAAAATTGAAATATACTATGTTTTGGCTTGAAACTAGGCTTGGTTGATTCTCATATCTCTGTGGCTAACCTAACAATAGGAAGCCGACACGTGTCATTTGGATCTCTTCTTCCTCTACCCCTTTTCTTCTTACCTTCTGTGGCCTTGTTGGTTCTCTGTTCGTCAAGCAAATATGACTTTCAACTCAATGGCTTAAACAAACTTATTGTTAAAGTTTGATTGTTACTAGATCAAACACTAATTAGAGGCAATCAAGATTTTATTGTTAGCCGAAACATTTTTAATGCGATTGTAAAGTTTCTTGAGAAACAATAAATTTTCAAGCGATTGCACCTAGGGATGGTAATATGGACCCAGACTCTATATGAACCTACAAAAATACACATACGTGGGTAGAATAATAACTCGTATATTTGGAGATGGGGATGGGGCGAGTATTTACCCGCAAAATCTCACGGGGATGGGTGCGAGTACGGGTACTATAGTACCCACCCTCCCCCGCCCTGCACCTTATGTATATACATATTAATTAATATATTATAATTTTATTATTTAAATTATTCAATTAAAATTATTTAATTATCTATTTATTCTTTTAATTATTCTTTTTATATGTTAATTTTGATATTCTATTATGATTTAATTTTTATTTGTATTAGTAGTTCAAGAAACTATGGAAATAAGCATTTGCAAAATATGAAGAAATTAATTTGGATGATGAAGTTAAAATATTATATCTATTTGTGTTTTATTTTTAATATATAATTATAAACTAATTAGTTTTAAAAATATATTAGTTTTTCCCGTTTAATTAGAGTTTTTGTTTAGATTTATGTTGAATGATTATTTTTGTAATGTTATTTATTTATATAAATCAATATTCGTTTGATTTTAATATTATACAAGGGTGTATTGGATTAGGATTTTAAAAGACTTTTTTGGCATAAAAAAGTCTTAAGATTTTTAAGATTTTGTAGGAAATTAAAAACTCTTAAGATTTTTTTAAGAAGACTTTTGTGATTAGGATTTTATAATTTGGATTTAATGGATTTAGAATATAGGATTTGAAAGGATTTCACATATTTATAAAATAAGATTTGAAAAGACTTTATGGATTTCTAGAAGAAAAAAACATTCAAAACTACTAAACACAAGCCAATAAGAGTGCACTTGGAAATATTATTGAACACAAACTAATCACAAATTATTATAAGCTGAACCATCTCACTTACTAATAATGTACATGAATTTAAAATCAAAGTTACAAGCCATTAATGCATTTTGAGATATATTTTTCATAAATTTTCATAAAGTAATAGTGAAAAATAATAAAAAAATATTAGTCAAAAATACAAAATGTTTCATTTAACTCATAAAATCAATAATGTCATCAAAATATAAATCAAATAATTCAACAAAAAATACATGATGATCAAAACATTAATCATCTGCCTAACTTGAAGAATATCCAAAGTTGTCTATGTTTTATAGCATCCCAAACATTGCTCTTTATTTCCTATGTTAAACATTCTCAACTACAAAACCATAGTCAATTCAAATACAAACTTGCAAGAAACTAAACATTGAGAACATAAACTTCCATTTTCAATGATGCACAAGAGAAAGCATGATAACATTGGTGTCACTGTTGGATAAAAATGACTTCATTTTGTCAAAATTGTAGGGTCATGAAAGAGAAAGGAAGAGTCATGCTCAACCTCTGCCACAATGTCTCATTGAAAGCAACCTTCCACTATTCAAATTAGTATTGAATTCAACAAACTCATTAAAATTGAGGGGAAAAAAAAGCAAACCTAAGAAGCATAAGGCGATTGTGTATGAAGGTCAAGCTAGTGGTCATGTCGCGAAGGAAGGAGTGCAATAGATCTCTAACAACAGAAAAATGAGGACCACTCGGGCTAGGGGGAGATGTGAAGGGAAAAGGAGAGGGAGGAACCTCATCATTGGGAGGCTTTGAGTTTGAGTGGGATAGGAGAGAGAATAGGTCAAGTTGTCAAAACGAGCCAAAATCCACGGGCTAGGCTAGCCCACCACGAGTTCTGTTTGGGTTGGGTTGGGTTGGAAAAAAATAGAGATTTTTAGTGGGTTCCAAAAATGGACCTAACCCACCTATGAGTCAGTCCATTAAGGGCTAACTCGCAGTGAGCTGGGCTGACTTGCAAATAAGCCAAGTCTCATATGCCACTTTAGCCTTCAGCCCACTTTTATCTTACCCTAGTTCTACTCTACATCACTCACGTGCCATCACCCTAAGACCTCTTTGTCACTGTTGTGCCTTGCCTTGCCTTGCCCTTGCTCCTCACATCGCACCTTGCCATTGTGTGCATCTTATTATCGTTGTTGCCCTAACACTACACCCATGCAGTCTTGCCGCCCATCTCTTGTACTTTGCGGATCCATTTGGCCAAAGTAGTTTGTGCTTATTGGAGAAAAGTCTTGCAGTAATAGAGTTTATGCTTCTCCATGTTTTGGAGGCAATGATGGTTGTGGTGAAGACTAAAAAAGGCCTATAGAAACAACCTTTTGGGTATATTCATCTTTGTTCAAGTGATAAAAAATAAAGATTTTTTGTATTTAAATTGTAGGTGGATCAATATGTCAGCTTGTATAACCCATTAGCATGTGGCGGACTAGTTCGAACTAGTGTTTTACTTAGTGATGATTTAATAGATGGACTTAGGGATTATTAACTATTACATACTTTAAGATTTATTTAATTCTAATAATTAATACTAAGAGCCTACTTAATGATTATTGCAAACTTTAAGATTTATTTAAGTGTGATAATTAATACTAAGAGCCTACTTGGTGATTGTCTTACTTCACACCTAATGACTTTTCATTTAAAATTCCCCAAATAGTCATGTCACACCTCCTTGATATTCACAGTTCTTTGTTTCACATTTATTTGGTGATGTTCACTTATTAAGTATGTCCAAAGAAGCAAGTAGCAATAATTATTATTTGCCTCTCATTCATTTCAGTTGCTTTTTCGACACTTCTGAATAACTCCAAAACCAGGTATTGTTCATTAATTCATCATCTTCTTTCCATCACTGTCATTCTTCAAGTCTTTAGTTTTTCCATGAACAACATAAGTTTTTCTTTCTTTGTTTGTCTCATACCTGGTTGAGTGGTTGTTTAGAGAAAAATTGCATTTCAAGGTTTAAACTATATTTTAGTTACATTTTATACATTTTAAGGTTGTTGATTTGCTTTTGTTTATGTTTGTGACTAAAACATTATGTACAAAAATATAACTAAAACATAAATTAAAATACCAAAATAAAACTTTTAAAACATTATATATCAAAATGTAAAAAATGTAAAACTTAATGGACTAAAAGTGACCTTAAGTCTTTCAATTTTATACCCAAAATGAGATTTTTATGAACACAATTTCGTAGTTGGTTTCTATTTACATTTATATGTTACTATTTGCCTAGTGATTTTAGTTCTTTAAAGAATCTATCAATTAAAAGTTGTCAAACCCCAAACAAAAAGTTTATACTTTTATTAATCTATGTTGTTTGAATGCTTTATGCATTGTTATTTTAGTTACAATGGTCAACCAGATACATAACCTTAAACTAAATATGTTTTTAAAAGTAAAGTTACTATGATACATTTTATGGTCCATATTTGATCCATGCTTACATTTGACATTATTTATTTATTTATTCCTTATCGTTAATTTTTTTTGACAAGTACTGATTTTTAAATATTTTATATACATTTTTATAACCAATTATTGTAATCCCTTACAATATTTTACTCCTAGTTAGAATGTTTCTTACATTTAGTTGTGTTCTACATCTGTATGTTTCATATTTTTCAGTGTATGTTTTTATTGATCTTACTTAATCCATTAGCATTCATAGTTATAGTCAAATAAAAATCTTTAATTTTGGTTCCACTTTATTTGTTGCCATTCATAGTTATAGTATGAGTATATTTTAAGTTTTCATTTTTGTAGACCTACCCACAACAAAATTGATTTTTTTTTGGTCTTGAATAACCAAGATACCTCTCCCATTTCACCCATGCTTTAGATCCAAAAAGGGTAATTAAATTTTGTTTTGTTTTTCATTTTATTTTTTTTTGACAAAAACAACATCATTTGTTTTGTTCACATTGCTGTGCTTTTGATTTAAGGATTATTTGTAAATTAACAAGTTCTTTTATGAGCACTAGAAAGAACAAATGAGTTTAGAATACTATGGGATCATTGACCTCAAAGAGAACATGTTCAGTATTAACTTGTTGTAGGATGGTTCAACCATGGGTTGAAGAATATCACAACTTTTTACAGGTTGACAATTCCTTATAAAAATAAAATGTTATAGTGGTAGGAACACCTTCAACATGTGTATTTATACTCAAAATGATAAGGAAATTTAGTATCCGAACTTACTTGAGCTTGCTGGTAATCCATAAACATTTGATTAGTATAAAATTATTGTATTTAATAATGATGTGAATGTACAATAAGTAAATGGTTTCATGTATTTTTTATGTAGGTTGGATATAGATGGTGAACCTTCAAATCTGCACAGCCTAATTTCAATCTCCATAGAGAAATTGAGAATATTATTTGGAGATCAAGCTTACTTAAAGGGAGCAACCAGAACCATACCTCTTGTGCGAATGATTCATTTTAATTATTGCACTTTAGTGTGTGAATTTTTTAAGAAAAACTATAATTTTTATCTTTAACAATTTTTTTTTGCAATATATTAACAAAGAGTATGCGACTGCATGGGGTGTAAGAAACCATAAATACTTATTTCTCAAGGATGAAAATGGACAACCGTTCATTTGTGATTTTTTGAAGCATAATAAATATCAACAATCTAGATATATTCTATTGGTACGTTGCACATGGATGGGGTAAGTTGATTAAGAGGAAGGGATTTAGAAAGAAAAGCTTGATGTTGTAAAACCTTATTTTGGATCCATGATGACAAGGAGACTATTATGTTGTTTTTATTTTTTGGATTTAAACCAACGACCAATGTTTTTTCTTATGGTTGTATGTCAAAACAATCCATAATATTTAAATTTGATGTATGCAAATTTTATTTAGGTATGAGCATTTTTTTTTTCTAGTGATTGTTTTGTGTAATTTAGACTTTTAAGGACAATGTTGATGGTACACTACATCTATAGAAAAATGTATTTGAAGGTAGGAATAGAAAAATGGTTTTAAACATTAGCAATGTAGCTTATTTGGTTTCTCAATATATGACTTGGATGTAGTGGATAGAAAAATTGTTTTAAACTTTTAAGTATTATTCAACTAATTAATATTTTCTTTTTCTTTTAAAAGGAAATGATTAAGGGAAAGGCAAAACATAGCAATTATATACAAAATGTCACTAGAGGTTTATGGAAGTATCCAATCTTCATGCTGTGTGCCTCATACAAGGTATGATTTGTTTTGGACTATATTGCTTGAATAAGCTACCTACTTGATTGCATCCCCTAAGCCACCTTCCTTTGAACTAATTTGTCTTTAACATGCTTTGATAATTCAAGGGAAAACTCCCTTGTTTATCTATTTCTTATTTACCATGAGACAGTTGGGTATGCATTTCAATTCTTATATATCACTTAAGCTAATTTCAAAAATTAAATTTGAAAAATCTGTGGTATTTTTTAATTTCATTTACTTGATGAGAAAATGCTAAAGATAGTAAGGTGCTTAAGAAGTAGTACATTTGTGAAGTGATTTTTCTAATCAAATACATTACAATACAAAAGAAAAAATATTTGTTGCAATTCTAATTTTGATATGAAGGGTGCATGTTGAAACGAAACATTAAGATATCAATGTAATCATTAAGATATCAACAAATTATAATTGTTTGAGTTTGGACTTAAAGAAATTGTGGTTGGTAAATTTGTAATTAACATAATAATTGTTGTTTTTACCAAAAATTAAATGATAATTTTTTAAACAAATTGCTCACTAGGTGCATGCTCTTCTTTCTACTTTCTCTCTGACTTGTAGATTTATCAAGAAAGCTTATTTTTTAAAAGTAAAAATATAAAAATAGTGTGCATCATGATGGTAATTATGTTGTTTCGTACACTACAAAAAAATTGTTTTTTTGTGGTGGTTAATGCATGGCTTTACCAACAGTTAAAATCTTCCATCTGTTACAAAACCAATTGATTGTTCACTATTTTTCAAAAACATCAACAACAAAAATGCAAAAACGTGGTTCAATTAGACAAGAAAAATTATAAAGCTTAAATACAAGTCAAGCACGCAAATTTATGTTACTAATAGAAGAAAAAAAAAAAGAAAAAAAAATCAGCTAATGACATTGTTTACTTCAATAATGTTCAAAAGGCTAAAAATTACATTAGAATAGAATTTGGTCACCCATGATTTAGTTCACCCAAATATGAACAAAACACAATCTCAAAATAATATTTAAAGCTTCTCATTAGTAATTAAAATAAAAAAAAGAACTACATAATATCCCATAGTCAAAATATAAAAAACAAAAACTACTCAATACTCATTTCTAACTTCTAAATATCATATTTTGTTCTTTCCTTCATACTTTATACATAAGTTCTTCTTTCTCAACATTAGGAAGAGAAGAAAGAGCAATAACAAACATTCAAGATAGAGATATGACTCTTTCTAAAATAAGTAAGTAATTTCAATAATTTGTGAATTTCACAAACACATACATAATTTGTTAGTTATGTATGTATGTACACATGCATAAGGGGTCACATAACTTGCTCATTCTTTAATAAATGTGCAAAAGACCTGTTATGTTTTGCATCATCGCCATTGCAAATATATCAGGCTGCACACAAGTTGAAATTTGCATTTGTCAATTTCAAAAAGTTATGTACTCTCATATGAATTCAAATCTATGAAAATAATATCATATAAACAAATTCAAATGTCTGAAAATAATATCACAAAGTCTTCTAAGGTTGTTATTGCCGACCATCAAAACTTTGTTGTTGTTGTTGACCACAAGAAAAAAAAAAACAAGAATGATTTATTATTTCCACAAATACATTAAAACATTTATAACAAACCATGTGATATGCTAAAAAAAAAAAACTTTCAATAACATCAAGAAGTCCAAGAGGTACTAGCATTGATGAATTAGTAAGGACTTGAGCAAGCAATGTTGCCATTGTCTAGGTATGATGTTAAGAGAAAATTATCAAACACTCATGATTTAAGTATGATATTAACAGAAAATTCAAGGAATTAAATAATTACAAAATACATACAAAAAAATAATTACTTACATAAACAATCCCTTGACAACTCCTATTAATCAACTTAGTCAAATTCAACATGCATATCAGGTTTAAACAATTGTGTTTTATAGATGTCATTTGACAAAAATGAGGTTGATTGTTGTTGATGAAGTTCACTTTCATAAGTTGTCATTGTAGCATCCCCACCCACGTCAAACAAGTCTCTTGGTTTTAAATGAACAAGGGTACACCATCCTTCATCATTGTCCTCCACATAATACATCAATTGAGCTTGAGAAGCTTGAATATATGGTTCATCATCTTCCATTGCATCAATATGAATCAAATTAGAAAAATTGATTAATGTGAACCCCAATGCATCATTTCTAATGCATCTAGGATATGTAGTATTAGATCATTGACATTTAAACAAAGTCATTGTAAATCGGCCATAGTAGTTTAATTCAATAATGTCAATCAACTTCCCATAATATGCCACTAAACCTTCTATTGGCCTATTGTCACTTGTACTTGCATAGCTTTTAGTTCCAAAGTTACAGAACACACCATTATTTTGAGTTTTATCTGTTGCTCACTTTGTAAGGTTCGAAATTTATATCTATTAACATTATAAGTAGTAAACTGTATGACTTGTTGAAGTGGGCCTTGTGCAAGGGCATGGATATCTTGAGAATGTTCTCCAATATTATCATTTATAATCTATTTGAAAGAAAATATAAATTTAATAATAACTCATAGTAACACTTTGAAAGTAAAAGATATTTCTTCTACTCACCCGACATCGAAACCATTCCACAATTCCTCAATGAACTTCCTTATATATATATGGTGATGTGAGTAACAATTTAGATTATAGATTAAGTAAGTTGTTTAAGTAAGAGTTACTTAATGAAGTGTTGTACTTCTTTATAATTAACCAACACGTGTCGATGTGCTTGAAGCAATTTTGTAGGTGTCAAAGTAAAATAAGTTGACCCTTTAATAGGTTTCTCTACATTAGGGAATAGAGATGATGAAGACTCAAATGGAACATCGTTAACACGATCTTGTCGATTGAATCTTTTCTCAATTTGATTACCCAAGTATCTTGAGCAAAACATTAACATCTCTTCAGAAAGCCAACCTTTAACTATCGAGCCTTCAAGTTGTGCTCTATTATGCACATAAGACTTCAATTTTCCCAAAAACCTATAATTTTAAAAATTCAATATATTGGTCCCTAAATCAGAAATAAATGGACATTTTTGAAGCATCAAAGTTTAGAAATGGTCATACCTTTCTATTGGATACATCCATCTATAATGTACTTGTCCTCCAAATTTTTTTTTTCACTAAAATCTTAGTCTAGTAGTAGGATGATGGATTAGACATCCCAACCAGGTTGACACCCCTGAAACCAAGATCCAACTACTAGTTGTATATATAAATGAATAAAAATAAAAAGAACAAGAAAAAGAGAGTCAAGTTACAATGGGGGGCCAAACCAAAACCCATTTGAAGAAACCTAGCTAAATCTATAATGAGGAAACCATAACGGTCATGAAAAGCTAAAGCTCCTAACAAACTAGGGTGGTATGTATACCAAGTGAAATCTAATCTATGTACATGGCGAATTTGGCCAAAGAATCTGCACAATAATTGCCTTCCCTATGTATATGTGTTACATGAAAATTAAGGTATTTGCAAATAGAAAGTGTTTTGTTCCATCTTCTCCTAAGAATCCAAGGGATCATTCTCGGGTTGGTGAAGGCCTAAATTGTAAGTAAAGAATCACATTCTAGCCATAAATTATGCCATTTGCTCTCAACTATAATTTCAATTACCTTCATGGCTGCATGAAGTTCAGCATGAAAAGCATTGAAGATACCAATGAACTCTGTAAACTCGCCTCTAAAATAGCCAAAGTTATTTCCAAAGATAACACTCGAGGCTGCATAACCAGGAGCACCCAATGTAGCCCCATCTGTGTTACATTTGATGAATCCAAAAATAGGTGGAAGCCAATAGATTGTGTGGATCTTTGGTGAGCAAGGGGGCCACATGCTGATGCCAAAATGCTTTATAAAAGTAAATTCATTGATAGAATTTAAGGCTTGCGCTGTAGACAATCATCTAGATAAGGAGACATGAGAAATAAGCATGTGAATGACCTACTGCGAGGGTGGAGGTTTGAGGTTCTTAAATTTGCAACTATTCCTGCATTCTAGATTAACCAAAATAGCTAAGTCACGACTGAAAGCAATACATCCCTTACCTATGTGTTAGAACCAAGACATTTGATGATGTCTGACCCCCTAATACCTTGATAAGTTTTGATGATAACAAATGTGATAATATTTGATCAACTAATGATTTCAGACTAAGTGATTTTAGGAAATAAAGTGAGAACAGACAATGTTATAATCACTTTAACTCTCACTTTCGTCTTAACTGTCTGATAATTGATAATGATTAAATCACGTATTATAATTGCTTCTAATCAGACTGAAATAAAGCTCTCAAAAAGATCATGAATGTTTTGGAAGGACTCATGCAAAGTCTAAGACCATACCATACAATAGTCTCAGACAAACTATGTGAAGTCTAGGACCAAACTATGCATATGTACTGGACCAGACCATGTATGGAACACAGTCAGACATCGCATAGTCAAGCCAGATGATGTTTAATGCTAAGCTAGACAATGTCTGAATCTAGACCAGACATGTCCTTCATTCCAGAATGTGTCTGTTAAGCCAGATGCAGTCTGTGCACGAACAGACCATACTTAATCAAGATCTGACTATGTCTGTTAAGCCCGGACGTTGTTTGTGCAAGAACAGGATATAGTCTGTCATATGTGTTGAGGAATATGTGTTTTATAATTAATTCCTTACACAAATAAAGACACTTCTGTTATAGAAAGAAAGGGAGATATTCTTTGATCTTACTTTCTTTTATTCCTCATATTGCTTGCTTGTCTCAAATTACGTGAAGTGTGTAGGTATAGTCAAAGGACTAATCAGCATTGGGATGCACACCTTAAGCTAAAAGCCAATTGTGATATAAACAAATCTTGCTCTTGTCACATCAAACACAGTCAAAGCTACCTCAATACTCTCTTGTGAGACAACAGAAACAAGCCTTCTCCAACGTTCAAATCTATAAAGCTCACTATATAAGGAAACTTCCATGCAATGAGAAGATGATGATGAACAATAACAAACTCATTTAAAAAAAATTTGTACAGCAAGCAAAGCACTTGAGAAAAACCCAGTGAGAGACACGAGCTGAGAGAGAAAGAGAATACCCATCCTCTACAAGCTCACATAGATTCAACATTTGTTCTTATCCTCTCTTTGAGAATTATTTGAATCTTATACATATTTGTAGAGAAAGCCAGGAGTCTCTTAATGATAAAAGAATACTTGGGAAGTATAATCTCAGGGGGAGATTCATACTTGTAACCAGAAGTGGTTTAGAATACTTGTAGCCAATAGTGGCATAAAGAATACTTGTAGCCAAAAGTGGCAGTGAAGAATACTTGTTTTGTAATCAGTTGATTATAGTGGAACCCTTTAACAGTTGTTAAAGGAGAACTGAACATAGCTTAGGTTGAGTGAACTAGTATAAAAACAAGCTCTCATTTGCTGACTTGTGATTACATATATTTATCTTACCCACTGTGCTCTTTTGGAAAGGCTTTCAAAACTTTGCCTTGCAAGGATATATTTGTTGATTTAAACTAACATATATCCAAAAAGGCAACTTGTGAACTAATAGTATTTATGAAAAAATTTTAACCTATTATTCAACCCCCCCTTCTAGTGTGTTCTTGTGTATTTCACTGTGGGCTTCTAGCTTTGGAGATTGAGGGCACAACTAATGTCATAGTGGTGCAATCAATGGGGACCGTGGCTATAGCTTAAAGCTAAGACCAAAGTGCTTGCGAGAAATTGCAAGATAGAAAAATATGTGCGCAATAGTCTCACTATTTTGTCCACATAGACAGCAGACCGAGACAATAATGCACCTTTTTTTAATAAGCAAATCATTAATGGGAAGGCCACCATGTATTCCAAGCCAAGTCACAAAGGATCTAGAAGGAGGAATGCACTTTGACCAAAGCAATTTGGCCCAAGGTACATTCTGCGAGACTGGGTATAGAAATTCTAAGGCTGATTTGTTAGAGAGCACCCTCATAGGGTTAAGTTTCCATATAGGAGTGTCTGGATCAGAATTGGATGGTAGTGGTATGCCTTCAAGAGTAAACAATAGCGAGGGGATTCAAAGACAGATTTGGGGTGGAATGAACCACTTATTATTGACTACCATAGATGCAACGGATGACCACAAGTGCTTTCTATATTTGTGAGGCAGCTACACAATCTCAGCAATTGAGCGATCAATGCACTAATTTGATAACTAGAAATTAACATCCCCTCTATTGATAATCCAACCCGTATTGTCTTGTATAGAGTACCAATGGCATTTGCAGGAGGCCCAAATTGATGATGAGTGGTAGCATGTAAGTCGTTGGCCATTTGAAAGGTACCTAGTTCACATGAATTGTGCCCATTCACAGTTGGAGTGCATGAGCTTCCAAAGCTCCCTCTACATGGCTGCATTGTTCAAATGAGTAATATTTTGCAAGCCCAAACCACCATTTTCAAAAAGGAGACAAACTTTATGCCATGCTACTGTAGCAAGCTTATGGACTTGCACATCCTCGAACCAAAGAAAATTTCACATCCATTTTTCCACTAATTTGAGAAGTTGAACTGGCCATTGGTAGTCTTGAAAACTATAAAAAAATCATTCTAGTTATGACCAACATCAATAATTGTGCTATACCCATAAAGGAAAGCATTTTCCCTTTCCATGATGCCAATTGATCCTAATCTTATCAGCAATGGGGAGTAGCTGTACTACCTTTGGTTTTCCAAAGAAAATCGGGACCCCGAGATACTTGAAAAGGATAGCACCCAAACTAAACCCAAGTGTATTCCAGATCCTGCATAATTCTAAATTCAAAATCTTATTAGTGAAAAAATGACATTTATTGTGACTAACCCATTGACCAGAAGCCTGGCCATATATAGCAAAAAGAGATGATTCAAATTCTCCAAGTTTGAAGAACAGTTGCTACAAAAGAATATAATGTCGTTAGCATAAAAAGTGAGTAGGGAAAGGGACACCCTTAGTTCCAAGTATAGGGGCTAATAACTTCCAATTAGCTAGAAAAGAGAGACTTCTGCTCAACACGTCTTTCGCCAAACAAAAAAGAAGAGGTGATAAAGGATCACCTTGCCTTACACCTCGAGTGCAAGGGAGGAATCCAATTCGGTGACCATTTGCTAGAAATGTAAGTCTAGCAGAGTGTAGAATTATTTTAATCCATTTACAAAGTTTAGCAGAAAAACCAAAGTGTTCTAAGACTCTGAGTAAAAAAACCCAATCCAATGTATCAAACGCTTTCTTCACATCAAACTTAATAGCAATGTTTCCATTCTTCCCTGATTTATGCAACAAATTAATTACTTCCGAAGTGGTTAGTATAGAGTCTTTAGTACTTCTGCTAGGAATAAATCCCAATTGTTGAGAAGAGACAATTTTACTTGCAATTGGGCCAAGGCGATCAGCAAGGATCCGAGTAATTATCTTAAATTGGAAATTACCCATGGCAATGGGCCTTAAATCTTCCAATTTATTAGCACCCGAGAATTTGGGAAGAAGGGATACATTATTAGCATTTAGACCTGGGAGCAGCCAATGCTGTGTAAAGAATTGCCTAGTAGCCTTGCAAACCTCCTTGCAAATGATCTCCCAATAAGTTTGATAAAAGACACCCCCGAAACCATCCAGCCCAAGAGCATTGCTGCCTTGCATAGAAAAGACAGCAACCTTTATTTCCTCATCAATGGGGACTTTGGTAAGCAAGGTATTGTCCTCAACAAAAACCAAACATGGAATAACAGGAAAAATAAAGGAATTAGAAATATAGTTGTTGTCAACAGCATACAGATAAAAAAAAAAGAAAGAATGAATCTTATTATTAATAATAACCTAGTCAGTGATGAGACAACCATTGATCATGAGAGAACTAAGTTGCTTGAAGACTAGCTGGAAAGCCGCAAATGTGTGGAAAAATGAAGTATTACGATCTCCAAGGGTAGCCCATTTTAGGTGAGATTTTTCAAACCAATAAGCTTTCTCAGAAGCAAGAGTTGTCTGCAATTCCAATTGTGCAGATCTATCTAGGGTAGCAAGCTCCTCAGAAAAGCCTTCCAAATCAATACGAGCTTGAATAAGTTCAGTCTTATTTTTGGCCTTGGTAACTTTTGTGTGAACATTTCCAAAAGTGGACTTATTCTAGGCTCTCACTTCCTACTTAACATGTTGTAGCTTCTTTCTAAGCACCAATAAGGGCACCCACTGACTGAGATTTTCCATGCATTTCTAATAAGTGGCAAGCAGTTGGGATTTGTAGTCCACATAACATGGAATCTGAAATGACCTTTAGGTCTGTCAGATTGTCAAGACAAGATAAGCAATAGTGGATAGTGGTTTGACAAATGTCTTGTAAGTATGTTGCAACTGATTAAGGCAAAGGATTGTAGCAGGGTGGTGTTGCAAATAGCCCTGTCCAGCCGCATGGCCACATTTTGAGACCCAATTTTGCCATTGGACCAAGTGAAGGTTCTTCCACGAGAAGGGAGATGAATGAGTTGATTTTGGTCTGTCCATTCAGAAAAGTCTTTTAAGGAATTTTTAGCTGGTCTGTTACCCCCTTTTTTCTCATGTGCCCCAATTATTGCATTAAAATCACCATGAAAAATCCACCCTTTAGAGGAGGACAACAACTGAGACCAGAGAGTCCTTCTTTGTATATATGAGGTGGAGCCATACACTCCATGGAGTGACCATCAATAAGAAGAGACAAAGCAATTGATTGATTTGAGATAGAGATAACAATTGGATTCAAAGCTATCTTACAAAAGCACCATAAATTAGGCAAAGCATGTTGTCTAAGATTTGTAGTAACCAATTTTAGACCCAGTTTAGAAAAAAAAATTAATAGGAAAAGCAGCAAAGTTTATTTTTGGTTTAGAGATAAAAATGACATTAGGTTTGTGTGTTTGACAAAGTTCATAAAGAAAACGCTTGGAAGCCAAATTCCCAAGGCCTCTGATATTCTAGAATAACACATTCATTGAATGACAGATGATTTATGTGACTCCCTTTACCTTAAAAGTTAGGTCTTAAAATAAAGTGTGAAAATAATGAAACATTATACAAGGGAATATAGACTTTCCATGGAATTTTCATGAGTAAAAGGTTCACATTCTCAAATCCTCGAAATAATCCACGCTTATAAGTACATAATGTAAATTCAAAATGTTTGGCATCCAAATGGCCACATAAGAGAACGACGTCTAACAAGAAGAACTAAATGTGAACAAGTAACCTTGTCCCAATGTCACAGTTATCAGAGCACAAGTCCTAAAACAATATAAACTAAGCTGGATAGGCTAAGCCTCTCCTCCAACATTCTATTCGATGCTTGGACGATCCTCACCTACAAATGGCAATCAACCCAAACACACACAACAAGAATTGCACAAAGAAAGGGAGTAAGAATCATTATTGTATCAAAAGTAAGATACAATATAAATGGGAAACAAGATTTGCATATTTTCAGGATACGTACACCCATGTTGATCACACAACAATAATACAATTCTTCATAGTATTGTAATGCATATGTAATGTAATGCCTCTTAGACTCTATCTCATATGCCATGTGGTACCATATCTAGCTCGGGAGAATAGTCTAGGAGTGCGGTCTACCCAGAAGCGTCACCAACGCTAGTGCCTTCGGCATAGACTACAACACCTAGAATGTAAATCATGCATTTAAAGTAAGTATCCGTATAAGAAATGACTATTAAACATTTGTACATTAAAATATAAGTTTTAGACACTTTCTAGGAAAATGTCAAAGTTGACTAGAGTTGACCAAAGTCAACGGGTGGTCAACCTTTAGACAGACAGTCAACATTTTGGCTAGACGGTCAACGCTGGGCCAAACAATCAATGCTTGGCTAGACGGTCAACACTTTGACCAGACAGTCAACGCTTGGCTAAACGGTCAACGCTTTGACTAGACACAGTCTATCTCGAGCAGACACTGTTTGTCCCGAGACTGATACTCTGTAGAATGCCGAAAATGACTTTTATGTAGAATCTAATACCTACCAAAGGATTTCCCATACTATAATCAATCTCCAAAAGCTCAAGAACATTATATAACACTTATAAGACTCTCATATGGTAAAGACGATGCACTACAATCATAAATTCAAATAACTTCATCAAAGAAACTCTCAAACATTCCCAAATCACCAAGAATACAAGAAAGGAATAACTCATTATAACATTGTAGTCACTCAATGGCAAAATCTAAGCATTTTAGGACATTCATAGTTCATCCAAAATAGAAGAAACATACAAACCTAACAACTTTGGGGTTTTAGACAACCCTCCTACCCATGGCCAATGCCATTCCAATCAATAAGAATAGACTCACTCCCCCTTACCTCAAGAGTAGAAAATGCAGCAAGGGAAGGAGATGACGCAACGATCCTCTCCCAAACCTCGCAACACAACAACGGTTCTTGTTAGAGTTCTTTTGTCGTCGTCACATTTCAACCAAGAGAAGGAAAGAAAGAAGAGTAGTGTTTTTAGGTTTTGGAGGAGACTTTGACAGCTTTATGTACACCTTTAAGCTGTGAACATAAGGCCCAATAAAAGAGTATTTTAAAGAAAAAAGAATTTTGCACTACCCACCTCAGCCCATTACTCAACTATAACTACATGTTAGTTCTCTTTTATCATTTTTAAATGGAAAACCCACTTTTTAGTAACTATAACCATATTCCCAAATTACCATTTATCTAGTTGGTTACAAACATGTTAACAATAATTATTCATAATGACATATAGTAAAATTAAATAAAATAGAATAAAATAAATGGCAGGGTGTTACAATTTACCTCGCTTGAAGTTATATCTCCCCTGTCCTTGTTCCTGATTTTTGGATTTCTCCAAGCTCTCTTTTTTCCTCTATTTTTTTCTTCTTGGATTTGGACATTACTTCTTGGAATTCCTCCGCAATGTCATAGTCTGTTGGGTCATGGCTAGTGACTTAGTGTCTAAATAATCCTCACGATCCGAGGCCCATAATTTAGAATATTGTTGCATATCTAGGGTAGCTTGTTGAGGGATATTTGCTATATCAGTGGTGACTTGTTTCAGGCTCTGTGAGACTTGCTGCAATGTGTCTGGCACTCTCTCAACACTTAATGGTTTTCTTGAGTGACCTACAGAGCCACTCATTTGTTGATTAGGAGCCAAGGTTCCAAAGACAATAGGACCAGGGCTATGAGAGGAGTCTTCATGCTTGCCAACCTCATCATTCACACCAATTTCCCCTATTGCAGCAGGCTGCTGAAAGTTATCCTCAGGAGGATTGGAGAGGTTTACATCAGACTGATTCAAGGATTTATCATTAGAGTGCTGAGTTATAGTATTTTTTACCAAATCATCTCTGCCATCTATGAAACCTTTAAGAGGATTTGGGGAGTCTAGAATCTCTTCCTTATTAGAGAACTCCTCCTCTTACTCATGATCCTAATCTTTAGGATCCATTCAGGTTGAGGGTCGGGATTTTGATCTTGCTGTTCATGTTCTGATGCTTGAGGATTTGTAGAGTCCTTGTTTGCTACATCCTCTTGAACTTTAGACTTCACCACATAACGGGTTTTGTTGCCCTCTTTGGGAGGGTTCTCCTTAGAGTGCTTGCAATTAGACATTAAATGACCAATTATTTTGCAATTGCTGCAAAAATCAAGGAGCTTATCATACGATAAATCTACAAAAAAAAGAAAAGCAAAACCCTCTCTTTCAACAAGAATTTGCTCAACCAAAGGCTACTTCAAATCAAGATCAATTCGAACCCTAGCGAAATGGCCAAAAGTTTTTGCGATAATGGCACTATCAATGGAGATGGGCTCACCCACTCCCCTCACAATAGAGAAAAGTGTGAGAGATCTCTAGTATTCTAAAGGGAGGCCGTGAATCCTGACCCAGCACTGTGCAGCGAAGAATCCAAGGTGTTGCAAGGACTCGTCGCATGTCTTTAGAGTTGGTGAAGGAGAATTCATAGTAACCCCTTCTTAAAGGGACCATCTTCCAAGAACTAAAGATCTGCTAAAGCTTGGTAAGTTTTTCGTGAGCATTGATCATGTGTAAAGGTGAAGCCCCTTTTAGGAGAATGACTCAACCATGGAGGTTTAATTTACAATCGGCAACTCCAACAATGCACTCATCTTCCGATATCTTAATGGCGATGGCATCTCCCTTAACGTAGGGCACAGGGAGTTGACTCAAGGGGATAGAGAGGTCGTTCTTCATAGCCTCTAAGAAGGATTTTCATAGAGTAGGTTGCACATTAGGTTGAAGACGCGATGCTGCGTTCTCCATTGTCTTAACGGTGGCGCTACAAATGGAGGTCGTTGAAGGCGAGGGGGGAGCAAGGTAGCTCTAAGGCAACCCTTGGCTGCGGTTGCCTATTAGAGGTGGCCATGAGAGGCCCACCAGCACAAGAGAGGAACAATCTCAAAGGCCTAAAATCTAAAAACTTGATGCGTAAAATACGAACGCTTAAAGGCAAGTGTACCCTACATAGTAGTAATAATGGATCTAAGTTCGGATATCATACCCTAGAGATTAGAAGTGGTTCCCAAATAATAAATATATAAAGGGAAAGTGATCAAAAGGTTGGTTTGAATTACAATTTAATTGTAAAAAGAAATAAAGCAAGAAGCACTTGAGAATAATGAAGATTCTAATAGATTAAAAGACCTAGGATCGTGAATTCAGACCTATCTCTACGTTTCCCCTATTTTTCTATTTCAATTAAACCCCAATTATCTGTTCAATTACCAATCATGCCTCTTAAAATAATAATCAAAGTTTGGTCATTCATTGAAAATCCTCTTCTCCCTAATTTATTCCCATGTTGGTCATGAAAGAATAAATTAGAGAGAAGGTTTTAAGTTCAAAGAGGTTAATTAACCAATGTTAATTAGATTGGGAATTTAGGTATTAGTTTGGTCATGCAAATCCCTAAAATTCAATCTATGCGTAGATCTATCAATTAAAAGTATTGATCATGACAATTAATCAATTTGAATTTTAGGGTGATCAATCCCAAATAGCAGTAAGAATAACACAAAGATATAATTGAAATAACAATTGAGAAACTTTATTGAAAATAGAGAAATAAGGTTCACATGTCAGGTCCTACATCACAACCCTAGATTAGGAATTAGCTAGCCATAGACATAAGGAAGCAACAATCCAAAAAAGAAAGTAGTAGAGACATTACGGGAGAAGAACTTTACAAAAATTATTCCCCGCGATGTTCCTTGCTCTGTAGTTCCCTCAGGAATTCTCAATGCTCCAAAGAAAGTATGCAAAAAGATAAAAAGATTCGTTCTAAAAAAGATGAAAACTAGGCTATTTATAGAAAATACAGTGCAGCTGTCTCGCAAAGGTATCACGGCCTCAAGCGCGAGGCCGTGCATATTTCACGAAGCGAAGACTATTATGCATGGCCTGGTGCTTGAGATTGTGCATACTTTACGAAACGGAAGTCCTCTTGCACTCCCTGGTGCTTAAGGCTGTGCATACTCAAAATAAGACCAAATTTGTTTTTTGAAGTTATTTTTCCCATTTTCCAATGTCTTAATTGTCCTGCAGCAACTCAACACATTTGAATCAAATATCTCATTATGGTATGCAAAAATCAATAAAATGGTGCGAAAAATCCCTTAAAAACAAAGACTAAAAAGGGTTTATCAGTACTTATCTTTTGATATATTAATGGCAATGACATCTCCCTTAACGCAAGGCACAGGGAGTTGACTCAAGGGGATAGAGAGGATGTTCTTCACAGCCTTCAAGAAGGATTTTCGTATAGTAGGTTGCACATTAGGTTGAAGACGCGATGCTACATTCTCCATCATCTTAATGGCGACGTCGCCAATGAGGGGGGGGGGGCAGAGCAAGGCAGCTCCAGGGAAGCAAGAGGCGCACCAACACAAGAGAGGAACAATCTTGGAGCAATCTTGTCCTCCAAATTTGGCTTCATCAACTAGATGAACCATAATTGTGAAGAATGATGGAGGAAACAACATTTCTATTTGACACATTGTAAGAATATTGTGATCCTTAAGCATGTCTAATTCATCATGGCTCAACACTTTGGTAACAATTGTTGTATAAGTAATTACATGTTACATTGACAAACTTAGGTTTAGTTGTGTTCTTCTCTCCTACTTCTCATAACATACACCTTGTCAATAAGGGGTCATTGCCTATCAACCGCATGATGATGATTTAAGATGTTTTTGTAAGTTATATGAGTTTATAAACATCAATTATATAAAGAGCTATTAAAGATCTTGAAATATATGATACTCACAACATAAACATGAGATAGTGCGTCTCCATAGCTTTTCTTTATAGGGAGAGCACTTCTCTACAATGTACTTTGATTTCCTTTAGAGAGGAAGGAAATAAGATTTCGCTCACCTGACTCTTCCTTTCTTTTATCTCACGTTCATGATGGTAGCTAAGGTTGAGAGAATACTCTAATGTTAGGAAATGGACATTGTTTAATGTTAGTGGGTATTAACCCCTTTATATCCACTACTCCCATCAAGCATTAATTATCTTTAGAAACTACTCCACTTAAGCCCATGACCCATTTACAATTTAGTTTGTAATTATTAATTATTTATTTACCAGTCCTTGTTAAGTCACACGCCTTTCACATGAGACAAAAAGTCTTACATTCTTCCACTTGGCTCATGTGACATTATCTAACATCATAGATGAATAAATAAACAAACTAAACATACAAAATGCACATTGAAATAACTAAATGGTTTTATCATTGCGCACATCATAATTTCATAATTTAAGAATAGAAACTAATTTGGGTCATGACGGTTGTACATCACCTAATTGACATAGTCCCTTCCATGTACTACCAATTAGACTGCTCCCTAATATGAACAAAAATAAGACCACATAATGGTCCAACATAATGTCTTTAGTTAAGACAATACCTATTTACATTACTTTTATACAAATATGCATGCAAACATAGAGAACAAGTATTCAGAAACATATCATAAATAAACTCAAAGTATCAATACCACATTACAAAGTAACGTTACACACAACAATCCTTATTAACAATAATGCTCATTCTTTTGACATATTCAATAAATGTATTGGGCCATAATTTCCTTTTTCAAGGGTCAACATTTGTACTAATATATTTTATTGACACTTTTGTTTCTGAACTTCTTCTTTCACAACAAAGTACTTTAATTTCACATACTTAATACCTTCAAAGTACTAGTCGTTCTCAGAAAAACATGCAGAGTTATCACAATATAGGGTTGGTTTGTTTAAACTTATTTGATGAAATAATCACTTATTTTAATAAAATAAACAGTTATCTGTTTCTGTAATGTGTTTGTCTAAACTATTTTTGCTTAAAATAAGCAATTTTATGCTTATTTAAAGAAGTGAATCCTATTTGCTTATGAAATAATCAATTATATGATAATCACTTATTTTATAAACACTTATTTTAATTTTAAACAAATTGGCCCATATTTCCAGCAGCTTGACAATATTGTCGACAATTCCAAACCCTGAAATAAAGTTCTGCACTTAATTAGTCTAAATTATAGTATCAAAACATGTTACAAATTTAACTTCACATAATGGTCAAATGCCATATATGTAGGCATGTGACCCTTTGTTCCCATAAGTACTAAGAAACTTCCTTTGAGTTTTAGCATACATAGTACTCCCAACAATTAACACATCAAATTTCTTTTATTAGGATTTGTATGAGACTGCACTTGTCTCCTTTATGAATTGGAACAAGTTGTGTTAAACATTTTTCCATCCTAAATCTCTCTAGTACTTTATTGATATATGCTTTATAACAAGCGTAGCAATCTTGTGATTTTTTTATGGAATATTTATATTCCTATCACAAATATAGCTTGCCTCATTCATATTTCAAACTAGAGAGAATCTTCTTAGTCTTTAGAAGGAGACCAAGATCATTAGTTGCAAGCAAGATATTATCAACATATAGAATGAAAAATATAACCTTCCTCCCATTGATTTTCAGGTATATATACACTGATAAACAATGTTTTCCTTAAATCTAAAGAAAACCATGCACCATTAAACTTCAAATACCATTAGTGGGAAACATTTTAAGTCTAATTTATTTAATTTGCACACCATGTGTTCTTTCCTTTCAACTATTGAGAAATCTATTAGTTGGTCCATATAAACATCCTTTAAATTTCCATTTGGAATTGTGATTTTCACATGTATTTGATGTAGCTCAAGTCATGATAGGCTACATGTGAATGCCATGATAATTCTAAAAGAATCACTTCGTGGGTAAAACCCTTAGAAACAAGTATAATCTTGTACTATTTAAGGTTGTTATGAGAGTCATGTTTAATCTTAAAGACTTACTTACAACTAGGGGTGACAAAACAAGTTGCAGCCTACCAACCCACCAAAAAATGGCAAGGCAAGGAAGTGCTATTGACCCGCCAAACCCACCAACCCTAGTGGGCCAAACCCACCAACCCGACGGGTTGGCTAAACTAACCTTAACACCACTACACTACACTACACAATAGGATATAAGTTCGCTTCTTTTTTGTGATTTAGTATTTGAGGAAGAATTTTTTAGAACTTTTGTGATTTAGTTGAAGGATATGAGTTCACTTCTTTTTAAGTATATACTATTTATAATTATTTAATTAAAAGTGTTAATAGATAATAAACAAATCATCATGTAGGGGTTGAAGTTATGCATGAATGATAAACCAAATAATAACATGGTAAAAAATCGTCTAAAAAAATAAATGTATTAATAATCTTTATTGTAAAAAGAAAAAGTAATTAATTAAAATGAAGCGAAAGACAAAAAGCGACATAGTCCTTCAACAAAATAAATTACTTTGTATTTACTATTTAATCTCTCTTGTTGTTTTAATAATTTGGAATTGAATAATTGAAAATAAAAAAATGTAGATATAAGTATTTTTATTTTTTTTTTACAAAAAATCAAAATGCTACTTCCTGAGATTTTTCTATGTTGGGTTCATTCTGAATTATGGGTTCATTATTGTGTTGCTAACGAGTGCGTGTCGAACACGTCATAAAAAGCAACTAAATTCCCCAATAAATTGTGCAATATAAGATCAACTCAATTCATCTTCTCAAAAATACAATTCATCAAACACCTTTCATTCAATTCAAAATAGGGGGAATTTTGTGTGATTTTTAGAAAATTAAAGCAAACTGACCAACTTAAATCAATAAACGAAAATAGAATCAAAGAGATACAACTCAAGAATCTATGCTTATGGAGAAATAATCACAGTTCCAACAAGGATAAGTCAAATTCATGCTCATGGAAATACGAAATTTAAGGTAATCACTTCAAATTTATTTGAAAAAATTCAGATTATTATCGCATTCCTAATTTTTTCAAATTCACGCATGTTTCGTATTAAATCATAATCAATCGATTGCAATTGATCCAAATTCATATTTCAATTCCCTAATCTAATCATTACCATGCATTAAACAAGGAAACTGAAAATAAGAAAAAAAAGGGAAAAGGGGATTCATGAGCATAATTCAAAATTGAGAATAGAATAACTCATATTTACCCACAAGCACATGATCTTTGGGTTGCAAATAGATTTATCCCTCTATGAAGATCTTCATAGGAGCTGCAATGGGTATGCACGAAAATGAAGGAGAAAGGGGAGAAAAGAGAGGAGAGAGAAGATAGCACTTTTAATTTTAAAGGTGAAAATTTATCAAATGAAGTAGTGTGTCATTTTACAAATGGAAAAAACTATATATATGATGGACTAAAAATGTGGGCCTCCAAAGGAGGACTGAAACCCACTAAATAAAATCCTACCTTAACTAATTAAAATTACCAAAAAGTTCCTAATTACAAACTAAAATGCGAAATTATACAAGTGCAGGGCCAAAACATTGAATCTATGCTTTGACCCCTAGAACGTTCAAATTGGCCAATTCTTGTGAGACATGAAATTGTAGCTCTCCTCCTTATCTTTCAAACAAGACAAAAATCATTAAAATTGGAGACTTCTGTCAAAAGTTATGAGCTTCACAAGGTACAGTGTCAAAAGCACCAATAAAATGTGATAAATAGCAATATTAAACACTTGAACTCAAAACAACCTAATCTCATAAAACTTAGCTAAAATACACTCTGTTAGTTACCCTTCTTCATTGTTGTTTGGAACAACATTGAGAGGAACACTCACTTTAATGTTAGAGACACAAGTCAAATGGACTTGCATTATAATTCTTTAATTTATGTGTCCTATGAAATTGTACTCTCACTGATTTCACCATTGAAAACGAACCTTACATTTCCAATTTCAACCATCCTCATACTATGATTAAGATAGTAACCTCTTTGATTTTCTGTAGTTTCACTAGTTGTTCTAGCATCCAGTTTCTTTTCTTGTGGATTATAGACGACCATCCCAAACATACAAGTACATACATAATAATTTTTAATGCATAATCCACCATCATGAGTAAATTAGAGTTATTCAGCATACTTCTAATCATATCCATTAATATTTTATGCCTTTCTAATACACCATTTTGTTGCAGTGTACATTTATTTGTGTATTGCATACAAATACCACATTTTTAAAGGAGTTTAACATATGAACTTGGGTGTTGCTCAGTTTCATCGTACCTTTCGCAATACTCACAACTTCTATCCAAGGATGGATCTAGACAATAGATCAAGGGGGGGCTAGAATTTTTTTTAATTATTTAAATATATAATTCTTAAAAAAATATTTATTAAATAATAAATTTTATAAAAAAATATTTCTTAGTTTTATCCATAAAATTAAAATTATTTTTTATTTCAAATGATAAAAGAAGAAAATACATGCATTTATAATTTTAAACTATTTTTTAAATTTTTGAAATACTTTTGATCTCAAATACATTAACAATAATAATTTCACACTTAAAAAAATTAAGCAAACTCATTAAATTTTATAACAATTATAATATATAGATAGAAAAGTAATAATTCACAAAATATAATTAGTCTAGATAATAACAATTAATAAAAAAATCATAAGATATTTTGTAATCATATCTATTAATTAGTATATTATATCTTTTTGAGTTAGATTATATACCAACATATATTATTTGAAAAGATTATTAATATATAAACAATAATAATATATATTATATATTTATTAATTATTTTGTTATTAAAATAATATATATATATATATATATATATATATATATATATATATTGAGGGAAGGGGAGCTGAAACCCCTGCTTACCCCCCTTAAGATCTATTTCTGCCTCTATCAAACTTGACAACTTTTACCTTTCTGTCTAATTGTCTTTCTACTTCTTTCAAATAAATTTCTAAGGCATCCACTACTTGAGATTTCTCATGCAATAAGCAAACATAACCATAACGTGAATAGTTATCAATAAAGGTAATTAAATATATCGTTAAAAGACCCACAAAGACCAGTGTGCACAATTTCAAGAAGTTGAGTGCTTCATATAACCTTTTCCACGTGTTTTGTTTATTTTCTTGATACAATCCACACAAATATTTAGATCAACAAAATCTAGACCTGGAAGAATTTCTTTCTTTATTAATCTTTTCATTTTTTCTCTAAAAATGTGACCCAAACATTATTGACACAAGAAAATACAACGTTCGTTCACTAAAATATGTTCAGTCTCAACATTATGATGCAAGATCAAAAATTGTTTAAACATCTCAATTCAGTTTCTATTGCTTAAGTAAACTAAAACATTCATTACAGACATTAAAAGAGTATCCAATGACATAAACTTTAGATAATGAAACTAAACTTCTAGATAAACTAGGTACATAAAGAGTTTCCAATAAATCTAAATGACGTTCAGCATCAAGATTAAACGATGAGTCATGACTACATACAATACACTGGAACTATTACATTCCTTACATCATTTAGAAACATAAGTCATACATCCTGAATCAATCCACCATGTGTTATGGGGAACTTTAATTAAATTTGATTTTAAACATTCATAAGCATTAAGCCTACCTTTCTTTTCAAACCAAACCTTACATTTACTTCTAAATTTGCACAAAGGCCTCATTGTTATTTAATGGCCTTTTAGCCCTTATTATGTTTCTTTATAAATTTCTTTCCAACTTCTTGATTTCTTTGGTAGCTTACATAATGAACTAAGTGACTTCCTTGAAACTTAAGTCTTGTTTCCTCTGAACCAACGTACTATGTAATTAATACATATTCAATTTGTCTTTCAATGATATAGCTCATTTGAAACGATTCATACTCAATTAATAATAAAAAAAAATACAAGTCCTCATTCATAACCATTCTCAAGATTTAAGTCTTGCTACAATACTTGTACATGAACCACCAAACTTCATGGTGGTTAATGCACTCATTAATGTCCTAGCAAGAGACTTTTATCAGCTGTTTGGGAGCACTCTCCCATTAACTCCATAAATTCTTTAGCATTTTTGGTATTGGGAAAAGTAGTCTTAATGTTGTCTATGACAGGCATTCTCACTAACATTAGTTTGAGTCTGTTATATCTTTCACAAACTATATAATGGGTTTTCACTTTATTACTACTAAAATCAGTAATAACAACAAACTTCTCTTACATAAGATTCAAAAACAGAGGTGAAATTGGACTTGCTCATTCTAGTTAAAGAAGTTAAGCCCATTAAAAAAAATTGACACAACATACAATATATGAGAATTCAATGAATTGGAAACACTAAAATTTCACACACAACTATTTTGAGACATAAAACATGATAAACATATAATATATATTCAAAACAACATTCAATGCACATTGATATGATGTTGATAAGATATATCATTACTTAGTAATTAAATATGCACCAATTAGAATTACCTACTACCTTTGGATATATAAATAAAACTAATGGTATACACAAATTTCCGCCTACAATTATATTCCTTACTCATAAGGACAACTAATCAACCTTTGGGCAATACATAAATGCCTTATGATAATGAATTTCAATGTACCCATACACCAATATTATATATTTCAGCATCAATTATTCTATGGCTAATTGAAGAAAATATCATTAATTTGGAATTGAATAAACTTTAAGAGCTGGTCACATGGTGACTAACAAATCTATCTTGCACTCAATTCTACACAAGTACATATCTTGTATATCTTCAACATGCCACGTACAAATTACATTAATTTGGAATTAAACAAACTTAAAAATTTGGCCACTTTGATGACTAACAAATCTATCATACACTTAATTCCAAACAAACATACTGCCTACACACATTTGCTTTCTCTTTCTCCAACCATGTGTGAGTTACATTAATTTGGAATTAAACCAACTTAAATATTTGATCACTTTGGTGACTAACAAATTTATCGTACACTTAATTCCAAATAAACACAATTCAAAGGATTGGAAAACAAAGGTTTTGGCTTAAAAACTTTTCCATGTGAAAATCTTAAACATTGTGTGCACCTTTGTTCACAAGAGAAAGACTTAATTGCTTTATTTCACTCATGAAACAATAAAATTATGTTTGAAATCAATTAAGCCACACCATATAATTTTTATTTCCCCAAAATAAATTAGTCACATAGAAGCCTTAAATATTAGAAAATCAAGCTTTGAGCTTAAAAAGTTATAAGACTTATTTAAGAAATCATGTATAGACTTTTGTTGCCAATTCCAAAAGTCAATTAAACTTCAATCCATGATAATAGCAAAATTAAAATGCATACATGATTATCGTACATGCCTTTAATTTCAATTCTAAAAACCAATACTCATCACAAAACAAAAAATCATTCACAATAATGTAAATATCAATAACTCCATCATCAAGCAATACAATAATTGAATTATGATTATCAATAATCAAACACACACATATAAACATACTTGTAGCGGAAAAACATACCATCAATAAGTACCAATTTTAAAATTAGGGTTCATGCAATTAATTTAGGTTAAATGTCATTAACAGAGAATCATATAATTTCACAACACATGCTTTGATACCACATGTAAGTTATATGGGTTTCTAAACATCAATTATAGAAAGAGCCATAAAAGAATCTTGAAACATATGATACTCACAACATAAACATGAGATAGTGTGTACCTCTTTCTCCATAGCCTTTCTCTGTAGGGAGAGCACTTCTCTATGATGTACTATGATTTCCTCTAAAGAAAAAGGAAACAAGATTTCGCTCCCTTGACTCTTTCTTTCTATTCTCTCACGTTCATGATGGTTGCTAGGGTTGAGAGAATACTCTATTGTTAGGAAATGAACTTTGTTTCACGTTAGTAAGTATTAACCCCTTCATATCCATTGCTCTCATCAAGCAGCAATTATCTTTGGAAATTGCTCCACTTAAGCCCATGACCCATTTACCATTTAGTCCATAATTATTAATTATTTATTTATCAGTCCTTGATAAGTCACATGCCTTTCACATGAGATAAAAAGTCTTATAGTTTTCAATCTACACCATTTTTATGATAGTGCACACATGTTATTTAAATGCAATTTGAATTGTAATATTCCATGAAATATTATCATTTTTGTAAATTTCACAATAAATTTGATGTTATTTCAAATACAAATTAAGGTAGCATTACAATACAACAACTTAGATGTACGACCTGAACATTAAAGCATACACCAATTCTTACCAATCCTTGTCGAGAGACTTATTAAGGATCGATTTAAAAGCACCTATTGGTGACTGGTCAACACTAGCTTGCACTATGCTAGTACTTGCTAGTAAATTATCATAACTTGTATATGATCCTTTGATTGTTATGTTGGTCATGAAGGTAGTCATATCCTCAAAATTCCAGTCAGTAAGGTATCCAAGCTTTGTAGTTACAGTATTCACTTCAATATCTCTTGAAAGCATTGCCACCACACGTGACATTGATGGTCGTAATGTTGGTGATGCTTGAATGCACAACAAAACTATTCCTACAATGCATTTTACTTCATTCTCATTGAATTTGAAAAGTTTAGGATCCACTAAATCTATTATGCGGTTGCTTTCATGAAGCTGCCATGCCTAAGAAACATAAAACTAACAATATGGTAAAATGATAAACAAATAAAATATTTTTTAATGTTCAATGCACAAATTGGAGATGTACAAGGTAGTCCTTGAATTCTTAGTAGTATTGACATTAGTCAACTATTATCAACATACAACCACCTTCTACTAATTTTTAGTAGACAATTAGTTTCATATGCTAGTAAGATTATCAATTGTCCTGATAATTTTTTTTTGAAAGGATTGTCCTGATAATTAAAAAACTATTTTGTTTTCATGACAATTTATATCGCATAAATTGAAAACATGAAATTTGAAATAAATTGACAATGTTAATATGGAAGGAGATTTTGTATACATTCTTCTAATATCTTAATAAAGAACATTTAATATGGGAAACCTAATCCATTCATGCAAAATAAACGTCTCTCTAAAGCCATACTACATTGGTGAAGCATGGTTGTATCAAGGGCTCTTTAATGCCTTGTGAACTTCTATTTATACTAAATGATTTAGTAAGATGTAATCCAAACCAATTATTATGATCAAAGGGAAATTTTGTAAACTAATTCTCACATCATCTCCCCCATCATTATATTCCAATTAGGGTTGGTCCTAACATTTTGTAGACTTGGGATGAAAAATATAACTGAATATTTTTAGGAACTACCACAAATAATGGGTCCAGGGCAATTGCCTTATTTCTAAGCCTCAGAGCCGACACTGATACTAATAGATCGCTAATAGTTATAGTTAAGTTGACATAAACAAGAAAGCAACATTCCTTCTTAAAAGATTTTAGAAAATAGATCCCAATCTATGTTTTGCTATTTTGTCAAGTCTTTAATTTATTGCTTTGGTTTATCCTATTCTGATTGTCACTTGTTAAATTTAAAATTGTGAATTCTTGTTTTTGATATTTTGATCCATATTTTTTGTTGTTATGCTTGTATACTTTTTGTGCAATTGTTCTACATCTATGTGTCATTTTTAAATTCAACTTTTTTTTTGACAATTTTTAAATTCAACTTAGGGACGTGTTATTGTGTCTATTTGGTTCATCGAAGTTTGTTGTTGATTACTTCATTTGTTCAGACATGAGTGTATTGCTTTGCATTATCCATTGCTTAAGTCTTCATTCATTTATTCTTTCAATGTTTTTAAGTGTTCAACTTGGATCATCTTTTACACTATCTTTGGTTAAGAAAAAAAAATAGAAAAAATAGAATCTAAAAAAAAGGTGAATGAAAAAAAAATGAGATGAAATTTTTGGCCTTTTGGATTTCTTGAGCAAAGGATGGATTGATGAAAATTTTTGAGTGAGATTTGAGAGAGGTACGAGAGGAAAAAAATATGAAAGAATTGCTAATAATATTTGGATGCAAATGGGAAATTTCTGGATATATACATGACAATATGCATGAAAAATTTCTCTTGATGACATTGTTGAGATTTATTATTTGTTAAATTTGCAGGAGTTTGGGATCAAACAAATTCTCAGGATCTTTTCCACCCGAATTTTAAGTGCATCACCATGAGATCATATCCTCCCTCTCTCTCAATTAGTTTTTTTCTATGAATTTTTTCCCAACAGCACAAGCACATAGGTAAAACACCACCCTCATCACTATGACCACTGCCTTATCGCTGCTGCCGCCGCCGTCGCCACCACCAACAACATGGTTACTACCACCATTCTTGCCACCATCGCTGCTACCATCATGGTCGTCGTCCCCGTTGTTATTGCCACCACCACCGCCCACGAGGCTAGGTCCATTAGAATCACTAGAAGGCCACTCCATTTGAAAGACTACGTGCCTTAACTTAGGACCATCATAGTATTGTCCAATCGTCATTCTAAGATTCCTTTTTGATTATGCAATTTGGTTTTCACCTTTTTGCGGTGAGCCAATGATTTCTGTGTAATTGTCCTTTATATTTCATTATGCAATGAAAGGAGGCAGAGAATGTTTTGTTAGTAAATTAGTCTTATTGGGAGGCACCTTGTCCTCGAATTCAAGGAGAATCATCCAAATCCTATTAATTGGTCCGACCTACCCCTATGGCTGACCACAATACCCATAAGGTAGCCATAGAATGCTTGGAAGAGGCTATGTCCAACCTTATAAACAACTAATGCAACCTCACTGCCCAAATACAAGATATTCTGGACAAAATCTCCTCACTTTCCCATTCAGCTTTATCCACACACCCACCATACCCTCGCTCGCATATGAAACTCGAAGTCCCTCGCTTTGACAGCACCGACCCCATGCAATGGATTTTTAAAATCTCCTAGTCCTTCGACTACCAGGGCACCGTAGACAAGGACCGCATCACTGTTGCCTCCTTTTATATGGAAGGCCCCGCCCTCAGTTGGTTCCAGTGGATGTTTCGGAACGGCTTCATCACCTCTTGGAATGGCTTCTTCCAAGCCCTAGAGACCCGCCACTACAAGAAAAACCCAATTTAGAGACCAAAAATTTGGTCAATAAATTAAGAAAATTGGTCACTAAAGAAATCAAAGACCAAATTAGAATCCAATTTCAATAAGTAGCTAAATGCTTGATAGCACGCTTTGCCCCATCCTTCTATGATGACCCCAAGGGGACTCTATTCAAAGTCACTCAACGGGGTTCTGTCAATGAGTACCTAACGGAGTTTGAGCGTCTCGCCAACCGCATTGTAGGCCTTGCCCAAACATTCCTCCTCAATTGCTTCATATCCGGTCTCTTTCCTAAGATTCGCCATGAGGTCCAAGCCCGTTGGTGATGCACTTAAAATTGATGTTTTAATATGATGCGTTTATTATTTTTAATTTTAATCCAATGGTTATTATTGTTTGTTCTCATTGTTCTCATTTAGAAGTTGTTCTCACTTGAAACACCCCCTTTGTTGGGTATAGTTAGTTTATGGCTTGTGACAAAAGAAGAAAGGTAGAGGATACATATTTTTATTTTTTGTTTTAAGATGCTAGATTAGCTAAAAGGTATGTTGTGTTATCTTAATAAAATTGTTCAACATGATATATAAATTTGATTTATTTATTTATTTATAAGATAAAATTTATTTATAAGATACCGGATTTATTGATATAGTTTGTCAGATTAAAAAATCGATGATCTCGTAACTCAATTTTTTTTTTTTATAATTATGAATATTTTTAAGAGTATTCAATAAATAAGATAACAAATATAGTTCGTTTTTATATAAGATAAGATTTGAATTAAATATCTAATTAATTAAAAAAATGATTTAACAAATGTGTAATGATTCATAATTACATTATTTTTTAAAATTATTTTATTCAAATTTAAAAACCAATGATTTTGTTTTTAATTTGAATTTGCAACAGATTAGTGATTAAAAGTTACGAGAGAATAATGAGAGTAAGTCAAGGGGAAATTTGAATTTAATAACAATGGATTTGCGATGGTTTTGTTAAAGAACTTTTTGTGAGAGAATAGTGACAAATTTACGACTAATTTGTGACAAATCAATTAGAAATATTTTCTCAAAAATTAGCAACGGAATAATTCATTTAAAATAATCAATTTTGTGAGAGAATTTATTGACAGAATAGTGAGAGTTGATAAATTATTAACGTGGAAATAGCGAGGGAAAAATTCTGTCACTAATTAGCAACTTGAATACATCAACAAAAATATCCTTTGCAAATCCGTGAAATTCTTGTTGTGAATGGCTGAGAAGAAAAATAAAATATAGAAAGAAGCGTGTGTAAAAGTAAAACATAGGGAAGAGAAACAGACACGGCCAAAGTGAAACATGATGGGGATTAGAGAACTGGCACGGGTATAACTTTAGTTTTATATATAAAATTAATAATAAATATTTGATTTATAATTTTTATTGAATTTTACTTTAATAAATTAATATTCTTAATTTTTTTATTTTTTAGTAAATTTTACTTTTAACTTTTTCTTGATGTGAGAAATTTTATCATCAATTTTTATGTTTATTAGTTGACAAATGACATAGGATAAAAATTTATAAGATTTTAAAAAATTAAATATAAAATGTGTCAAATTAATCTACGAAGATTAAGTTCGTTAAAAATTAAAATATTATAGATAAAAAATACAATTAAGTCTAAATATTAATTTTAAATTTATTATTTATTAAAAAATATTTATTAAAAATTAAATATTTAATAGTTGTGTAAAAAAAAAAATTAGTCTCCCTCTCCTAGATTTCTAGATCCGTCTTAGCATGCAATCGATCAAATCCGATCCCCTCTCAATACTTCCCAAGTTAGCGATTGATAAGAGCCATTTGAAAAACATCCTATCACACATTCACACCGTGCCAGAATGACAATCAACAATTGATTCCAAAAATTCGTTTATTGATAGCCTCCCATTATTGAAGAGTATACAATTTCTCATTTTTCAAATCGCCCACAACACTGAAATCCATACAATCTGGCAAGCTTGCTCCCTAATTGTAACACTTGTGAACAACAACTTGTACACATGGACGCATGGTAACACACCTTATACTGTCCTTCATCGGATAGTACCTTAAAATTATGCATTACGTAAATAGATTGCTCCTTTAACGTTATCCTTTCATGTCACCAATTCTTCCTTTTTTAATCACAACTTGAATCTTATCCCCCTTGTTAAAAAAATGCAATAATGGTAAATGCTAGGACTAACTATACTTGGTAGGTGATTTGCATCCATAACAACCATCTCAAGATGATTTTTTCTTATCTCAAATTTGCACAAACCAAAGATCCATTATTCTAACACCAATCAATCTTCAATGTTTCTCTTGTGCCATCTATATCTTTGATCATATCAAACTTCTATGTCATTGTCTAAAAGCACGTGTCAGAGTAGTGATAGTGTTGATTTTAAAATGTTAATAAAATAGGTAACCAATAGGTCATTTTAATTATTTCCAAAAATTAAAATTATGCAACAACATATCTAATCATCTTCCCTATTCAATCCCTAGGCAGTAGTGAGTCCCTTAGAATTAAATCAATCCCTATGTTGCCCAATATACTATGGCAAGTACACCACAACAAAATGGTGTTGCTGAAAGAAGAAATCACACGCTTATGGAAATGGTTAGAAGCATGATTAGCAACACAAAGGTATTACCTATGTCCTTATGAAGTAAAGTCTTGAAAACAACCATCTAAGGTCGTTTCAAAGACACCCTTTGAAATTTGGAATGGATGGAAACCTAGTTTAGATATTTACACTTATGAGGTTGTCCAATTGAAGTTAGGATTTATAATTCGAACATTGGGAAATTGGATTCAAGAACCACTAGTGGATATTTTATTGGATATCCAAATAACTCCAAAGGCTATAGATTCTATTGTCCTTCTCACACTCTTAAAAAAGTTGAAGCTAGAAATGCAAAATTTCTTGAAGATCATGAAGTTAGTGGGATTGGAAATAATCAACATATGGAATTTGAAGAAATGAATTTGATTGATGTTCAAAATAATCAACATGATATTATTGAACATCAACCAACTCATCAAGAAACACACGTTGAGGATTTACCACGTGAGGAACCCATAAGCATGGAACCTATTGGTCAAGAACTAGTAGAAATAAGGAGATCTACAAGAGATAAAAACTCAATAATTTCTAGTAACTATATTGTGTACCTTCAAGAATCTGACTTTGATGTTGGACTTAAGGATAATCTAGTTACATTTTCACAAGCCATGAGTATAGATAATTGTAGATTATGGTATGAAGTTATGAAAGAAGAAATGGAATCTATGGCTAAAAATCAAGTTTGGGATCTAGAAGAATTACCAAAAGGAGTCTCTACAGTAGGTTGTAAATGGGTTTTTAAAACTAAAAGAGACTCAAAAAGTAATATTGAAAGATATAAAGCTAGACTTGTAGCCAAAGGTTTTACTTAAAAAGAAGGTATTGATTATCATGAAACCTTTTCTCCGATCTTTAAAAAGGATTCATTTAGGATAATCATGGCCTTAGTAGCTCATTTTGATCTAGAATTGCACCAAATGGACATGAAAACAACATTCTTAAATGGGGATCTTGAAGAAGAAGTGTACATGTCTCAACCCATGGGGTTTGAAAGTGAAAAAAGTAGTCACTTAGTTTGCAAGCTTAAAATATCTATATATGGGTTAAAACAAGCATCTCACTAATGGTATATAAAATTCCATAATGTAGTCTCAAAATATGAATTTATGGAAAATGTTGTAAACCAATGTATATACTTTAAAGTAAGTGGGAGTAAGTTTATTTTCTTAATCTTGTATGTAGATGACATCTTATTCCTAAGGTTAAAGATCCACAAGAATTGAATGATTTTAGACCTATCACTTTGGTTGGTTGTATATACAAGATGATATCTAAGGTCTTATCTAGGAGACTAAGGAGTGTTCTAGAAGGGGTGATTGATGGAAGACAAGGAGCATTTGTGGGGGGGAGAAATATGTTAGATGGAGTAGTGGTGGTCAATGTGGTGGTAGATGAAGCAAAAATTTAAAAGAAGAATTGTATGATTTTTAAGGTTGATTTTGAGAAAGCTTATGATTTAGTTTCATGGCCCTTTTTATATTATATGCTGGGAAGGTTGGGATTTTGAGAGACTTGGACTAGATGGATAAAAGCTTACTTAGAATCTGGATTTACTTTTGTCTTAATCAATGGCAGCCCTGCCACAAAATTCATTCAACATAAAGGATTAAAACAAGCTGATCCATTGGCTCCATTTCTATTCCTAGTGGTAGTAGAGGGTTTGAGTGGATTAATGAGGGAGGTGGTAAAAAAGAGGTTGTTTGAGAGTTATGAAGTGGGTAAAGAAAAGATTAAGGTTGATTTATTACAATTTCACATGATACTTTGTTTGTAGAAAGACCATCTACACAAAATGTGGTGGTTCTGAAAGCTATTTTGAAGGGCTTTGAATTTGCTTCGGGGCTGAAGGTGAACTTCTTCAAAAGTAAGATTGGTGGTGTTAGAATAAAGGAGGAGGTGCTTCAACAATATGCATCCATTTTAAACTACGATACCATGAGGATTCCGTTTACGTATTTGGGAATGAATGTAGGTGGTAATCCAAAAATGGAGTGTTTTGGGGAACAATTTTTTAGCAAAAGCTGACAGAAAGTTATCTAATTGGAAAAGCAAAAACATATCTTTGGGTGGGAGGGTTTGTCTTATTAAATAAGTTTTATCCTCCCTCCCCATTTATATTTTATCTCTCTATAAAATGCCCAAGAAGGTGGTGGAGAGATTTAGGTAATTGGAAAAGACTTTTTTTTTTTGTGTGGGGGGGGAGGGGGGGTTAGATGGATCTAGAAAGATTGCCTAGGTGAAATGAGATACAATATGTCTCCCTAAAGTGAATGGTGGGTTGTGTATAAAGAATATTAGCGTGTTTAATGATGCGTTGTTGGCCAAATGAAAATGGAGATTGAAAGCGGGAGGAGAAGGTTTGTGGATTGATGTCCTTAAGTATAGATATAGAGGTTGGGAAGGGTTGAGTGATGATAGGGGGAGGGGGCATGTCGATGTGGTGGAGAGATTTATATAAGGTATGTGGAGAGTAGCCACATGCAAGTTGGTTTAATGCTAATGTGATATGAAAGGTAAGAGAGGGTTCTAAGGTGAAATTCTGAAAAGATATTTGATTGGGTAAGGATGTTCTAATGGAAAAATATAGCACGATCTTCTGTAGTTCACTGCAGCAAGACTCCTACATTGGGGGAAATGAGGGAGTGGAACGATGTTAGCTGGGAATGGGAATTTGTTTGAAGAAGAGAATGGTTCAAATGGGAAAAGGATCTGGTAGTAGTTTTTAAGAGAGAACTGGGGGATAGCAAAAGTGACATTAGGGTAAAGGAAAGGTTGGTTTGGAGATCAGATAATAGTGAGTACAAGGTGGCAAATGCATATAAGAGCATATTACAATTTGAAAAGTTGGAGAGCAGTCAATTTTTCAAGAGCTTATGGGGAATTAAAGAACCGATTCCAATTCTACACTTTATTTGGAGACTGGCTTGGAATAGATTACCTACTAAGAGGAATCTCAGTAAAAGGAATATGAAAATTTTAAACTACTTATGTCTTTTTATTAGGAAAGAAGAGGAAACATAGCAACATTTGTTTTTTTTCATGCTATGTATCTAATAGGATTTGGAAGTTTTGCCATGGATGGCTTGGTGTATCTGTGGTGTTGCCATGTGAAACCCAACTACATTTTCTACATCACAACACATTTGCTAGAGGTAAAATTAGCCTACAATGCTGAAGGGTTGTGTGGGTTGCTATTCTATGGTCTCTATGGAAGGTACGAAATGATATGGTATTTAATAATGGTACTCTATCGTACAGTGGATTACTTGAATCTATTAAACTCAAATCATGGTTTTGGCTTAACAGAAAGGTTAAAGGCTTCAACTATTCATTGTTCGAATGGATTAACACTCCGGGACTATGCTTAAGGAATTTGAACAAGTAGAGTGGAAACGGGATTTGACTAGTGACTCGAGTTCGAAGGATAGTGGGAAAGTTAAGCCAAGAAGGATGCCTCTATGACAAGTCTAATAGAAGATGCAGAGATCAATAAAAACAAAAATAAAGTATGCTATGGATTGTGGTTCAGGCTTACGCAATTGGGGATCGGAGGAATTCATGATATTTTGGGATAAGATTCAAACTAAACTAATTATCTTGCATAGAGACAACCCAGATGCTTGGACGGAGAAAACTAACTTGGTTGCATGTATAATGTTGTGTGGAGGTCTATTTGTCACTGATGCTCCATCGCCAACATTGAGGGCTCACTTTGCTCGTTATCCGTATACGTGATATACAAATTCGAGAGTGGCTTTAATTAGGGTTTGTGGTATCAACGTCAAAGTGTGCATTAGGGATGTGGGTTCACGTGTAGGCATGGGTCGTCGATGGAGTGAGTTGTTGCTGTGGGTGGTAACGGTGATGGTAGCTCTCTTGGGGGTGAGGGTATGGCGAAGGTGAGGTGGGTGAGGCAGAGAAGATGGATCACCTTGAAATTACGTTTTTGAGTTTAAGTTGGAGAAATGCCTTTGTGACAGGTTAAGGAGTTGAACTATAGTTTTATACATAGTGTTATGGGTAGGATAAATAATGTATTCTTATAATGGAGTTTGTGTTTATGGGAATTGACTGTGTACTTTATTATTGAGTTAATTGGGTTAGGGTCCATGGAGGTAGGATAAGAAGTATTATTTGTAACTGTTAGTAGTATTTAGGAATTTTGTTGTTTTGTTTCCCTCTCTTTCTTTGTATTTATTGTTTGTATTTGAGCGCTTATTGTACTCTTTTGCTATCAATGAATTTCTTTGCCTATCAAAAAGAAAATGTAGATGACATCTCACTTGCAACTAGTGACTTGGGTCTTTTGCATGATATTAAATTTTTCCTCTCGAAAAAACTTTGATATGAAGGATATGGGTGAAGCCTCCTATGTCATTGGCATAGAAATTTATGAGATAGATCTCTAAGGACATTGAGATTATCTCAAAAAGCCTACATAGAAATTTTTTTGAAAAGATTTAATATACATATATGTTCACCAATTGCTGCACCTATAGTTAAAGGGGAAAATCTTAGTCTCAATCAAAGTCCTCAAATAACATTGGAACAAAAAGAAATGGAAAAATTCTTTGTGCTTCAGAAGTAGGAAGTCTCATGTTTGCTCAAGTCAGCATTAGGCCTGATATTGCCTTCATAGTAGGAGTGTTGGGAAAATATCAAAGTAATCCATGTATGGAACATTGGAAGGTAGCAAAAAGAGTTATGAAATATCTTCAAGGAACTAAGGATTATAAATTGACCTATATGCATACTAATGCTTTGGAAATAAAGGGATACACAGATTCAGATTTTGCTAGATGCATGGACTTTAAAAAGTCCACTTCAGGCTATATATTTTTATTAACTAACGGTGCTATCTCTTGGAGAAGCAAAAAGCAAACAATTGTTGCATCATCCATTATGGAAGCAAAATTCATTGGTTGCTACGAAATTACATCACATGATAAATGGTTGAAGAACTTTGTTTCTGGTCTTAAAGTTGTAAACTCTATCGAAAGACCATCGAAAATATTTTGCGATAATTTGGCTGCAATATACTTCTCAAAAAATAATAAAAGTGGAAGCTGAAGTAAGCATATAAATATCAAGTTTCTAGTTATTAGAGAATACATCAAGAGAGAATTTATCTCTATAGAGCTCATAGGTACTGAATCCATGATAGTTGATCCATTAACAAAAGGATTGTTGGCAAAAGTGTTTTAGAATCATGTAATTCATATGGGTCTTACTAGTTTATAAATAATGTCTTTCCTTTTATATGACATTGTGTGATTAGAATTAGTCATAAAAGGATTCAAATTGAATCAATAAAGTTAGGATCCTATATTTCACTAAGAACGTGTTACACATTATAATACATGGAAGGAAATATTTGATCTAAAAATATAATTGTCGTGATTCATGTGTAATTATTTTGGTGACAATATCAAGTTTAAATTAACAAGTTATGGCCATATATTATTGTCAAAATAAAGATTATGAGTCAAGTGAAAGAATGTTAGAAATTCATTGTTAAGTGACTCATAATTAGAATACATGTAGTTGTTACAAAGTTTTATTACAATTTGTATTTTATGGAGGGGTCTTTATCTTACCTATATAAAGCCTGTAATGTTTCATTAATTTACACACCTTTAGAAAGGTAAAAGTTAGAAGATTCCTTTAAATTCTTTTTCTCTATTTGTGAATGTTAAGTGACTTATTTGTTTGTAATAACAATGGATGCAAGTGGAGGTAAGCTTCCGCATTAGTATTTCATAGGATACTTCATATTTTATTTTAGTCTGTGTATCAAAGATCAATGACAAATGAATGAATATACATTTTAAAATCTAAACAGACTAACATGTAAAATCTTGGAAAAACAAATTAGTATTTAGTTAAAATAAATTGTTTGTTCTTCTTTAATTTAAATTATTTTTTATGTATTAAATGATATTTATAATTTAATTTTTGTTTGCAACTTTTTCTTGGATAATAAAAAAAACAATTATTGATGAAATTAATATTTCAAAATATATTATGATAAACATTTATAAAAAAAATTATATATATTTACTAAAGGATGGTCCCTCTGTACCTGCTTATGAACCTCCCGTGCAACTCAAAATTCAGTTTGCTCCCCAAGATTTACACAGCAGTCTGTTTGAACCAAATGCGTTGGAGCTTAATTCACAAATGCGTTGAAAAATAAAATAAAACACAATAAATTGTAGTTGAATGGATAATTAAGTCACCAACATTTACTGCTAGGGAGTGACGGATCCAGTATCAAAGCCGGGTTGAATTTTTTTTTACACGATTATCTTACTATCTAAATTTTAATAAACAATTATTTAATAAAAATTTATTATTAATTTTAGGTATAAAGTTAGAGATAAAATCTATTATTAAAAGAAAATTAAATAAATATTAATTAAAAACCTCATTTTTCTTATTAATTTTTTTCTTTTTTTTTTCCTAAAATTATAAAGGATGTGTGAGAAAGGGAGGTTAAAGCCCTGCTCCCCTCTAAATCCGCCCCGGCATATCAATGTATATGACTATTAATCATAGTTGTGAAATCCGGTTCGGACCGGGTCCAACTGAAACCCGACCATAAAACCGGTAATGCACTTGACCCGCATCAGCCTGGCCAGACTCGGACGGTTTCACGTTAACCAAGTGATTCAATTCTGATTGTTGAACGGGCCGGGTTGCTAAAAATATGAGTTGCAGTAAAAAAACTGGTGCAGGCAAGGATCAAACCCTGCCACCATATAATAAGCGTATACTAATTTGCCACTAAGCCAACATGGAATTATTGTTAACCAGCTAACAAACATAATATATATGCATTAAATTTTGAAATAGATTTTTTAAAATAAAATGATGCTTGAAGAGACTTGTACCCGAGGCCATGGAATATTTCAAGAGATTTTTTTTTCAAAAGATTTCAAGAGATAATTAACTACTACATAAGCACACAATATTAAATTATTTGTGACAAAAATTATTTTTATAATATTTTATTTTAAAAATGAATTATTTAATGATATATTAATTTAATAAAAATAAATGAAGATTTAAATAATTACTCTCAAGAAGAATGCATGATAACATTTTTAGATAAAATTGTCACAATAATATATTTATATATAATAAATCTAATATTTATATTATATATAAGCATTTAATATTTTTAATATATAAGTATTTGGAGTATAGATTAATCATAGTTATATATAAATATATTTTATTATTATTTTTAAATATATATCATATCAACATATGATTCATCAGTTAGATCATTGACCCACTAATTCAGGTTCACTGCATCTATAAGAACAATAACCCCATGGATTTTCACAACATTACACTACCAATAAAGTCAATTACAACTTTTTTAAAGAAAAAAAAAATGAAAGTATGATTTGGACAACAAAAAACAATTAATTGTCGTTATTTCGTTATTTCAATAGAAAAAAACATAAAAATTGATCACTAAACACTCTTTATTGGTAAAGGCTAAGGTGAAGATGTTAATGAAGTAGTTTACTAGTGATACATTTAAATTATCATTTTCAAACCGTTCAATTCATCTTACCCACATATTCATATGATGCACCTTCTCTACTAAATTTTTTCCATACATCAATAATTTATAATTTTAATATTTTGTCAATATAACTTAAAAAAATTAAAATATTTATTAAAAAAAATTTGACTAATCATCCAAATTTAAAATTTCAATTTCAATTTTGATTTGAAAAAAATTATCATCACCACCATCAACACCGACACCACCACCATAGCCGACTTGTGGGTGACCAACCCCCACCTACATGATTCCTAGACAACATCTCTATTTGGTTTCTAAAAATCCTCTGGTTTGTGAGCATACCACTCCAAAAGTCTTCCATGGATTGGTTCTACAGGGCTCCATGTTATGAAGGAGGAGATGCTTCTTGAGCAGAAATTTATACAAAGCAAAACAGAATGCAAAATAGAAAAAAAAACAAAAACAAAAACAAAAACAAAAAAACAAAATGCAAAGCAAATTTATATAGAAAATTTTATGCAAAAACAGAGAATGCAAAACAGAAAAGAAAACAGAATTATGCAAAACAGAATTTTGTACAATAAAGCAAAACTGAACTAATGAATAAGACTTGACGAAAATATTAATTGCCGAATACTATAAACAAATCCCTGGCAACAGCACCAAATAACTTGTTGATATTTTAGCAAATGTACCAATTATCGCACAAGTAGTATAAAAGGGAAGATCCTAATATTGAATCCACAGGGATTTATTCGTATTGGCTACTAGTAAGCTTATCAAATCCTAAGCACTAGTTTTGTTTAAAAGTTGGTTTGTTGTGCAAAACATAAAAACAAACACAAAGTAAGCTAAACACTACAAAGATAACAAGTAAAAGTAAATAATAAAACAAGAAACTTGATTCATACCAAATATCAAACAGTTGGAGTGTGTGATTGTGAAACGATGATAATGGATATGTTGAAGGTTGGGTTCAACTAGGTATACTTTCCACGTAAATACAAAAATATATTCTCTATTCAAACAAACATTTTAGATTACCTTCAACCCAAGAGTGCTCGAAACATGATGTCTCGACAAATCAAGCCTAAACTACTCAACCTCACTTTCGATGTCTCGGCAAGTTTAGTTGAGTGGTTTGGTGAAGCCTGGAGGTCTTTACAAGACTAATGGAGTAACCTATGTCTAGTGATACACTCCATTAGAATCCATTCTCAGTTATGAGTTCGGAAGCATATGTCTATGACATCCAAACCCTACAACATGCATATATAACAAACCAATCATATAACAAATAATAAAAATAGAGAAAGGATGGAGTTTACCCTATGTTTAGTTATATACTCCTTCTAAATCTCAGTTCCAAGTTCAAAAGCATATCTCTATGACAGTCAAACTCCACAGCATGCATATATAACAAACTGAATCATATAACAAGCGATAAAAATAGAGTAATGGATTTTAAATTGAATATTTCATTGAATAGATATGAAGAATGAGTTTTACATGTTAGCATCCTAATTCCCAAACCCTCAACACAAAAGGAAAACTAGCCTCTCATGGACATGAGAGGCAAAGAAAATAAGTTACAATGGACGGAGAAGAGAAAATGGAAGAAGAATAGTGCCCTAATGACGGAGTTGCAAAACCCCTTCCGTTATCCTCTAATCTAGTTCGAATCCCCTTGAAATTATGAAGTGAAGGTTTTTATAGTAAGTGGAGGCTCACTTAGCTCGAGTTCACGCTCAGCGCACTATCGCAACTCTGCATATCCTTACCTCAGCAGCCAAGGTCTTCTCACTAAGTGCAAAGATGCGCTAAACGAATTCTTGATGGTTGATGTGCGCTTAGCATTAAGTTGCACTCAGCAACTTCACGAAGTTCCAAAATGTAGCTCTTCTTCCTGTATTCCTTAAATGATGAACTTAAACTTGCAAAACATGAAACTTTGATGTATTTTCTACAAAATAGCTTCCTATGGTTAGTATTTAACAAAATTACTAAAATATATACTAAATGGGTCCAAACTAAGCTAAATTCATGTGAGAATGTTGAATAATCACCACAAAATATTATGCAAGATTTACATATACAAGACGATTATCACTCCCCAAAATAGTCAATCCTTCAATCTAGATCATAATGTTGAAATCCACCTGCAAAACATGTAAATTCTTCTTAATTCCTAAAGACTAACTATCTAATATTAGTTGTCTATAAAACTCTAAAAACACTAAACAAATGAGTTCAAACAAAGCTATCAACAAGGAAAAAGAAGATAATCGCTTAGAATTGTGCTCAAAGAACTATATCTAAAAAGAAATTATCATTGACTAATTCAAAGGGAAAACAACAGGTTGTTAGAAACTGTTGTAACTATTTCAGTAGAACTCTTGTTGAACTAATGAAAAACTCACTTGGCTAAGTGGAACTGGACGTAGCTCATGGTTAATGGTGAACCAATATAAATTCCTTATCTTTATCTCTCTTTACTCATTTAGCTTTCTTGTGATCATTCTTACCTAACTATTAAACATAAGTACATTCACTAAAGGAATTTTCATTAATGATTAAATTACAATTTTGATCCTCCTATTTTTTAAAAAAAATTTATGATTTTGGTCTCCTTGAAATTTTATTGTAACATTTGGTCTCTCTTATTTTCAAAGATTTGGTCTCTTTGTTAATTTTTATGTATTGACCACTATGTTATTGTTGTTGACTGTATATTGAGAAATGCTAAAATGACTTTCTCAAAGATGATTGTATATTGAGGAATGTTAAAAATGAATTTCTCAAATACTCTCATTTGGAAACTCTCTCTCTAATTGGTTGAAATTGGTGGACCACATGTCAGGTTAGAGAATTATTAAATATAATGTGAGGTCACCAAAATTCTAAAATTGGGGATTTTCAATTAATTTTAACCAATTACAAAGAGATTCTTCAAAGGAGTCATTTGAGAGAATCATATGAGCATTTTTCATGTATACTAGATGACATGAAATGTTTAAGATGAGTTTTTTAAAATATAAATATGATTATTGTTTAGTTAAATTAAGTAAAATTAATTACTTTTTAAAATAATTTTTTTAATTTTCTTTGATTTTGAATTGACTTTTACTTAATTTAATTAAGCATTAATAACTATTATGTTTTAAAAAATTCATCTTAAACATGTCACCAAGGCAGATGCACATAAGCCAGGGTGGGTAGTTGCACCCCTTGGATTTAAAAAATTAATTCTAAATATATCAAAGTTTATAATTTCTACCCCCTCAATTTATATGTTGTATCCACTGGTCGACCAATTTAGTGATCAAGGGTGCACTTGCACCCTTCAACTTTTAAAATTTACAAATAAAAAAAAGGCTTAAATAAGTTTTGAATCTTTAAAAAATACTCATTTTTTTAGTTTGAGTCATTGAAATTTTTTTGCATTATTATGGGTCCCTAAAAAATTTTTAATTTTGTTTTGAGTCTCTATGGATGACACGTGACATCATCTCAACATAAATCAACGGTTGAGATAATGTCACGTCATTGGTAAGGATCCAAAGCAAAAATAATTTTTTTTAAGGACCCATAACAAAAAATAATTAGATAATTAGAGACTCAAACTAAAAAATTGATATTTTTTAAGAACTTAAAACTTATTTTAGCCAAAAAAAAAATTAACAAAAATATTATTAATAAAATTTTATTTTATGTATTTTATTTCATTTATATTATATTTTTTAACATATTAAATTTAATTCTTATATTTTATTCCCATTGACTCAAGGTTTTGGATCAGTCACTACATATCACAGGTGGACAACTATAACATAATGGCCAACTTAAGAAAAAATTAATTGAAGAACTAAAATTGTAAAATAACCAAACTTACAAACTTTAATTAATTGTGTTTTCATAATATAAATGATAAGTTTTTTTCTTTTTCTTTTTAAAAAGAGTAAAGTATGCTTGGGTTCCTAAAATATGAAAAATGTTATTTTTGTCATAATAAAATTTTCGTTTCCATGTTAATTTTGTGTCTATATAAATAAAACATATTTTGGTAGAGATCCTAATGATAAAAGTAATACACGTATAGTCTGTTTGGATAAATTTTGCTAAAAACACTTATATATAAGAGAAGAAAAAATAAAATGAAAGTTTTTTCATAAGTTATTCATTTTTTCAATAACTAATTTATATAATTTATTTTATATAATTTTTTTAAAAATATGAAATTAACTTATTAAAGAAGAAAATTTTAATTTATGAAAACATTCATTTCGTTTTTTCTTTCTCCTCCTGAATCACTTCTGAAGAAGTTTATTGAAACATGTACTTAAACGGATTCATCTTTATCAACATTATTACACGTACGCCCCCTTGAAATTGGAGAATAAACCGAGTGAGTGGGAACATGCATTTTAAACCATAACCGTGCGTTTGTGTTACAACAACAAAAAATAAAATAAAATTCTTATAGACTTTTAGAAAAAAGAATAAAATTAAAGGTAGAACAAATTCCCTCTAGGCATGTCCCCGCTAAAACAATTCCGTGCCTATTGCCTAATGGCTAATGATACCATGTCTCCCAAAAAATGTTCTTTTTTTTTTTTTTAATTTCTCACTTTCTTCTCCAAACTATTTAAACCCTTTCCCATTCCTTTCTTTCTCTTTATTAAGAATTTTCACACTTTAATTAATCCTCTGTCTCTCTCATGTTCCACGCCCAAAGAAGCACTATCACACTCACTCACAACGCATCCTTAATTCCGGTTAGTAATTTTCACTTTTTATTTTGATCTTGTTCTACTTCTTTTGGTTGAATTGAGTAGTGCTTATTGATTTATGTAATATATATTGTGTTCATTTGTTTGGTTTTCTTTTCGTTTCTGGTTTTTTACTGTGATATATTATTGTTTATGCTCTTATGTGGTTTAATTTGGGTGAGTTTTGATGAATTTGGTGTATGCTTTGAGTTGTTCTATTTGGTTGCTGAAAATTTGAGTGAAATACTTCAACAATTAATTGTGTATTATTTTTTTAATTTCTTTATTCTTAATTATTAAATTTTGTAATTTTTCTCTCATATATTTTAAGAATTAAATAGACTCATCTTCAACGTTAAAAATGACAAGTCATATAAGAATTAAGCATTATTTTTTTTTATCATATTATTTATACAAAATATCTATTGATTTTGTTTATAAATAATATTTATTAAAGAATTTATTTAATCATATTTAATGAGATTCTCTTATTTTAATTATGATTTTTTTTTTTATAGAAAAGTTCAAATCTAAAATTTTGTAAGTGGATTTTTCATCACTATTTGAACCATGTTAATCATTTTTTTAAAAAAAATAATAATTAAAAGTCTATCACTATTTGAACCACGTTAATCATGTAACAAAAAAAACAAAAAAAAGTTGACCTTAAACCAGACAAAGTTATGCATGCCGTCGGCTGTCTTGGCTTTGGAACACAACAAGAGACGACAAAATGCGCGTGTAAAATGGTTGATGCCGTTCAAGCGTTAAGATTTGCGTGCTAATTAGTATTCCCTCGATTCCTTTTAAATAGTCGAATTTTAAAATAAATTTTATTTATATTTATCAGTTATTATTTGTAAATTTCATGATTATATTAATTACTTTTTTATGAATTATATTCTTATTTATTTTTGAATATTTAATTAATTTATTCATGCATTTATTTATTATGAAATATAAAAAGAAAAGAGGATGAAATAGTAAATTCTATAATTATTTTATTAGAATTAAGAAAATTTTACATTTATTGATTTCTACATAGTAATTTGAAAAGGAAATTTCATGAAGCAAACTCCTGCGTGCTTGACCCAGTGGTATAGATTACATTTTTCAAGGAGAAATTGTTTCTTGGTCATGGATCATCTCTATACTTCTAGTGACTCTCTACGTAATATATGTAATTGAGTTTTATATATTAAAAATTATTAAATTAAAAATTAGGATACTTATCATATGAAGAAGGATAAAGAGTTAAGACTAGGTATATAATAGACTTGAAGTATGATCACGTTTAGATATATTATTCTACGTACGTTTAGATATATTATTCTAGAAAAAATTATGAGAGAAAAATATGAAAAAATAAAATAAAATTAGTTTTTTTAAAAATTAAAATTTTCTTTTTTAATAATCAATTAGTGAAAATTCCTTCATATAATTTTATCTAAAAAATATGAAATTTATACAAATTAATTATTGGAAATAGGATCAATTGACATCAATGTTTCAAATTAAACTATGACACAAAATCTCAATTGTTGGATTAAAATAAATATTTTATTGAGAATAATAATGGTTAATCTCAACCATTAAATTAAAAATATTTTAAAATCAAAATAAAATTCCATTTAACAATAAAATATCTAAAATATTGACTAAATATTTAAAAATTTTGATTTATCATATTTTAATACTTATTCTCATCATCATAAATGTTAGTCAATGTTATTGTTATCACTAATTTAACCGTCATCATTTTCATTATGATTACTGCTCCATCAACTTCTTCTGTATGTATATATATTAAAAAAAAATCATAGATTGAAAATAAAGTTGTTATCTCCTCGTCCATTTAAGGATATTAATGAAGATCCTACATAATATATGGTTTTCTCAATCAAGTAATCTACCCACTAGAGTGTTCATAAATTGAATTAAATCACGAAATCAGTCCAAAAAATCAAAAATCAATTAAATCAAAAAATCGCATGGACCAAAAATCTTCCAAACCACATGTTTTTTGCAATTTGGTTCAGTTTTAAAATTATTATAAAAAATCGAACCAAACCGTATATTATAATTATATTGATTTACTTTTAGATGTTTAATATTATCTAACTAACATATTTTAATTTTTTATAATCATAATATGTGATTTATAATATATTTTTTTAATAATAAATTTGTAATATATCATGATACATACTTTCATATATTACAAAAAAAAATTATATTAATATTACTAAATAACATTAAATTAAATATAAAGTAAAACATGATTTATTATTATGTTAAAAAAAGTTAATAATATTATTTTATAATAATGCTAAATAGAAGTAAAAATAATATTTTTTAAACTAAAATATGTAAATCAAAATTTAATAAAAATAATAATATAAAATAATAATTATGTAATTTTAATAAAAAAATTTAAACTATGATAATAGATTAAAAAAAATCATGAAACCAAACCGAACCAAACCGTAAAAAATTGTTTTGATTTGGTTTGGTTTGAATTTAATATTATGTTAAAACCGAACCAAACCAAATCACAACTTTATTTTAAGTTTGATTCGGATTACTTTTTATCAAAAAATCAAACCAAATCACACAATGAACACCCCTCTACCCACCATTACAATATAGTAGAATACTTTTCTACCAAAAGTAAAATTAATCCACATGAAAGTTGCCACAGTGTGATTAGCTAAAATATATGAAGAACTGAAGAAGGTTGACTACAATCTTGAAAAGTGTCCAATAATGAATGCCTTATTTAATTTAATTAGCATACTCTTTTCTTTTCTTTTTTTTGACAAAATCGCATACTTTTCTTACAAAGTCAATTTCACACCCTTTTCTAAGATGCACTTGGTCTGCTTCATTGATACGTCGAAGGCTCAATTAGTTTCTATTTATATTACTTTATTGTTTTAATAATTAAGGGATAAAAAGATAATTATTTTTTCTCATTTTAAAGAGAGAAATTAAAATTAAACGAGTAATGTTATAAAATGTAAATAGAAAAAATGAGTTGTGAAAAACTACTCTAAACAGTGTGTAAAAGTAATGTAATTTATTCCTAAATAAAAATAAACGAATGCTACTTTCCAAAACTTGATATCAGATATCTAACAAAAATATGATAATAAAAATGGTAAATGAATTAATTTTTATAAAATTATGTTAAAAGTTAAATAAAAATATATGAATTTTGATTGAACTACGTTGTAAAATTATTAATGCATCACCGTTAATCTCATAAAATAAATAAATCTAATTTAAACATCTCCAATAAAAATGCATAGTGATTTGTTTAAATTTAAGCAAGTTGTTTAACTTTTTTTTTTTTAATTGGAGTACATGATGATGTGAGGTTATTTATATAAACATGGTTGTTTAACAAAATTATACAATAACATATTTTTTAAATATGGTAGGACTTGCACAATAAAATTAAACACTCACTATATTAACCTTAACATTTGAATGAATTTATGTGTAAAGTGTTTAATTCTATATAAAATTATATGAATTACAAAAATAAGATAAACAACTCATTTAAGTAATCATATCAGGTGGACGCTCTAAATAATTTCAAATTTATTTAATTAAGTTCTCAATATCTAAAAAGAAATACCCATAATAATTTTATATTGTTGGCACAAGATTATTTTTCATAAAAGATCTTATAGTTTGTAAAAAAAAAAATTATTATTATAATATAATGAGTTTAAAGGTAGTATATTGTAAACTAATTTTTACACGGTTAAACAATCATAATATTATATTTACATGACTTTTAAAATAATTTTATAAAAATTAGAAAATAAGAATAATATACTAGTAGTATAATATAATTGTATATACCATTACAATATTTCATTTATATGATTTTAAAATAATTTTATAAAATAAAATTAATTTATCATAAAATTATATTATACTCTTATTTTTCAAAAATTAACTGAGTTATCATAAATAAATAATAAATTCTCTGGACAAATTCTAATACAATTTTAGTAGTGATCTTCCTTGGATTATGGTGAGTTGAAGATACAAAAAGTTCAGTGATTTAAAAGTGAGTGTGATGTATGGGCACATAAAATATGTGGTCTTGTTGCAAGTTCGACAAATTCACGGTTCAATTGATTTATTTGGCCATCTTTCACGGGTCCCCAACCTTTTAAAAAGTCGAATACTATGTTCCTGGCAACGCCAATAATGCGATCATCTCCACTTGCTTCCTTTAAGAGCAAAATATAGAAGAATAACGAGAAAATCTTTTCTTTTTTTGATGGCTGCTTTTGTTGTCGCTTTTAATTTCATTGCACCTTTAGTCTATTGTGTCACATGTGGCTTCGATTCGGTCGCGGTGGTCGCAAATTTCGTATTCTTTACCTTTACAAAAGAGGTTCCAATAGCTGATTTTTGGGAATATGATATATGTTTATATATTTGTTTTCTCTTACTATCAATGTTACTGTTTCTAAAAAAAAAACTTAATTAATCAAAATCAAGTAATTAATTTGGTTAAATATAATTAATAATATGATAAATTTGAATTTTATTCCCAAAATATCCATTGAATTAAATGGTTTAAGTGATGATTATACTTCCTGATGTTACACATTTATCGAGGACGACTTTACATTAAATAAGTGTATAAAAGAAAATGAACAACTAATGCATATAAAAATTGTCATATGTTTTTTTATATTTAGGAAAAAAAAGTATATTCATTTGTTTCTTATATATAGTAAAAGATACGGATATAATGTGAATTAATTATACTTTTAATTTTCAAGTTATAATTAAATGTTTAATTTGATTTTCAAATTTTAGAAAATTTTAATTTGATTTTCAAGTTTTTACAAACGATTCATTTTAATTTATTTTTTTTTGGTTAATTTGACCAACAATGTTAGTCAAATTGACATATGATATATGAAACTTTTTAAAATTTGAAGATAAAATTTAACACTCAATTATTAAAATTACAATTAATCCATATAACATTTGATAATATTGATAAATATTATATATATATATATATATATATATATATATATATATATATATTATATTATAGATTCTTCTGTTGAAAGGTACACCCTCTAAAGTGGGTCTGTCCACCCAACTCTTCAAACTTTTCTTTAAAAAAAGAGGCTTTAACCCTGTCTATCACCTACTTAGGATCTTCTTCTACCCAAGACCCCTCCACCCTTAGACCTTCGATGCTATTCCCCTCCTTCTCCAATTTACACTAGAGTGGAAATTTTTGGATTTATAATTACAATCACCCTCTTTGAGCAAGTTTGTTCTTGACTATTGACACATAAGCGATTCCTTCTTGATCAAAAATCAAAATCTTCCAATACTCAGATATCAACTCCTTTCACCTTCCTTTTCCTTTCTATTTATAACGAGTTATAAAGCATATGAGTTGGTTGGAGAAAAAAGGGAGGGAGAAGTCATGGATTAGACTCTTCCAACTAATAAAAACTAATGTATTAACTACTAATATTTACCAATAAAAAAAAAAGACTAATAAGTGTAATAATATTCCATTTTAAAAGTGACTAATTGTGCCATAATTTTAAAATAATATAGTGGTGAAAAAAAAAAGTAAAGAGAAACATAGAAAGGATAGATTTCAAATTCAAATCTTCTTCCCTAATATTTTTAACAAAATTTTGATAAAAATAATAATTTTAAAATTGCACTCCAACCATAATTTACGAATCCCAAAATGCTAAATAAAATTTAGAGCAGCAGCTACTCCCATTCTGCCATTAAAACATTAGTAGATCCTAAGTTTCTCATTTAATCATACGTGTTTGAGTTGAATAAGCTTATACATTGACCCTTTCCTTTATTCGAAAAGAATTGGAAAGATAGAGTCTAAATATCTGAATCCTATATATCATCACATTAATAACTAGCTAGTAATAAGTAATATTAATTAATATCATGTTATTGATAGAGATAAAAATAACTTAATGAAACCTTAAAAAAATAGTGTCATGCTTGTTAAGGGTGAGCAAGGAACTTGTTAAGGGTGAGTAAGGAACGCATTTAGACAATTTTTTATTATCAATTATCATAAAACATATTTTATCCATAAAATTAACTATTAAGACCTTGTAACCAGAAAACCTAATGAAATGTTTAAAATTGTACTCATTTGATCTTTTCATTAGAGTTTATAATTCCATTTTCCTTCATTATGAAATCTTTCTTAGAAGGAAAAAAATTCACCAATACAAATTAAGAAAAGTAAATCATTCAGTCAAGGAGGACCAAGTTCAAACCCTATATATAATTATTGGGAGAGCCTCCAAATGTGACAGAGCTTTAGTTTAATTAGTCTTGCAGCAATTTCTTGGGGAGCTACCTAGTCAAATAAAAAATAAAAAAATAAAATAAAAAAACAATATCCACCGAATAAGATTTGATGATCAACAGCGAAATTAGAGGCAATTAGAAAGAAAGTGCATGGTTCAAACCTAAAACACTAGTGAAAATGGAGATTCATGAAAGACAGAATGATGGAGAGAGAGGATTGAAATATCGTTAAATGTAGAAGAAATAGATTCCAACAACAATTTAATTTATTTCTACAAAATGAAGTAAAAATTGAAAAATAATCACATCAAAATTGTAAATAATGGAAGTAAGACAGAAAATTAGGGGTTGGATTCTCTCATGTAATATTTCTATCCATAGAAAGCTTGGTCCTTAATTGAAAATAAGAGAAAGAATTTAAATGATAAAAAAAGGAAGATAAGAAAATTTAATGATGGAGATTTTCACATGAAAAAATTGGATAAATTAAAATCTCACTGAGAGAATCCATTTATGAAGCTAATAACTAACTTTTGATTCATCAAATGAAGCTAGTCAACTTTTTTTTTTTTTTGGTTAACTATGTTTTTAGTTTTTAATTTTTATTTTTTTAATTTTTGTTTGGCCGATAAAAATTATTAAACTTTTTTCTATTTTTGTATAATTGGTTAAAGTTTCTAAACTTTTTTAAAATTTAGTTTTTAGTCCTTAAATAAAAATTTAAACTCCATTTTTCTAGTCATTTAATATATTTCCAGAGACTAAAAATTGGATTTTTAAGAAGTTCCTAAACAAAAAATATTGGATTTTTAAGAAGTTTCTAAACAAAAAATCTTAACAGAAAAAAGTTTAAAAACTTTGATAAGTGAAATAAAAGTTTAGAAACTAAAAATTTTAATCCAAAGAAGTTTAAAAACTTAAGAATCTTTTATCAATTAAACAAAAATTTATTTAGAAAATAAAAATCAAAATTCTAAAAAGTTTAAAGACTACAAATATAATCAACCCTTTTTTTTTTTATCTAATTTTACTAACAAAACTAACTGTGACTTACCTAAGGCTACAATTTATCACATCACTCAACCGGATATCATGTCATCATAGGTAGATTATCTTTGTCTTTAATTTAATTAATTATATATTAATCTGATTAATTAACATTATAAGTTTTTTTTAATTAGTAACAATAAAAAATAAATGTAAATAATTTACAACAATTTGCTCAGTTAACTGAGTTAGAGTTTCCCTTACTAGAAGTTGAATGTAATGTTTTTTAAGGAAGTTGAATGTCATATTTAACACGTTGAAAAATGAACTGAAAAATTGTTTAGTTTTAATGTATGAAATCTATTATTAAATGATTGAAGATATAAAATTAAGATTTGACCCTACCAAAGAAAAGCAAGGAAAGCACTTTATCATCTTCTAAAGTGCGTCTACATTTTAGACAAAACAAATCTTAAAAATTAAACATCCAGTGTGTGAGGAAAAATAGGTAAAGGTAAAAATAGTTCCTTTTTGCACGATTTTTAAGTGCTTAACGTAAAATTCATTATTATGGATAGTTTATTTAAACTTATTCAGTGAAATAATTATTTATTTTAATAAAATAAATAATTATATATATTTTTTAATATATTTATTTAAATTAATTTTATTTAAAATAAATTATTTATTTATTTATTTAAATAAGTAAATATTATCTATTTATGAATAATCAATTATATAATAATTACTTATTTTATAAATATTTATTATAATTTTAAACAAACTCATTGTCCACTACATAGATATAAATAAATTTGGATTAAAATTTAAAATATTATATACATATTTCAATATATTTTTTTCTCAAATGTAATTTTTTACATAATTTTTTTTTTATTATCATAATATTCGTATGAAATTTCCATCAATTTCATTGAAAAAATTTGTTAATCAGCTTTAATAGGATTACCCATTCGAAAACTTACTTAAATGGATCAGTTCCGGTAACCCCTCCTCGAATCAACTGCTTGTTGTTTTTGTTTTTGTTTTTTTTTTCACGTAAGATCAAAGCGCTCTTTAATTTATGCGACAAAAAAAAAGTTGATTATGAAGTTAGTGTTAACTTTTCCCTTCATGTTTGCGTCAAGTGCGGATTCCAGTGTAGACCATAAATTTTGCCGCTAAACTTCGTACGTTATTAATTGTAGATGTTATCTTTTCCTCCTTATTTTGGTCAAACATGTTTTTCTTGTTATTTTGCTAAGCTGTTTTTTCTTTCATTTTTTTGGGGGTTACATTGCTAAGGTGTTTTATAGAATCAAATTAACAATATGTTTGGTAAGTTTTATGTATTTTGATTTGCATCATTGATGTGTTACTTAGCGTAGCAAATAAATAATAAGGTAGTGGATTATATAGGTCATATGGATTTTTTAAAAGTACATTTTCCATATCCAAAATTGTTTTTTCTTTTTATTTTTGTTTAAATGATCATTTCATTGTTATTACCATGATCATTATCAGGTTTGGGTTAAATACATAACATAATAACAAGAATGTTACACGATGATGTACACTAAATATTATATAAAATTAAAATTTAAAGCTTATTATTTTATTCTATCATATATTAAAAATCAAATCAATCTTAAAAGTAATTATAAATTTACTTAATTTTATAATGCATGTTTGATATTTTTACAGTGTTTAAGTATGAAAATTGAAAATAACTACCATTGTTTGAATGTAAAAAAAATGTTTGATTTTAATTTTATCATCTTATTAATACGAAGTATTAATGACTAAAAGTAGTTATTAAATATTTTCAACAACCATAAACATACATAAAATTAGTATTTTTCTCCTCACATATGATTTTTTTCATATATAAAACTAAAATTTAAATATTAGATCAAACATTTCGTTTTTGATGTAATTTATTTCAAATACAAAGACAAAATTCAAAGGATGAGTTACCTGATTAAGGGACACGGATTATTATTATTATTATTATCATTTGTGCGACTTGTGTGAGTTGTCATGAGTATGTATTTTAAATTTATTTTTAAGATTTAAGTAATAATTACATAAAAATTTACATATTCCTTCATTAACTACTACTAGTATGTGATTAGCTAACTGATGCTTCCTCAAATCATCTAAGTGCAGATTCCAACAATACATTAAATAATAATAATAATAAATAAATAAAAAAGAATGAAAACTTAACTGTAATTATAAAACAATACTACCAAAAATATTTAATACATCACCGATTTTACTCTGTCGTAAATCAAAATAAACGTTTCGGCTCTGATTTTCAAATGAATTTCTGTGTCACCTGCATCATGGACGTGAATGAGAATACGATGCTTTTAAAGTGCCCTTTGGAGCTAACACGAGGATTCCACTTCTTCCACACCGTTTCTTTTTCTTCAACAACTACACTATTCATTAACTTGAAAAAAAAAAAAAAAAAAAAATCTCTGCCATTCAATTCAGATTCTGCAAAATTTCCCACTCACTCACTCCCTCCCTCCCACCACCTCTTCAAACAAACACAGCTGTTAACTCGCTGTCCAAACACTTCCCAAAGATTTCGCGGACAGGATTCTCTTCTCTGTCTGTCTCTTGCTTCTCGTGGACACTGCTACTTCTCGAGGCAAACTTTGTTCCTCTAATTTCATTTCATTTTTTTCTATTATTGCCTCTTCTTCACTATTTTCAACACATAGATTCTATTTTATAAAACTTAAACTCAGGTTTTGATATGTTTAATGTTTGTTTATTCTGGACAGATAAAAAGATAATTTTGTTTGAATAACACATTTAAATTTTGATTGTTAATTCGAGATTTACTCTAACAACATGCTTAAGAAACATTTGCATTAAGTTTAGCATAGGTTCTGAAAAAAAAATTAAATCCTAAATTTATGTGGATTTTGCTTTGTTTCATGTGCAGTGTGTGGTTGTTGCATTCATTTAAATGCCTCGCTCCTCTGTCAACTCTGTTCCCAACTCCTACTTTGTTTGATGTTTTCATTCTGTATAAAAATCAATTAGAAACTTCGAATGTGAAAATCTCCAACTCATGTTTTTTTCTTATTTGTTTATGTGATTGATTTAATTGTCTTTTCATTTATCAATCCCCTTTCGTGTTTTGGAATGCAGCTTTGAAGTGGAAATTTACGAGCTTCTGTTCCATCAACTGAACTATACAGACATTCGTTTATTTGAGGGCGTGCAAAGAGAAAGTGCGCGCGTATGCCAGGAAACAACAAGTACAACGGCAACTCCGGCCACATTCCGACGAGCCGTCTGGAGCGGCTGCTGAGGGACAGAGTGCTGAGGAAGAGCGGGAGGGCGAATGAGAACAATGGAGAGGCGTTGTTCGAGGAGGAGGCGGTGCGGCTGAGGGAAGAAGAGAGCGCGGCCGAGGCGGCGGCGGCAGCGACGACGAAGCTGGGGGCGGAGGAGAGGCAGGAAGCGAAGCCGTTTCGACAGAGGCTTCTGGTGGTGGCTAACAGGCTGCCGGTGTCGGCGGTGAGGAAGGGGGAGGACGCGTGGTCGTTGGAGATAAGTGCCGGTGGCCTCGTCAGCGCGTTGTTAGGTAAGTGGCGGTTCAGTGGTCATCATGATATTCATCATCATCATCATGCTGTTTGCTGTGTGTTTCATTTTATTTTGTGTTGAAACAGAGGAGTTCGTGGTAGAAACAAATTTGAGTTTGCTTTGTGTTAGAGAAATGCAACTAAGACACCCTACTTAACACATTGTATACATTTTTTTCTATCCCTTAAATTTTATCAAAAATCATAAAATTAATTAATTTTTATATCAAATTAGATGAATCTTGTATTCTATTTAAGATTCTTTCTTAATTTTATAAATTTTAAATAATTTTAGATCAATCAGAAGAAGATGTGTAAAAAATATATATATATATATATAATCATAGCAATTTTCATTGTTATTCTTATTCACGTCCTATACAACAATACACATAGTAAAATATGTTTATCAATACAAATGTATGTTAGTCATTGTTCTAAGGGCAACAAGAAAATAGGGAAAATATTTTTCATATTATTTGACATACATAAAAATGCGTTTTCATATATTTTTTAATAACTTTTTTTTCTTTTAATTTCTTAACTAATCTGTCCAAGATCCAAGATCCTTTGTGTTTATCTTTGTCATAGATTTTAAAATGAGTTTAACAGCAAGGTATGATCTTGTAAAAATAGTTATACATTGTTATTTAATTATAAATCATGATGTGTATGAATTTTAATATAATTTTATAAGTTTTAGATATTATTCATTTAATCATACTCCACTCTATAATTTTATATTATAAAAGTTAACAAATTTATAAAAAATGATTGAGTTATAATTAAATGAAAATATAAATATATTTTACACTCTTATGCATCATAATTTTTATTTTTATTTTATAAGAGTTAACAAATTTATTATAAATGATTATTTGTGATTGAATGAGAACGTAAATTTATATGTATAATTGCTTTTTCCTTTTAAAATAGATACATTTAGTTTATTAGTTTTCAAAAACTTGCAATTTTGGGTCCAATTTTCAGTTTTATTTACATTTATTTCCTTTTCATACATTTTTAGTTAATTTAATCATTTCTTGACTATACCAAAATGCCTAAATAATTAAATTTTGTCTGCTTCCATGTTTTTTTTTCAACAATAGTATGCAGAGCTTATTTGAGTGTGAAATTTATTTGAACTTGTGAAAAATTAAGAGTTGAGCTTAACTTTCATAACCTGTAAATATTTTTTACATTAGCAATTAGTTAGAAATTATCCTAAGTGTTTTTTTAGAGTATTTATTATAAAATTTAACCAATTTATGGTATATTATAATTTGTGATCGAATAATAATGTTTTTTTTTTTACCGTGTTAGTGTATTTCAATTAAAATCTAAAAGTAATTTATAAATAATAACATTTATATAAGTTTTTTTTTTTAAATTTACTTCAATAGGATTTTAGATTTTTTTATTAAAATAAATTTTAAAAATAATGTATTGACAATAAAAAATAATTTCTATTTTACATTATTAAATAATTATATTCTTTAATTAATAATAAATTAATTGATTTTTTATAAAATTATTTTAATAGTCACATAAATAAAAAATTATAATTATCTTAAGTGTCTAAAACAAAAAAATTATACGTGGTAAAGTCGGATCAATGAGTGTATAATTGAGCTAATTACTCTCTTGATCTACTCTAACAAGATGACTGTGTTCCTTAACAAAGGTGTGAAGGAGTTTGAGGCAAGGTGGATAGGTTGGGCCGGTGTGAACGTGCCAGATGAGATTGGACAGAAGGCACTTACAAAAGCTTTGGCTGAAAAGGTATATTGTTAGATAGCTTTTGCAATTATTTTTGGATTACCATGAGACAGCTTTTTTGGTACAATAGAGTTTTACTGAGTTGGATTTCACGGACTCACCAGAACAGGAATATGTCTCTGGTTCACTGAGTACTTGTAAAATATTTACCAATCGGCTACTAATAAGGTTCTAATATCTCCAATAAAATTGCATAATTGTGAGATATGAGTTGAAACTGAAATCATTCTTTATTATTTTTGTATTACCATGATTATGAGATTGGTGTAAAGTATCTATCAAATTTTTTTGATAATCTAGTAGACCATTTTATTGATGTTTTCTTTTTTCAAGCATATTTTTCTATTTAGATAGTTCGAACTTGATACTTTTCACTAAATTCAGTTCTATTGGACCAACAAGTTTTTGTAAGACTTACATAACTTTTAGATCTTAATTAATATTGAAATTTTGCTTTGCATCCATGATAAATTTTAAGCTTAATTGTAATTTTTATTTTCTAATTTTCTGAAATGGTGATTTTCATCCCAGTTTTAAAAGTGAACAATTGGATTCTCTTCGTTTAAAAAATGCACAAATTTGGTCCCTCCATCTATTTTAAAGAGTTGATGGTTAGTTTTAACGTTGATTTTGTCTACTTAATTTTTTTGAATTAATAATAATAACCTATATTTTTTTGAATTAATAATAATGATTCAACACTCTTCTCCTTCTCTCCCGAACCCTAAATTTTTTTCCTCACTATTCTGAAGTTTTCTCTCCCCTTCTCCTTCGAGACCCAACGACTCCGCCTCCCTTCTCTTCTCCTCTTCTCCTCCCTTTCGATGTTCGTTGCATGAGCCGAGGTTGAAGGAGAAGGCATCGTGGAGGTCGTATGAGATGAGGTCACACGTTGTGAAAGTCTTGTGGAGGTCGTGCGGTGGTCGTGCGAAAGTAGCTCGGAGGAGAAGAGGAGAGGAGAAGGGAGGTGAGGTCGCTGGATCTTGAAGGAGAAGAGGAAAGAAGAAGGGAGTTGTGTTGGTCTTGGAGGAAAAGAGAAGAGGAGACTTCAAAATAGTAAAGAAGAAAATTTAATGTTTTAGAGAGGTGGAAAAGAGTCTTGGATTATTATTGTTAATTAAAAAAAAAATATGAATCATTATTGTTAATTCAAAAAATTAAGTAGAGAGAGTTAACGTTAAAAACTAAGATCAAATTTGTGTATTTTTTAAATCAAGAGAACCCAATTGTTCACTTTTAAAACTGACATAAAAATCGTTACTTCAAATCACAATTAAGCCTAAATTTTATTTAGGTCCCTACCATTCCTTAAGTGATGAGACATGAGATCATCTTTTAACACTTGATATACATCAACAATCAACTAGATTTGTTGAGATGTAGTAAAATTTGGATATTTACATGAAGCTACAAGTTATTTAAGCCTAAACTTATTAATATGTAAAGTTTTCCTTAGTTGTTTCCACCGTGCATTGTAATTGGTGGAAGAAAGTGTGGTAAATAGTTTATGAAAATTGTTGTGCAGAGGTGCATTCCTGTATTTCTTGATGAAGAGATCGTTCACCAATACTACAACGGCTACTGCAACAACATCCTGTGGCCACTCTTCCACTACCTCGGACTTCCGCAGGAAGACCGGCTCGCCACCACGCGCAGCTTCCAGTCGCAGTTCGAGGCGTACGAGAAAGCGAACCAGATGTTTGCTGATGTCGTGAATCAGCATTATGAGGAGGGTGATGTTGTTTGGTGCCATGACTACCATCTCATGTTCCTCCCCAAATGCCTGAAGAACCATAACAAGAAGATGAAAGTTGGGTGGTTCCTCCACACGCCTTTTCCGTCTTCGGAGATTCATCGGACGCTGCCGTCTCGGTCGGAGCTCCTACATTCCGTTCTTGCAGCCGATTTAGTCGGGTAAGTCCCTACTTGTTGAGAAATTATTAAATAATTCAGGTCATCACGTCATCCGTGATTCCGACTAATAATCATGTGTCCTACTTGATTCTCCATTTAGGATTCTGACTTTCATATCATTTGATTCATACTTAAGTATCAGGAACAAGCTTTTTAACACATTCTTTTATAAACATTCTTTCTTGATTGGTTGAAATTGTTTGGACATCACAAAATTGACCCTCATGATTTTTTTAGTTTTCAGTCATTTTGTATAAAAAAATAATGTATTAATAGGAGTGTGTTATAGTTTCTTTTACTAGCACTCTCTTAATTGATATAATGGATACCTACGTTTTTGTGATAAAATTGTTTCATGGGAGTGTTTGACAATTTGGGTGGTTATACAATATGCTTTGCATTAGACTCTTCATATAGATGCTTACCAAGTAAGTGGGCATTGACTATATAGTTTGTTCGGATAAGTTGCTCCTGTAGCATTTTTAGGATAAGAAAATCAGAAGACATAAGAAAATAAATCTTTTTTATAAACTAAAATTAACTTATGTAATAGTTAATCTGTTTCTTTTATATATTTTCTTTAATAGATGAGAAGTTCAACTTAACTATTTTTATATAACTAATTTATAAAAGTTCTTTCTCATAAGTAATTTTTTCTTCTGTTAGAAATGTTCTAGAAAAACTATATAAAGTTTGTTGTTGGCTGGCAAAACTATACACTAGATAGGAAATCCAATTTCCTGAACTATAGATATAAAGGACTCCTAATAGTGATTATAGATTACTATGCCTATACAAACGTGTGTTTAAATGGAAATTTGATTGTTTTACACCAATCCAATAAAAGCATAACACAAGAAATAGAATACAAATGAATAAACAGAATACAAAGGAATACATGGCATTAAGTTAAAGTGATAATACTTCATGATGAAATTTTAATAAGATTTGAACTGTTGGGAATATTTTTACCTATGAATTATATATATTAAGATTTAAATATGATTTATTTTTTTAGTCCTTGAAATTAAATTTTTTTTTTTAATCTTTTAAATATAATAAATGTTATTTTTAGTTATTTTGTCAAAATTCTCAAACAAAAAATATAATTTTACAATCCATGTCAGTTTTTTATTAAGGTAAAAAATCGTCATAAATTCTAATTCAATATTCCTGTTCCTAAGCTTGCATGTTCTCTGTTTATTTATATGTTGTCTTCTTCGGTTGAATTATTTTCATTTTTCTATTGTTGTTTATTATTTTGATGTAACATTTTTCTTGTGCAGTTTTCACACCTACGATTATGCAAGACATTTTGTTAGTGCTTGTACTCGCATCCTTGGACTTGAAGGTACACCTTATGGGGTTGAGTATCAAGGGAAGCTAACTCGAGTTGCTGCAGTAAGTGCCACCAAATTTGTCTACAACCTCACTCTTGCTTTGTCATTTGAAGTGTTGTTAAATAATTTTGCTCCAAAGTTTTTCTTATTAAAAGAGGACAAGAAAAACAAAAAATAAATAAAACTTTTCAATTTTCATTTTCTTTTCTGAAAATAATTTTCATTTTCACATTCCTGACAAGTTTATAAAAGTAAAAATGTTAAAAACGTCAAATCTTTGTCATCAATTTTTAGATTTTTTTAGAAAATATTTTTGCTGAAAATGTTTTGAAAAATTAAAATAAATACATTTTCAAATGATAGAAAACAATGAAACCAAATGACACTTAATTTTTTTTTTATATAAAACTCCTCATTTCAAAATTAAGGATTTGTTTAAGCAAGATTCTTTATAAGTATTTTTAGGAGAAGAAAATATGAAAAATAAATAAATTAACTTTTCTAATAATTAATTTGTAAAATTTTTATCTCTTTTAGAAAAATTACATAAAAGAGCTTCTATCAATTAGGTATTGAAAAAACTAATTTTAATTTATAAATAAGATAATTTTATTTTTTCTTTATATTTTTTTTCTTAAAATTAATTGCTTATTTAAATTTGTTTCCCTTGAATGCCATCAGTTTCCAATTGGGATAGACTCAGAACGATTTATACGTGCTCTGGATCTTCCTCCAGTACAAGATCACATCAAAGAATTACAAGAAAGATTTAAAGGCAGAAAGGTACTTCTTTTACTTTTGGAATTGCTATAGATTTATGGTTCTTGCTTTTCAGTCTTTATGATTAAGATTAAGGGTTTTATTCTCTTTTGACTAAGTGAAAGGTATTTAAGGATTGTCTAGATAAAATATAGATGATATATACTGATGAAAACATAAAGGATGGAAAGGGAAGAAAAATGGTCAAATTGGCCTTATGCATTGTTGAATTGCATGCTTTAGGCCAAATTGCCAAAAGGGTTCTTGATTTTTATGAGGGAGCATGTTAGATGTAAATCTATTCATGAGAACCTAATAGCTTAAGCTTTTAGTGAGAGTTGGCCATTATAAGCCAATCAAAGCATTTACCATGCTATCACTTGTTCTTTTTTTTTCTTTTTTTTTTAATCAGCAAAACAGATGATGATTTTTCAGTTTTGTTAGAAATAGTAGTTGAGAATAAGGGTATTGAATGGTAAGACAATTAAATTTTATAAAACTATTTTAAAAGTTATATAAATAGAGAGTTAGTGATTTTTTTTATAATGTAAAACTATATTATACTGTTAGGGCATTATCTTCATAATATGTAATTATTTTTCTTTTTGATTTGCTTAGAAAATATTACATTTTAATTTGGGATTTTGACCTAGTGAAGATGTTGCTTTCAGCATTTCACTCTATAAGTGCTTATTTGTTTTGTTGGTTCTGTTGATTGAATTATCACAATAACATAGAATTTGCTGGCTTGACAGGTAATGTTAGGTGTTGATCGCCTTGATATGATTAAAGGAATCCCTCAGAAAATTCTAGCATTTGAAAAATTTTTGGAAGAAAATGCGTATTGGCGTGATAAAGTTGTTTTGCTTCAAATTGCTGTCCCCACAAGAACAGATGTTCCTGAGTGTATGCTAGCTACTCACATTATTTTATTTCTTCTTCTGCCTTCTTTGGTATAGTTTCCAATTCTCCTTCTGTTTTCTACCCATGGAAGATTATGTCTTTTAGAAATACATGGGAAGTTGTGATTTATCTCCGGAGTTTAATGGTAATATACACCAAACACAAAAAATAAATTTATACAGTCGGTCAATTACAAGTTACAACCATTCATTTATATAAGTCAGTTGATTTTTTTATAAAATTGTCTCAAATGTATATATATATATAATTTATTCATAGGAATCGAATACAATATCATAGAAATTTACATCATTCACATATCTTATTCAAAATTAGACTTTTTGTTCTTAGAAGTAGTATATATACATATGCATACTAAAATGTTTGATTATGTACATTTTGGATTAATGGTCTTATTTTTTGGCTTTGGAATCATCATGACTGGTCAATTTTATTTCTTGCATGTTTATAGATCAAAAGCTTACAAGCCAGGTTCATGAAATAGTTGGTCGAATCAATGGCAGATTTGGAACATTGACTGCTGTTCCTATTCATCACTTGGTGCGTATTATATGAATATGCTGACTCACCATCACAAAAATTTAAAGGACCCACTCTTTTCTTTTTCATTGAGTGATCTAATTCAACGATTTTTTCTTCAACTTTGTTCTCAACACAGAATATTAAAATATGGTAGTTGAAAAACTTTGATGAATTATCTGACTTGAAAACAATTGAAACTCTAAAAATTAGAGAATAGTTAGTTTGATATTCATATTGAAACAAGATTTAAAATTCACATTGTTTGTAGACTGAAACTTACACATATTTATATATAATTTTAAATCGCAAGTCAATCATAACTATGAGATTTATTGATGTTTGTAAAAGGAGCATTAAACTCTACTTTTATATGCTTATTCTAGTTAATGATAATTAGTCTACACCTGTTATTAATAATATTGAATTGGCATAAGAGTTTTGTTTGCTTGATAATCTAACAATTATTTTTGTTTCTACAGGATCGCTCACTTGACTTTCATGCACTATGTGCTTTGTACGCTGTTACAGGTAAATTTGTGCTTTTAGATTTTTATTTTTTTTTAATTTGACTGAGAGCTGTAAATGACTTTTTTATGAAATTAATTGTCAGTTGTCAGCATATACCAATTTATTATGCTTTATTACACATTTTCTTGAATTCTTGATTGTCTTTGGAATTTGGAATCATTATACTTTATTTCTGATAATTAGTTTATTATTATATTGTAATTTTTCTGCAAATTTTGTATTTATTATACTCACTATTTCTTACCAGATATAGCACTAGTCACATCTTTGAGGGATGGAATGAATCTTGTTAGCTATGAATTTGTGGCCTGCCAGGAGAAAAAGAAAGGGGTTCTCATTCTTAGTGAAGTAAGTACAGAAACTTGTTAGTGTATTTAACTATGTTTCATTTCACTTTGTCAATTCATCAGGCTATGTTAATGTTGAGTTATAGTTTAATAAGAGAATAAATTCAAAAGTTGGAAGAGTTGGTCGTGATAAAACTGTGTAAAATGCACCATTTTAAGATATCAAAATTATGGTAAGGATATGTTTGTCTAAACTTTTCTAGAATAACTTCTAAGATAAAAAAAAAAAATTATATTTTGGTGATTCTTGAAATATTGAACATTTTTATTTATATAGTTTATGATATTTCATCTGATTGGTTAACAAAAAGATGATGATTATGATTAAATTTTAACTAATAACAAAAAACGTGTCTAAAGGAGAATGGCAGATGGAATTTCGTTAACATTCTCTTTTTTAATTTCTCTTTTGTAATATGTATTGTACATGTTGATGTGATGCCTGATATTTGGTATGGTGCTTGTAGTTTGCTGGTGCAGCACAATCTCTTGGTGCTGGGGCAATTCTTGTGAACCCCTGGAACATTACAGAAGTTGCTGCTGCAATTGCCAGGGCTCTGAATATGCCATCTGCAGAAAGAGAAAAGAGACATAAGCATAACTTTCAACATGTAATATCCCATACTGCTCAAGAATGGGCAGGGACTTTCGTAAGGTATGCATATTAGTATCTCGGTGGAGAGATCAGTTGACTTTAAGAGTAACGCTAAGAAAGTTGCTCTTCGTTTACGTCATTCATATTATTCTTGAAATCTAATGCTCGTATAACTAATCATAACCATAATTTTAACGATTTTATTTTTTGATTTATCTGATTTTAAACAAAATGAATAAATTTTAATAAATTTTAACTAATCGTATGAAAAGTCTTTGAAAAAGTGTCAAAAAGATATCGCTACACTCCTCTTTTGTTTAATGGATTCTATTTTCTTCTATTTTGAATATATTTTTTATTTCTTAGGAGTATGTCATTTATAATGGATGTAAGTCATTCAAAGAGTCTAGTAAATAATACATCTCTTCTTGCTTTGGTTTGTAGGAGAGATCCACATATATTATATGATGATGATGAATCTTTGAATATTAATTTGCAGTGAACTAAATGATACTGTTATTGAGGCACAACTAAGGACAAGACAAGTTCCACCAAGGCTTCCAACCAAGACTGCAATTGAACGTTATCAGCAGTCAACTAATCGATTGCTCATTTTGGTATGCATGCTGTCTGACAATGATGCTTCAGACTTCTCTGAATACGTCTTTTTGTTTCCTCGTTGTCTGTCTTTTAGGACATATTTGGACAAATTTTTCTCCAATTGCTTCTAGGAAAAAACAAAAAAAAAAAAATCAAATGAATTTTCACAAGAGCATTTCTAATGGGATGTTTAATGTTTTACTTAATATTTTTTTATTATTGAAATAAATAAAGTGGTCTTACTTATACAAGCACCCTTATCTAATAAAATTATACCATATACTCACACAATTAGAATTAATTTATTTGTAAAGTGTTTAATTATATGTAAAATTGTAAATTATCATGTATTGTAGATACTCTGAGTTAAAATTAATTTTTCTAATGACTAATTAATAGAAGTCACACATCTCTGTTTGAAAAATTATACTAGGAAATTTTTACAAATTAACTTTTATAGGAACCAATTTAAGATTATAAAGAAATTAAATTCATTTTATTTTCATAACAATTTTGGAGAAGTTTGTACACACAGAACTTATCTGATAGCTTTTCTAAAGATACTGCCTCATTTGCTGAATATATATTAGTGAAATCTAGACTTTTGACACTTGGTTAACATGCTTTGGTACTATGTCCTGAACCAACTAACAAATGTGACATGTGTGTGTCTATGTTGTATTTACACTTCACATATGTTATAAGACTTTCTTTTTTGTATTGATGTTTTCTTTCAACACTACAGGGATTCAGTGGAACTATAACAGAACCAGTGGAGAAAACAGGTGATCAAATCAAAGAAATGGAACTTAAGGTGCATCCAAAATTGAGACAACCCTTGACAGCTCTATGCAGTGATCCAAATACCACAGTTGTTGTGCTCAGTGGAAGTGGTAGACAACTCCTTGATGATGTAATTCTTCGCACATTACATCCTTTCTTTGTGAAATATTACAGAATTTAACGGTGATGCACTCATGATCTAAAATAGTTTTACATTATCATTTAATTACAACTTATCATTTAAATGATTTTTACTATAACTTTACATTGTTAGTTCAGAGTCATTTTCTTTTCAATAGTTTAAATACTTTTTAAAAATAAGGATAATGCATTAACAGCGTAACAAAGTTTGTTATTTTGTGAGTACATTATTCTTATTCTCACATTTTTTTTGTCATTTAGATATAAGATTTTTTTTTAGTCCTTCAAATTAAAAATTATTTGTTTTTAATATCTAAATTAGTAAAATGTTTTTTAAGTTCTTCTCTACACTTATGTTATTAGTTGTGTGCTTAACAAGGAATACTAATTTTGTAATTTGTAATAATTTTTTATCGTCAAATCAAAATTAAATTATGATGATAAAAAATCAACATAAATTATAAAATTAATATTTATTATTTGATAATCTTGAAATAAATGACTAAAAATAATATTTATTATAATTGAAGAACTAAAAAATACAAACTTTAATTTTGAATAAAAATAGACACTCATTTTAAAGAATTAAAAACATATTTAAGTCATGATATATATATTCCCTGCAACAGAACTTCAAAGAATATGACATGTGGTTGGCAGCTGAGAATGGAATGTTTTTACATGCTTCAAAGGGTGAGTGGATGACAACAATGCCAGAGCATCTGAATATGGAGTGGGTTGATAGTGTGAAGGTATGTATTCAATTTGCATGAAGTTTCAATTCATTTGATGTTTGATGTTTTTTCTTACCATATTGACTGAAGTTGCTGGTTCTGCATTTCAGCATGTTTTTGAGTACTTTACGGAAAGAACACCTCGGTCACATTTTGTTTTTGAAGAAAGGGAAACTTCACTTGTGTGGAATTACAAGTATTCAGGTGCTTAAATTGTTCTTATGGAGATTTTTTTTTTTTATTAGGATGTTTTATTTTTTATATAATAATCGTCGATCCTCACCTATCATTTTAATAACTTTGAAAATAATTTTTCTATAAATCAACTATCTTATCATGGATCATCCTTTTTTTTTTTTTTCTTAAATGTAATTTTGATTCATTCTATTTTTTAAAATTTACAAATTTTAGTCTTCTATTTTAAAATAGAAATATCTACTCTATCTATAGTTTAAAATCCAATTTATGTCTTTCTATTTTAAAATATTTGCAAAATTCGAAATTTTGATTCTTTCATTAACTAGATGAGACTCAAAGTGACCTAGTTGGAGATTATTAGTTTAATTCATGTTATACTCAATATTAATTTCTTAACCATCAACGTTTTTAGTTTGGTCGAATGATAAAACAATCCAGATTTTGCAAAATTTGAGAACTAAACGTCTTTGTTTTAAAATAGGGATCTTATAGAAACTAAATATTTCTATTTTAACATAGAGGAACAAAATTACATTACAGATTTAAAAAAATAGAAAAATCAAAATTTCATTTGAGCTTTTTTTTTTATTTTTTATTATTACTACTGATCGTGTGATCTGAAGCAGATGTTGAGTTTGGAAAACTTCAAGCAAGGGACATGCTGCAGCATCTGTGGACAGGTCCAATTTCTAATGCATCAGTTGAAGTTGTTCAAGGGAGCCGATCCGTTGAGGTGCGAGCTGTTGGTGTTACAAAGGTAATTAACCTTTTATTTTAATAATTCAACTCTTATGCAGAGACGGATTCGGGGAGGGGGGGGAAGCAGGACTTCAGCCCCCATCCTCCCTCCCCTTCCTTCTTTTAATATATATATATATATATATATATAATTAAAAAAAATAATAATAAAAAAAATTATTAAAAAAAAATAGGTTTTTAAATTAGTATTTATATAAAGTTTTTTTTATTAGTAAATCATATCTTAATTTTATACCTATTAAATATTTGGTTTCATTACATTTTTTATTTATTTTTTGTAAATTTTATTATTAATAAATTAATTTGACATTTTTCATCTATAATTTTTTAAAATTTTATAAATTTTACTCTCTTATATTATATGATTGCAAATTTTACTCTCAATTTTTTAAAAATTGACAAATTTAATACCCATTTTTTTATATAAATTTCACATTAAATATATATATTTTTAAATTTTATCTTCAATTTTTATAAAAAAAAATTTTAGCCCCTCCCTACTTAAGTTTCTGGATCCGTCCCTGCTCTTATGTTTAAACATAATAATTTTTACTAGGAGAATATAATAATTTTAATTTTTATAATAATTAAATTATAAAACTGTCATTTATTTTGTTTTTATTTTATTTTTTATATTTTAAGATTTGTATAAAAAAATACAGAAAGCAACTACTTTTTATTGTTTTTTTGTTTACCGTACAAATCTTTAAAAAAAATTGAAAATAAATATCAATTTTATAATTAAAAAGTAAAATCAGAATTGTAATTTAACTCCACCTTTATATTTTCACTAGAATTTTTTTCATACATATTTAAATGTGTACTTCAAAATCCTTTTCTAATCAGGGAGCAGCCATTGACCGTATCTTGGGTGAGATAGTGCACAGTAAATCCATGACATCACCAATTGATTACGTTCTTTGCATAGGACATTTTCTGGGAAAGGTAAATTGATTTTCTTTTTTGAAAATAATTTTCATTTTATTGTTTGTCTCATTTTTTTATATTGTTTTCGGCATGCTGATATTTTTTTTTCTCATAACATGCATAATACTATTGCCTAGCCTATGCTTCTTCATTTATTATTACTAAGTTGTATGCTGCACAAATTTCTTTTGGGAAAAAAATGAAGTTGAGGCTAAAAATCTGAATATGGTAGGATAAAATTTAAAGAAGTTTTTTCCAAAGTACTAAGGGCCATTTCTTTAAAGAGAAATGTTAACAAATAATATTTTTGAATATACTCTGTTTGTTATTGATGAAACTTAATTGGAAAACACAAATAAGTGTCGGTTTCACTAATTTAATGAGCTTATTTTTAATAAATTTTAATTAATATAAAATGTGTGTTAAAGTATTAAAGATGGTGTAGTTAAACTCTTCTTCTTTCGATCTTTTCAACAATTTTGTAAGTATATAAAAAAAAATAAAAAATAAAGACGATACATTACATAATTTTATAACATGAAACAATTACAATTCATTTATTATAAATAAATAGTTATGATATCTAACATTGTAAAATTATATTGCAGTGTATTAGTACACTATGGTTATTTTCTAAAAAATTATATAATAAAGATTTAAATATATTTTTAATCATTTAAATATAATATTTTTTTTTTTAATCATTCAAATTAAAATTTATTTTTTTAATCTTTTAAATATGATAAATATTATTCTTAATCCTTCTATCCTATAAATTTTTAAATAAAATATATATATTTTTTAATTTGTGGCAGTTTTTAAGTATTAAAATCAAATTCAAATTGTAACAATAAAAATCACTACAAATTACAAAATCTATATATATTATTTAAAAATTTGAAAAAAATAACTAAAAACAACATTTATTACATTTAAATGAATAAAAAAGTTAGACTAACAATAATAAACACTTGTTTAAATTACTAAAAAAATTTAAACTACCATAAACCATTGTACACTTGACTATTATTTGAATTGCATGAATTTTTTGTCACTTTGATTGAACTATATAGTTAAATACTTTGGAGCTACCGAATTGAACATTAATAATTGTAACAGGATGAAGATCTTTATTCATTTTTTGAACCGGACCTTCCCTCAATTGGTGTGGGTCTTCCACGAAGCAAGGTAACAACAGATGGAGCTAAGTTTCCTGCTGCTGCTGATCAGAGGAAACAACCATCTTTGAAGAGTAGTGGACCAATAAAGTCAACATCATCTCCAAATAATAAGTCACACAGAACACTGTCATCAAACTCCGATCAGAAGAAAACAAGCAGCCAAATATTGAGCAGTGCAACCCGAAGACCGGTGGCACCCGAAAAGGAATCATGGAACGTCCTTGACCTCAAGAAGGAGAATTACTTCTCTTGTACAGTCGGAAGAACACGGACAAATGCTCGGTATATACTCGATTCGTCGGACGACGTTGTTTCATTTCTTAGGGAACTGGCCGGCCCTTCTTCCCAACTCGGTTGAGCCAGGTTCGGAGCAATCACTTTTCACGCATTCATGTGTTTGGAATCGTTGGATGAAAATCAAATTGACTGACAATACGATCTTCATCCAACGATTTCAAATTAATTGAATGCATGAATGTGTTAAGATGTGCCTTGGCATTGGAAGAATTCGACTGAATTGGGTTTGATGTAGTTACTATTTCACGCATTCATGTATTTTGGAATCGTTGGATGAAGATCGGATTGACCGTCTGATCTTCATCCGATGATTTGAGATTGAATGCGTGAAAAAAGTGAATCCTAATTTAATTAGTACACCCTCCACTCCCATTATAGAAGATTACTTTCTAACTTCTACAATACAAGTGTGAAGTGTGGAAACGGTAATAAAGTATATGAAAGAAAGAAACAAATATATAAAAGATTGGCCCTTATAGTGCAACTAACACTTGTTGTGTTGTATATTAGTGCTGCATTTGGTTATCTTTCTCTTCTGCACTAGGCTTTTGCCGCAAATGTTGTGTCATACTGCATTATGATGAAGTTACTAGGAAGAGGAAGAAAAATGCAAATAAACGCAATTGAGTTGTCAAATTCATTAATCGATTGATAAATAATCATTTTAATGGTGTGAATAGGAAGTTTTATATGGTTAAACTGTATGACCTATTTTTTCCTTCAAAAATAACTGTGACCACCTAGGTTATTTTATAAGCTAGCTCAAGGTTTATTTTTGTTTTTATAAACAAGTTTATTTTTAGTTTTTATCTTTTGTTTTTTTGAAGGGATTTTAGTTTTTATCTAAAAAATATAAAAACATTAATATTGTTATTAATCTTTACTGTCACGTGACATTCATTAATTACTCATGTTTTTAATAGAAAATTAATGAGTAAATTACGAGAACTTTTCTGAAATTACACTTATGACCCTAGATACTCTTCGGTTTTGGATGTGAGTGGCATGAGTTTTAGTAAAACTTTTTTTTACCAAAAATATCCTCTATCTTCCTCCTTTAACATTAGTTCCTTGAAAAAAATTGACCATTACAAAAAGAGGGCTATTTCCAAACATCTTAAGAACACCAAGAATCTCATATTTGCACACACTTAATTTGTTGCTTTCAATAAAAAAAAAATAATTCAAAAATAGTTACAAATAAAAATATTTAAATCAAGCTATTATAAAACTCTTTCAGTTTGTTTTGTATTGATGCAAGTATACCAATGAAAGTGTTGCATCGCTTAAAGAGGTCGAAAGGCTTTCACAACATGTTTGTTTGAACCATAAGAGGAATGAAATTTAATAAGGAGTTAATAAGGTTATGTTCACTTTGCATCGAAAGAAAGTAGAAAAAGAGTAAAATGAATCGTAAATGACAAGAGATGTATATTTTTACACTCTACTTTAAATCAAAACTTTCATTTTCTTTCACTTTCATTCATTTTTCTTTCATCCAACCGAACTGATCCTAATCCACGTTTCAATATCCATTGTGCAATCATGTTTTTGCTTAAAAAATCAAAAGAAAAAACCCCAAATAAATAACATTTAAAGTTTCCAATAAGAATGACAAAGTAGGTCTTGATCCGGTGGGACGTGATAGAGTTCTCAATCGGTCAATCTCACCTAACTCATTGGGTCAAAGGCTGGCAAGGGCAGGTGTTGCCATTTTAGCAATGGTATAAAATCATTAAAGTAACAAAGTAATAAGTAAATAGAATTATCTCCGTAGGATTTTACAATAATTAGGTAAATAATAATAAAATTATATAGATTACGAGAATTTAAGAAGTAACCAAAATTAAAGACGTTTCCAAGATGTAATTAATAACTATTCTTATTCAATCAAGATATGTTATCAACAACCCACACAAATATTCCAACTTTAATCTCTTAAAGTGAAATGATCTTTGAATTAGTATAACTAAAATACTTGCATTACAAAAAAAAGGTTTTAGCAATGATGAATCCTCTTTACCTTATCCTTAAGCATCAAAATGATTGGTTGTCTTCTTCGGTTCACAATTTAAAAGAATTTTTCAATTACAATTTAATAAATAACATCATGCAACAGTTGATCAGACAAAAAATAAGCATAGAGTAGAAGAAGAATAATAACTATCGTTAATTAAATAAGAATAAAACGTAATTACAAGGAGGTAGTAGTTGACTTATATTAAACTCTAACAAGGAAAAAATTAGCTATTCATAGTTATGAGGGGAGAATCTCTGGATGGAAAAACAATAAAGGATGTAAGAATAACACATGGAGGGAGGTTGAATTGTGTTTAAGCTAATTTTCATAAGTTTTTCATAATTGTTTGTGTGAAATAAAGTATATGGATACAAACGATACAAATTGTTAAAAAAAAAAAAAACAAATCTCTCCTGTAGTTAGCAAATAAAAAATGAAGATAAAAAGAATATAAAGATTAGGGAAAATTATATTGGTTCATCTCAACCTAAGACTACATCTAGTTCTTGGATAACCCTCGAAGTTCTACTATCTCTAAAAGATACAAGTATTCTTGCAAAATGAACAAAACATTAACTATGTCTTAAATGTATTTAAGATGGTATAGTTTGTTCTGCACCATCTGATGAGGCAAATGCATAAATAGACTAATTGTCTAAAAGAAAGTTTTAAGACTATAAATGCAATAATAGAAATCCATTATTTTACATCTAGTCAAAATTAATTCGGGTTGTGATTCATCTTTTGACTTATTAGAGGAGTTCACAAACATCAAAGCCATCATGCAATGCCTCAGCTTTCCATCTTTCTATCTATGTGATGTGTAACCCTAATTAAAACACAAAAATCATATTTAAAGCTATGGGCCAATAATTGTTGAAGCCAAAAAGAAAAGAAAACTAAAAACTAAAGCTTGCTTCTTGCAAGTCTGTTTGCACAACTTATTAGATAGAGGGATCAACCATGTCTGTTGTAACTGTTTATCAATAGTTTGGCCATTTATGTTTTAGAAGTCTCGAATTGGTCTTTTATGTTTTAAAAATGAATCAAAATGATCTTTTAGAAAACAAAGATGATTTTCGATTTTGTAATGTGATTTTGAATTTTTTTGAGTAATTCAATACATAATAATTATTTTACTAAATTTACTTATATAAAAACAATGGAACACAATCAAGGGCAAACTTAGGTTGGGCCTTGGGGGGCCATGCCCCCCCCCCCCTAACTTTTTTGAATTTTATTTTTCATATGGGTGCATTTAGTAATTTTGGGATGTATTTAATAATTTTTAGGTATATTTAACAATTTAATTTTCTTTTTTAAAGATTACCCAACTTGCGACTTGCGCCTTCTTTCCAAGTATTTCATGATAACTTGTAACTTGCTACTTAAGCTTCTTTTCAAATACTCTACAATATAATATTTTTTATTTTTTAATTTAAAAAAAAAACTTATATAAATATTATTTTTGTATTATTAATATTATATGATTTGTTTTTATTTCTTGATTATTTTTTCTCTCAATTATCAAATCAAAACCAAAAAAAAATTCTAGAAAATCTTATTTAAATAATAAATTTTAATTATTTTACAATCAGTTTCATCTTTAATTTTTTTTAGTTAATAAAATTAATAATAATTTTTTTTTCAAGAAATCTTATATGAATATAATATTTTATTAACTTTAGTTATTATATAATTGTTTTTATCTTTTAAATTTATTTTCTCAACTATAAAATCAATAGTAATGTCATCATTTTTTTTAATGCTATAATTTATCAAATTTTAATTATTATACAATAAATTTTTAACTCAATTTTTTCATTATAAAATCAATAGTTATAAATGACTTCTGTAATATGAAAAAAAAAATATTACACATTTTAATAAATTATTAACTTAAGTAACATTAAGAATATTTTATATACAATTGATTATATATTTTTTTATTGGATAAATTCTTCATTTGATAGTTAACATGTGTGTTCACTAATTTTGGATTTGTATTTAATTGAAAACAACTAATATTTGAATAAAAAAATGACAATAAATATAATAAAAATCACATAAAAAATATATCAATGATCAAATTATAATTTTTTTTAATAATATTTCATTTCATTGTTAATTGTGCCCAATAAAGATGTATTGAATATTGTTTAAACTAGTTTACATAAATGATCAAATAGTATGAAAAATAATTTAACATTGTTTAAACTAACTTACACAAATGCTCAAATAGTATGAAAAGTACTTTAAGTTGTTTAAACTAGCGACGGAAATTATCAATTTGAACCAATTTTAAAAACAAAAGAAAAATCCAAATGTATATCCAAAAAATTAAGGGGTCCAATTGAATAATTTTTTTTTAAAAAAAAGATTCAATGTATATCAAAAAAATTAAATAATTTAATTGAACACTTAAAATAAATTAAATAACCAAATTAAATATTAAACCAACCTTCTTAATACTCATGTCATCAATAAATTTAAAGGATCAAATTATTTATTTAAACTTTTCATCAACTAGTCTCACGTCATTAAATATATTTTAAATATATGAAGTTTTAAAATTTCATTTTTTTAAAAAAAAAAAATACATGTATTATCAAATTTATTCTTATGTTATCATTTAAAATGTTGTTACTTTTTTATTTAAAACGTTGTTACTTTTTGTAAGCAGTATGATTGTCACGTTGTTACTTAACATAGAATAAAAAAATAAAAAAAAAATTGTAAGACTAAATTAATTTTTTTTAAAAGACTAAATAAAATAAAAATCTTATTTTATACCAATCAAAAATTTATTTCATATATCTATATATATATATATATATCTCTCACTATATATATATATAAAATAAATAAATAAAGAAAGATAGAGGAGACAAAAATTGAATTAAAAATAACTGTAAAAGAGTTATATTTCATTTTGATTTTTTTTTCAAATATTTAATAATTATAATGATTTACTAATATTAATTATTAGATCGTAAAATATAAATGATGGAAAAAGTATAACTATTTTAAATTACTTATCATCTTCTGTAACTTAAATAATATGTTGTTGTCAAATTGTGAAAACATAAGTTAAATTAGTTGGTACTACAACATTGATTCATTGCATAAAATAATCGTGGAAGCATTAAGATCCACGCAAGCAGGCAAATAAGATTAGTTTGTGGCTGAAAAGCGTTTTTCTTTGTGGAGTGTTTCTGTCAATGCCAGCTACTACGGTCAATCAATTATGACTATGAACAAGACGTGAAGGCGTAAACCATGCCACACCAGTGTCTTGAATCTTAAGCACTTATCAACCCCTATCAATCATTAGATTTTAGCAAACGTGGGTTATTTTGACTAATCGAGACACAACAAAATTTCATCATCAGTTACAATTTACATATATATTTGTATTTTGTATGTACTTTAACAAACTCAGGGTTTAGTTTAGTTTGTTTCTTTTGAAGTTGGTTTTGTCGATTCGATTCGACAGTGATGATGATGTCTCTGTTTGGTGCTTATTCCTTCTGTGAAGTTGGAAAGGATGCAGCTGGAGTTGCTGGTATTCTCTTTCACTCTCTGGGGTGTTTGATTCTAATTATTACAGGGATTTAAAACCAAAAAAAAAGAAAAAAGAAAAAAAACCTTTTTTTTCTGGGACTTTAATTGATGAACAAAAGAACCCATTTTTACAATTACTATACACTGGGGATTGCAATTTAGATCACGGTATGCAATTCTTGATTTGCAGGGAACATCTTTGCTTTTGGGTTGTTTGTATCCCCCATGTAAGTTTCTCAAAGAATTTGTTGTTTATTAATCATATTCCTTTCATAGTTTCATTGATGATAACGAAGACTTTTGTTCTGTTTTGATTTCTAGACCCACATTTAGGAGAATTCTCAGAAATGGGTCAACAGAAATGTTCTCAGGGTTGCCATATATCTATTCTCTATTGAACTGCTTGATCTGCTTGTGGTACGGCACACCTCTTGTATCACATGATAATCTGTTGGTGACAACTGTTAATTCAATTGGAGCAGCCTTTCAGCTTGTGTACATAGTCCTCTTCTTGATGTATGCTGAGAAACCAAGAAAGGTTGGGTAAGGTTTATCTGAGTGCTAGCAACACACTCTTTCTAACACACTTCACTGTGGGTTGAAATTTATAGAATCAGGAGGGAGAATCATTAAATAAGAAGCGAAATCTATCACAAAATTTGTGATTTCCAAATTTTTTTAATAATACTCTTTGTTCTCTATTCTAACATAAGCAAACAAAAAATCATTTCTTGTTCTCAAATATAAGCAAAAGTTAACTTTTTTGCTTCATTTAATGATACTCTTCTTACAATACCCTTCCTTTGTGAGGAAGTTCCAACTTCCAGGGAGTTTCCAAGAACTGAACAATTTCTTCAAGGATAATTTAGGAAGAACATTTGAAATTGAATGCACTCAAGTGATTTCCTTAATACGTGTGAAATGTTGTGTTTGTTGCTTATAACAGAGAATAAAAGAGTACTAGAGACTATGTTCAATAAAGTGTGTAAGAGAGTTTGTTGCCAGCGTTACTCTCTTTTGATAACTGATAACTGATAACTGCATAAAAAACACGTTGGTTCATCTCTAAGCTGTTGTATACTATAAACTGTCATTTGATAGGTGAGGATACTTGGATTACTGCTAGCAGTTTTGGGCATATTTGTGATCATACTATTTGGGAGCTTGCAAATTGGTGACAGTGCAACGCGCCGGATGTTTGTTGGATTCTTGAGTTGTGCTTCTCTGATTTCAATGTTTGCATCTCCATTGTTTGTAATTGTATGCTTGTCATTTCCTAGATACCCATCCTTTTCAATTAGTTTATGCATCTGTTAGGTTGGTGAACTTGTTTTCATTAAAATTTTGTCTATGTAACTTCCCAGAAATTGGTCATCCGGACAAAAAGTGTTGAGTTTATGCCCTTTTATCTTTCTCTTTCCACCTTCCTGATGAGCATCTCCTTCTTTCTCTATGGATTGCTCAGTGATGATGCCTTCATTTATGTGAGTGTCTGTCTCTTTCTTCACGAATTATACTCATTTTAGTTTCAAATTTTGTATTTTGTAGGCTTTTACACATAGAGTTTAAAGGTGATGGATGCACTGATAGTGTAAAGTGGTTTTACAGTGTCATACAATCACAATCCTCTATTTATGATAAATCAGTTATTAGTGCATCACCTTTGAACTCTTATATGTAATATACTGATGTCTGTGTTTGATTTTGTAGGTACCAAATGGGATAGGAACTGGTTTAGGAATGATACAATTGGTATTATATTTCTACTATAAAGGTTCATCCAGTGAAGACTGCAGAGAACCCTTGATAGTGTCGTGTGAATGATCTGTGCTGCTGGAAAACTGAAGGTATAGGCAAATACACAATATGTGATCAAGATTTATGGTCTTCACATGAGTGTGAGGTGGTTCTCAGAAATTAGTAGCGGCCATTCTTCGTGTATGAAATATTTTCCATGAGTTGAATGAGTGGATTTTGTGGTTTTGATTATGAATTTTTTTCCATTCAATTCATGGAAATGTTTGAATTGAAAACCTTTTCACAATACTTTAATTCCATTTCTGGCATTGTCTTTCATCAGCTTTTTGTTGTTACTATATAAGAATGGATGTTTTTCATGAAATGAAAGGATGAAATCTTTGCAATTAGAAGATGATGTTAATTTCCTTCCACCTTGATATATCTTAAAGTGAAAAGTAGTACCAATGAAAACTCTAAAAGCTTCTTACTTCAGGTATTCAATATCTTCTGTTCTCTACCAGTTAAGTGAAATTTCTTTTATCTTTCACTATATATCAATTTCTGAAGGTCATCAACCATAATCTTAATTTTATCCATATTTGAGATAAGTTGAAATTGACTTAGAGTATGTTTGGGTAAACTTCTCTACAAAAACTTCTAGGAGAAAAAAATATGAAAAAAAAATGAAAGAGCTTTTATAAATTGGTTTCTCCAATTGCTAATTTGTAGAAGTCTCACATCTTTAGAGAAGTTATATGAGAGAGTTTCTACAAATTAGCTATTGAAAAAGCCAATATTAACTTATAGAGAAACTCAATTCATTTTTTCTTCATATTTTGTTTTCCTAGAAGCTCTTATAGAGAAGTTTACCCAAACAAACTCTTAGTTTTCCAGTATTAGAATCAAGTTTTTGAGTTCTGCCATTACTTCTCAATTTACATGCTTTTGAATTATTGGTTGGCAAAGCTATCTATTCCTCTATTAACCTACCCCAGACATCCCATTTAGCTAACTTTCCCCCATTCTGTATTTGTGGGTTGGGCTCAGTACCTGGTGGTCTAATAGGCAATCACTACTTGCAATAAGATTATTCTAAGTGTATGTTTGGGTAAGCTTCTCAATCTAAGAATAAAAAATATGAAGAAAAAATGAAATTAGCTTCTCCATAAGCTAAAATTAGCTTTTCATTAGCTAATTTGTAGGAGCTCTCATATTTTAGAGAAGCTATATGAAAGAGCTCCTACAAATTAACTATTGCAGAAGTCAATTTTAGCTCATGGAGAAGCTCATTTCCTTTTTTCTTCATGTTTTCTTCTCCTATAAGTGCTTTTAGAGATCCTTCTTCAAACAGACCCTAGAACTCTATCTTAATGCAATGCTAATCTACCAAATGTATAGCCAAATTTCATGTGAGCAGTGAGCATGATTATGCAGTTAAAATATTGTTAAAAGTAAGATTAGGACTATTAGCAAAGCACCATAAAAGAATAGTGTTAAAATTTGACATCTTCACAAAAACAGGATTTCCCAGTAAATCAAGTATTAAATTAACAAAAGAAAATTTTAAATGATTTCCTACTTGATTGCATGTTAGTTAAACTATGTGCCATTTTGTGTTTCCATATTTTGCAGATCACCATAAACTTTAAGCTCTTTTCATTGTTTGCTTTTGCTGCTTCAGCTGCCAATTGCATCATTTAACAACAATAGAAAAAGAGAAGCTGTGTCATCCACTTTGGTAACTAGTGCTATTGAAATGGAAAATGCATTATTGACTTCTAGGGAAAAACTGCAATTTTATAAAATGATACAAGCGTTTCATTACTGTGAAAACCTCATTGTGTGAACTTACAAGAGAAAGAAAAAACCAGTAACATAAAAACTAAAGTAAATCTTTCAGAGTAGTCCTCATTGTAACATTTCCTATTTCCTGCACAGAACAGAATCAAAGTTAGAAATAAACAAATGTAGCCAAAATGTTGCTTGAAACTGAAACACCACAACATTCATGTGATTTGAGCAAATACTGTTGCATTGCATCCTAGAGAGTGTCAAGAAGTTGAGATTGTGGAAGAAAATTCAAACATTTTTCTTTTGTGTGCATGTATTTATGCATTCATTTGAAATGCGCACCATGCTTCAAAAGATTGGTCTAATCTGACACGATCCAAATTGTTTCTAAGTTCATCACATGCAATATGCAGCTATGCAAAGAGTTGCATCAGGGGAATTTTCATTTTTATTTAAGTTTGACGTTGCATATTGATCTCTACTTTGCCTAGACTAATCAATGGATATGACTAACACGCTGAATTTGTTAGAGAGAACTTGGATTCAATTCAGCAAAACATATCTATGGTAAGGGGTGAAGAGCTTTAAGTATGACTAAGATTCAAATCGAGGATTGCTTCCACAGTTTGCATGGATAACTCGGGGTTCCACCAAAGAGACAAATGCCCTGATTATGTGGTTAAAAACGGTACACATAAATATAGGCATGCATTTTACTTCTTGTTGGGTTGACAACAACAAAAAAGGTCTGGTACTGTCATTGCTTTCCAGTTTCATCATGATATTCTCAAAATCAATTAATGTAATCAATCCCTTCTACAAATATGAATTTCATCATCCTATATGGGGTTAAACTTCCTACACCTCCACATATTGCTTCCTTTACCTGCCATGCATTATAATGTATGGAAGGTGAAGGAAGCAGTATGTATGTTGAGGTGCATGTTGAGGTGCGGGAAGCTCAAGCCTCATATACGAAGTGTACAAGGTTATAAGTAATTCACCTGTGGTGAAGTTTCCATGAAGTGAGTTTCATCCTCCGAATTGCGAAGAAGTCTTCCTTTCTCATCATAGAGTATGAGGCCACTAAACCTTGGCAACACACACTTCTCTCCCCTCAGTATTGGTCTTTGCCACACTGGCGATTCTGAGTTATGGCTTCGCCACCCACTCTCAAGACCTTGTTGCCTTTGCCAGCCGAGCAGCGGGGACCCCCTCTCTCCCCGCCATGCAACATTCTCCTCCAATTTGCTTGCCTTGCTCCACAGCATTGACCCCATCAGGACCCTCTTCACTGAAATCCACCCCACACAACTTGGCTCTGACCATTCTGTAGTGGTGGTAGTGGTGGTAGTAGTAGTAGTAACAGTATTAACAATTGCAGTTGCATTTTCATCATCCTCATCATCTATGACACCCTCTTGGTGCCCAATCTTGTTATTGTTAATGGCCTTCCTTTTCCTTCTAAGTATAATAACAATGCAAAGGGACACAAGAGCAAAGCTTGCACATGCAAGTAGAAGAATAGCACCTAGTGTTGAAACCTTCAATTTGTCTTCCAAATCCCACAAAGTTTCCATAAGTTGTTTATTTCCTTTCTATTTTTGAGTGTGACCAAGTAAGTGAACTCGAAATGGTGGTAAGGGAGGAGCGTAGTTTGTGGTTGATGGAATGTATTTGGTAATTAATGTGGAATGATAATAAAAGTCAAAAAATTATGCATGGGTCATGTTGGGTTGGCAAGTTTCATGAGGGTCCACCGCTAGTGGAAATGTTGAAGTTTGGGCCCCAATTAACACTTGTGGGGTGTGTACTTAATATTGTTACCGGTTGAATGTTGTTGAATTGAAAGGTGGCTCACCGTTCAAAGATTAATAAAGGCTTCTCACATGAATTCTGTAGTCGCCATCAAGTGATGGAAAACACAGTTAAAACCTTGAGAAGTAGAAGCTATATGTGGAATAGTATGAGTATGATACAGGCCATGATTATAAAATTAAGGTTTAATACTCTATATTTTCAGATTATAATTAATCGTTTAATTGGATCGTTTTATAAAATTTTAATTTGATTCCTAAATTATTTAAAATATGTTAATTTGATTTTTTTTTGGTCAGATTTTATTATTTATACCTCTCTTTTATTAAATACATTTTCTTAAAAATATTAAAATATAGAAGTATATTTAGTAAAATGGAAGATGTAAATAGAAAAAAAAAACCAAATGGATGATTTTAAATAATTTAGGGATCAAATTAAAAAATTTAAAATTTTAGAATTAAATTAAACGATGAATTATAATTTGAATACTAAATTGAATATTAAGGCTAAAATTATGTACCAACGTCCATGTGTGGGAGAAGTTTTATTATGGTTGTGAATGAAAACCAAGAGAAGAAAAATAGTGAGTGGAAGGAGTTTATTATCTTAAAGGATGATGAATAAGAGTGATTGATTCCTAACTGTAAAGTTTATTAAAAAAAATTAGTTAAACTAAGGTGACGTTTAGTGCAAATAATCCAAGTCATGGAATACGAGTAAATAAATTGAGATGAGAATTTTATTGCAATGCCACAGTGTGATATAACTAGAATAAAAATGATAGTGATTATACACTTTGGTAAATGGGGTATATAATATAATGGATAAATATCCATTTTGGTTCCGGTGCGAAGCAGTTATGTATGGTCTTGAAAGATGCGATTTTTTTTTTCTCCCCAAATATGTAAAACAATGTGATATATAATTATGTCCATCAAATTTCGTCATGGTTAATTTACGTCTCTGCCTATCTATGTGACATCTCGAGAATTAATATAATTAATTTGTTATATGTAAAAGTGTCTATTAAGTAATTATTTCACAAGATTGATTTATCAGCAAAATATTAATTAATAAATAATTTGTCATTTTAAAAAATAATTTTTTTATTAAATTATGAGTTTGTTTGGACATATTATTTTAAAAATATTTCTAGTATAAAAAAATAATGAAATTAACTTATCTAGAAATTAACATTGTCTTCTTCAATAGTTAATTTATAGAAGTCCCACATCTTTTAGATAAAATAATATAAGAAAACTTCTACTAATTAATTATTAGAAAAAACAATTTTAACTTCTAAAGTGATAGTTTCATTTTTTTTTTCTTCATATTTTTATTTCTTAAAAGTCCTTCTACATAATGTGTCCAAATATGTTCTTATATTGATATATGATTGATTTTACATTGATTCGTGAATTATATTGATAGTAAGTTGTATTATCCATAAACTATATACCTATAATGATATCAAGTGAAAATAAATCTTCCTTCAAATAAAACTTAGATATTATATTTGTATATTTATTTATTTTACAAGAGGTTTTCTTAGTCTGTTAAAACAAAAAAAAGTACATTTGTTAAGTCCCAAAAATCTCACCATTAACAAGTTATTAACATTTTTATTGTCCAAGACTTTTGTACACTAACTTTTACCAGATTCACTTCGGCTCTTAACATATGTTTACCATTGCGTTATGATCCTAAGATGCAATATTCAGATTGGCAGCTCAAATTGTTTCAGTTAAACTCCCGAGGCCCAAAAGCAGCCCAATAGACCCTTGATAATTACTTCTTTCACTCCCCATTTTGCTTCCTACACACCTCAACTAATTAAAACGGTGAATTATCATTGTTCGTGTAAAATTATTTTAGACTGACGATGTATGAGCATTAATTTCAAGAAAAAAAAATTAATGAAGAAAAGAAAGAATAAATACTCTTATAATTTTCTAGTTTTTAAATTCCTAATTTAAAATTTAAAATATTAAAATACAACAAGTCATATCCTAAAACAATGAGTTCCTTCACGTTAAACTTGTATCAAGGCTGCGTACATTCACTTTCGGCATTGTGACCCAACTCTGTCCATCTTAAAAAAAATAAAAATCAGATAAGTATCGGTGTTCTACATGTCCTTTGTTTAAAAAAGAAAAAATTAAATCCTTTATTTTTTAAAATATATTCAATTTGGTCTATTTTTTTTTATTTTTAATTTAATTTTAATTTAGATTAAATTCATCCCATTATAAAAAAAAATAAATGATCTAATTGAACTATTATAAAAATAAAATAAAAATAATACACTTAAAGTATAATAAAATTTTATAATATAACAAAATTTTACATTTTCAAAGATAATTACAACTTTCTATTCATCTTTTAAAATAATTTTATAAAAATTAATTAATTTATTATAAATAAAAAATTATGATTACCTAATAATATAAAATTTTGTTAATTAATATATTATGCTTATTCTCATACAAAAGGTTAGAATCTCATTTAAAAAAAATTAAAGAACCTAATTGAACATTTTTTTAATAATTGAGACACCTTACTCGAACTATTAACCTAGTTGAATATTTTAATAACTGAAGAATCCAATTAAACTTTAAATAACAATTAAGAGATTAAGTATATAATCCCAAGCTATAAAAAAAAAAATAAAAAAAATTGGCGCCTATTTGGAGTGAAATTAGATTCCCGTCTCCTTCCCACCAAAAGTCCAAAACCATCAAATTTTCCGCAATCCGCCAATCCCATGTTATCCTGCTTTGTCAGCAGAATTAACGCCGACGCATCACCCCTAAAACGCCGCGTTTTAGTGCAACCTCCTAACAACTAGGGCCCAGATAAGCTAGACCGCTTGTGGGAGCCTGACTACCTGATTTGTTTATTAAAATTATTATAAAAGTTAAATTTATTTTTTTTAAAAATAATTAGTTAAAAATATCAGGATTTAGACTTTTAAAAAAAATCTATTAAGTCGAATAGGTTAATTTGTTTATATAATAATATATACTATTAAAATCTATTATATTTTAATTATTATTAACAATTATAAGTTTTATTAAATATTGAATAAAACTGATTATATAAATAGATTTTTAGGTCAGATTAAACTTTTAAACATATCAAGTTTAAACTTAAAAAAAGACCTATAATAAATAATAAATCGGATTCAGACTTAATTAATATAATGTAGGTTAAGCTCATAACTGTCAAAAGCTGACATATTTCCACCCTATCAACGATAAATCCAAACGACTTAACAAAGCGCGCGCAGCGCGGGTTCCGCAATTCGCTGTTTCATTTTAATTAATTAAACTCTAAAGTCTAAACGACCCCGCCATTTCATCTCCCGCCCTATTTTCAATTTTTCATTCACTCATCACTCCAAATTTCCCTTCCAATTATTATTTTCTCCCACCTTCCCCCTTTGATTTTCACTTAACCCGCTCTCCTTCCCCCTCCCTCCATTACTTTATTTCTCATTCTCGATTCAAAACCCACTCTTCAAATTTCTTTCTTTCAGAGTTTCCCTTTTCGGTTCTCAATCCCTCACTCCCTCCCTCTCTCTCTCTCTCTCTCTGAAATGGATTCCAGCACATTCCTCAACGACCTTCCTCCTCTCAAGAGACTGAGACTCATGCAACAACAAAAACAAGAACAAGATTCATCATCTTCTTCCCCTTTACCCGCCAAAAAACGCAAAGAATCCCGAACCGCGTCTCCACCCTCTCCCACCACCACCAAAACCGTTTACTATAACTATTCCCTCCCCGCCAAGAAAAGAGTGTGGGCCCCACTTCCCCAAAGCCCACCCTCCTTCGACCTCAACGTCGAGCCCGACAACCTCGGAGACTCCGAAGACTCCGACAACTCCGACGACGACGGTGTTCTATGCTGTGTGTGCCAGAGCACGGACGGCGACCCTGCGGACCCGATAGTCTTCTGCGACGGGTGCGACCTCATGGTGCACGCCTCCTGCTACGGCGCGCCCCTCTCAAACTCCATCCCGGACGGGGACTGGTTCTGCGAACAGTGCCTTTACGAGAAGAAAAACAATAGCAATCAACAACACAATCACACTCACAGTGACAGTCACGGTCACAGCAACTGCGTGCTGTGCCCCGGCACCTCAGGGGCGATGAAGCGCACCACCATGGGCGCGTGGGCGCACGTGGTGTGTGCACTGTTCATTCCCGAGGTGTTCTTCGTCGATCCCGAGGGAAGGGAGGGGATCGACGTCTCCAAGGTTCCGGAGAAGCGGTGGTCGGAGAAGTGCTACCTTTGCCGCGACGGTGGCGGGTGTGCGCTCGTGTGCTCTGAGCCGAAATGCGGGTTGGCGTTTCATGTCACGTGCGCGCTGAAGGAGGAGCTTTGGATTGAGTACAGGGAAGGGAAGAAAGGAGGGGGCAGCAGCACCATCGTTGCTGGCTTCTGCAAGAAACACACCCAAGTCTGGGAAAAGGTAAGATTTCTCTTTTGAACACTCTTCCCTTTTTTTTTTTTTTTTGAAATTTAACAAAAACAAAATCATTAATTATGATAAATTTCACTTAATTTATATATGTTCTTTTTATTTGATTTGTTCCATACCTATTAAAATTGTTAATTTCTAGCACTCTTCTTTCAGATATCAATTTTACATTACAGTATGTTTTCGGATTGAGGTTTATAAATTGAAGTTTTGATTAAATTTTAATTTGTTGATCGAGATTGGCAAAACTGAGATTCTAACGAATGATGTGATAAAAAAAAAAGTAGGTAGAAATCAAATAGTAGAATAACTAAGTAAATGTTTATAATTTTTTTTGTATATTTATAATGCATATACAAAAGTTTGGTAAAATGGGTTAAAAATGTGTACTAAAAGTTGGTATGCAATTTAAATATTGTTTTTTTAATAGAGTTTATGTAGTTATAGATTATACATTTTAGTATTTGTTGAACTTTTATTTGATAGCGCTAATAAGTACTGTGTTTCTTAAAAAAAAAGGGATTAATTATTCCGCAAAAAAAGTGATTAATTTATTTAAAGCATTGAACTTTCATGAATAGAAGTGCTAGTTTTAGTAATTAATTTGTTTTTAAGCATTTTTAGTTTGATTTCATTGAACTCTTAAATCAAATGTGCATTGATATCATTTTTTTGGGTTTTTTTTTTTTTTTGGTTTGGTACATTGGTAATTATGTGAACAAATTAGCGGTGGATTAGATTCATATGGTTTAACTAAATTTATCTTTTTTGGCGCAGCAACAGCAATCCGGGAAGTACAAAATTGTTGCCGCTGAAGATGAAAAGTAGCACAATTCGTAGTGTTTTTTTGTTTTGTTTTTTTAATACCTTGTGTGTTTATTAACCATCTTAGGGAAAAGTTAGTTACATTTGGGGATCATCTGAATCTGATGTAATTCTACTCTTAATAATTGATAGCTTTTGGCTTTGTGTTCTAAATCTTCACACGAAGACTGTTGATGAAAGTATGTAGTATTGTGTTACATACTTCCATTAGATAGTTAGAACAATAACAGTTGAATTGTGAGGTGTAACCAACTTGATTTAGTAGAGAAAAAAAAAGTGTACACGATAGTTTTAAATTAACTAATGTTTGAATGTTAGATCGCGAAGAAATTTGATCGATATAAAATGTCCCAATGAAGTTTGCCCTTTTGGAGAATGGCACCTTTCCTTTACTTGTTGAAATGTTAACATTTAGTCAATAAGAATTGTCTGTTTAATTTTCACAGGAATGTTCATTGAATTAAGTTTAAAAAGTTTGATCAATATAGCCATGCTTGTATCAAATTTAACTTAAGGTGTGAGGGGAGGAAGACGATGTTATTAAAATAGAAGGTTATAATAGGGAATAAAGAGTTGGAGGGTATGATGAAAGGAATGCAAGACGATGTTAATATAGGAACGAAGATCATAAGTCTGTTGGTTGTAGACTTGGAGTGTGGAAGGAAGATGTGTGTTGCCAAATCATAAAAAATTTATGCACCTTGCTTAGTAGAAGAGAAAAATGAAGATGTGGGAGAAAATCATCCAAAGTGAAGAGAAATTGCAAAGACGTACTTCTTGTCTAATTGGAGACTTTAACGTGGATAAGTGTGTGAAGGAAAGAAAAGATGTATCGTGTTATGGGAGAGAGAGAGATGGATGAGTTTAATCACTTTATCGTGGACATGGAGGTGGCTGATATACTATGGTGGGTAAAAAATATACATGGTATAGAATGAATGGGCACTCAAAGAGTAAAGCTGATAGGTGTCTTGTCTTGTGTGGATGGATTTCTTGGTGACGGAGAAACATTCAATATGTTTTGAAAATGAAAATTTTCGGATCATTGTCCTATCTTGACGAAGGATTCCAATATAGATTGGAGGTCTAAACCTTTTAAAGTCTTCAATTGTTGGTTCATGGAAGAAGAGTTTTCTACAAAAGGTGGATAATTGGTGGAAATCATATGAAGTACAAGGGTGAGCATCATTTATATTAAAAAAGAAATTGAAGATGCTTAAGATGAACTTGAGAAGTGGAATTTGGAATCTTTTGGAAACTTGCAAAAATAATATATTTAACTTTTTAATAAAATAAGAGTTTAATAATAATATACTGATATTATAAAATAGTTTTAATTGATTTTTATAAACTTTATTAGAAGTAATGAAGATGATAAATTGTGATTAACTGAAAGTTTAAAATTATTTAATATCATTAATATATTATTATTAAACTCATAAGATAAAATGCCTTGGATTCGAGAGAGGAAGCAGTGAGGTTGAACTAGGAGGAACTTGGAAATATAGATGGGAACTTGGAGAAAGAAAAGGAGTGAGATCAAGGTGTTGGAGGTTCGTGGACTCGGGGTTGGGAGTGATTAGATTGACTTTTGGTTAAAGTGCTTTAAATATTCTATTCCAAAATTTATTTCCATTACACTAATACTAGGGTGCATCTAGCAATACATGCAAAATATTTAGCATCTTTAGTGCGTTGTGAACTTGTTGCCTTGCATGCCTAATTCCGTTCCATATATCTTTTTATTATTTTTATAAAGAAAATTTATCAAAATATAATATTTGACTAAATTTTATTATTAATATTATATAATATGTTTTTAATTTTTGATTATTTTCTCTCTAAATTATCAAATCAATGGTAATCTTTTTTTTCCCCATAATATTATATATTATTTTTTATCAAATTTTTGTTACTATACTATCAGTTTTATATTTTGATTTTTTTAAATTATAAAATTAATAATATTTTTTTTAAAGAAATCTTATACGAAGATGATATTTTATTAATTTTAATTATTATATAATTATTTTTATCTCTTGACTTTTTTTTGTCTAAACTATAATGTTATTTTTTATTTTATTTAAATACTATATTTTATCAAATTTTAATTATTGTGTAATTAATTATTATCTCCTGACTTTTTAAATTATAAAGTCAATAATAATTTTATTTTATTTTGTAAAAATATTTTATTTAAATATTATATTTAATTAATTTAGTTACTATGTAACTAGTGTTTTTTTTCTCGAGCTACACCTGTCATCATCAAATTTTATTTTTCTTGCAATTGAATGAATTGTTTCTATTTTTTAAAATGTCATTAGATTAAAAAAATATTATAATTTTTCATTTTTAAGAGTGACATTAACATGTTGTAGTCATGAGTGACACCATCATTGACTATAAATAAAACAAAGTTAAAAGACATCAATTATCATTACATAAAAAAAAAAAAAAAGACATGTATTTGTTAGATAAATTCGATTTTTTTTTTTTTTGATTGACCTCTCTCATGTCATCGGAACGGATCCGAATTTGGGATGTAATGATAGAAAGTCGGGAAGAGATCCCGTGCAATGGTAAAATTCATCATGTTTCTGCATTATTAAATCTAACCATCAATGTATTTAAATTACTTTTTATAATAAAAATAAAATTTAATGTATGGCTTGGATTTTCGTACATGTAATGTCATGACAGGGAATCCGTTCCCATAAAAAGCACTAATAGTTGGGGTTTAAAAACCTTAATGGTCGGACAAGTGGATCACTCATTAACCCGTATGATCTGGTTTGTATTAAAAAAAAAATATATAATATTTATATTTGTCTCAAGATTTAAAAAAGTCTTAAAAAAAATATTTTATTAAAAATTTATATAATTCTACAAAATCTCATAAGATAAACTTAACTCAAACTTTAACATTAAAGTCATACAAAAAACTTATAAAGTATAAATAAATTAGTTCTAAATATAAGTTTTTAACGAACATAAATAAATAAGTTCCTAGTAAATCCAAATTTTTTCCTGAAGCCAAGAAGCATAAACTATTTCATGAATTCCTTTATTTAAAAACTCAGAATCTTCCATAGTAGCTTCTTGAACATTTCTTTCATTTAAATTCATATGCTCCATAGTATTGCTTGGTGTATCATCAACATCATCATCCAAATTTAAAAGACCTATGACAAAGCAATAGATGTGATGTTATAATTAACACGTGGTGAAATGGTGATAACAAGTATGAAACAATTTAATCATAATGTATTTAAAATATACCAATATCATTTGAAATTGGTTGAATAGTCATATTTGCAAGGTCTTTACGTAATGCATCCACCTTCTCATTGGTTAAAAATGGTGGTGAATCCACCATTACCTAATCAACATAATCAACAAGTATTTCCATATTAATAGGATCGTAGTTAAGTTGTCTCTTTTTCCTAAACACATTACAAATAGTTAAGCATAAAGATTTAAATCTAAAAAGATAAACAACAAAAATAAAATAGAATTAATAATACCTATTTTGTAACCTCAAGTTGTAACGAACAAAGACTAAATCATTAAGTTTTTTATACTCCAATTTGTTTTTTTTTTTTAATGAATGTACTCAAATACACTCCAATTTCGTTCACAACTCAAAGCACTGCAAGTTTGGCTTAAAATGCGAATAGCCAATTTTTGTAAATTGGGTACACCACATCCATAAGATGCCCACCACTGATCTAAAATAGTGCATATGATAAAATTAATTAATAACAAAGAAAGTTACAAATAAATATTAAGGAATAAGGATTAAAAGTTATGAAAGTTACTAGGCATGACTGTATTTTGTTCATGCAAAACAGTTTGCCTTCCAAAATCTAACTCCGCATTGTTGTAAATTCTATTCTCACTAGTTAGCTTATTTCGCAATTCATTATCATTATGAGCAAATTTTTCAATGACATCCAAAAGACCAGTTGTTATACACATATGTTTCTCAAATTCTTCATCATTAAATCAACAAGCCGGATTTAACCAATAACTAGCAGCATGGAGATTTTTGTGAAGTTGTGAATCCCAACGACGATATAAAATTTTCAAGAAAAGCTCCACTTTTGATTTATTTCTCTGAAACCTTCTCACAATCTCTTCTCTACATTTATACATAGATCGGTAAAGAAAACTCATAGTAGGTTTATCTTCACTATCAACTATACGCAACACACGAACAAGTGGCTTGGTTAATTTTACTATATCAACACATCTACTCCAAAAGGTAGAATCTAAGACTTGTTGCACAAATTATTTTGCCTTGGCAGCTTTGGCATAAGCTGAGCTTGTCCATTCTTTGGATGTTACCATGCTTCTTAATGAGTCTTTTTGAGACAATATACTTTGCAATGCAATGAAATTAGTAGCAAAGCGAGTTGGAGGACGTAGTATTTCCTTTCCATCTATATGCTTCCTCATCAAATACAAAGCATAACAATGATTATAAATATATTTAGTAAAATTTGAGGCATGTGACACGACTACGCTTACGTCCTCCAATTTTCCCATGTCTTGCAACATTAAGTTTATGCAATGTGCCACACAAGGAGACCAAAACAACTTAGGAAACTCACTTTCCAATTTTCTACCAGTAGCAACATAATTAGCAGCATTATCTATAACTATGTGAACTATATTTTTAGGACCAACATACAATACAACCTCCTTAAAAAGCTCAAACAACAAGTCAGAAATTTTACAAGCATCAGAGGCATCAACAAATTTTAGAAAAATAGTTCCTTTAGGACAATATACCAAAAAATTGATAAGAGTTCTCTTTTTCCTATCAGTCCATCCATCTGCCATAAGAGTACAATCAATTTTCTTCCAAATACAACGATATTCCTTCACAAGTTTCTTCACATCATCAACCCAACTGTTTAACAAAGGACCACGAAGACTGTACATATTTGGGCCCTTGTATCCTGGACTCATGCTACAAAGAGCATCAATCATAGGTTGAAAATATGTTGAATTAGTGGCATTAAATGAAACAGATGCATCAAGAAACCATTTAGAAGTAGCAAGGTCACACTTCCTTATCACTTCTTTACTTTGCAACACACTCTTCAAAGTAGATTGAGCTCCAGAAGTAGTTCTAGGCTGAAAATAATTCCCAATGCGACCACTTGTCTTCACTTTTTGAGTTGATATTGGTTGTTCCACTTCTATTGGCACTTCGCTCACATCTTCATTAGGTGGAAAACTATCATCATACTCTTCTTCAAGTCTTCTCTTCTTGTTCCTATTTTCATCAAGATTTTGTTTCATTGAATAACGAACTTCTGTAGGCACTTTCTTACATATCTCAACTTGACCTTTTTCACCAACCAAGTGACCTTTGAATCTATTATTTCCACCTCCCCTAATAATTTTATCACAATAGATGCACATCATAGCATTCTTCTTACCCTCTTGAATCAACTTACAATGTCCCTAAGCTATATAAGTTTTTACTCTAATATTAGGCCTTGAATTTTGAGTGGAGGCTTCTTGGGATGTTGGTGTTTCATTAGATGCCATTTCTTTAACAATCAGAAACAAAATAATAACAACTACTCATATTAGATTTAGAAGAACAACTAACAAAGACACATTTAACAAAAATTGAATAGAAACAAAACAATAAAAAATTCAGAAAAAAAACAAAGAACACGTTAAATTAAATAGAAACAGAATAACAAGAACACAACAGATGAATAGACAATAGAGAACACATTCTAGTAAAGTAATATAAGCAAAAGCAAATAAGAAGAAGAAAGGAAAAGGAAGTTGCAGAAGAAATCACAAAGAGAGGCAAATGAGTCTACCCAAATCCCAAGGTGGCAAGGTTGTATGGTTGCATGGGCCGTGGAGGTTGGGTGGTGGGCGACGAACGGAAGCTGGGAGACGAGCGCCGAGCAAAGGGGGCACGGCACTGCGAAAGAAAGAAGACGTGAGGCGGAGATATGACTGGTGATGGCATTGCAGGGACACAACTGGCAGCTTCGAGTAGAGGCGTGGCGGCGGTGAGCAAAGACGTAGTGGCTTAGGGCTTCTAGTTCGTGAGGCTGAAGCACCAAGAAGGAAGAAGGCGTGAGGCGGAGACGTGGCTAGTGGCGGCACTGCGAAGACGTGGCTGATGGTGGCATTGCGGAGACGCAGCCAACGGCGATTTAGGGCTCTAGCTTGTGAGGCAAAAGGAAGGAAGAAGATGATGCAATTGCAAATTGCAAACAACGATTTCTATTTTTTTTTCTTGTGCAATGCTTTTTGTTTTTTTTAACAAAACGGCGTCATTTTGTTATTGTTTTTTTTAAACCAAAGCGACGTCGTTTTGATTTTTATTTTCGTTTCGTTTTTTTCCCACTAACCCGGTCTAGGTCAACGGGTCACAGTTGGACCATGAACCCGGCTGGGTTAGTCCAAGTTGTCTCGGGTCAAATGCACCAATGGTTTGAACTCAAAACCAACTCGATCCAACCATTGGATCCCAATCGGATCGGTCAAACCGGCTAGGTTTTTAAACTATGGTTGGGGAAGAATATCCCTATGATAAAAGTTTTATAGTTTCAAAATCTAATTAATTATTATTATTTTTTACTTATACTTTATAATAAAATTATTGCAAATGAATAATTAAAGATCTTCTTTCAGCGATAACGAGCTAATTTATTTAAAATTATAATAAATATTTATAAAATAAATAATTATTAGATAAATAATTAATTTATAAAAAAAAATTAGATAAACATAAAAAATACACATAATAATTTATTTTCTTATTATTTTATCAAATAAACTTAAACAAATTAAACCAATATCATCGAATTACCCCGTAGTTGGAAGACAGGTTAGGTTGCATGGGTTGGTCCAAGAAGACACCAAGTTCCAGGATGATGCTGATGTAATAAAGGAAGGTCCTGCCACAATTCTCACCTAAAAAGATGCGAAGTGCTAGCATAAATAGCAACAATGAAAATCTGCTAGTTATCCACCTCAAAAGAAAAGGAAACATGTTGACTACAAGAAGCTAATAACTTAGGATCAATTTATTCAGCACAAAGACACAAATGAGCTAGTGTTTGATAAAACTTAACAAAAATCCAGATTTTATATTAATTTTTTTTAATTTCTTTAAAGTATTTATCCATAATAGTTTAGATATTAATTTTATTTTATTAAAATGTCAAATTATTCACCTTATAATATATATATATATATATATATATATTTTATTTCATGTAAAATATTAAAATATGAGTAAAGTTTATAAAAATCCACAATTTTTTTTTTTGCATTTTTCATATTAAAAAAGTCGAAGGAAGCAAGGAAAAGAAACTATATGTGTGAATTTATATTGTTAAAATATATTTTAGACACATGATAAATCGGTCAATTTTATTTTAGGTTTCTAATAAATTTTTATTTTATTTTATATTTTTAATATATCAAAATATTTGTTTCTTATTTTTTATATTTTTTTTAATCCTGATAAATTAAAAAAAAATATTTTAGGTCTCTATTAACTTTTAATTTATTCATTTTTTTTAGTCCTCTGACTATTTTTTTTTGGATAGAGACAAACAACAAATTATACATATATCAGGATCCAAAACAAAAATTTATTAATTTATTAGAATTTTAAAAAAATATCAAGAATAAAAAATAAATATTTTAATATATTAGGAATTTAAAATAAATAATTTTTTTATTTGGGACCTAAATAAAATTAATTGATTTATCAGGTAACTAAATATATTTTAGTCAATTTATATTTACTAAACTAATTTATATTTACTAAACTAATTTTGAAGCTCCGGTTTTCACGTTGAAGAATCTTATATCAATATATCATGTTATTAAAATTAAAATGGATTAAACATATTTTTAATCCTTTAAATTTGGAATACTTTTTCTGTCATTAAATTTAGAAATTTATATTTTTAAGCTTCTCATGTTAAAAAAAAAAAAAAAAAATCTTTCGTGCTACCCATTTCATTTCATATACCCACCCTAAATAATACATTAAACTAAGTTTCAAATATGAAAACGTCATAGCATGGGACCAAAGCTAATAAAGAACTACAATTCAAAACCTGAAAATGTCATCTCACTGGCCAGGACATAAATTTATACCAATTTCGCCTAACTACGAAGGTCCAATTAATAAGAGATATCTAATATATTGTGTATATCATTTTCAATTTATCTAAAAAAGCATAGGATTATTGTCCAACTGCAACACATGTTAGTCAATCGTATTAGGGGAAAATATAATTTTAATCTCTCAATTATTTATGATTTTTGTTTTTAGTCTCTCTCAATTAATTAAATGTCCATTGCTCTTACTTTTCAACTTTTTTTTTGTTTGATGTTTGATCCATGTCATTAAGTCCCTAATTAAATGATGACATAATAAACAATTTGTGACGGTTTGATTTTTTTTTTTCACTTAAAAACTGTTAGAAATCATTTGAAAAATCGTTTAAAATGTGATTAACTATTTTCTTGTCAACTAAAAATTATGTTAAAAATAATTCGAGAAGTAAGACTAATCAAGGTTTAGTTGTTGGACTAAAAACAAAAATTTTAAATATTTGAAAAATTAAAAACATATTTTATCAATCATATTACTTTCAAAATATGAAGTTTTTTTTTTTTACACTAAAAAAAAAAAAAATACAAATCCTCCTCCTCAGTACCCAAAGAAAAAAGTAATAGAAGTTTAAAACCTCCACAAGAATAAAAATGTATTAACTATTACGTACCATTATTATTACAAATTATAAGTAGTAAATGAATTACACGAACATAACAATTAGGAGCTTTATTCTACAAATCAAGAACAGAATAATACTAAATACATCATTATACATGTATCTTTATTTCATCCAATAAAAATGGATAATAGCTCCATCATATATTATTTACTACTCACCATAAAGTGGAGAAACCCCACAATCTCTTCATCAAATCAATCATCTTTTTTCTGGAACACAACTGGGAGAGGAGTAGTAGCATCCAAGGCAAACAAAATCCTTCCATTCTCACGCAGAATCCCACCGGTGCCACAAATGAATCTACAAGTAGGGCACACTTCCGTAGGGCACCACTCGATGTTATATATACTTGTATTTCCAGTTTCAACAATTCTGAAATAGTTACCGTATGATCCCGTGGTATCGTCTCGACCGGTGATAATGAGTCTCCTTCCACTCCTCGTGTCGTTCTCGCCCACCCTCCATTCCGTGGATTGCACGCATGTTGTGGAAACTTCATCGAACGCCATTCTCAAGTCCCTGTTCACCCTAATGTCATTGTCGTCGTCGTCGTTGGTGGAAAAAGGGGTGAATTTCACCGGATAACCAAGTGACGTGTCGGTATTTTCAAGACCAATGTACAAAGGACACGACCCATTTCTATTGATCAACGTGAAACGTCCTCCATTATCTGTTATGGCGGGCCTGATGTAATACTCGTCGTCACTATCTATGGGTTCGTGGTTTGTGTCGAGAACGTATTGGGCTAAGGATGATGTGGCCATGAAAAGCCACACCGCAAGAGTGAGGGAAGCATACAACTTCATTGACATGGTTGGTTATGCAATGTAATGATAACTTTGGTCACACAATGAAATTGAGGTTTGTTTGGTGAGAGGATTTACGGTTTGTGACAATGTGTGTGCTTTTGATGAGTTTGCAAGGGGAAGCTATTTATAGGACATACGTGGTGATCAAAGGATGTACGTTGATGAATCAAAGTCAAACTTGTTGACTTATCCAATTAGATATTGCTTGTACCTTAAGGCTATAACACTGATCAAGACAAATGTTGCATCTAGGACCTGTCAAGGATAAAAAGCTTTGAATTGAATATATTTTGTAGAATTTTGCTTTTTTTACTCTGCCATCGTAAACAACTTAACTTATCAAAATTGGATTTTTTTTTTTATCTAGACGGCAAGAAGCATAATTCTAGAACAACGTATAAGTAAGAGCTTATTTCCTGGGAGAACGTAAATCAAATTGAAATGTATGCATGCATTTGATTCAGATGGGGTATCTTAATTTATTCAAATAACTAATTAATTAGTGAGTTTTGATTCATATGGGGTATCAATTACTTGGATAGGTAAAAATTTATACTAAATAGCAAAGTTTTTAATTGGCAATATATATAGGAATATATATCTATTCCAAATGATAATTAACTTAATTTATGCACACTTATGTCAACAATCTATCAAAATTGTTTGCTGATAAATTATATATAATTCAAGTTAGACATTAATAATTTATATATTAATAAAATACTTTTTATTTTTCTGAGAAGAGGGATAATCAGTGAGAACGTTATTTAATTATTTTTTCAAAATTAACTAAGAATAGTACACTCATGCCCTTTATCTGATTAAAAGTCATAATTAAAATAGTTTAATACAAAGAAAGTTACATGTATTTTATTTTACAATCTAAAACCATCGTCTATCTTTTAATACTTTTTGTTACCATATTTTAGCAATAATTTCTAAAAAATAAATTAATTTGATTAAAATTTTAACTTTTAATTATATATAAATTTAAAAGTAAATTATACTTGTGCACATCTTTATACAAGACTAAACTATACATATGTGTGCTTTACAGTTACATTACGTAAATAATAATAAAATTTGGCACACACATAAGTCATTTATGCCAATATATTGGTAGTAAATAAAGTAAAACAAATATAAATTATTATTATTATTTTATATAAATAATAAAAATGGTTATAAAATATATTTTATCTAAATAATACTAAAATTTTGTTATTTATTGTTTTTATATTTTAGTGTAAAGTAGATATAATGTAAAATAAATAGTTTGAGCAAGGAAAAATCAATGTGCCAGACTTTCATATTATATAATACAATTTGTATCTATTTCTCACTCTTGACTCGACTTTTGTATGTAACCTACTCGAAGAACATGACCCTTTCGTTTTTAATTGTGTTGCAATTTTGATTAATTTATGTAATACTTTTTCTAGTGTAAGTTAGGTAACCTTAAAAACGCGATTGTGTGATTTTGCATTTGATAAAATTAATTTTATTTAATTTTAAGTAAAATTAATTTTGAAGTAACGTTATTTATGCTTGAATAATTTTGATAAGAATCAATGAGAAATCCAAAATCGTAAAATTGGGGTGCTAATTATTTTTATACAATTTTTTATATTTAATTTTTAATTAATAAAAAAAATCTATGATTAATTTTATGTATAAAATTAAAGATATTGGATTGGTTTGTTTAAACTTATTTGGTGAAATAATAACTTATTTTAATAAAAAAAAATTATTTGTATCTTTAGTATATTTGTCTAAATTATTTATGTTTAAAATAAACTATTTTTTGCTTATTTAAAAAAGTAAATCCTATATGTTTATGAGATAATTAATTATTTGATAATCACTTATTTTATAAATACTTATTATAATTTTAAATAAGTTGTCTCATTATCTATTATTAAAAGAAAAATAAATAAATATTAACTTAAAAATCAATTTTATTCATAAAACTTTTTTTATTAATATTTTTTGCATTTTAATTTTAATGTTTTTTCCAACATATACCTCAGGCTGCCCCTACTTGCCCATATAGATTTGTCCATGATTATAATTGATTTTGAAATATAATTCATTATAAATGTTTGAATTAAACGTAAAAGCTAATAAAAATTATTTCAACTCTAAATTAATTCTCAATTTATAAGCAGTTATGAACTCGTCTCTTACTTGAAATTAAAATTTATACAAAATCATTTAAAATAAATTATAAAACAAAATTAATTATGTAACGTGAAATCAAAACACACGTAATCATAACTATCCTCACACATCCTGAATTAAAGTAGAAATTCAAGGAAAGACAAAGGAGGCAAGGTTGCGTCGGTCCGTTGCATGCTTTAAAAAATCCGATATCCTAACAATATGTGACGTTTGAACTTTGAATTTTGCGCTTAGGTTAAACAAATGTGAGAGCTGGTACTTTATTTTGAACCACAAACTTTGAAATGTTATAGAGAAAAGGGGAAGATGAGTTGTGTCACGTTCTAACACAACATCAATTTCAATCATCGTTTAACAATTTACATATTATGGCCCAAAAGTAGCTTCTTTGTTCAAACGTTTAATTTTAATTTTTTAATACCAAAACCCAAGTCAACTATGAAAATGAAAAAAAGAAAAAGAAAAACCAAATCTAAAGGCGTTTGGTTTGCGATTTATTTTCTCTTTTTATTTCCCAAAAATAGTTTTTATTTTTAAATTTGTAAAATTTGGAAGATGGGTTTGATTTTGTAATTTTCTATCAAGTTTTTCTATTTATACCCCACTTTATTAAGTACATTTATCATTGTTTTTTTATATATATATTTTTAGAGGAGTACATTTAATAAAAGTGAGATGTAAATAATAAAATTTTACAGAAAAATGAATAATAGATGTATTTTAAATAATTTACTAACCAAATTGATTAGTTTTAAAATTTGAAGATCAAATTAAATAATTAATTATAATTTGAAAACTAAAATAAGTATTAAGCCAAATGAAAATGTTACAATTCTCTGTCATTGTGCAATTTCAAAAAATTAGGTTTATTTTTTAAAGCATTTTCTTTAGAAAATATTTTTCAAATTTTTACCAAACATATTTTCACTTCTATATTTTTGTTTTCTTTGAAAAATTATAAACAGAAAACACTACTCCGACTAAACTCCACCTTAAATTTTTGAGTCTTGATTTTTTTAAGTGGTAGTAATCTTAAGAGGAAATATTGAAATATTTGAATAGTCTATATATACTTATTATCATTTTCTCAAATCGATACTTACTTATTTCAGAATCTTTTTCCTTGCCCATCGTGTGTAATTAATGTTAGTTGAGTACTTCAACTCCATCAGCCGTGAGTTTGATGAATCTTGAAGGCATCTTAAGGAGCATAAATATTTATGGCGGCTTTTTAGCCACAAGAAAAACATATATAAGCCTTTAAAATATACTTAGGAATATTAAACAAAAAATATGTATACATTTGTAATATTAAAAATTAAACTCTACTTAAAAGTGTCATAAGTTATACATAAAATCAAATTTAATACATCATAATATTTTTTAATTTTATTTTAAAAAATAAAAAAATAAAATTACACAATATGAAAACTAGTCAGAACCACTATTTTTGACTAATTTTACCAGTTTTTGGCCGATTCCACTGGTTTATCGTTGGTTCAATTAAAGACTAGTTTATACATTATTCCACACTGGACACCACATTGGTTTCCAGTCCAATTACTTTTTGTATTGGTCTTGAACTATTATTAACCTATTGCTTACATAAGTTTTATCTTAAAAAAAAAGGGTTAGACACGTTAGAAGAGAGAAAAAAGAGAGAGTTCCAAAGATTGCACGACGGCTTATGTTTGGGAACTCCTTCGTTGTTTCTTCATCCAAAGCTTTTTTCCCTATGACTGTGTGTAGCTAAATCCATCCTTTGTTGGGGTTTAATGTAATTGAACATATTTTCATGTAATTACCTTTTTTACTATTCAATTAGATATTGTTATTGATTTCCTTCTATTCCTAATGCTTGTTTTTGGCTGGATCATCCAATTGCATGATGTTAAAAATTCAATTGTAGTTGGGAAATTCTTTTGAATTGCAAATTTTAGGGATCACCTAATAGTTTTTATGCCTAGGGATAGGGTAAAATTTTGGGCATTATTAAAACTCTAATTCCTAATGCAAGTATCTTGGTTACACTAATTCAAGGGATTGTTAGTGGGATTAAGGGACTTAGTTCTTTCACTTAAGGGATTAAGGTTTGAATAAATTAGTGAGTTGATGATAACATAGTCTATTGAAATAGGAAATTCGTAATTGTATGTTAGGATGATTTGGTGAAGTTAAACTTGGTGATTTCCTCCATTGATTTGAACACCATTTTTTGTGCACACTATGTGTTCAGTTAAATTTCAAAACCCAATTTTCTTCTTTTAATATTTATTTTCTGCACTTGTCTTTTAAATTTAGTTACTCCATTTTAAATTTCAGTAGTCTATTTAAATTACTATTGTTTACTTAATTATCACACAAGTTCATGTGAAGACAATACACACTTATCACTTTGTTACTTGAGCGATTTGGTATTCTTGCCAAAATCTTAACAAGTTTTTGGCGCTTTTGCCGAGGATTTGTCTCGTTAATTGGGCAATTTTTTTAGTATTTTTTGTAGACTTTAAACATTCTTTTATTCTTTTGCATTTTTTTTTTATTTTCTTCTCATCTAGTGCTAACCATTTTTCTAGACACTTAGTGGTAAAAAAAGAAGAGCAAAGGAACAAAAAACAATTGACATTGGAAGAGGATCCTTCCTCCTATTCTGAAGAACATTCAACTTCTTACACATCTTCGAGGAGCCATTCTAGTTCAGAAGAAGAAGACATGGAAGAACAACCACCACCACAACCACTATGAAGAACTCTAGCGGACCATGCCAATGCCAATGGTTCAATCCAATTTGCAAGCATTGCAAGACCAAGAGGCAACAATTGTGCACAAGAGGCAAAGTCGACCTTGATTAATCTTCTTGGGCAACATGCATTTGTTGGGTTAGCTAATGAAGATCCATACATCCATTTGTCCACATTCTATGATCTATGTAGCATAGCAGGGGTCCCTAAAAATGAAGAAGAGGGCCTTTATACGAGAGTATTTCATTTTTCTCTCATAGGAAAAGCGAATACATGGCTGCAATCCTTCCAGACGCACACTCTCACCACATGGGCAGACGTAAAGAGTAAATTCTTGGCTCGCTTCTTCCTAGAAGCAAAAAGGAACCAAGCCAAAATTGATATATTGAGTTTCCATCAGGGAAACAATGAGCCTTTGCATGAAGCTTGGGAGAGGTTCAAGACTCTCTTGATGAACTTCCCTAATCATGAAATTGGAGATGTTGATGAGTTATATATTTTTCTTAGAGGCTTGAAAGGGCAAACTAAGGTCATGTTAGATTAGCCATGGCAAAGCGGGCCGGCCCGCCCCGTTTGGGCCTGGCCCGCCAAAAATGGGCCGGGCTGGGCTGGGTGCCTTGGCTCGCCAAAAAAAAGTTAATTTCTAAATTTTTTTTAAAAGAATTATTATATAAATATTTTGTTTATATAATGTTGTTATCTTTTTTTTATATAATTTAATTTAAACACTATAATTTGTAAAAATATAATATAAAAAACATAAAATTAGATGATGATTTTGTGTTACATATTTTTATAGCATAAAAAATATTCTTCCGAAGTTTATAAAAATTAAAAAATTTAATTAGCTACACTTATTTATAAAAACAAATATTTGAATACAAATAACAAAAATTCAGACAGTTGCAGACATAACAAAATTAAAAAGTTCATATGCAAACATAACTTCGAATTCGCGTAATCCATGTCTTTAAAAACATAAGTTCATAAATATTCAATTTCAAAAGTCTTAAATAAACTTGTTCATACAAATTTTGTCTTGGAAAACAAGTAAACATTCAATTCCAAAAGAGATCTTAAAACCTAAACTTAGTTCATTACAAAACAAGTAAACATTAACAAAATAAATGTCTTAAAAAAACTACAAATCATTCGTCAGCTTCGATTTCAGGCATATTAGATCCAGCCTTAGAAGAACTTCCATCCACTTGTCCGTCTTTTTCACCCTCTAGCTCCAATTCATCTTCTACATCACATTAGATTGAAAAAAATAATAATTTAAAGTTAGAATACTTAAATAATGTTAAAAATAACAATTTAATTATAGTTAGATAAAATGAAATACCATCACAAAATCCATGCTTCCAACTTGAAGTACAAATAATTGCTTCCACATTTTCAGGTAAGAGACGGTTTCTATACTTGTTGAGAATTCGAGAACCAATGCTAAAGGCAGACTCAGATGCAACTGTAGTAATAGGAATGCTTAACAAATCCCTAGCCATTAAAGAGAGATATGAAAAACGTTGGCTATTAATCTTCCACCAGTGTAGTACATCCAATTGCTCTGTAAAATCCAAATCCAATGTTGGTTCATCTAAATATGTATCAAGTTGAGTTCGTCCCGTTTTATTAGCAACTTGAAGCTTACGCAATTTTAATTCCTAATATAATAAGAAAAAGAAAAAGTCAGAATTATACAACATGAAAAAAAAATTAAAAATTGAATTAAAACAAAGTAAGTAACTTACATCAAAGAGACTAGGTTTGGAAGCATGTGAGGAATCAGGAACACGCTTACGCTTTCGAACGTTTGATGCTTCACCTTTGCTAGAATATTGGGAAAAAAGCATGTATAATTTATCCTTTATTTTTTGCAATTTCATTTCCCAAGTAAGTGGATCAATCTTTTCAAAACAATAACCTAATGTTTCCAACTTCATCCTTGGGTCCAAAACAGCACCAAATGCAAGCACAATGCTATACTCATCCCAATACTTATCAAATTTCTCCATCATCATTTCAGCCATATCCTTTACAACCTTATCTTCATCTTGTAAACTTTCTATTAAAAGACATTGAATTTTCCAAACTTGTAAAAAATACAAGTTGGAAGTAGGATAAGATGTGGCAGAGATTAAGGTTGTAATTTCATAAAATGGCATCAAGAATTTACAAATCTTTTCCGCTCTATCCCATTTTTCTGAAAAAGGATTGTACTTGTAATTTTCATCAATCAAGTGCAAGCTTTCAAAAACACGTCGATACTTAATAGCACTTTGAAGCATAAGGTAAGTTGAGTTCCATCTTGTAGGCACATCTAAACATAACCCACTTGACGAATCAATGTCACTAAAGGTTTCAAGACAGTTTTTAAACTTTATCATTCTACTCTCCGAACCTTTGACATATTTTATGCTATCCCTAATTTGATCTAAAGCATTACCAAGTACCTTTAATCCTTCTTGAACAATTAGATTTAAAATATGAGCACAACAACGCACATGAAAGAATTCACCGTCACATACCAACCCATTTTGCAACACAAGTTGACTTTTTAAAGTTTTTTGCAAAACATCATTGGCATAAGCATTATCTAAAGTGATAGAAAAAATCTTTTTCTCTATTCCCCAATCATGCAAAAAATCATTAATCTTCCTAGACAACTCAAAACCAGTGTGAGGAGGAGGCATATGACGAAAGTTAAGAATCTTGGTATTCAACTTCCAATTTAAATCAACATAATGAGCAGTCAAAGTGATGTAACCCTCAGTATTACAAGAAGTCCATAAATCAGTCGTTAAGCAAATTCTACTAGGAATGTTAGCCAACACTCCTTTAAGTATGATCTTTTCTTTTGCATGCAATCTCCCTATATCACTCTTAGATGTATTTCTAGAAATTGGAATAGAATCAGGATTCAAATAAGCAATCCAAGCCCTAAGCTCCGGGTACTCAACGAATTTGTAGGGCAAACCACGTTTAAGAACCAGATTAGCACATAACTCACGTGATACCATTTGATCTATCTTTCTTGTCTTTAACTTTCCTTGCATGTCTAATATCAATTGACCCACATCTTCAGTTTTGATTTTGTCACATTTCTCAATATGGCGTTTTAAATGAGAAGTTCCATATTTTTTACCACCAATTACATATTTTTTGTTACATGCGTTACACTTTGCCCTTTCTTTTCCATCCTTACACCGATTTTAGTGAAGAATTTCCAACATTCTGATGTTAAAGATTTGCTCTTTTTATTTTTAGCTTCAACAGATTCAACATCATGATTATCCCCCTCATTTTCAGTATCCTCATCCTCATTCTCATGTTCAGAATCATCATCACTCAAAGCATTATAAAGGGGTTTACTAATGGACTCATCCATTTGAATTTAGAAATCCTGTGCAGACATTAAAAAAAACAAACTTTCAAAATCAAAATTCAAAAGTTCAACACAACAACATAGGTAGATCATACACAACAAAATTTCAAAATCAAAATCACCATAATCAGAGACAGCATACCAAAATGATACAAAATCAAAATCACCATGTAAACTAAAACAAGCATCTCCTCCTTTCAAATCGTTTTCCTTTGTAAAAGCTGGCCAAAATGATATAATCAAAGACAGAGACAGGCAGAGCATAGCAAAATCAAAATTTCAAAATCAAAATCAAAATCACCAAGTAAACTAAAGTAAGCATCTCCTCCTTTCAAATCGTTTTCCTTCACAAAAGTTGGCCAAAATGATATAATCAAAGCATACTAAAATGATATAATCAGAGACAGAGACAAAGCATACCAAAATATTCGTGGCGGTGAGCCGGCGAGGAGACCAGCGTGGGAAAGGGACCGTAAGAAGCAGATCGCAGATCAGGACGAAGAGGTCGCGGTGAGGTCGAGGTGGGTCTCGGCGAGGCGCGACGAGTCTTGGCAAGGCACGGCGAGTCCCGGCGAGGTCGAGGTGTCCTGGTGGTGAGGTCGTGGCGGTGTCGTGAGGGAGAAGCAGATCGATCGCGCGAGGAGAAGAGGGAGAAGCAGATCGATTGCGCGAGGGAGAAGAAGGAGCAGATCGATTGCGCGAGGGAGAAGAAGGAGTAGATCGAGTACTGCCGTCCCGGTGGGGTTCCGGTGAGGTCCCGACGGGGTCTCGGTGGGGTTCCGGCGGCTTGGTGGTGAGCTTTGTGGAGGAAAGGGAGAACGCGAGGGAAGAGGAGGAGAAGAGCATTTCTATTTGGATTTTTGGTTATGTTTCTAAGTGTTTCTATTTTGGCGGGCCAGGCGGGCTGACACCCCCACCCCGCCATTTTTTTTGGGTTGGTGGGCCGGCCCGACGGGCCCAAGCCCGTTTTGACACCCCTAGTTAGATGCTACAACGGGTGGAGAAGTTGTCAAGAACAAGATACTAGAAGAAGCTATAGAGTTGATTGATAACATGGCTTCTAGGGACTTTGAAGCTCAACATGGGAGAGTTCTACCTACAAGAAGAGGAGTATTAGAATTGAATTCTCATGATGTAATCCTGGCTCAGATAGAGGTCCTTAAGGTGTAAGTAAATACTTTTCCACAACAGATATTGAAGGCTTCTTCTCAACTACATCAAAAGGTGTTGGATTGCGTCATTTGTGGGGGAGATCACATAATGGAGCAATGTCAAGATACTTCTACCAATCATAAGGAAGAGGCAATTTACTTAGGGAGGCATAACAATTATGGTAATTTGAGGAAAAATTTCTATGGTAACAAATCCAACCGTAATGGATTTCAAACTAACCTTTGCTTGGGTGACTCAGGACCCTCTGATAGGCCTCCTCAACAAAAGGCTAATCTTTATGATTGCACAACTAAGTTGGAAGACACTCTTGTAAAATTTATTTAAGTCTCAATTTCTAATCAGAAGTGGACTGATGCCTCTTTAAAAAACTTGAAGACTCAAGTATGGAAATTGGCCAAGCAAGTGGTGGAGTTGGTAGAATAGACAAAGATTGGTTTCTTAGTCAACATTTAAGTAAATTACAAGGGTAACTGTAGTGAAATCTTCATTAAGAGTGATAGAAGTGTGATATTGTGAATAAGGGTGAAGAAGAATGTGGGGAGTGGAGAATTCAAACTTAAAGTGAAGGATGAATATGTAGCATTCAATGTTTTTGACTTTATGAACCCTTCAAGGGGTTAGGGTTGACCACAAGCATTTGCATTAGTGACCCTTGAGGTCACTGATCCGTCAAGCTAATGATGTTAAAGAAGCACTTATTGGGAGACAACCTAATTTTCTAGTAATTTTGTGTATCTTAATTTGTCTTTATTCTCTTTATTTATTCTTGTTTTATTTCATGTTTTTGGGTTGTTCTTATGTTTGAGGTTGTCATGCATATGATCAAAATATTGGGGAAGCATTCAAAAAAAATAAAATTGATTACATAGCTATGCAGGGATTGTACACTTGTGCGTGCTCTCTAACTTGGAATTTTTAAATTCCTAATTACTTTTAAATTGTTGCATAGCTGTGCATTTGCATTGCAACCCTTTGCACACTAAGTCACTTGAGATATTATTTCGTTGAAGTTTTTGTGGAAAGTTAAGTGGGAGGTGCTACTTAAAAAAAAAAACTTAAAATGGGGTGTGGTTAGTGGTGTAAGAAGTACAACTAGCAAAATTTTAAAACACAACCTTTCTTCTTTAGTGACTGCATGCCTTTGCCACATTGTCCATGTTGCCCACTGTGTGCCACCATCCAACACACCTCTCCACACCATGCCACCACCAACCTTTGGCGTACCATCACACGCGACCTTTTCCTCCATCATACCACACCATCACTAGCGTGACACCTTCACAATCAGTGCACATTGCCACTGCCCAACACACCCTTACTAAACACCACCACCCTATGCTCTTCACCATGATGTTCATGGTCCATGCCGGCTCATGTGATTAACCAAAGAGAGTTGGGGACCAACACAACTTTAGCAAAGGGGGGTGAGGATGAGCCTTTAATGATAATGAGATAGGGAGGACTATGATGACCAGTCCTTCCAAGGTTAGTGCTTCTTTCCTTGTTCTAGTTTTTTTCTATTCATGTTTTCTATTTTTAGAATAATTGAGAATTGTTGTTTTTGTTGTGGTGACTTGGCTTGTAGTTAGTGATTTCTAGTTTATTTTCATTGAAGCATGAATAAAAGTGTTTTGGTCCACTACATGATTGGGGTTGCGCTCCAAATTTTTGTTGTGTCATTTTAATTGTGGTTAATTTATGTGACAATTTTGCATGAATTCCTTGAAGAAACCTAACTTGGTGAGGAATTAACGTTATATGCTGAGTGGCACCATTGATTTTACACATATGATTTTCCTTGAATCTCTTGATTCCATTGTTTTGCATGCTAGCTTGGAAAACATCAAGGCCATGTTTGTTATTTAAGTCACTAAGCTAAAAAGCCTTGTTCTTTATTTATAAATAACACTTGTGCCCTCTTTGAGCTATATTTAAAATCTTTCTTGATGTATGAACCCTTGACCTTAAAAGAAAAACAAATGTCCTCCCTTCCTAAGAATAGGAGAGCAAATGGAGAAATAGGGTTTGACATTAAGTTTGGAGTGTCTTACTAGACATTCAGAGATGATAAAAAAAGGGTACCTTAAGGGAATTCTAGTATCATAAAAAAAAAAGAATAATTAAAATGTGTGGCTTGCCTTTGTCTCACAATGTTAAAGCTGTAATAAAAAAGAAGAGAAGAATAGAAAATAAATTGGCTAAGACTTAGGTGAAGTTGAATAAGTGGTCATGGTTGTTGAATGAACTTGGGGTCCAAATTGTTGAATATTTTGGTTGAGATTGAGTTGAGGACTTTTTTTTTTCTTTTTATTCTTAAATTCTTAGATGCTTGGAATTCCAGAAAAAACAATATTTTGTTATAGCCTAGCCACATTATAAGCCAAGAAAGTACTTAATGATCCTTATTGACATGTTTGATAGTTGTGATTTGTTGAGAGATGAAAAGCAACGTTAATATGTGTGATTTCAATTTGTTGCTTGAGAGATACACTTACCTTGTGTTGTGTGATTGAGTGATATATGTTGTGAGGACCAAGGATCATTGATGTTTAATTGCATTCTTTGTCATCCATATTAATCTCTTGAAGAATTATTACTTGAATTTTTGTGTGAGCACCACATCTTGCCTTGAATGAATTGGAAATTATTTTCATGTCATGTTATATGATGATGAGTTGGAACTTTGTGCATGCCATTTTGTTGTGTCTTAGGAATTTCATTTGGTTTTTTTCTTATTTTGTTGCTCGAGAACGAGCAAATTTCTAAGTTTGAAGTGTTGATAATTGTCATATTTTTCTACATCTTGTAGTTATTTCATGACAATTATGTGGTTCTTCTTATGCTTTTGAACCTTGTGTGTCTGTTTTAGTTAAGTTTTAAAGAAAAACTTAGGTTTTTAGAGTTTTCCAATTTTTACTATTTTTGCACTTGATCTTGGGTTTTTATTCATGGTTTTAGGAATTTTGTTGAAGTTCAAATGAAGCAATGAAGACATTAAGGTTGATTAGATGCATCAATGAACAATTTTTTGCCTTCCAAATCATATGTTTAGAGTGCTAAGTTGTTGAAGTTATTGCACAACTGTGCATCAATTTTGCATAGCTGTATGAATCATTGACTTGCTGAGTGGTAATTTTGTGAAGTTGCATAACTGTGCAAGTGGACTTGCGATAATGTCTTTATTATTTTAGTTTTTAATTATCTTTTGTATTAGGCTTGAACTATTACTAGCCCATAACTTTAGCTTTTATCTTAAAAAAAAAGGAGTTAGACACGCTAGAAAGAGAAAAAAAGAGAAAACTCTAAGTATTGTGTGATGGCTCATACTTAACCATTACAACATGATGTTTAATTGATAATCATATATATATATATATATATATATATATATATATATATATATATATTAGAAAATATAATATATTATAATATAATCGTTATTTATATTTGAATATTTGATATAATAGTAGTGTAATATACTATGTATATAAGTAAACATAAATTCATAAGTATTTTTTATTCTTATTATAATTTTATTATTCATATTTATTATTATTAAATTTTATGACTAGTTTTTATATAATTTTTTGTTTAAAATTTTATTATATCAATGAATTTAAATTTAAAGAATAAATTAGTATAATTATATTAACTTTTGATGTGATTATTTTTTACTTTTTTTTTAAGGGAGAGTATTAAATTTATTTATTTTAATATCGACATTTTTAATAGAGACTAGGTCATCCTTAAACGGTTCAACCACCGGTTCAATCACCAGTTCGATTTTTTTGTTCTGCACTGAGGGGGATAAACACTAGAGATATTTCATTAATCGGCTTTGAGTACACCACATAAGTGAATTTGACATTATACTTTAACCTAAAACTCGAAGGCTCAAATTTATAGGTCTTTCTTTAACTTATATGTTGCTCAAATTTTTCATTCCTATTCAATGTGGGACTTCACATTCATGCTTGTATTTAACAATCTCCCCCTCAAGTATGAGTCTTGTCACATGGTAGCTCCCCCTCAAGCATAAACCACTTTCAATCAACAAGTATCCATTGATGGCCTCTATAGTCAATATGCTTTAGTACCTTGCATCAATGTACTCCATTATTTCACGACCATGAGTCACACTGCTTGGTCTCCATGTATGAACCCATTGCCAAGAAAACTTTTGTTGCAAGGGATCCCCATGTCCATATCCTAATCCATCCATCCATCTTACTCGTTTGAGCCGGTCACTTGGTTGAACCATTGGCTTTGATACCAATTGTTGTGCAACGAGAGGGTTAAATGTAACACCATTTTACCCCAAGACAAATATACTTGTAAAAAAAATTTAGTTACATTTGCGACAAAATTTAAATAAAAGGATACATTGCCATTTAAATGAAAACAAAAACTTTTCTCGCAATAGAAAAGTATTACATTTCACACCTTGGTAAATTTAATGATATTTGTTCAATAAATAACTCAATTCAAAGTTAAAAAAAAATTGGCACTCCAAAGACCATTACAAAACCATGTTATATACAATATAAAGAAAAACTATCTAGAGCTGAAAACTTAGATAAATGACCAAAATCCATGTTTTAATGTTACACTGTCTTAGAGCACGCACAACTATCAATTGAAATATTAAGGTGGAGGTTGAGGCCTCTTTTCTAGCATCATCATCATAACCTTGTAGAGACTCTCGCCTGCAAGAGTGGCATTCAACCCAAACACAAACAAGACAAATAGATGGAGAGTGTGATACATCTCACAATACATTTAAAGTTTAAGAAATGCATCAAAAGATAAGTTACAACAGATAATTATATTGTACAAACACACCAAATCCAAATCAAACGTCACATACACATTGACACAAATTGTAATACTCTTGGGGGTATTACCGTAACTATACTTAAGTATAACATACATACCACATCCGATACAATTAATTACATTTTATTCCAACATATTGGCATCATACGAAACACAAAAGAAATATGAAACCTAACTAAAATATGTATTTCAAGATGAAGTTCCATGCTCCACCAGTTTTTGTCGAGACCTGTTTTCCTGGAAAGAAGGGAACTTAACTATTTCACAAGTCTTTGAAGGATATATCCTTACTAGGCATTTATCAATTCTTCCATTACTATCTCATGGTCTATGCTTCCCAATATGGATGCCATTTAAGGACTCCACTCAATACCCTCATACACACTCATTACCTTTCTCTCTCTCTCTCTATAGATATATAGGTAGTTATCACCTTATAGACTTTCATCCTCAACGGCAATATCTCCTATCCCTCTTTTATTTAATGTACTTAACACTCTCGAAACTATACCAATCTCCTCACTCTAGTCTTGATAACCTTGTGCCAAGTCATTTTGATGTCATCAATATTGTCAAACGTTCTATGCAAACACCTTAACTCACATGGTCTTATTACTCTTATCGTATTAGTCCACTCAATCATTATATAATAGCTGCCACTTGTCATATTCCTGTGTAATTTAACCATGACATGTTAATATTATATAATATGACAATGCACTTAAGACATATAACATTCCATTATTTATATCACCACTCGCCATTGCATTTCTCATTCAATACAATGACATCAAATGGAAAATACAAGCATGTTCCATACAATATCAAGCAGCACAATTCAACGCACAACACCACAACTTTATGCTTGTGCATGACATATCGTAACTCTATATTCAATGCTCATGTAGTACCATATCTAAGTTAGGAGAATAGTCTAGGTAAGGGTGTTTGTGGTGCAGTTTAGTTCAATTTTGGAGCAAAAAGTCCTCCAAACCAAACACAAAAAATACATGCGGTTCAATTTGGTTCAATTTTCTATTTATAAAAAATATAAACCAAATGAAACCAAACTTTTGCGATTTGGTTCAGTTTGGTTTTTACGGTTTTCTTAAGCTTAAAAAAAAATACAAATTCAAAGTCATAAAACATCAAATTAAGAGATCTTAAAACTTAAAGTTGCTATCATAATTTCAAATATGTCCACATAAGTCTCAACATATAAAAATAACAATTAAAAACATTTAGTCGGCCAACATTATCATAAGGTTTTACCAATAGCTACATGTTAACATTCCTACAAAAATTAAAACATCATCAATTAATAGTTCAAATGGAAATTCCTTGCATTTGAGAAGAAAAATATGATTAAGAAGTGATAAATCATACCATAACTTAGTGCAGTGACTAATCAAAGTCAACATCAGAGTTCTCTTCATGTAGTTCTAGGATTGGGCCAAGTTCTAAAAATGTATAAAGACATAATAGTTAATATAAATGAAAAATTAAATAAAAAGAATTAAAACACAACAAATAAATTACCCATTTCAATTCTTTCAATGTCTTCCACAAGCTCTTCAATGTCTACTAACCACGGGACAGATTGACACCAATTTTAATTACAAATCAATGCTTCAACTGTCTTTAGTGTAAGAGAGCTTCTATAACAATTAAAAACTCTACCTCCCATGCTGAAAGTAGACTCAAAAGCAACAGTAGACACAGGTGTGGCCAACAAATCTCTAGCAATTATATTAAGAATAAGATACTTGGTATAATTGACTTTCCACCACATCAAGATATCAAAAGAGGTACTCTTCTTCTCCAAACTCTCCATGAGATACAAATCTACTTCAGTTCTATGAATATTGTTATTACGATTTATCTCTTTCTCAAATTCCAAAACAAATGAAATTTTAGGTGCATCAAATTCATCCATTTCCATTTCACAAGGTGCAAAAGAAGTTTTAGTCGACTGCCCTTTATTAAAAGAAACCTTATACACATCAAACATATTGTATAATGCATTCTTTATCTTGTCACACAAAATATCAGTATCTTCCTTCTCATAAAACTTGTGTAAACCCCATTCAACAAACTGAAACTTACTCCGAGGATAAAATATTACAACAACCAAAATCAATATATTCACACTCTTAACATTTTCCCAATACTTATCATATTTTACTTTCATTTTTTCAGCCATAGTTCCAAGTAGAATGTCAGAACTTCCTTTCCATTTCTGAAGTGTAAGTAATATCATACAATGCTAATTGAAATATAAAGAAGAAGTTACATAACTTGTCCTTGACACTTTTAGAGTGATATCAAAAAATATTTTCAAGAATTTAACAAAGTATTTTGCATTTTCCCAATCCTCAATATTTGGAACACCACCATTGATCAAAACATAATCAGCACACTTCTCACTCAACTTCTTAAAAGCCTTTTGAATTTTCAATGCACTTTCAAGCATTAGGTATGTGGAGTTCCACCTAGTGGCAACATCCAATTGCACAATCATTTGAACTAGCATTGTCAACAGTGATAGTGAAAACTCTATTTATTAACCAACTTTCCAAGCATTTTTCAAATTTTCTACCAATTGTTTCCCCTTTGTGATTTGTAATTTGACAAAAGTTTAGAATCCTTTTATGCAACTAAGTTTATGTAAAAAGTCATTCTCTCCATCATGTTTCACCATTTTCTATATTTTATTAACTGACTATCAAAAAATTAATGAAATTGTTACAAACTTACAATCACAATCAATTACAACCACAATGAATGTTTGTTTGTTACATCCACAATCAATTTTTGAACAGTTACCCAAACCAAAATGAAGTCTTTTTAACTTGCGGTGTTACAATCCATCATCTTTACCTTTCATTATGTCTCTTTCTGTCTCTTCTACAACTCTCCATTTCCACCAACTGCAAAACTCCCTCAGCCACCCTTTGTCATTAGAGATTTAACGCTTTTTTTTTATCCTACTATACCTATACAATGTCTGCTGGAAAATACATCCCTCATTTATTGTTAAGGAAATACACTCACTAGCCTGTCATGGTGAAAAACAAAAATTTTCAATCTAATGTCATTTAATAAATTCTTATTTAATGTACTAACAATTATTTTTTCAGCTAATTGGATGAAAAATACATCCTCCATATCTTTGTATTCCTCTATGTATTGATGAAAGTCTTTTTTTAGTTGGTATTGTTTATTTTTGTTCTTTTTTTTTTTTTATCGATGTTGTAGTCCAATACAAATGTTTTTCATTGGATATCTTACTTTTATTTTCTCTAAAACTTTCCATTTGCATGCATCCACTTGTCACCGCAAAACTCCCACTTTCACACTCTCTCATTTCTTATATAATATTTTTTTTCTTTACTCTTGGGTCACAGTGACGTTTACTGCACCTTTGATCAATGTTGCAATCTAATACAAATGTTTTCTATTGTGTCTCTTACTTTTATTTCCTTTAAAACTTTTTATTTTCATGCATCCACTTTGCATTCCAAAACTCACATTTTTATATCAAAAGTAGATTAATCTTACAAAACTACATAAACATATACATCCCTTCCACAATTAGTTTAGTCATATCAATTCCATTGAAAATTTTCCTAGATTTTTGTCTTTTGCTATTAAGTGTATTATATAACATAATCAAAATATATCTTTTGCTACATGGCTTTGTGTTACTTGGAACTCCAGCATCATTTGGTATGGGTTCTTCTGCAACTTTTCTTTTCTTTTGAGCCTCCTCTTTGTTTAAATCATCTTGTCCATCCACATTTATTGGTTCATTTGAGACATTATTAGATTGAGTATTTGCAGCTTCATCTCTAACATTACTTTTAGCCTACAACATTAATTGACAAAACATCAATCAACTTCATTCTAAATTAACAAATTCAACTCAAATAGAGAAAAATGACTACCTTTATGGTGTGATGGTTGTCGAATGATAAGTGTGTCACACCCACAATTTAAATTGAAAAAAAAAGGTAAAACATTAAAGAAAGTGAGCAAAACACACACTGACATACAAAATATCAAATGCATTTTTAAAACATGTCTTATAGAACCAAATATCAAGGAAAAACTAGTGATGAATTAGTTACCTTTATTGGTCATTTTTTAATGGAAAACCCTATATTACCTATCTAGTATCTACAACAACAAAAAAATCATCTAATCATAAACATAGAGAACCTACTACTCACAGAGTCATAGAGAACCAAATAACACAAAGTCACAGACATAAAAAACCAAATAACAAAGTCACAAACACATAGAACTTACTCAAACCTTTTAGTCCAACTACCACTCTACCACCACCATCCTAACCTACTAAGTATTAACCCAACCAACTGTGTTAAATGTTAACCATTCAAAGAAATAATAGAGTCACAGACACAGATTCATAAAGAAGTAGAGAACCTACACAAACCTACTCACAAAGAATAAAATATTAGAGAACCAAATATGACAGACAGATAACCAATCAAGATGCAAATACGGAGAACTAAATAAGTGAATAAGGATGCAAACATAAAGAACATGCCAAGTCAAGCGTGTGAGCCATTGGTGACTTGGTGGTCCATGAACAGAGAAGGTGAAGGAGAATTAGACGAGGTCTGTGTGTCAACGAGATGAAGGCGCCGAGATTGAGAGGTAGAGGCGTAGAGCTTCAACGATGCGAGATTGAGGGCATAAGAGCAAAGCTTCAATGGAATCAACAAGATGAAGGTGTTGTCATGTTGTGATGAAGGCATTGGTGAGGTTAAAGGTGCGAGATGAAGGCACTGGCGAGGTTGAGGGCATGAGATCTCGCACTGACAAGGTTGAGGGTGTAAGATGAAGGCGTCGACGAGGATGGGGGATGGAATTGAGAGATGAGAGGCAGAGTGTGCGAGATGATGGTGTCGACGGGGATAAGGGTTTCTAATTTTGTTTTTCTCTCTTCAGCCTTTACCCTCACACTGCACAGACAAAGTATATTAGCATAAAATAATATATACAAAGCTATTTGTGGTTTGGTTCAGTTTTGGGCGGTTTGAGATTTCCAAACCACAAACCGAACCGAATTGTTCGATTCTCAGAAAAAAAAAAAAAAACTACTAAAAAATCCAAAGCAGGTTTGATTTTGTTCAGTTTGCGATTTTTTTGGGTTAGTTTCGTGGTTTTTTTGAATTGGTTCAATTTATGAACACCCCTAAGTCTAGGAGTGCGGTCTACCTAGAAGCGTCATTGACATCGATGCCTTCGAATGTCAGGGATACTAGCTTTGCAAGTACACTCAACTCACAGGTTCAACATGAGCTCACAAAGTTTCCACATTAGGTAACCCCCAAGGTTTAGGCTAAATCTGTCATGACCCCACCTTCTTGGTCCCGATTATTCAACAACTCTCAAATATTATGATACATGTTCAAACATTCAAATAAACAACGATTCCATTGAACTTGTCATCATGCACTAGTAAGCCCATCCTCACTTCTCACAAGTTAAGTTACTCATAGTTAGAATACCACCCAAGCCCATCCTTGCCAACTCATAGGTTAGGTCACTTGTCTCAATGACATCCAACAACACCTCATATCACATACTTAGGCACTATATGTTCACATCTTAGCATCCATTTAAATCACCCCACAATATGTAAATCATGCATTTAAAGTAAGCATTCGCATAAGAAATGACTATTAAACATTTGCACATCAAAATATAACTTCTAGACATTTCTTAGGAAATACATCAAAGTTGACCAGAGTTGACCAAAGTCTATACTTAGGATTGCAAAAATGGAAGAATAGGAGTGGGTGAACTCACTACCAAGAGGGATTGGGGAATACAAAGAAAATGAACACTCACCTAGACCTAGCCATGAAGGAGAGCTCCATTTTGAGCTTCTAAGTTCATTCTTCTTTCTCTCTTTCCTTCCGCCATCACTTCTCTCTTCTTTCTCTTTGTTTCAAGTTTAACCTAGTTTCTTACTCTCTGTACCTTATGACACTTAGATGGGTAAGGTTTAGATGGGTTGATTTCCTTATTGGACCTTGATACCCTCATAGGCCCTACCATTCTATTCTCACTAATTTCTAATACTAGAGTATCTCAACAATAATATCTTACATAAATAACACTAATATTAATGGTATAACAACATTACTAACAATATTCATAATAACAACTACAATATAATAACACCAATATCGAATATAATAATAATAATGATAATGATAATAACAACAATAAATATATCTAACGCATGGAGATGCATCTGCTCTTACAACTTGCGTACACGTACAAGACACAACTAGTAACCTACTATAATAATTGTGATAAAAACTTATATAACACAATTAATATAAGATTCTAATAAGGGTCATTCTCATGGTATATTCCTAATATTTCGAAAATTGTGGTATTACACAAATGAAATGAGATGCACATTAGACTTATAGACTCGTATACATGTGGTACCATTTTTTACTAAAGGCTCAGTCTGTTGGAAATTTTTAGCAATGAGAAAGACACTAGACAAGGAAAAATCAAGGAACACAGTAACAAACGAATTTCAAATTATGAACAACATTAAATAATAAAAGAATGTTTTATTAAAACATTCAACAAGCACAAAGAGTAAATAAATACAGAGGAAGAGTTTTAAAAGTAACCTGGGTTGAAGCACGCTAGGCGTTATCCTTAGAGAGAAAACGCTTCCATTGCAATGGAGGTTTTGTATTTTCTACACTCCTCTCCCAAGATACAACAACTCGTTGGACTGATCGAATGCAACAATAAGATTCCCGAACTTTTTGAACACCAATGCTCTTACTCTTGTTTAGAAAATATAATAACAATTTATAACAATTACTTTTTTCCATGTGTCATTTTCCATGCCCAGAAGAAGTATATAGAGATAAAAGTATATAGCCGTTAAGGAAATAACTCCCCCAAATAGTCGTTGAGGAAATAACTTTCCTGAAATAGTTGTTAAGGAAATAACTTCCTTGAAAATTTTTAATTACAATATAAAATAAATTAAAAAATATATATTAACATTCCCCCACATAATTTAAAAAATTTAAAATATTTGAAGAAAGAATTTTTTTTTAAAATTATATATATATACAAAAGAAAAAGTATGCTACATTGTATTTCAGTACAAGGAACCTTCTGGGTTTGAGCCTTATACCTAATAAATATGAACTTCCATTAGAGAAAGTATGGAGACTAGATTGTCTTGAGCCACACCTCCTTTGATTGAACTTTATTTCCTGATACGTACAATGTAAGTGTTCATTCAGGTTCTGGTCAATGGTTGCGCATTACGGCCTTGCGCAAGTATCTTGTCTCATGAGTGTCAATTAAAGATTAACCCATATCTCATAATGGCGGTCCCACCATCACACTCATTAGGTGAACCTTCAAAGGGTTGTTTGTGACCCACACCCCTACAAATTTGTCATTGGGTTCATTAAGAGGTATTTTAAACTAAACATAATATATATACCTCAACCTCATTATTGCCACAATTTAGAGTACACCTTGTCATAGGAATTGAACAAATTGGTGTACTTTAGTTAACAACAACTTCGTTGTTACCCATTGAACTCTATTTATGGGATCGCCATTAATCTAGAGTTGGGTGTCCATTGTTGCAACTAGTTGATGGGTTTTAGTACAATTCCCCTCGACAACTCAAGTACTTGTTGATGCATCAACCTTTTCGTAAGCGAATCCGCAGTATTACTTTTTGACTTGACAAAGTCAAGTGAAATAATACCGTTAGATATCAAATTTCTTATAGTCTTGTCTCACTCTAAGGTGTCTCCTTTTTTCGTTGAAATTTTTGCTCATAACCTTAGCTATAGTAGCTTGGCTATCACATTACATTGAAATAGGAGGTAAAGGTTTATTCAATAATGGGAAATCATATAGCAAATTTTTAAGAAACTTTACCTCATTAGATGCAGTATCTAAAACAATCATTTCTGCCTCCCTAGTGGAACGAGAAATAATAGTTTGTTTAACAGATTTCCATGCTATTGCACCTCCTGTAAGAGTGAACACATAACCACTAGTTGACTTTATTTCATCAAAATCAGAAATCCAATTTGCATCCTATACTTTTACCACCATGGGGAAGATCAGTTAAAAACCAAGTTTTATTCGAATTAAGAGAATTCTTTTCATCAATAATAGCTTTTTCCCAAAAAGATGCATCAATAGACCTCATGGCCTCATTATAAGTTTGGGGATCATCTTCAAGTAAAAAAGAACAAAACTTAAGACCAAATGTCTTGGCCTTTTTAATTCTATTACTCCTTCTAGGCTCGAGTTCAACAATCGTCATAGCATTGCTACTAGAGGGTAAATTAGAATTAGAAATAGCACAAATAGGTTTGGGCAATTTATTTTTCAAAGGAAAAACATTTTCAAAGAAACTAGCATCTCTAGATTCCATTATTGTATTATTAGAAATGTCAAACACTTCATAATTAATAACCAAAAATCTATAAGTAATACTATGCAAAGAATAACCAACAAAAATACAATCAACGGTTTTTGCTCCTATTTTCCTTTTCTTATTAATAGGAACATTAACCTTTGCAAGACACCCCCACACTTTCACATATTTCAGATTGGGTTATCTATTTCTCCATAACTCATATGGGGTTTTTGCAGAATTTTTATAAGGAAGCATATTCATAATATAACCAGCAAATAATAAAGCTGCACCACACATAGTCTTAGGCAACTAGAACTAACAAGCATAGCATTCACCATATCAAGCAATGACCATAGAAGAAGAAGATGTTTTAATATCTAATTTAGAAACTACAGAGAACAAATCCAATTCATTAAGCCAGAACCTCATTTGTTGTTGCCAACAGAAAAAAAATTCTCACCTATAAATTTTTCAGGCATACTTGAAAGGGACTTAATCATATTCAAAGTAGACATCTTGAAAAATAAAACATTACTGTGAAAACAAAAACTAGTAACTTGTAGAAATAGAAGAAGAATAAATTTTCTCTCTAAGATTGTTGGAAATTTTTAGCAATGAGAAAGACACTAGAGAGGGAAAAATCAAGGGACACAGTAACAAACCAATTTCAAATTATGAACAACATTGAATAATAAGATAATGTTTTATTAAAACATTCAACAAGCACAAAGAGTAAATAAATACAAAGGAAGAGTTTTAAAAGTAGCTTGGGTTGAAGCACGTTAGGCGCTATCCTTAGAGAGAAAACGCCTTCACTACAATGGAGGTTTTGTATTTTCTACACTCCTCTCCCAAGATACGACAACCCGTTGGACCAATTGAATGCAGTGATAGGATTCCCAAACCTTCTGAACACCAATGCTCTTTCTCTTGTTTAGAAAATATAATAGTAGTTTATAACAATTGCTTTTTTCCGTGTGTCATTTCCCATGCCCAGAAGAAGTATATATAGGCAAAAGTATATAATTGTTAAGGAAATAACTTATCCAAATAGCCGTTAAGAAAATAACTTCTCCAAATAACCGTTAAGGAAATAACTTCCTTGAAAATTTTAAATTACAAAATAAAATAAATTAAAAATTATATATTAACATCATACCAATTCTCAAGAGAAGGACCAAGGACATACCAAAAGTGGTAACCCAAGGCTCCTTATCATAGAAAAGGCAGTTGTAATATTATTAGAAAAAAAGTAAAAAGGTACAAGGAAAAATGGGGAGATCAAACCTAACCCATTAAAGTGAAAACTTAATACAATAGTATTGTTACTACAACAAAACAGGCAAGACTTAAAGGTATATGTGGTACCATTTTCAAAAATATTGTGAATGTAAACTAGGAGTCCATGTAGTCGACGAATTACCACACTATGGACAACCCAACACCATCACTCTCATTGAGATAATACCACTGGCGAGGGTGTTCTAGCATTGCAAGGATACTCGATCCAACCCATGAGATCACCCTGAGGTAGAAGGAGATTCAAAACCATTGTACCCTTAAGGTCAGAGTCATTAGTTAAGTCATTCATGACCTCCTCGGTTGGGTTCATAAACATCATTCACTTAAAAACACATATGCACAAGTTGATGCATGGTTCACAAACAATATGCACATGATTCATTTTTGAAGTCCCTTGGAGATTTCTATCCATGAGGACTAGGTTCTCCTAACTTTTTCGCAACACATAGACATACCATGACACATTACATTCACGTTTCATATAGAAGGCATCACAATCATGACAAGCCAATTTTATGACATGATATATATAGTTTTAACCCTTAGATTAAAAAATAATATGTGGCTAAGATTAAAACTTGTTCTTTTAATCTCAACCACATGTTTTTATTAATTGTGATCCAATGAATATTATTGTTTATTTTCATGTTCTCATTGTAAGTATGATATTTGGAGTTATATTAATTATATCAAGTTGGTTTTTATCTTTTTTTTTTTTAAATCTAATACAATTTCTACAACTTCTATTTTGTTATTAGGATCTAGTTTTATCATCTATTACGCCTAAGATTGAAGGGAACATGTAGTCGCCCAATTTCCAATATTAAAAAAGCAAAATATTAATATCACCCACAAATAAAATTCACTTAAATTATAACAAAAATTAAGTGCTTAGGGTAAATAAAAGCCGATTTTGGGTTCTAAGGCGTGGGGATGAATTGTTGCTTTCTCAACAAGCTGTCTAATCATGCAGGGAGATTTCACCAATGGGTATAAGCACACTACATAAGTGAACTTTACATCACACTTTAATTCAAAACCTTAAAACTCAAGTTTATGGGTCTTTGTCTCACTTATATGGCACTAAACTTTCTTATTCTTATCCAATGTGAGACTTCACTTTCACATTTGTACTAAACAATCTTCCCCTCAAGTGTGAGTCTTTTCCACATGGTAGCTCCCCTTAATTGGAAGCATTTTTCTTACCGAGTATCTAATGATGACCTTTAGAGCCAATACCTTGTACTGTTGTGCTGCATTGTTTCATGGCCGTGAGACACATTGCATGGACTCCATGTATGAAACCATCACTAGAAAGGCTTTCGTTACAAGGAATCTCTATGTTCATACCCAGATCAATCCATCTTACTCATCTGAGCTGGTCACCAAGTTAAACGATCAACTTTGACACCAATTATTGTGCATCGAGGGGGATAAACACCGAGAAGATTTCATCAATAGGCCTTTAGCACACCACATAAGTAAATTTGATACTATCCTTTAATTCAAAACTTTAAGCGTTTATAAGTCATTCTCTCACTTATATGTTGTTCAACTTTATCATTCATATTTTCTACCCAATATGGAACTTCACCTTTATACTTTTACTCAATCCTTTCACCAGGCTTCTTTATAAGTAAAGAAAAGATTATTATATCTTACCCCTAAGATATATGTAAACCTTAACTACTTATGCCTTATTTAATAAGATTATTTTTAAAGCATTTTCATTTAATAAAGGATATCAAGTTTATTTGTTGAGATTATTTATGTTTGATATCAAGTTCTAAATTTTATAGTAAAGGATAGTTTAGAAAAAAAATATTTTTAATTGAAATTCACATAATTTAATAAACTTAACTTATTTTCTTAAAAGTGTAAAATAAGTTTTTTTTTCTTAATTTTTTTGAGGGGATTTTTTTCTCTTATAGACGAGACGGGATGGAATATAAATTTTATCTATCCAAGTAATTTATAAAATTTAAAACTTACCCAGTAATTAATTTCACAAAGATACCGCTTGATCCTTGTCAACGAAACATTAATTTGTTTAAATTCATAGCAGCACTAACCTTACGGTACAAGCAATGTCTAATTGGATAAGTGATGTTAGACTTTTATTAGTCAAGGAACCTCCTTTCTTGACCACGTTCGTATTGCATGTCACAGATAACTCACAACTTCTTATCACAATATCCTATATCCTATAAATAGCTTCCCCTTCCAACCTCAAAATCAGACACATTGTTGTTACAAAACCCATAAATCTTCTATCACCAAATAAACCTCAAATCATTGTGTGACCAAAGTTATCATCACATCGCACCATGTCAATGAAGTTGTATGCCTCCCTAACCCTAGCGGTAGTGTGGCTTTTCATGGCCGCATCGTCATCACTAGCCCAATACGTTATCGACACGAATGGTGAACCCGTCGACAATGACGACGAGTATTACATCAAGCCGGCCATAACAGACAACGGGGGGCGTTTCACCTTGATCAATCGAAACGGGTCGTGCCCTTTGTACGTCGGTCTTGAAAACACCGATACGCCACTTGGTTATCCAGTGAAATTCACTCATTTTGCTCTAAATGTTCAAGACGACGATATAAAGGTGAATAGCGACTTGAGAATCGAGTTCGTGGAGGTTTCTACAACGTGTATACAATCACTCGAATGGAGGGTGGGTGAGAACGACACGAAGAGTGGAAGGAGGCTCATTATCACCGGCCTAGATGATGGTTTTGGATCCATTGGTAACTATTTTAGAATTGTGGAAACACAAAGTGCAGGTATTTATAACATCGAGTGGTGCCCTATGGAAATATGCTCCAATTGTGGATTCGTTTGTAGCACCGGTGGTATTATTCGTGAGAATGGAAGGATTTTGTTTGCCTTAGATGGTACTCCACTCCCAGTTGTGTTCCAGAAAAAAAATGACTAATTTGAAACCAATACTATTCCCCAAATTGATATAGCTAGGCTTAGAATTGGGAATAAAATATGATGGAACTATAATCCATTTTTATGGGATGAAATAAAGATACGTGTATTTAGTATTCTATTCTTGGTTTGAAGAATAAATTATGTTATGTGTATGTAATTCATTTACTAATTTGGTTGTTATATATTTACTTCTTTTATTTCCTCTTTGATCACTTTATTTTTATTCGTTTTTATCTTTTCATTCTCATCGTATTATATATGCTAAATTATAATTTAACCTCGTTTTAATTTTTATCCATAATTTTGGGGTCTCTCATTTTTTTAGTGTCCAAATTTTAAAAAAAAAATCACAAATTTGATTCAATCATTGCTTTTGCAGACATTTATTTACCCTATCTTATTTATATTTTATTTAATTAAATTAAATTTTAATTGTTGAATGTTCCTTTTCATCTCATTACAATATGTTAGTCAATTGTTAATTTAAACGGTCAATATATAGAAAATTGAAAATTAAATTAAAATTATAGATTTTCTAAAACTTAAATGACTAAAATTGCAGAAATGAATATGGAACAAAATTTCGGGAACCGAAATATTCGGTAGCTAAATAGGTGATTAAATGTCTAAACTCCAATTAAAAGATTTTAAAGAGGCAAGCTGGCGAATTGGGCCATTGGGCCTGATAGCCCAGAATTTGAAGTTCACCAGGAACACTTAATAAAATTTAGGTTTAATTCTAATTTTCATCTTCCTAATTTAAGAAAATGGTAATTTTCATCTCCTAATTTAAAACGTACTATTTTAATCCTTTATTTTCAAAATTAAGCAATTTTGATCCTTCTTAATTTTGAGGCTTTGATCGTTATTTTTAATATTGACTTATATAATTTTTTTACTAATGACATAATTATCCTTTTTTATTCCTAATTTACCCTTTGATTTAAATAGTTAATTTAAATAAAAAATTAAATGAATTTTGGCAAAGCTAAGATTCAAACTTAACTCTCTTTACTTTTTAAATATTAGCATAAATACTAAACTAATTATCTAATCAATAATTATTATCAAAATAGTGCATTTTAAACTAAGGAATGAAAATCACCATTCCCTGAAACTAGGGGGGTGAAAATTACAATTAAGCTTAAAATTTATCAAAAATCATGAAATTGGATGGTCTTTACATCAAATTAGATAAATTTCACATTCTATTTAACGACTCTTCACAATTTTCAATGAATTTTGACTAGCAAGAGAAAGTGTGATTGTAATAGTCCATTTAGAGATTGAGGTGGAGTGATTTTTAACCATCTTGACAATTGCTTAGAACATTTATAATGAGAGTTGCATTTTGATTTAACAAAAAAAAATTATGCTTAAAACGATAATTACTTATTTTAATGTGTCACATAATTTTGAGTTGCTTAAAATTAGAGAAAATTGTTTATATAAACAACTTTTATTCATGGTTGTTTAACTTTACATTAAATATAAGAGTGAAAAATAAAATATTTATAAATTAATTAATTTGTTAATGAAAACCTCAGAGAAAATTATTTGAATTACTTAAATATTGATTGACAAAAATTAAATTGTTTAAAAATTTATTATTAAGATGCTCTTACTATGAGACCCTGTTTAAATTAAAAAAAAAAAAAAAAGAAGATACAATTCACAATACAAAATCGATTTGCTTTATCTTTTATTTATTGCTTTTTACCTTGTCATTGCTTCACGTGCTTTATTTGTTAATATCTTTTAGTTTTTTTTCCAGCTTCTTTAAATTTAATTAATTCAGTGCAATTTGATTCTTTACACTCATCATCTACACTTAAAAAAAGTAAAGTTAAAATAAGTAAAGTGAAAGATATAATAAGTAGAGAAGGATGATAAAAACTAAAATAACATATGTTGAAAGAAAAATGAATCAAACACATAGATTTGATTATTCAAATCAAAGAATAACACATTATAAAAACACAGGACGAAAAACAAACAAAATTTTTTGTAGGAACTATAACTAAATATTTCAATATTTAAAGGGATGAAAAACTTATATTAGTCAATTCCAAACTACCAATCCCTTTTAATTTTCAAATTAATTATAATCAAATCAGTATTAATGGATAGCTAATAAAGACTTTATAAATGTAACTATTTATAGTATTTAAAATAGATGATAAAAAAAAAATATTATTTTAAAAATAAATGATATCTATCCGGTCAATGCATGTTGTTGTCGTCACTTAAGCTAGGATTAATAGAGATTGACGACAGTGCATGTTGTTGTCATCTTGGTCCTTGAATTGTTTCTATCTTAACATCTTATGGAAGTTGTTTGAATACAAGTTAAAAATAATTTTGAGAATTTTTCTATTAAAAATATAGAATATTGTCTAGTAAAAAAGTCGTAAAAAATGCTTCTAATCTTTTATCTAAATAAATTCAATTAATATCTACATCTCACACTTTCGTTACATTGTCCAAAAACACACCTAGACTAATTAATAATTATTTTTAATAAACTCTTGATTAATTTATTTAAGAAACTTTGTAAATGTTTCATGTCATAGTACAACAACGATTAAGAACAAAACACCATCTCATGCATAGAAAAAAAAATGATATTCTTAATCATAAATCCATTAATAGATCAACATTATTTAAAAAGAGTACATGTGATGACTAAAGAGAAATACATTTCAAAATTTTGATAAAGCAACTACCATACAAGATTACAAAACACCCAAATCCATGAGGGCAATACTCTATAATACTAGCCTATACCCCTCTTTCTCGTCATTGACTTTATAGGATAGGAGTACATGTGATGTCTGAGTACATGTTTCTCACTTCCTCTCCAATTGTTTTTTTTTCCTTTAGTACGACCATTTTAAATTTGAGAATGGTCGTTGTGATTCATCTTTTTGAGAGGTCTTTGACCTTAATTTATTCCTTCATAGGAGATAGTTAAGATTTTTTGACTTGGCCAAATATTACAACTTGTAACAAATGAATCATTCTCTTGTCTTTAAGTCACTAAACATAACAATGTATCTAAGTTACTGAAAAATAAGGTGACGAATGAATATTCACAAGGCTCAAGATAGTCAAATAAGGGAAGTACAAAACAAATTATAAATTTAGAAAATGCCTAATAGAAGCCTCATCAATCTAGAAAAACCAAAAGTCATTCAAGGATATGCAAATTAGTATAGAAAATAGAAAATGTATTAAGTGGATTAAAATCACATGCAGAAAGAATTAAAACCTCAAAACTCTCTTTCTCTGGCTAAGCTCAAGGAAAGGCAACTAATTCAAATATGTTATGGTTAATGTTTATTCCTGAGAGAAAGTCCCAGCACCAATTTTTATTGGTGCATATATATATATATATATATATATTGGATCACAATTGAAAAGAAACGTGGTTGAGATTAAAATAATAAATTTTAATTTCAAACACATTATTTTTAATGTTAATTTGAGGGTTAAAATTATTTACGAGACGTTTTAAGTGAGAACAACTTTTAATATAAGAACAAATAATTTTAACCATTAGATTATAATTAAAAATAATAAACGTATCAGATTAAAACTTTAATTTTAAGTGCATTACTATGAGATCCTATCCTCTTTCTCAATTTTGTTTTTTCTCTATCTTTTTGTCAAATTATTGACAGCACAACACATCACAATCACAGTACAATCTTTATTCAATTGCACCTATATTACAATTGAATACGACTATATGTTTTCCTCTGGGCATATCATAATTAAATCTTTACTCCTTACTCTCCCATCTAAGCACATGCAATTTCACGAAAGAGACTTTCTAATTTTTGAAGGGATTAGGTGCTAGTTCTTTAGCATGGCCGTGGTGATTTTCAACACAGTCGTGGTAATTATCAACACGGCTGTGTTGATCTTGATTCCAAACATATTATTCGTAACACAATCGTGTTTATTTGTAGTACAGTCGTGCTGACCTTCACACTTATAAATAGTAACCTTAGGCATTGATAAATCACTTTTTGGAGTTAATTCTAGGGTGATTATTGTCATGTTTTCAATTGAATTCAATCATTTTTGTATTGGAAAACTTCACTTTATGTTCTAAGTGTGCAGGAATTTGAGAATTAAGGAAAGGAGCCGAAAAGAGGTTAAAACGAAGGATTAGATGCTCATTCTTTAATACAATCGTATTAACATTCAACACGATCGTGGTCATCTTGTGGCATGGCGAGGCATAAAAAAAAGACACCCTTTGATGTGACAATGCAATTGTGAAAAGGAAAATGAATAGAGATTCAATTGTACTTGTGTTGCCTTTGTGCTTGTGCCATCAATAATTGGACAAAAAGGCAAAGAGAAAACCTAATTGATATTAATTGAGAGAGGGTACGATCTCATAGTGATACATTTAAAATTAGGGTTTTAATATGATGCGTTTATTATTTTTTAATTTTAATCTAAGGGTTAAAATTATTTGTTCTCATGTTAAAAATTGTTCTCACTTGAATATATTTTAGTATTTTGAGTTATGGAAAGAAAAAACTTGACAAATTATAAGAATGCACAAATAACATAGAATGTAATCAAAATAATGCAAGAGTCGCATCAAAATAGCTCAATGTCAGAGAAGCAACTAATAATAATACCCCTCCTGCACACTTGCAGAATACAATCTCCTTAATGCATCATAACATAAGGAAAAATAAACTAACAATAAAGTACTTAATCAAATTCAAAAAATAAAAATACTAAAATAAAGACAAAACAATAACATAAACCCCTCTTGAAGAAGGAGGTGGACCTCTGAAAAATGGTCATAGAGCTGTTGAAGGAATTTCAATTCTGCCATGAATCCACCAATGATGGCATGTTGTTGAGCATGAAGCCTAGCATCATAGGCCTAAAAACATGTATACCTTAGTCTGTATCACCTCAAAGCACTCCAACAAAGTTTGTGTGTGATAAGATGAAAAAGGTTCTTGGAAATACTCATATGGGACCTCCTGATGGGGGTGTTGCTACTCATTAGCCTCCTCACCTATTGAGGTTTCTCCTACTATTTTTCATCATGTGGAGGCTTTTGTTGTGGTAACTCATTCAACACATAAATTTGTCCTTAATTCTATACAAATTTAATGTTGAACACTGTGCTCTTGCCAATGATCTTCATAGGCATAAGGATAGCTATGTCAGCCATAAGGTCATACCTAAAGATCCACAACATATATGTCCCGTGTAACTATTGGATGTCCTCTAACCACCATCTTGCATGTCCTAAAAACATTAGTCTAGCATTACATGGATAGCCCTAAACCATGCAACATAGTAGGTATAAGTCTCTAGTGGGAACATTCTCATCATTTTACCAATGAGCATGTATAGAGCATTTGTTCCAATGGTGAACAACTTTGGCACTGAGTCTTTAATGCTACTTGCTCTTTGTGTCTTGGGATCAAAACTCCTTTAGCCTAAGATCTCCTTTTGGAAATCCCCATCTAACCAACTATTGGGACCCCAAGCTTGGCCTGTTTAAAGGCACATGTTAGCACTGACTGCTCAGTCTCAAATCCTAGTAAAATGTTAAATTTTTCTAAGGTAATCTCTTTACTCCCAGCATGTATAATGATACCATATGCACCAGTGGATGTTGTCCTACTTTTGCCTTGGGTAACCACTCCTTACAATAGGACAAGAACTCAATATTGGGTGTATGGTAAGCTAGCTCATCAATGGCGGCCAAAACCTCCTATCCCACAACTTGCATGTAGTGCTGCACTTGCACATCCATTCCTAGCACATAGAGGAGTGCAATGTCCCAACATCATGTAAGGTGCAACTAAAATTCCAATAGTTGCAAATATTGAGTTCTTAACTTTATTAGGATATCATTAGAAATCAATGGATCATCATGAAGTGGTGGTTGGGACCTAAGTAGGGATAGATTCCACTAAGTAAAGGAAAGCACTTAGGTGGAGGTTGGTGTCAAGTATTATGAAGGCCAACTGAAGTCATGTTCCTCTTTTCGATCCTCCTAAACAAGCCTTCCGGATCCATAAGTCCAGGTTACAAAGAAAACAATACAACAAAGAGTAGAATAAGAGGAAAAAAAAATTAAATAAATATTTTTTTATCTTTATATTTTTTAGCATGGTCGTGCTCACATAGAACACAAATGCTCTAGCCATCCAATTGGACAAGCATGTGCAAGAGCACAAGTTACAACAAAAGTCATTTTCATCTTGATAAGCATGGTCATTGTTTGATGAAGACGACCTTGAGCATTGTTGTGCTTTGATGAACATGACCTTTATGGGTTTGAAAATGCAATGAATAGTGAATAACTTGGAGTTTCTAAAAGGGAGAATGACTATTCTAGGACATAAAAGCACATTAAACCCAACAAAACTTTCAAATCCTAACCTAAGATTATAGAAATCAATAATAACAAATTTTCCTAAATCCTAAATCTTTCTAACAAAAGAAAAAAAAACAGAATGCAAAAATATAATGCAATAAGTGTAAAGTTAGAAAAGCAAACCTAGGAAGGAAAAAATAAAAAAAATGAACAAAGTATTTAGAAAACGAGAGAGAATGGAAAGTTGAGGAGTAAAAGGGTGAGAGTGAGAATATGGGAATGATGGCCTCTCAATTTCTAATTCTTAAAAATTGTTTCATGCATTTACATTGTCGTTATCAAATTGAGCAAAATTGTTTTATTTTTTAATTTTTTTTTGTGGATTAATATGACCATTAGCACACTCATTCCTTGTAATGACTTGCATGGTTGTGTTGTGATGGAGCACAATCATTCTAAGTTTAGCACGATTATGCCCTTCCTAAAAAAATAACGTAAATAAATAAAAATATACAATTAGACATATAAACAAAGGGTTTTGTGGGTTATAAGAACCCATGAGTGCCATAGGTTTCCTCTTAGGTAGTGTTTGTTTAACATCTCAAGCTTATCAGGTCATTCGAGAATAATTCACCCATTCAAATGCACAATGTAGTTCAATTGCTGCAATCCCTATTCATAATGCTTGACTATATGTTCATTAATTTTAAAGGTAGTGCCATTTTTTTTTCTTAGTTCAAGTGTTCCATATGTAAACATTGTCCACCACAAAAGGATCATACCACTTTGAATATAACTTTTTAGGGAATAAATGAAAGCGTTAGTCATAAATTAGTACTTCTTATTCTTTATGAAACTCATGCCTTTGTATGTGCTTGTCATGCCATTTTTTTGTTCTTTCTTTGTACATCTTGGCATTCTCCTATGCATCCAGTATGGGCTCATCTATTTCATTTGATTGTTGCAACATGTTACTATTTGCTAGCTCAAGATCAAAGTTTAGAAACGTCAAAGCCCACATGACTTTGTGTTCAAGTTAATTTGACAGATGACAAATTTTTCCTCATAAATTAGCCTATATGGAGACACCTCAATGGGTGTCTTAAAGACTATCCTATAAGGCCAAAGTGCATCTTCTAACTTTAAAGACCAATCTTTTAGAGATGCACTCACATAAGAAACAATGTGTTTTTCATTTTATTTTTGGTTTTTTATTAGATTAGATTTTGTGCCAAAACACAATAATGGGTGTGACATTGCATTGTGTGTTGATAGACTAAGCTAATGCATGTTTTTAATTTGTAGTATTTGCTTAATTATTATTAGTTTTGATTCACCTAGTATTCTTGTTGTATACTTTGTTTAGGACATGATTTTTAGCAAGATGTAATTTGTTACATAAGCTATAAATTGAAATCATTTGAAATTGAAAATGATTTTTAGGGAATATTATAACTTGTTACAATAGTCTAGACATTAATAGTTGATCACAAAACATAGGAAAACTGATTACTACTTTTTTTTTTTTTTTGCCTTTGTAGCTTAGAAAAACAAGTCACCAATAAATGATTGATTGAAGGAAATGTAATTAGACTTTTAGATCGAAAGTGAAAGATCAAAGTAAGATGTGACACAAATAACAAAATATTGATATAGCGAGATGTATGTCAACAACTTAAATTGTCAACATATAAATAGATAAAAATAGATAGATATATAGATTGAAACAATATGTAAAAACACAAATACCTTTTTTTATTGATCAATTGAATGAGATACATATAATTAATCACATGTATGGTAATCTAAAAGTAAAAGTTAAAACCTAACATGTCTAATAGCTCATTAACTTCAATTCTAGACATAAATTATACCAAGATTCCCTCGTCACCTATTAGCCCAAGACAACTAATACTAAATTCTCTTTAAACATCTATAATTGTGAGTTGCAACAACTACAGATGCAACACCAAATGAGATTGTACTTACAACAATTTTGCATCAATAAATGTTATAGGATCATTTAAATAATTGTTCTTGCCTTGATAGTATAGGTTTTTTGTAAATTTATCCTTTGACTTGAAAACAATCTTAGTGTATATATGATGTAGTCTTTGGGTTTAAAGAATGAGTCTAAATGAAATATTGCATTGGCATTACATGAGGAGTATTTTGGTAAACAATCATTTAAACATTAGTATTTTCTATGTTCCCCTTGTATGTATAACGTAAAATTGATCCTATATTTCTCTATGGTTTAGTTGTGACAAGAAAAATATCATGTTTAACAATATTATAGACATAAGACAAATGCAATATAATATTATATTCAATTGCATATTGCAAAAATATAATTATAAATACATCTTCCCAACAAACAAATCAAATAAAAATGAATTTATTATCATTTTAGGCCTTAATATAATGCAAGGTGGGGTAGGTAGGTAGTTCTTTTTAAAACTATATATTGTAGGATGGTGTATGTGCCAAAATTCCACACACTTGGTAGTCTTTTGGTCCTAATATGTTGTATTTTTCATCGCTTAATGTTATTTTACATTCTGATTGCTTGGAAGATATGAAATTGATTTGTTAATGTGTATTAGATATTTGATAAGGAAAAAACTCATGTTTAACAACAAGATTAAATCCATAACATTGCTAATTCTCATAATAAGAAGTTATGGATATAATATTACTAGTTCTCTTTAGATGCATTTTGCTTGCTTCCATTAAATTTTTCGTTGTCTTTATCCCTCTCCTTGCAAAAAATAGGCACACATCATAATATAAATTAGACTTATATACCTGTTGTCACTTGTGATTGAGGTTGTAAACCCCTTAATTGATTTTTAGTAATTGATTATACATCTTTTGAACTTTTAAATGTCTCTTTTATGGATTTCTTATTCTCTTCCAAAGCAAGGGTTGATTGGGAATTAGGAAAAAATGTACTAGAATGAATAATGGGCTTACAATAATGAGAAATTATATATTAACATATTTGTTGAAATTTTTTTTAATAAAATAATGCTAAATAATTAAACATGTGAATCAAAGTTTAATTGTTATAAGTTAAGTATAACACTTGGAAAGCCTTATATGATTTGTGCTAATTACTCTTACCTTGGAAGAGAAGCATGCTTCCTTTCTAGATGAAATATTGGTCCACATTTACCATGATTTTCCTCAAGATAAACAAATTGATTTATTACACTGTAAGGAATATATATCCATAAATAATATGCATTTTTTTTATTAAAAATATGCATTATACTTGTGCAAATAATTACATTAGTCAAAAAGGAAATATGTATGAAATATAATCAACAAAAGCATATTTTGACCTAGGATATAAGAAGTTGGCGCCTTCATTCCCAATCATGTAGTCTTTAAGTAATTGAGAATGATATTCTAGTATTTCTCGATATAATAATTCTCTAACGTCCTCTTTTGTCTCAACTTTTGCCAAGCCTTTGAAATAAGGATCACTTAGTGCTTGCCAATCAAATTGGTTTTTTTTTTTTTTACCTATATATTTAAAAAAATACAAAAAAAAACTTTTGATATATAGTCTTGAAATACACTTTGTTTAATACTATTAAGAAAATGCCTTAGAATAGCATATAAAAAAAGATACATCTTGAGCAGTTGGTCAATCCTTTGGATCAAATGCTAGAGGCTTTTGTAGAAGAAGTATTAATGGATCAATATTTGGAAAATTTTCTTCAAATAACATAGGTGGTTTCTTTTGCATTCTCATTAAGTACTTTCTTGCATTATTATTTCGAACTTACATAATTTAACATAAATGTAATAGTTAAATATTAATTAAATAAGTAACAATAATAATGATTTATAAGATCAATAAAAAGATAACTAAAGAAAGTAAGAAATAATGGTTTTCCTATTAGCAATTTAGTAAAATTGCATCCAATACTCCATATATCAATTGCTTGTGTATATTGCAAAGAAAATGGCAACAATACTATAATATTTGATAATTACCTATTCCAAAAACATAACAGACCTTGCATAAAAATCAAACAAGTTAGTTTTTTAAATCAAGCAAAACACATTTTCATCACAAAAGAAATTATATGTTGCCTATTCAAATATAGTTTTCTTAATATGCCTACACATAGGTGTTAGGTCCTTGTCACTCAATATTTTACAAATGTTCCTTGATAAAAAAAAATTATTCATCTTTTATATTTTATTGAAGAGTGAAAATATGAATAAGTAAAAACACTTTGTTAATTGATGGAAAGGATTTTATTAAAAGAATCTGTCATAGGATTTGAGAAAAAGTCTCATTGAAACCCATGAAAAAAATTAGAATGTACTATACATGACTAATCAACAAGGGGATAAACACCATTACAATGACATGCATGTATTGGATGGTATTTAACAAGTTATTCTCGAATTGTCTTTATTTTTGTATAGTCTAACACTAAGTAGACCATAATTAAAACTAAAAATATCCTTTGTGTTTAAAGATTTGAGGACCATTTTGTTGGCTAAATATCTCTTGTAAGTCACTCAAAATATTTACTAAGTATTGAAATGTTATGAGAATTCCCTCTGAATTATAAGTTTTGAGCATAAACTTCAAAAACTTCTCTTATTTTACAACCTCCTCTCACTTAAGATCGTCACTTCTTTCATCACATTGGCTACTTTTTATATTGTTAGCGAATGACTCAATTTATGAATGTGATATAGTAGATTTTCTTTGTCTCATGTCTCTATCTAGCCAATCATTATGGTAACAAAGTTCTTTAAGAATCAAGATACATTCTACAACCTATAGGAATGCAGCTGTTAATTTTCATTCACATTAAAATTTTAAACTTGGGATTGATTTTCCTAACCCACATAGAATCTATGACAATGACACTAATTTATTTAAAGATTAGATTTAGAAGCTAAAAGAGAACTACAATATTGCTTTGCTCTTAAGAATCATAGATTGAAATAGTTAGCAAGAAAAATTGACCCTTGAATGGTATAATCAATGAAGCAAATCTTATTCATGTAATGATATTCATGTGCATAATTCTTTGTCCAAGAGATTGTAGTACTCACTAGTGGTGAAAACACAAGATTAAGCTCGAGACTATGTTAGGGTAAAGAAAGAAGGGATTGGTAGGATCTTCCAATACCAAGAAATAATGGGGAAGAAAAACATGTTGGCTTTCTAAAAAAAAGCAACAAGAATCATCAAGGATTACAACTCAAAAATGTAGGAACTATGATGAAACTTCTTATACCACATTTTGAGAGAAAAAATATATAAATTAAATTGATTCAAAAGTAAAAGAATGAAGCTAATTCTTTACACTAGGGTTATAGTATTTATATGTATATTTTCACATGGGTGAACAACAATAATTGCTAACTACCATTTAACTAGTGATAATTTCCCTTTAACAAATAACTAAAATTAACTAACAAATTTTATCATAACTTTAATGCTATGTTTAGTTTAGAAAAGAAAATAAAGGAAGGAAAGAAAAAAAAAAGTAGAAAATGAGATGAAAAATAAAAGAAAGTTATATATTTTTCTTTCACTTGTTTGATTGTATAGAAAGCGAAAGGAAATAAAACATATGTAGATAAAATAACATAAATATCCTTTTGATAAAAATAAAAATTAAAGATAATTTAATCTTTTAAATGCAAAATAAAAAAAACACATTTCTTCTTCTTCTCAAATTAGAGAGAAATAAAAAAGGATTAGCTTCACATGATTTTTTTTTGCATATTATTGAGAATCCAAATTGGAAAATGAAGCATATTTTTCTTTTTCTTTTTTCTATCATTTCACCTCTTCCAAACATGATGTAAAATATTTCATGATTAGGCATCCAATGAGGAGATGACAGTCAAAATCCAAAGCTCCAACTTAAAATTCAAACCATTCAATATCTTTTTTTAAGAAAATAATCTCTCTTAAGATTATTTTAAGTACTCTTCATTCTATTGGTCTACGTCATTCAAGTTTTAAAAAAAATTAATTGTCCACCATTTCTACAAGTTTGCTTCCTTTTTATAATTTTGATTTTTTATATTATTTATTTATTACTATTAAGACCCAAACCATCTTATTTTGAAAAAAAAATGCACATTCTTCCACAAAGAAGTGAATGTTGATGAGCAATAATGACACGCATAGTTAAGGGACAAAGTTGTAGACGGATGCATAGGTTAAGTTTTTAAAACTTAAATGACGTTGACCAATAAGATGGAGAGTACTTAAAAGAGAGTCTCTTGAGATACTCTAACTAACCTTCTTGATGAAAATTATGAAAAAAAACACCTTAAATTTGAATTTTTATATCGATTAACTAATGCAAATTAGATGATTATTGTAAATAACATAAAGAATTATTATATGAGTGAACCACATCATTTATGGCATATAAGTGATGAAATCAAGTTAATACATACTTGAAGTGCATTCAAATAACTTATTTTATCCACGAAATAGCTTGTAATTCACATCTTAATAAGAGAGTTTTAGGAAGAAAATATTTTCTTATAAATTATGTTAATCCAAAATATATAGTAGCCTTCTCAACTGTGAATGATTACAAATTTTAACAAACAAAAATGTTTAATATGAGGTAATTGACATGACATGCTCAAAAGAAACATGAAATTTAGAAATGAAACAAGCAACGAAAGTATAATAGTTTAAGATGAAAGATCCAATAATTAACAACATAAGATAGTTAAAATAAGAACATCTAAAATTAAAACCAAATGGAAGACTTGTGTTTCAATTTCTAATACCTACCTATCAATAAATGGTGTTAAAATGTTTCAAAATAAGGTGACATTTCATAGATAGATTAAATCAAGACAAAATATAACACAATTATATATATATATATATATGAGAAAAAGGTTTATGCACCACCGGTGTAAAAGTTATTACAATGGTGAGTTATGATTAACTGACAATGTAAAATGATTTTACACTAACGATATATAAGCATTTTACTCTCTCTTTCTATATATAGCCCAACTATACCATAAAAAAGAATGATCCACGTACCATCTAGTAGACACATAATCCTACAAGGTGTCATAAAATACAAAAAAAAAAAAGAGTAATCTTACTACAGCTAATTAAACATATAAAAATAGTTATCTTCATTACTTGTCTCATTTTTATTACAAAAATAAATGAAATTACCTACTGTTCAAAATAGTGTTGTTGGGTCATCATTAAATGCAACTCTTGTCAATCCAAAATCACAAATTGAGTTTGCTATTTACATTTGCCAATTTATTCCTGGGCTTAAGATCTCTATGATGCACATTAGCTGTAACCAAACATAAGCTTATTCAAAAACAATTTGATGGAATATTCATGGAAATAATTAAGATTACACAAAATGCATAGAGTTCAAAAAAAAAAAAAAGATGAAAAGAAATAGGTATATACTTGTATGCATATACTTTAATGCACGTAGCATTTGATAAAGAAAAGAGTGATGTTGTTTATGAGTCAAGTCATCATTAGCTTTTATGACTTTATGGATATCGGATTCCATGAGTTCAAAAACCAAATAAATATCCTTAAAAGTCATTCTTCAAAGGTGGCAACATGATCCTCTTAATCTCAACAATATCTGGGTGCCTTAGTAGTCTTAGGAATTTGACTTCATGGAGGATTCTAATGGCATAAGAGGTATGCTTAAAGACATCTTGAATCTTCTTTATAGCAATCTTTTCCCCAGTGTGGGTGTCAATTGCTACACATACAACTCCATATTTGTCATTTCTCATAACCTCAAGAATCTTATATCTATTTGCATCTCCATACTCGTGAAAAACTCTTAACTCTTCAATCCCCTACAAGTTATTAACTCTTAAACTTAATGTTTTATACAATTAATTCATGCAAATTAGTGTCAATGTTACTATAGAAAAATGTATCAAATGATCAAAAGTGATTAATCAAACCTTTGTAAAGATATATTATAATTGATTCAAAATGCTTATTTGAATTTTTGAACATAAAATCTAGTAAATAACTCTTCAAAAACTTTAAAAATCAATGGACTCAAAACATGTAAAAATGTAATGATATGTATGACAAATAGTATCCTTAAACACAAAAAATATAACTTACCAACTATATAATTGTTAAATCTATTGACAAACCCAATTCATAAATTAGAGAAAGAAATTAAAAAATCCATCATTTTTTCCTTTTTCAACACCTCATGTCCCAATTGTTTGTTTTCTTCATCATAACTTAACCAATTCATGAATTGGAGAAAGAAATTACCTTCTTAAGCTTATTGTTTTGTGTCATTATTTTCAATCTTTACTTTTCCAAGTTAATCCTTTTTCTATTTCTTTTTCCTTTTGTTTTGTTTGAAACAAATCAAACAACAAGAAAACTTTTTTTTCTCAAAGCACAACTATATCTTCATTCAAGAGACACCAAAAACCTTTTCAGATCAAATGTGAAATTTCAAATTGAAAAATTGACATTTGGAGCTTTGAATTGGCAAATCATGAGATGAATTCCAAGCTCCAATATTTGTCTCCCCTAAAGCTAGAACATCTTTTTTGAAAATTGCAACATAAACCCTCCTTTACTTTGGAGGATTTGAGAGTAAAAAAGATAAGAAAGAGAACCCATAAATGGACAAAAAAAAGAGAAACAAAATGAATGACAATTATGAAGGTGGTAAAAAAAGGTTTTGTTAAAGACACATTTGGTGAACCTTTTTTTAATGAGCTTGATTGGTGATTAGAATAGGATAAAAGTAGAAAGGAATGAAAAAATATTTTTATATTATTAAATAATTAATGTATAGTAAATAATTACTAAGATTATGTTTATATATGTGTGTGTGTATCACTTTTTAACTTTTTATACATCATGTTTTATTTATGATTTTTATATATTTTTTATTTTATAATCTCTAATGTAAAAAAAAGTTATATAAAACTTAATTAAAACAACAATGATACAATTAACATAAAAATATTGTATAGTAAATTATAATTAAAAATATGACAAAGAAGCATATGTATACAACATAAATGTTAAAATTGTTATAACATGTTGTAAATAATTGTTATACTCACTACAAAAAAATGACATATACGTACGAACACTTTTACCTATGGACATATTTTACTGTAGGTAAAAGTAAAAAATACTTTTATCCATGGATGTTTGGTGTAAGTAAAATCTTAAATAATCTAATAAATATATAAAATAAAATAAAAACTTATACCTACGAGCTCTTAGTGTAGGTGAAACTTAAAAAAAAAAAAAACATGTATCTATAACTTTTTGGTGTAGGTAAAGCCATAAACAACTTCCTACAAATGCTTAGTATAGGTAAAATCTTAAAAGACTTATACCTGCAACTACAACTAACTATGGGTGTAGATAAAACACATTAACACTCCTTACATTACAACAAAATATGCATTCTACATTGTCTAATCAACATCAGTTATATGAAAATCAATGTTAAAAAATGCATCGTGGAATTTTTGTAAATAAATGGTCATATTTAATATCAGTTATGAATTATCGATAACATTAGTTAAAAAATATAACCGATGTTGACTATTCTTTTTTCTATAGCACTTTATCATACCTAACGCTTTGTATTGTCTATTCTTTTTCTACAATACTCTTTTTCTATAACCAATGTTGTCTATTCTTTTTATATAACACTTTCTTTCATCTCTCACACCTAACCTTAAACCTCTTGTCTTGCTCCATCTTCTTTCATTTTCGATACTACGACATTAAAAAAGGTTAACATTTATGTCTCAACAAAGAGGCAAGGGAATTTATATAAAATTTACCTTGTTGAATTGAAAAATCAAAATGTATCATGCCTGAGGTTGATCTTAAAGTTGCAAAGACATAGTTTTTAATTGTAAGAGGTCTACCAAATATTTCATATAAAGAAGATTTACTTTGTGAAACTTGTCAGAAGGAAAACAAGTAAAAAGTTCATTTCAAAGTAAAAATTATGTTTTCACTTCAAGAGCATTAGAATTGTTACATATTGATTTGTTTGGTCCAACAAAAATTGTCTCTTGGAAAGGAAAAAAGGTATGGATGGACTTGTAATAGTTTATTACTATTTTATATGGACATAGGTTTTATTTCTAACTCACAGGGATAAGTCCTTCAATGCCTTCTATAAATTTTGCAAATTCGTTCAAAATGAAAAAGGAATATGTATTACTTCCATTATAAGCAACCACATGGGAGAACTCAAAAATGAAAGTGTTCAGTGAAGAAAGTAATATTCTTTACAACTTCTCAAAAGTTCAATGAAGAAAATAATTATATTATTTTTGTGCTACTTTATTTGCAGTGTGTCCACAATTTGCAAATACAGATCTCTTTATTTGTATTGAGTTATACTATTTTTCCTAACTTCATAATATATTATTGTTTTATGTAGCGTGTCAAGTTACACTTATGAAGTATTGGAGATTTAATATGATACTCCTACTCTATATATTATATTTGTTCTTGAAAATTCAAAAGTAATTCATGTTACAAGGACTTTATGGAATTAATTTCTATATTAGTCATTGTTATTACAAATATTGGTTTGTCATTCTAGAAAGAACTTTGAATATGGACACATGTTTTCTTTACAAGAACAAATTGATAACAAAATTGACTTCACCAAAGAAGAACTGCCTACAAAATATTGAGTCTCTTATATTATTGGCTGGGCACTTTGTTGGTTCATATTTTTTGAAATGTTCAAGAAGTTATTATAGAAGTCAAGACTGCATGCTTTTACTTGTCACTCTATACAATCATGACTGAATTAAGAAAGTATATCATTAAGGTCTAAAAAGGATCTTGTGAATTCGCTTTGTTTCAAAGTAATGATTGACATGTAAATATATATTTTAATCTTCAAGGGGAATAGGATTAAGCCCATTAATTAGTCACAACAATGGATATCCAACTCCAAATGAATGGTGATCCCATGAATGGAGTTCAATGGGTAACAACAAAGTTGTTTGTTGACTACACACTATATATTACGGAGTTATTTCGTTTCCTATTTCTATGATGAAGTGTACATATTAAACTATGATAATGATAGGTTGATGTATACTTTTTATTATATGAAATAATGTCATATTTAAAATATCTCTTAACGAACCCAACAATGATTTATTGTGAGAGTGGTTGTAGTAGATCACTTTTTGTGGATTCACCTAGTGAGTGTGGTGGTGGGGCTACCACTGTGAGATTTGGGCTAATCTCTAAGTAACACTTATGAAATAAGATACATGTGTAGTGTCGTATAACATGCAACCATTGATTCGAACTCAGATGAACACTTTTAGTGTATTGTGACGTGTTCTAAAGCTTGGTTAAAGGGATGTAGCTCAAGACAATCAAGTTTCTATATTTTCTCATGTGGAAGTTCATGACACTAGGTATAAGGCTCAAAGTTGAAAGGTTCCTTGTACTAAAAAATACAATATCTTATGCTCCATTAAAAATATTTTTTAATTTTTACTTAATTATTTTAAATTAGTGGAGGATTGTTGGAAAAAGACTTTCCAATTTGACTTAAAATTAAAGTAAATACATTATTTTTAATAAACTTGCTTTATTAAAAGATATTATTTGTCCAAAGATATTCTCTAGTGTGTTAGCTCTTATTCTATTTGACTAAGTCTTCATTTTTCCATATGCTTCAATTCCTATTATTTAGGTAATTTTACTTGGTCAATTATATTTTCTAACCATTACAATATATTGGAGAAGATTTTATTGTTGCGATTTTGTTGGTGCAAAATGTGGTTAGTTGGTTTGTATTGGCTATATATATTTGTCTCTCCTAGTGAGTACGAAGAAGTAGCATAAGAGTAATATGCACATGTATAGAAAATTAAGTTATTTATCTATTCCTTTTTATAAAGTTCTATTACTATTAAAATATGTTTTGGAGCTAGTGTTCGTTCTTTTGGGGATCCTTCATTGCAACCGATTGATCTGTCATTTGTCATATATTAGGAAAGGAGTGTATGATAACTTCTTACCTAGTGTAGTGAGACATTTTTTTCTCTAAGGATATCACATTGTGTGATTCAACCCAGACTTTTTCTAAACTTTATTTTATCTTATTTATTCTTTATATTTATTGGTTATTTGTAAAAATATTTTTGATAGTGTATTTTAGCATAGTTTAGAGTTGCATTTGGCATATCTATACATGTTTTTATATTTCATTTTGCCCCTTTTAGTTGAGTTTTGTGAGATTGGGTCATTTTGGGTCCAAGTGTCTAATATTGCTATTTGTCACATTTTATTGATGCTTTTTACACTATCCTTTGTGCAGCCCATAACTTTTGACACAAGTCTCTAATTTTGATGATTTATATCTTGTTTGAGAGCTAAGGAGGAGAGCTGTAATTTCGTGTCTCAAGGATTGGTCAATTCAGATGTTCTAGAGGCCAAATCAAGGATTCAATGTTTTGGTCATGCACTTATATAATTTCGTTTTAGTTTGTAATTAGGGACCCATTAACAATTTTAATTAGTTAATGTAAGATTTTAATTAGTAGGTTTCAAACCCCCTTTGGAGGTCCGTTTTTAAAACATCATATATATAGTTTTTTTTTCCTTTGTAAAAATATACTCTCTACTTCATTATATAATTTTTAGCTTATAATTCAAAAATTGCGCTCTCTTCTCTCTCTTCTCATTTCTGCCTTTCTTCTTCTTCTTTGTTTTCCTCTGTTGGAGCTCCCATGAAGATCTTCATGGAGGGCTAAACCCATTTGCAACTCAAGGATCAATGTGCTTGCGAGTAAATATGAATTCCTTTATTCTCAATTTCGAATTATGCTAATGAATTCTCCTTTCCCCTTTTTTCTGATTTTCAATTTCCTTGTTTAATATATGATAATGATTAGATTAGAGAATTGAAATATGAATTTGGGTCAATTTCAATCGATTGATTGTGATTTAATATGAAACGTACATGAATTTGGGAAAAGTAGGAATGTGATAGTAATCTGAATTTTTCTGAATAAATATGAGGTGATTACCTTAAATTTTGTATTAGATTGAATTCTATGAGTATGAATTTGATTTATCCTTGTTGCCAATGTGATTATTTCTCCATAAGCATAGATTATTAGATTATTGAGTTGTTTCTCTAATTCTGTTTTCGTTTGTTGATTTAAGTTGCTCTAAAATCACACAAAATCCCCCCTGTTTTAAATTGAATGCAAGGTGTTCAATGAATTGTATCTTCAAAAAAATGACCTTAGTTAGCCTTACATTACAAAATTAATTGGGGAACTTAGTTGCTTTTGACGACGTGTTCAATGTGTTAAAATTAAGACATTGGATAATGTCTAACCCTAATTTTTTTATTGGTTTCAATGATAACAAATATAATAATATTTGATCAATTAATGGTTTGAAATTGAGAAATTTCAGGGAACCAAATTCATCATAGACAATGGTAAAATCTCTTATATCTCACTCTATTATATTGACTGTCTGAAAGCGTTTATATAACAAACTAAGCATCCAAAGTGCTTTTTAATCAAACTGTTTCTTCAAAAGGAATGCTCATAACAATTATAGCATCTAAAAGGAAGTGTTCATAACACTTGCAGCGAAATAACAAGATCTATTGTGCATTCAAAATATACTATAACAACAATAAAGGTGAGGGAATTCAAAAATTGTGTACTAGATGTTCGTTCTTGAAGCCTTAAAATTTTTCTTCAATTGTGTGAAGACTCTACGTGTATCCACATCGAGACCAATCTTTGCCGTCATCAACCCTTTGATGAGTGGAACCATAAAACAAAACTAATGGAAAAGGCTCTGTTCTGGAATGACCTAATGTTCCTTTAAATAAGAATCATTAGATGATATTCATAGAATCAATCTGATTTGATCATATCTTTGATATTATTTTCAAACATATTTGAAACAAACTTCACTAAGTTCAAATAAATTCAAATTGTTTTGCTTTATTTATATTATTTATATTTTCGGTGCTAGCAGAAAAATATAATAATATTCCACTAAAATATTTATTTGATTAAATTCTCTAATTTAATTATCAAATAAAATATTTGTAAAGATTGGAACATTCGTTTGTGTGTGATCTTGTAGGTTCAATACTAAGCTAGTAGTAAATTAATCATACTTAATTTACTAATCAAGGTAGGCATCTAGCAACACTCCTTAACGTCCGGATAGTATGAAGAAGTAACATCTTTTACCCCAAGAACAAATAGAAGAATAATATAATATTCCTTCCATCATTTACAGCTCAAGGTTAACTATAGAGTATGGTATTATTGTCAAACTCTAATCAGTTAACTCATTATTATATTTAATCAATGAATAACTTAAGAAACTCTTTTCTTCTTTCATTCAATTGCCCCTAGCCAAGGTTTTAATTATATCATAGGGCTCAAACTCATTACCTAGAGTTGATGAATTCCTTTTTGATTAGTCATTAATTATACAAGTATTTAATCATATCTAATGTCTATTCAACTATTGCCCTAAGGAATTAGGTGTCCGGGATTAAAATATAATAAATAACTTGTTAATTACTATAACCATTAGGAATTTTCAATTGAGTCAGTTCAATAATTACATCCACATGTGAATTATCTATATATGTAATTTAATAAATGAGAACTACTAATCTTTATCCAATAAAGACCATTACACATATATTGATCTTTCCGGATTGATATCCTATTTACAATAATCTTATGACCAAGAACAATTTAGATTAAAATTATAAGAGACTTATTTCTCATTATCATCATCTCCATGATGATAACAAAACTCTAATTTTAATCAAGGACATTATCATATATAGTAAAATATGATAATGAAACTATAATAATACTTTATTATTAGAAATGGAATTGGTTACATGATAGATTGAGTCTTGGGCATACACACTTATTCCCAACACAAACAACATAATAACAAAATAGACCATGAAGTAGTCTTAGGAAAGACTAAGAAAAGTCTTGGACTAGACCATGTAGTAGTCGTGGAATAGACTATGTAAAGTCTCGAACCAGACCATGTAGTAGTCTCGAAACAGACTATGTGAAGTCTTAGACCAAATGATAAAAGTCTCGAACCAGACTATGCATAAGTACTAAACTAGGCCATGTATGAATCTTGGACCAGACCATGCATAGTCAGACCAGACTATGTCTTTGTCAGACCAGACCATGTGTTGTTCAATGCTCTGCAAACTATGCGTTTAATTATTATAACTTGACTTTATGAACGTATTGTCTAATAACAGAAAGAGAGGTAGATATTCACAGAACCTTTTCATATATACCTTGTATGTCCGTTTACATGTCTCATGAAATGTAAAGTCTAGTAGGTACAACAAAAAGGCTAACAGAAAGAGTGGAACCCTTTAAAAAGTTGTTAAAGGAGAACTAGACGTAACTCAGGTTGAGTGAACTAGTATAAAAACAAGCATTTTACTTTTTCTATCTTGTGTTTACACTTGTTCATCTAGCACACTATGCACTTTCAAAAAGGTTTTAAAAGCTTTGCCTTAAAAGGATATATTAGCTTGTTTAAACCTTCATATATCTACAAAGGCAGCTTGTGAACTTATATTCGTTGCAAAAAGTTTTATTAGCTCACTATTCAATCCCCACTTCTAGTATGTTCTTGTGTATTTCACAATGTGCGTTGTCAATTTTATATGTATTTTGATTCCATGTGATATAATACCATAGGCGTGGCCCTTGGCCTTCATAGAAGGGGCGTCCCAAAATAAATAAATAAAAGATGAGTATGTAGTAATATATTGAAATTAATATTTCATTTTACATGTATATTTGTTCAAATTAGCATATGACATGTGATTAAAAAGTACCATTCTTTTGGTTATTAGTTTTTTTTTCTTTTAATATTTATATTTATAAATTAAGATTAAATAAACTTTTTGTTAGTTGTGATATACTAACACATAATTGATCTTTAATAAGAGACAAGTTTTTTTTAAACATAAACAAAAACTTAAATTATAAAGAAATTAAAACTAAAAGTTAGTATATTAATAAAGAACAAAAATATAAGTTTTAATCTATTATTGATAAGAAATTATAAGAACATAACTAATCATTTTCTTTGAGGGGCTAAATTTAAAAATTAATATATTAAATTTAACCAACAACTAAAATAATCATAATAATTGGTCATGTACCATAAAAAAAAATTTATATAAATTAAAAATAAATACAATACTATAAAATTGAATTTGAAAAAAGAAATTTAATTTTTAAAATTCATGATAGCAATTTTAAAGACAATTTTTTTTTTAGATATCATATTTAAATTTTGAAAGCATAATGATATTTTATTTTTAACTAAAAATAATAAGAATAATATATTTTTGCATTAATAAATAATATATCTTCATTTTAAACATAATTATATAAAATTAGTTAGAAATATATTACATATGCTATCATTTTTTTTTTAAATAAGAGGATATCATTAACATTTCTAATCATTTTAATGAAACTATGCATATATTTTTATGCAATGTGTGTGTGTGTGTGTGTATATATACAAAGGTTCCTTATTTTCAGTCTTCCTGGGCCTCTAAAATGCCAGGACCGACCAGTAATACCACTACTACATTTTGTGTATTTAGTTTTGTAACATTGTAAAATTACACTCTATTGCTATTTGTAGAGGGGAGTGTATTTAGTCATTTTTATTCGTTTTTGTGTATAATTATCATTTTAATGTTCTTGGAGAATGGTAATTACAATTCTAATATTTATTGTATGTTTTATTTTTTTTTTTCTTATAAAAATTGAATTTTGATTTTGTCGAACCATTTTTGCAATTTTCATGAAAATGGTCCGTAGTGCAATTTTTTTTTATCATTTTTCATTTGCAAATGATTTTTTTAATTATTTTAGAGCATAGAAAATTTAATTAGGATGGTATTTAAGTGAAAGATTAGTTTCAAAAACATTTAAAACACAGATGATGAAAATCACAAAAAAGCCCAACTTGAGCCCAAAACCAAACCCTACACTTAATGGGCCTTAATTGGCCCAACCTAAATTTTTAAGGAATCTGACCACATCCCTTGTGAGTGTCGAACCTAGCTTTAGAAGCTGCAAAGTTATAATAAGGATATTTACCTTATATGAAGGGAGGGAGAAAAAGTAAACATTTGGTTCAAAAAACATTTCATTCTTGGTTCCTTGTTCATGAAGCTCTCTACCTTCTCTCTAAAATCCTTTGCCCTTCTCTCTAATTTTTTGAGTTCATTAGCTTATGTCTACCGTTTAAAATTTAGTATGCTGTAGGAGAAAACACAAACTTCGATTTAAACTCTTTTTTTGTGCATTTGAAACTTTTGAAATTAAGGTATGGAGGAGTTATTCCATTCTAACCTTAAACCATATTTTTTTGTTGAATTTTATTGTTTCATTGAGCTTATTGAACTGATTTGGTGGTGAATATGCTTTGAAATAGTTGTTTTGGATGAAAAATAGTCATTGTTGTATATTGGGCTGAAACTGTGTTTTTAATTTTCAAAACTATTTCGTGTTGTGTTATAAGGTTGAGAGACCATTTTGGTACTCTAGGATACCTTTGGATGGTATGGTAAAAATTTTAGAATTTTTGGAATTAAGGGACTATTTTTAAAAGGCCAATACTTGATTTAGGAAATAGTTGAGTTTGGGGCTGTGTTGTTCTTAGAAATTGATAAACCCCTTTTTAGTCTTTGTTTTTAAGGAATTTCTCGCACCATTTTATTGATTTTTGCATACCATAATGAGATATTTGATTCAAATGTGTGTTGAGTTGCTACAGGATAGTTGAGACATTGGAAAAAGGGAAAAATAACTTCAAAAATTCAAATTTGGTCTTATTTTGAGTATGCACGGCCTCAAGTACTAGGCCATGCATATATGCACGGCCTTAAGCACCAAGGAGTGCAAAAGGATCTCTATTTCGTAAAGTATGCACAACCTCAAGCACCAGGTTGTGCATAACAGTCTCTGCTTTGTAAAATATGCACTGCCTCGCGCTTGAGGCCATGCATACCTCCACGAGACAATTGCACTTCCTAGTTTTGATCTTTTTTTAGGGAATCTTTTTTTATCTTTTTGCATACTTTTCTTTGGAGTATTTTAAGAATTCTTGAGGGAACTACAAAACAAGGAACATCGAGGGGAATAATTTTTGTAAAGTTGTTCTCCTCTAATGTTTTTACTACTTTCTTTTGTGAATTGTTGCTTCCCTATGTCTATGGCTAGCTAAATTCATAATCTAGGGTTGTGATGTAGGACCTATCATGTGAACCTTATTTCTCTATTTTCAATCAAGTTTCTCAATTGTTATTTCAATTATATCTTTGCGATATTCTTATTATTATTTGGGATTGATCACCCCATAATTCAAATTGATTAATTGTCATGATCAACACTTTTAATTGATAGACCTACGCATAGATTGAATTCTAGGGATTTGCATGACCAAACTAATTCCTAATCTGATTAACATTTGTTAATTAACCTCTCTGCACTTAAAACCTTCTCTTTAATTTATCCTTTCATGACCAATAAGGAAATAAATTAGGGAGAAGAGAATTTTCAATGAATGGCCAAACTTTGATTATTACTTTAAGAGACATGATTGGTAATTAAATAGATAATTGAGGATTTAATTGAAATAGAAAAATAAAGGGAACTTAAAGATAGGTCTGAATTCACAACCTTAGGTCTTTTAGTCTGTTAAAACCTTCGTTATTCTTAAGTGCTTTTTGCTTTATTTCTTTTTACAATTAAATTACACTTAAACCAACCTTTCGATCACTTGTCCTTTATAGGTTTATTATTTGTGAACCACTTCTAATCTCTAGGGTACGATATCCAGACTTAGGTCCACTATTATTATTGCGTAAGGTATGCTTGCCCTTAAGTGTTCATATTTTACGCATCAAAAATTATTTAAAGGCACTTTTGAAGAAATCTGGAAACACTATGTTGTTTTATAATTCATTGGTAACGTTCATGGTTTTCTTTTTTATTTTAGAAAGCCTTTAGGTATTTTTCCAAATATATATTTAGTAAAACTGAGTTTAGTCATTCAGTAGTAAGGGTGTTCACGGGTACGGGTAACCCATGGACCTAACCCAACCCTGTTTGAATAGGTTGATAGAGTGTTTGGGTTAGACCCAACTAACCCAATCTCAACTCGATGACTAACGGGTTCTATTGTATAAACCTGTAACCCACCTAACCCAACCCAAACTACATAAAATAATAATAATAATGATAATGATAACAAAACAAAAAGCCTACTCTCATTCACTTAACACTTTCACCCTCTATATATACCTCCCCACTTTCCAAAAACCCTCAAAATAGAAACCGTCTATGTGCGACCCACTGCCGCCCTCCATTGTTGCATCATCGCAAGTCATTGCTTCCTTATGTTGTTGCATCACCACAAGTCACTGCCTCCCTCCACTGTTTACCTCTTTAGGAACTTTAGGCATATTTCTTCTTTCAACACTATTTATAATAGACTAATGGATCTTATCCTTTGGCTTACAATGCTTTGTCAATGAAGCTTATAACTGTCCAACAATGGAGCTTACAACTAGTCAACTATCCAAGAAAATGCAAAATTGTTTTCAGTTTATTTTGTCTCAGTGTTACAATGTTATTTGAATTTTCTCAACTATATTAAATTAAGTGAAATTTGCTATTTGGGTTTGAAAGTGTTATTATATCTAGCTTATTTTGTTTATTAATATATGATCATGTTCATTTGTGATTGAAAATTATTTTTGTTCTAAAAAATGAGCAAAATTTAAAAATCTATTATGAATTTTTAAAACATTTTAATTTTAATTTTTTAAAATACATCACTGACTCAATGATCCAACCCATTCATGATTGGGTTGGGTTGGGTTTGAAAATAAAATCATGTAAACCCAACCCAACCCAACCCACTAAAAATTGATCGAGTTAGGTTAAAAATTTATACAAATCCAGCCTAACCCAACCCGTGAACACCCCTATTCAGTAGGGTTTTTGATTGATTAAAATTATCTTTTGTGCATATTAAATTCTGATAAATTTAAATAGGTACCATATGTGATTTATGGTGTGTGATATTTTTCTATGAATTTTCTTGAAGATTTTCATAATTATAAATGGTTATTTTGTCCGAATTAAGTTACTGAATGTTAGGGACTATTTCATTCAAAAAGAAGTCTTATGGTTGTTTTAAAATTCTGAGAAATACGTGTTAACTGAGACCTATGGGAATCTCCTTGTGAAAGGATTTGTAAAATGGGATATGTTTACTTAAGTAAATAAATAGTAAATTATGGATTCTTGAGTTGGGCTAGAAACATTTTTTTTAAATTAACTAAAATATTTATACTTATAATTTTCAACTGAAAAACTTATGAGTCAAAATAAGAGTGATGAAAAGTATTTGTACCAATTTTCAAGATATTATGAGTTATGTAAGTATGTCAAATAATTTTTTTAATAGTGTTTTCAGCTTGTATCACTTGCTAAATATGACATGAATTGTTGGAAATGCAAGTATGAGGGGATGTTTTACCTGAGAAGGCGAATCCTTATGGTTATTATGTATTATATGATGTTGATATGTGATTAAATATCCTTTGTGAACCATGCATTTTTATAATTGGCATCTGAGACATATGAAGTGTGACCCCTAGGTACCAATTGTTGGGATTGGTTGTATTTGTGTGATTGGATGATTGGATTATGTGATTTAATTGTTTGTTTTTGGGGAAACAAGGATGGTGAGTCCTTGTGGGGAGCAAATGGACTCCGATGGAGTGCATTTGTGAGATTAAGATGTAGTCTTAATTATTAAATGAGTTCATTAAGAAATTAATAAATAAATTAATTCTAAGAGTGAGATTTTAATAACAAGTTAATGTAATGAGACGTAGTGGTATTTGAGAAATGGTCACAGGCATGGTGTCTTAGGGGGTATGGTGTTGGGTCGTGGCTTTGGGTCACATAACTAGCTCAGCAACTTCGACTAAACGTAATGTATTTTCAGTTGGTGAGAGTCTTGTCAACCAATGATGAGAGGGGTGTACTCCCAACAGTCATCCACCTAAAGTGTAAGACCATTGTGTTCGTGGAGTTCCAGTGGCAATGGGCCCAAGTTTTTGGAAAAAATTGTACAAGGGTAGAAACACATAGGTTTTCAATGAGATCATGAGTATGCCATTGTAGTGTGGATGGTGTTTGTGTATGTGGCTGGAAGACTGTTTGATTGTTGGTTTTTAGGAGGAACAGAAAACTCACTCCATATACTTTGTTTTTAGATGGAGACGAATTTGCATGTAATTGACTAAGATGGAATGGAATGACTATGACCAACATTGATGATATGGAAAGACTTGTTCAGGAATAGAAGGCCTCAGAGGTTACCTTTCAAGTTCTTAGTGAGGATTGGGAGTTAGTTTTCTTTTAGTTACTACTTTTGGTCTTAGACTGGTTTCTTGTGTAATATATGGTAGACTTGATCTTAATTTTATGGTCCTTATGTTGTTGTATACGACTTAAATGACCTATGTCTCTTTTCCAAAGATGTAAAGGTGTAACATGTTTCTTTTTATGGAATTGTTTAAGGCAAGATTTTGGTATTATTTCATGTTTACTGGTATTTCAATATCATTTGGAATCAAGCATTTTATAAAAAGTAAGAGGCTTCTTGTAAATAATATTTGTTAATGAATACTTATTTTTAAGAGAATGATAGGTGTATTGAAAGTGATCTTCGTTGAAATTCTTGTAATAAGTTTCAAGGCAAGGAAAAAATACATTTCATATTTTGATAATACGTCAACGAATCAAATTTTTAATTAAATCCATATTTTTGAAGAATAAAATACAAAGTTTAGGAGTTTAGAAATTTAAGGGGGTTATAAGTTTTCCCAATTATTATCTAACAAACACTATAATAAATGGTATTGATGAGAGGAAAAATTGGTCATTGCAAAAAATGGCCAAAACCATATTAAATGATAATTTGACCTTAAAACCCCTATTAAAATTAAAAATTAAAATGTAGAAGTAAAATAAGCAAAGTGAGAGGCACGATAAGCAAAATGGGAGGTACAATAAGCAAAGTGAGAGTGCAAAAAAATAAAGTAAGGGTGTTGAAAGTAAAATGTATTAAACACAAACACATAGGTTTGGCTGCCTGAACCTAAACCAAAAAATAATACATTACAAAAAAAAAATGGCACAAAAAATAAAAACAAACAAAATTTTTTTGTAAGGACTAAAACTAAACTTTCCAATATTTACAGGAACAAAAAAACATATATTTGCTTGATAAAAATGAAAACCAAAAACATTAAAACATCTTTTGTTTTCTCAAAGAACATGAGATCATTTTTGTGCTTCATTACCCGGTCTAAAGTGAACAACCAATCAACCCAAAAATTGTTCTCAATTTTTAAGAATTATAAAACTATAAAACTTGTTTGTTGGGTTAATTAATTTTTAAAAATAGTTCTTAAAAAACTATTTTCTATTTTAGTTTTTAAAACTAAAAAATCAAAATAGTTTTTATGTGTTTTACTTTTTTATTTTCTCTTTTCATAGAGTTTCACATATTTTATTTTAAGAATAAGATGTAAGATATTAATAATTTTACATATAAGTCTCACATCTTCTAATTTATCTTTCTTACATAAGTTTCATATTTGTCTCATATTCAAGTCACACATCTTCTAATTTATTTTTCTCTAGTAGTAATTTTCAAGTATCAAACAAATTTTCTCTTTTTAATTTTTTTTTAAAATAGTTTTTAAAAACAAAAACTAAAAAGCCTTTCAAATAGGTCCATAATTTTTTAGAAATGCGAATATAGGGGGTATATTGGATTAGGATTTTCAAAGACTATTTTAGTATAAAATAAGTCTTAAGTGGATTTTAAAGATATTGTAGGAATGTAAAAGTTTTAAAGATTTTTTTATAAGACTTTTGTGATTAAGATTTTGTAGTTTAGATTTCAACGGATTTATAACATAAGATATGAAATGACTTCACAGGTTTATAAGATTTGAAATAACTTTATAAATTTTTTATTAAGAGATTCAAAAAATTAATCATCTGTTTAATTTGAAGAATATCCAAGATAAACATTCTTTCGATTATATCTAAACAAACAAGTCCTTATTTGCTTTAATATTAAGTAAATCACTCGTTATGTAATGAGTTGTGTTATCTTAATCTAACATTTCTTTTATAGCATCTCAAACATTGTTTTCTCTTCTTTCTATTAAGTTGTATATCTTTTTAAAATTGACTGTAATAGTTTTCATACTAGAAAAATGTCTTTTAAAACTTTGGATTGGTTATTTGTCTTGAGTTAAAATTGCTCAAATCTACTTCTCTTGTAACCAAATTGTTTTTCAGTAAGAATTTCTGAACCTAAAAGGGAACGAGATGATAAACTATATTGGTAAGGTGATGTAGGCTGGTAGGGTGATTTGTAGTGATGTGGGGGTATGAATGCATCATTGTTATGATTATATAGAAAGTCTTACATTGAACCAGGAAAACGTGAGAAATTGAGTGGAAAGAAATAAAAAATGGAAAAGTCTCTTGAGGTTGGATAAGATTTTTTGTTTGAGTTTAATATTTATATAATTAACTAAAAAGTCTATAAAATCCATTAAAACTCAATAAAGAAGACAAAAATCTTTATAATTTTGAATAATTATGACTTTTTTAAGTTATTCAAAATTCCAATACCATAATATATTCAGTTGTTCTCTACAAAAAAAAATCATAATATTCTTCATTAAATATCGTCATTTTTTTTTTTAACATTTAACTACCTTGATTGAATATTCTAATATATTTTTAAAAAAAAATTTGAAATCCAAAATAATCTTATTCCAATGCTATACTCCGAATATAATTTTCAATCAACAACTTTGACCAAAGAGAGAATAGAGAATGTTCAAAATAGTGTGGTGGAGAGTATCACGATAGCACTTCTCTTAATTTATTTTTTGTCTCAGCGGGTTTTTGTTTTCCCTACTATATCTCTGTTGTTACAGACAACACAAAAAAAAAAAAAGACACGTCTTTTTGTGTCTTTTCATTTTGGGTTCCTGTAATAATGGCTTCGATGTTCTTCCCTCTGAAACCCCACAGTGTTATTCTCCAGGCACCACTCTCTTCTTCTTCTTCTTCTTCGCTCTTGTTGTTCCCTTCTCCTCTCAGGTTCCGTGCTGTCACCACCACCGCTTTCAAGCATGCCAACATCCAATGCGAGCTTGAAGGAGCCAGACCCAATGGCGCTCTCTATGGCGACTTCGACCCTCGCTTCATTGACAGGGTATGCCCCCATTTTATGAAACCCTTTTCATGTTTGCTATATTGTCGAGTTTTGGTTTTATGTTGGCTTCTGAGGACCTAACACAATCCTCTTCGTTTACTGGGACTTAGGATTGACTGTGACTGTGACACTATCTGGTCTTTAACTGAGTCGAACGGTGTCGTGTGATCCATGTGGTCGACCTCGTTTAGTTGGAAAGGCTTATATGGGTTTGTTTGGGTAAGCTAGAAGCATTTCTAAAAAATACAAAGAAAGAATGAAATGAGCTTTTCCAATGAGCTAAAATTGGTTTCTCCTATAACTAATTTGTAAAAGTCTCACATCATCTTTTAGGAGAAATTACACAGACAGCTTCTATAAATTAGCTATTGGAAGAAGTAATTTTAGCTTATGGAAAATCTAATTTTATTTTTTCTCCTAGAAGTCATTCTATAGAAGTTTACCCAAACAGGCTATTTGTTTGGATAAATGTCTCTAGAAGGAGGACTTATAGGAGAAGAAAATATGAAGAGGAAATAAAATATAAAATTATTTTTTCCATAAGTTAAAATTGCTAATTTGTAGAAGTCCCACATATTTTAGGAGAAATTATATGAGAGAGTTTCTACAAATTAAGTATTGGAGGAGCCAATTTTAGCTTCTAGAGAAGCTAGTTTTATTTTTTCTTTTAGAAGTCTTTTTAAAGTAGTGTACCAAACATGTTCTATGTCGTTTTTGTTGTGGATTTTGTACTGTTTTGTTTTTCTGGGTTTTTGGTTATATTTCATTTCATTTACAAAGGCTTCACTTTCCTCTTGAAGTGAATGGTTGCATTCGTACACTCGTTGGTACTTTGTCTTTTCTAGAGTGATGACTATTTATTTTCTCTTTGGAATAAAATATCAAATTTTAAGGACTTTTTGTGGTTTTATTGTTTGTTTGCAGTTGCCCTGAAAGAGAGTTTTTATTTATTGTACTCTTTTGAGTTGCATTGCTGAATATCCAGTGCTCGCTTCAGGGACTGTTGGATATATATGTTTGATGTTTTATGCTGTGGGTGTGTTGTGTCAAGATTTTGAGACATTGAACTAACAGAAGTCTAGGTTTTGAAGGACATTTCATAAGACATTGCCTAAGGGCTTGCTTGAATTTGGTGAGCTGTTGATTTCTTGAATTTGGGGACAGCAATAAGTAAAAAGTGTTGAGACAAAGTTTTGTTTGCATTTTGTGAGGTTCCCTATTGAGCTAACTGAACTGCTTTTAGGAATTTGGGTTGAATTTAGCATCGAGTTTTGAGAGCTTAAGAAGGCATGGTTTTGTGAGGAGCATGAATCTGGAAATTCTCACATGTTTGCATAGAAAATATTTTGACTTAATTGGTTGTGGCTACTGTTAGGAAAAGAAATAAAGGTAAGACCTAAGAAGTGACTTAATTGAAATATTTACAACCTTAAAAAAATACATTTTTGCCACCCTTTACCCACCTTAGCCACTTAATAGCCATGTTAACTCTAGACAGTCAACTAATCATCATTAACCAATGTCATCTCATGCATATTCTGTTAGTGGAGTTTATGGAATAGTGATGCAAGAAAAATCAATTATGAATTCCTGGTTATCAAGAATTGTTGGTTAGAAGAGATAGGGTGGTACACTGGTACTCTAAAAGAATGATATGTATAAGAGTTATTCTATCAGTGCACAATGTTTGTGTGATATTTTTTTTGTTTTTATATGATATCATATATTCTATCTAGGATAGTCATAACAAAAAGTTAAGAAGTCACATTGTTATATGGAAGTATAAGTTTTCTATATTGGTCCATTAGACTCATTTAGCATACCAGCTTTTTGGATACACGGTTCCGTATGTGTTATAAATTGGATTTAGGTTACTGTTCTGATGAAAATATACTATAAGCCATACCCATAAAATAGGGTTCGTTTGGGTACACTACTCTAAAAACTTTTGGGAGAAAAAAATATGAAGAAAAAATTAAATTAGCTTCTCTAGAAGTTAAAATTGACTTCTCCAATAGCTAATTTGTAGAAGCTCTCTCGTATAGCTTCTTCTGAAAGAAGTGGGACTTCTATAAATTAGTTACTGAAGAAACCAACTTTAACTTATGGAAAAACTAATTTAATTTTTTCTTCATATTTTTTCCTCTTAAAAGTCATTCTAGGAACATTTATCCAAACAGGCCCTTAGTAGTTTATTCTTCTACTAGGGTTTCTCTTGAGTTATAAATTGTTAATGTGATATGTTTCTAATTTAAAGTGTATTCCATCTGACAATGAAATTTCCATTCTAGCAAAAAGCACTGGAAGCAGCAATGAATGATATAAACAACTCCTTTGGAAAGGGTAGTGTTACAAGACTCGGCAGTGCTGGTGGAGCTTTGGTGTATGCATCTTCTTCATGTTATATGTCATCTGTCTCACTTAAATTGTTGAAAAACATCATGACAGATTTTTTTATATCATCTTGAATGTTGCAGTGAAACTTTTCCCAGTGGTTGTTTAACATTGGACTGTGCTTTAGGTGGTGGTCTTCCTAAAGGAAGAATTGTAGAGGTATTGCCTGTATACATCATGTTGTCATTTATTTCTTTTTTGTGATCCTATAACCTATTTACATTAATGGATTGGGAAGAACAAGATATATTCTTTTGTGAGGATTAGGATTTCATTTAAATTTGGGTATGTATTAATAGTTTTGGTGCTTGTAGGGTATCTTTAACCAATGTGTGTTATTTGAGGATTTTATTTAGGGCTGCTGAGCTATCAAGCTGGATTGTCTATTTTGTGAGAATTATGCACATTTTTATCAGATCACAAATGGATTAATTGGTTGTCTTTGAATCATGATCTAACTCAAAATTCATCCAAAGCATGTGCTTCTCCTCCTAATTGCATGCCTTCAGTTCTCCAAAATTAGGTGCCTCATTCTATAGTTTTCCCTAAACAAGATATCTATTCTCTCCCTTTCCACATCTTTGGATGTACACGCTTTGTTCATGACCGTACTTCAGGAAAAGATGAGTTGCTGTCAAATCCCTCAAATGTCTCTTCCTTTCCTTGACAAGCTACTGTTGCTTTGTTCTTATTTCAGCTAATGTCAACTTCTTTGAGAGCCACCTTTTCTTCTCCTTTATTCTTGAGTGCATGATGACCTTCTTGATCATATGCTACCAGTTAGTCATTCTTCCACTCAGATTGCTCCCCACACTTGTGTCCATCACCCTTGCTCATTTCTGAAAAGAGGTCATATCCACAAGCTGTCTAAACTCCACCTAAATACTCTCTCAGTCTCTCCTACTCCGTCATACTCTTCCTGCTCTGGCTCTTGAAATAGAACTACCTATTTCACTAAATAAAGGTATTAGGTCTTCTCATAACTCTATTATGCTTGTCATTTGACTTATTATCATTTATCCCCTTCCGCCCGTTTCTTATGTCTATATCTAAAATTACAGGTGAATTCCAATTGCTGTCAGATTATGGTGGATGAAATGTCTACTTTAGACTCAATGTTGAAACTTAAATTGAATTAAAAGAAACAAAAAATGATTGGGTTTTTGGTCTAAATTTCTTTTGTGTACATTGCTAATGCACTCCAATTGAAAATGGAGTTTGCGTGCATTAGCAATCCCCATCAATTTCTCTTCTTTCTTTTGTGGTTTCTGGACTGTTTTTCATTATGTACAAATGGTGCTTGAGCTATATTGGATTCTTTTAATACTAGTTTCCGTAGCTTGTGAGGCATTTGATACAAACAACCAAAGCAAACTTATTTAAAATGACCTAATTCTTCCATGTTTTATTTTGCATTGTGATGGAATTGATGGTTCTTCTATTTTTTTCCCCTTTAACATATTTTTTTGTCATGGCCAAGCTGATACTATCTGCTATATCTATTTCCAGATATTTGGACAAGAAAGCAGTGGGAAAACCACCCTAGCTCTTCATGCTATCGCGGAAGTGCAGGTAATTCATCTATCTGCAGTTTCCCAATCATTAATTCTTGATCATGAAGATTCACTTGATATAAACTTGTTTTGGCAATCAATATGCTATTTTATTATGTTGTGCAGAAGTTAGGAGGCAATGCAATGCTTGTTGATGCGGAGCATGCATTTGATCCTACATATTCTAAAGCATTAGGAGTGGATGTAGAAAATTTAATTGTGTGCCAACCTGATCATGGAGAGATGGCTCTTGAGAGTATATATTTGCCTTTAATATAATTGTGTTGGAATGCATAAGATAATCTTGGACTGTCTGCACTGCAATAGCAGGGTGCTGTTTGGTGTCTATGAATTGATGAACCTTCCATATTATAGTTGCAGACCGAATGTGTAGATCTGGTGCCATAGATCTCATTTGTGTGGATTCTGTCTCAGCTCTCACTCCACGAGCTGAAATTGAAGTAAACAATTAGTTCTCTTGGTTTTAGGTACTTTTGTTTTATAATTTAAGGATTGCATTTCATTCTGACTATATATATATATATATATATGCAATGCACAGGGGGAGATTGGAATGCAACAAATAGGATTGCAAGCTCGTCTTATGAGCCAAGCTTTGCGCAAGATGTCTGGAAATGCATCTAAAGCTGGTTGTACTCTTATATTTTTGAATCAAATAAGATATAAGGTACTTGTGCTTGAATAGTTTAGCTTTCTGTTTTGGGAGACTGCATACATTTAATTTTATGAGTACTGTAAATTACAACTTCTTTCACAATCATAGGAGTTCAATGTTTATGTGATTTGTTAAATATCTAGCTTTTGTCATATGATTTATTTATTTTATTTACTTCTGTAGATTGGTGTCTATTATGGAAATCCAGAAGTGACTAGTGGTGGAATTGCATTGAAGTTCTTTGCGTCACTTCGGCTAGAAGTTCGTGCTACAGGGAAGATTAAGTCTGTAAGCTCACTATCACTGTCATAAAATAATCTTTTATATCATCTTAAACCTTGCTCTTTCCCTGTGGCACGTCTACTAAAAAATATCAGCAGTTTTTACATTCATTGAATTACTTGTTACTGATATAATCTTTTTGACTATAATGTCAAAGTTGTTTAAATGAAGCACACCACTGTGCATTTTTCTTTTCTCTTAGGCTAAAGGAGATGAAGAAATTGGACTTAAAGTTCGTTTAAGAGTGCAAAAGAGCAAGGTAAGTAACAATATTTGTAAATTTCGAAATTTTCCTTTTGAAAAATTTCTATTCATTTTTGTGATGTTGCTTAACATAATCCCTTGAAAATTTACATTTATTAAACTTTCCAAAGATAGCAATTTTAACTCTTTCTTGTCACTGATCTGTCTCTCTGTTTCTTGGCCTAACTTATTCTGGATTTATAAATGTAACAGTCTGTACTGAAAATGGATAGCAGTGTCACCTTCAATGCACTTTGTTAAAATATTTTAAATTCCATTTCATCACATCAAGAATTTTATAGGGCCATAATTTTCTAAAATTGTTTTGGCATCTGGTTATATCCACTTTGTTTCATTTTCTTCCCTGTTTTTAATGATTTGTACAAGAAACAAGAAATACAACAAAAATCTCATTTTCATTGTCTCCTGAACAAATATTTAAATACAAGAAACAAAATGAAATGAAAATAAGGTGATATTTTTATAATCATTTGTGAAAATAAGAAATGAAAACAGAAAAAAAAAATCTCAGTTTAAAAGACCCTAACATTTAGGCTAGTCACCCGAAGTTTGGGCTCTTCCATTCATTTAGTTTAGCCAACACAATATAGTGTGATGTTGCAGTGCATTACTGTCAAACTCAGTCAGAGCTAGCTCACAATATAGAAAGAACAATTTAAGATGTGTTTCTTAATTGAATTAGTATGTTGAAGAGAAGTATATAAATATTAAGGGCCTATTTGGACACACTACTCTAAAAGGACTTCTAAAAGAAGAAAATATAAAGAAAAAAATAAAATTAATTTCTCTAGAAGTTAAAATTGTCTTCTCGAAGAGCTAATTTGTAAAAGCCCCACATCATTTAAAAGATACTATATGGGAGAGCTTCTACTAATTGACTATTGGAGAAACTAATTTCATTTTTTCTTCATATTTTCTTCTCGTAGAAGTCCTTCAAGAGTAGTGTGTCCAAACAAGCCCATAAGCCATTACAAATATTAACTTATAGGAAAACCTGAATTTTATACTAATAGATTTTGTACTGCTAGGACAGCTTGATGATAGTTGATGTTTTTTTCTACCCAGCCCTTGCTGCTGGCCTTTGCAATTATGCTATGTCCCGAAGAACACAATTCATAACTTTAGTGATTGTGGTTGATCTTAAGCTTTTATGAGTTGTTCTTTAACATTGTATATGAGCTTCTGGTCAAGAGGTTAAGAGTCTGCATTTCACTGACATTCTTCAGTATTCATTATTAAATTACATTTGTTCACTTGTTAAAGATAGTTTTTTGCAATGGTCATGCTTCAAGCTCACAGGACTCTTGAGTGAGCATTGTGCTAAAGAATAAAAATCTGGCATGTTCCTCCACCTAACAACATAAACTTTTAGTAATTGGCTTTTAAGAGCAGTGGTATGCTAGTTAATTTCAGAGAGGAAAAAATAATACTGTGTGATAGATATCCATTAGTTTAAGGTTAGATGGCTAATGAAATAAGGCAAGTTGGCTGTAAAAAAGAAGGGAGGTGAAGAGAGATATCATCTTGTCATTTGTGAGAGAATTGGGCTTTTGGACATTATGCAAATTAGGCACTGTATTCAAGGGAGAGATCCCATATTCTTTCAAATAAAATACCGGGTTTCTATCAATTGGTATCAAAGCAGCTGTGGGCAGTGGGTATCGAATCTTGAAATTGATTCCAGAATTTGAAGGAGAGCCAATTGGTGGCTAGTTAATTTGGAGCAGCATGGGAGATTACATGGCTTTGGCAACTCCTTCAACAACCAAAGTTTGGAGACATTCAATATAATAAACTTATTTGTGGCAATCAAGCCACTCTCCACATTTATTACATGTAAATATTAAAATATAGGTTACTAAAAATTAGGGATTTAGATGGATTCTTTGTATCTATGATTTATTCTCTTGTACCTTATTATGTGATTATAAATAAAGAGCATGTGAGAGTATAACACAACGTATATCACTCTTATATGAAGCACTAACCCTTATTTTCAAATTAGGAGATTCAATAAAGTATGAAAATCACCATGAGTTCATCATCCAAGGTGCTCTAAATTAGTCTAAAGATACAACCAAGATTTTATGAGATATTTTTTTGATATTTGAACAAATATTATTGTTGGAGATCTCACATCAACTAGTGATGAATCCAAAATAGTGTAATATATATATGTGGTGGGCAACCCTCATCTTATACGCTGGTTTTGTAAGGTTGAGTTAGGCCCCAAATCTACTTTCTAAGATAGTATCAGAGCTTATCTTACCAATTTGTTGTTAGACCTATTATGTTACCGAACCATTCATAAATGTCCAATCTTGCTAACTTCATGCTCAAGATGTCCAGTACTCAATGTGAGGAGGGGTGTTGGAGATCCCACATCGATTAGTGCTGAAGCCAAAATAGTGTATATATGTGAGGGGCAACCCTCACCTTATATGCTGGTTTTGTAGGGTTGTGTTAGGCCCGTAACCCACTTTCTAAGAATTATGTTGTATTTTCCATTGACCTTTGAACTGTATTTGGGAGAGTTCCTTAACTTAAAAGGTTTTTGTAGGTATCAAGGCCATACAAAATAGCTGAATTTGAAATTATATTTGGAGAGGGAATCAGTAAGCTGGTGAGTCTTGCAGCATAATAGCATTTATATCTGTTAGTATTTATCATTATTTTAACTCTTCCTTTTGAATACAGGGATGCATTTTAGATTGTGCAGAAATGACAGATATTGTCTCAAAGAAGGGATCTTGGTACAGCTATGGAGATCATCGGTACTGTCTCTACTTTCTGAAGCTCAGTATTTATTTATTAAATCATTTAAATGTCTCTACTTTCCAAAGCATAGTATTTATTTATTTAACGTTCTCTTTTATTATTCTCTCTCCGTGTGTGTCCTCCAAAGGACTTGACAATGCAATTATATATAATGGGAAATTGATAAGAAAGCTATTTAGTTTGTGAAACAAAAATTGATGTTTTTCTCCCTTTGTCGTCTATCTTTGTCCAACTGGCCAGTGATTTGTTTTTATGTAATTTTGTTAACCAAAATGGATATTGTTCACATGGTTTAATGTTAACCATCCAATTGGTGTCTTAAAACAGGTTGGGACAAGGAAGGGACAAAGCAATACAGTACTTAAAGGAGAACACACATCTTTTAGAAGAAATTGAAAAGGTTGGGTGATCTGAACCTGTTATGTGTTATTTTTTTACTGAAAAATTAGATCTTATGCTATGTATGTGATGAAGTGTGTGCGTGCTTGCTTTATACCTATTCATTCTATTGTCTGGTAGAGAATTGGAATATCAAATGATCTTGCTTAGGAAATTTCATGGTATAATTTGAGTGACCAATTTCATTTTATTTATAATCTATTAGTCTGCAAATACATCTGGTCACCAAGCGATGAATACTTGGTTCTAACCATTTCAATTTAGCTTAAATATGTTTTTCCTACCTGTAAAATACATTTTTTTTTTAATTTACTACCTAAATTTTTTTTTTCCTTTTCATACTTTTTTTGTTTGAAAATTTTCATTTTACTACTTGCCATTAGAACATCTACAACAGGAATTGCTTATAAAAATTATCTTATTTTAGTGTGCCACATGATTCTGGGGTGCTTAAAACTGGAGGGAATTGTTTATATAAACAACTCTTGCTCATGAGTTGTTTAACTTTATAGGTTAAATATAGGAGAGAGAAAGGAGATATTTGTGAGTTAAGCAACTTGTTAATTAAAACTCCCATTGGAGAGAAAATTAATTGAGTTGCTTATGATTGAAGTGGCAAAAATTGGGTTGCTTATATAAAGACCATTGCAGTTGCTCTTACTTGCCTCTATTAGTTGATGACGTGATAAATAGAGTGTCATATTATTGATGTTACATCATCACTCATAAAATATTATTTTTTCTGTACCCCCTACTTTATCTTCCTGCACCCCTATTTATCTTCCTGCACTCCCTACAAAGGTTTTACAAGTGATGATGTGGCATTCCGTCTGCCACATCATAACTTAACAGAGGCAAGTAATGACAAGTAATAAAAAGAAGTTTTTCAAACAAAAAAGTATGAAAATGAAAAAAAAAATAACTCAGATATATCATGGATAGGAAAAACATATTTAAACCTTTCAATTTGACCCTAGTTATTAGCATCACCATTCATCAAGATGCAATCATGTTAATGTCTTGAGAATTTGGTCCATGGCTTATCTATGACCAGGAAGAAGTGAAGCCTACTAGGATGGACAATTGTTGTTTCACTTATTTGGAGTCATTAAATGTCCCAGTTGAGGCCAAAAACTTTACTCATTAATGGTAGGTTTGTAGGTTAATTTAGTTGTGGGCAAAGCAGTTATCACTTTGTTGGTAGATTTCAGGGTTATGTTTCAGAAGCAGTATTTTTTTTTTCTTTTGCTAAATAATAGCTTTAGCACATAAACGCTGGACTCCTTGTTTGTCTTTCTTTTGAGTCTGAACAAAAAGCAATGGTTTTGTTGTAAATATCGTAGATATTTTAGGGTATACAAAAATATCTTTGTATTTGGATATAGTTTTTCGCATTTTAGGCTTTGTTTTCCTATAAAATTAGAGCTTGTATTAAAGATATACTAATATATTAAAATTCTTTTTCTGATAACTGTTTTTTATTTTTATTTTTTTGGGTAAATAATAAGTTTAGAACCTATTTGTTATCCTTTGTGTATGCTGGGGTCAGGCTGCTTATAGCTACCCTCCCCAAACACACTAGGTCACCCATTTTAGGGGGAAGGGAGTTTTCACCATTCTAATGTTAGGACATGCCACAAGTCTATTATGTACCAATAAACTGCTATTATTAATAAATCAGAATATTATAGTCTGATTTTCAACCGGAATCAAAGGGCACAGATACATTATATATATATATAAATACCTAATTCATAAGACTAATAAAAGTAGTTAATTTGGTTAACTTTCATTAAATAATACATAAATTTGAATTTTATTCCAAAAATACTCATTGAATTAAATGGTTTAAGTGGTGGTTATATGTATCGACACTACTCATTATCAAGAGATGTCTTTACAATAAATAAGGAACGGAGGTAGTAATACATGTTTCTTACATTTAGCAAAAAAAAAATGTACCCATTTGTTTCTTATATATAGGAACGGAGGTAGTAATATATTTAACACCCACCCACCTGGTTTGTGATCACATGTGAGACTCCTTATAAGCAGGTAGAGGCAGGTTTGTGAGGTTTGTTTTTACATTCTGGACAGAAAAAAGTCGAATATGCTTTTATAAAAAATGGTTCGGTTCTAACCAAACCATTTTTATAAAGTGGTTTGGTTTGGTTTTTGAGAAAAATGTCTTTTGCACAACCCTCAAGTACAAGAAACAAGAACCCAAAGTGTTTAAGATACCTCAAGAATGACCAAACATTGATAACTCTTGAACCTTTTAATAAAAAGAACACTCAATACAAAGAAATCAGAAAACTCACTTTCATTCAATCATTTCCTTGATAAAATGAGCTCTTCATTTATAAAGAGTAATTGCTGACCTAGGTAACTATATACTAAACCCCTAAAGTAAACTATGTAACAACACATTAAACAACTTATTTAACCTACTTATTACCTGTTATAATGTGGTATTTTGATCTTAATAAAAGTTTTCTTTTTTCAACTTAGGATGTTAGATTTCCATCTTCTTTCCTTGGAAAAATTGTGGGAAACTTTGATAAAAAAAAAAAAAAAAATCCTAGAAAACATTGTTTCTTGGCAATGTTATTTTCTAGATAATAAAATAAACATGAGAAACAAACATTCCTAACTTCAGATTCTTGGAAAATTAAAAACTTCCCTTGCACCAAACGGCTGTTAAATTTGTGAGCACTTGCTTTAACACTTATGATATGTAATGATGAGAAATGTTAGGAACACACTCTTTTTAACACACTTCCTCTAATTGGTTAAAATTTATTCGAAATCACAAATTTTTGTGGATCCCACACCTTATTTAATGACTCTGTCTCATGATTTTGTAGTTTTCAATAAATTTTAACCAATAAAAAGTATGTTAAAGAGTGTATTGTTAGCACTCCTCTGTGATGATATACGTAGAAAGAACGTATATCATAATTTGACAAGTGTGATGGTATTATAGAATTCATGAAAAGTTTTTTTTTCCTTATTTGTAGGCTGTTCGGTCTTCATTGATTGATGGAACTCACCAAACAAGTCTTACACACAACATGAAGAACAGTCCAGTGCTCCATCAAGATGATGAAATATTCGAGGAAAGGTAATGATGAAGAACTTGCTTGGGTGATATAGGTTCCAGAAGCTTGGGAAATTCTTTCTTCACTACAAATGAAAGTGGAGGTGGCTTTGATGGTTACACCAATCTCTCATCTATCCTATATTTTCCATTGGTAATATGTTAAGAAAACTGATGGCATGAGATATACAGAAAAAAGGGTAAAAGTGAAACTCAGAGGATTATGAAGGACTGTTTTTTTTTTCAACTCAAAATAGAGTCCCAAATCATCTGATTTACATTTCTATATCTGCTTCTCATTCATGGCAATTATTATTGTTTCCTGTTGCACGCATTTTCTGTTTAGTTTTCATTTGGCTTAAATATGCTTTTAGTCCCTTAAATTGGGGATCTATTTTTTTTTAGTCCCCATAATTAAAGTTCTGTCCAAAATTGTCAAACAAAAATATTGATTTTGATGGTAAAAAATTGTCATAAATGCAAAATAATATTCTTTGTTTGACACAACTAATAATATCTGGAGAGGATTAAAAAACCATCTTAAGAATTTGAAGGATTGAAAAAAAAAAACTTTTAATTTGGAGGACTAAGACAAAAAAAAAAAAAATTATATTCAATGGACTAAAATTATTAGGGTCAAAAATTTTATATTTGACATTTTTTACCTTAATAATTTTGATGGTTTCAATGATAACAAGTATTATAATTTTGAAATAACTAATGAACTTGATTTCAGTATTAGGGGAACATATTGTCCAATAGGACTAAAGGGTAATTAAATCTTCTCAAACTATACTAATTGCATATTTATAGCATCCAACTCTGTCTAGAACTTGTTTTTATTAATGAATATATGCAGCATCCAATGCACTATTTATAAACAAACGTCCAATAATTTGTGGAAATCGGTACCAAAGTACTGGGTTCATGTAAACGTCCATAGTGATTAGATGATAACTTACACTGAATTACTTTTATTTTGTCATGTGCTTAGTACTCTTCTCGAGATGGATACACTTTCTAGAAGCCTATGAATTTCATGTATTCCCTCTGATTACTTGAATATAATAATTAAAATTTGAGATGTACTATTTAGATAGCTCAGTGAATTATTCCTTTGTATGAAGTCAAGGTAGGAAATGGAAACCATGCAAATCACAACTCGTCATGTCCTATTTATATATATCTATCTATCTCCTCCAAATGCTAGCACGTAGCATTCTTCACAATGAACTGATTCTGTAGCTCACAACGTTCTGGAGACTATATAAAGAGAAAACAAACAACACTAAGTGACTGGACGATCAATTTCATATTTTGTTAAGAAATATACTTTGCTTTGTAAAGCTAGACTAATTCATACTTCATTGTAAATCCTCTTTTTGTGAGAGTTATTTAAATATTGTATTTAATCAAACTGTGTTTGGAAAGTCAAGAATGAATCATTAATCGAAGAATACTTTGTATTCTTAATCTCATGAGGAGATTAAGATGGAGTTAGTAGTGATATAAATAATACTTTTAAGCCAAAAGTGGTAGAATAAGGAATACTTGTTTTGTAATTTATTTTTTATTATTGTGGAATTCTTTAATAGTTGTGAAAAGAGAACACGTAACTTAAATTGAGAGAACTGGTATAAAACAAGTGTTTAGTCTCTTACATTAAAGATTTATATTTTTCTTCTAAGAACTTATGACTCTTTGTGAAAATTTATTTAATATACTAACTAGACAATATACTTGTTGTTAGTCAAAAGTTACTCTGAAATATCGTATATCACTTATATAACACAGTTTCCTAATTGTTGTGAAATCTATCTTTGAGAAAATCTTATATTATACGAAAAAAATTTAAAATTATTATTATTACACTATTCAACCCCATTGTAGTGTATTTCTTGTATTTTAGTTGGTATTAGAGCTCGGCCTCTTAGGTTGAGTATTTTTACGAATACAAAAGAATCAACAATCCTAGAAATGGAAATGGAAAGTCACTCATGAAGATGGAAGACTTCATATAGATTTTTGGTATTTTCATATCTCTTATTTTCTTTTAAGTCAAAACATGAATGAATTTTGACTTTATATTGTATGTTTTAGACTAAGAACCTATCTATTTAGTTGTGATTTTTAAGATGCTTGTAAAACCTTTTCACAACTTTTATCTTAATATCTTAAAATGATTTACATTTTCAAAGTATGCATTTTGAGTTTTGCAATCGATTTCAATATCAAGAAATCGACTACCGGTGAGTATTCAATATCAAGATCTTATTGTTCCTAAACATTATAAAGAGAACCCTTTGGGTTTGCCTTCACCATCACTTCAATTGTAGAGAATTCATTATATTCTTCACTTGCTATATTTCTTTGAGATGAAAATTCTATTATGTTTTCAATTGTCTAAAGTCTCTTTTATAGAAAAAGTTTTTCTCCAGCTATACTTGCACATTAAGACGCTTTCTCCTTAAGCTTTTTCCAACTATACTTGCACATTAAAATACTTTCTCCCTTAGCTTTTTCCAGCTACACTTGCACATTAAGGTGCTTTTTTGTCTAAGCTTTCTTCTAGCTAAATCTACACACTCAAGGTGTTTTTGTTCCTTACTCTCTTTTCTTTACTTGGTTGTTATTGGTATTCTAGGATAGGATTTCCTAGAGTATGTGCTTGAGTGGTAATAGTGTTTCACACTCTTGCATAGATTCTTGTTCAAGTTGTGAACAAGAGTAGGTTGTTGTGATTTGGGTGTTTATGTGTATGTAACCATTGCAAATCATAATGAAACTCCTCAAGGTGAAGAAGAACTAAATGTAGATCGGGTTGTGATCGAATTAATATAAATCTTGTGTTCTACTCCTTCTCCTTCATCTCTTTATTATTATCTTGTTTATTTTACTTATAAATTTGATTTTAACAGGATTATTTATATCGTGTTTCTGATTTGTTATTCTATAAACAAGATATTTCAAAAACTCTTTGCGAAAAACTTTAAGAGAATGATTGAATTCTTTTTACTTTTAAAAGGAGAACGAAAATTTTTAAATATCAATTTATTTTCCTCTTGATTTATCCACATTCTAACAATTCTATCCACAAGCCACCAATCTTCAAGGACTAGAAGTTTGACTAATGGAAGCAAAGAATGTAGGCATTCATTCTGTAGGCATTCATTCTTTGAGTTTTGCTATATTGATATGCTTGATGTGATGAAAAATGACAACCATATATTATATGACAAGGATCTGAACAAGCTACCTAGAGACATGTGGTTGGACAAGCATAGACAAAGATTTTTCTTGAACTCACGAGCAAAAAACTTCATCATATGCTATTTGTTTGAAGTTAAACACGAGAAAGTTAGTAAGTTCAAATCCCTCAAACAAATGTGGGATACACTCATAATGACCTATGAGAGTTCCACGGAAGTAAAACATAATAAACTTAGTTTACTTGCTTGAAATTATGAGATGTTTAGCATGGAAGAAAACAAGAACATTGCTAAACAATATCAAAAGCCCAGGTAAAACTTGAGAATTATGATCATATTGACAAAATCTTCAAAAGTTTGCCTGGGCAGTATAAGTAACATCAATCAGGACGCCCAAGAACTTGGATCACATGTCGCAAAGGAGCTTGTAGGGATACTCAGAGTGCACGATCAGGAGCTCCAAGCTAATGAGGAACTCAAGAAGGGAAAGTCTCTAGCTCAAAACGTCCAGAAGCTAAAGAAAGGCCAATCGTCCAAAGGACAACCATCCAAAGCTCAAAATTTAATATTATGAGACAAAATATTATTTTATATAAATTTGTTTTATTATGAGAGACAAAATTCAGTCCGATGATTTCTAATCTCTATGCCTTGAAAGAAGCTAGACTTTCGACTATCGCTTAAGGGATATTTTTAGTGAAAAATAAATTTAAAAAAAAAACTAAATGTCTTTTTACATGTAATATTTTGTAAACTTAAATATGTTTTTTATTCTAGCTTTAAATTTGAGCCACTTTTTTATGGTTATCAAATTTAAATTTAGATTTAAATATGTTTGTAGTACTTCGGTATATGATTTTTCTATTTTAATGCTTTAAATTAAAAATTATTTTATAGTCTTTCATATATGATAAATGTTATTTTTAATTATTATGTCCAAAATTATCAAATAAAATATATATATTTTGTAAATTGTGACGGTTTTTTACTATAAAAATGAAATTGTGACGATAAAAAATTATTACAAATTGAAAAATCTATATACATTGTTTAAAAATTTGGACAAAAGGATTAAGAACAATATTTTTCATATTTGAAATACTAAAAAAAATAAACTTTATTTTCAGGGACTAAAAAAAATAAACAAATTTTTTGAATGATTAAAAACATATTTAAACCTTAAATTTATTCTCAATAGTTTCTCACTTTCAAAAAAATGCTTTTTTTCATCCATTTTCATGGGGAAAAAACCTCATATTGATTTTGGGATGATTAAGATTTTTTTTTTTAAAACTGAGAGACTAAAAAATATTTTTCAAAATTGTAGATTAAAAAAAATTAATTTAAGAGATCCAAAGAAAAAGTGTCCCAAATTTAACAGATAAAAAATATATTTATACTTATTTTGTAGTGGTAAGTATTTACAAGTAAAGAAATATTTTGTATGTAACCAAATGTATCATTTTTAATGAAATTATGTGAATTTTTTTTAAACAAAAAATATGTTTATAATATTTGTGTTAAATGGTGGACTTTTTAACCATGTCTTCCACACACACAAATTATACAAAAGGATCCATATCCATTGTTTCACGGGGCCTAAAAATCTCAAGATCGACGCCGCTTGAAGTTGCAAAGGTACAACCATGTAAGAAACCTGTAAAGCATATCATATAAAAGTGATTTACTTGGAGAGGCTTGTCAAAAAAAACCACACAAGTAAAAAATTCTTTTCACAGCTCAAACATTATTTCTAGCTCTACACTGTTAGAGTTATTACATATTAATTTGTTCAGTCGAACAATAACAATCACTTTGTGACCTCTATTTTAGACACATAATCCATTAGGTAAATGTCATAATTGATTGTATATTTTTAATTTTTATATAAAAAAAAGTTATTGTATCAAAGAGATACTGAAATATTATTTTTGTGTTGGGATAAAACGAGAAATTGGTTGAGCATTAATTTTTTTTCTTATTTATTTAATCACTTTAATTAAAATATTTTATCTATTTTACACTCACTTTAAACAATCTTATTTTATCCTCTCTTTCATCCCTATCCATTTTTCTTATTTTCGTTACTTTTCATATCTCATTATCAATCGGTGTAAAATTTTTTAAAAAAAATAGAGAAATAGTAGAACATCAAAAGTTATATAATGGATTCTCGACCAAAATAGGTGAATTTTACAAAATAAATACCAATATGAATTTCATGAAAAATATTTACATGAATGAAAAATAAATATTTTATTTGTCCTTTCAACATGACGTCACAACACAAAAAAATCATATATTTTTCATGCAAATCCATAATATTAATATTTCTTTTATGAAAATAATCCATTTTGATGAAATAGCTGATATAATGTAATAAAAAATAAAAAATAAAAATAAAATATTTAATATATATCATTACCCTTTTAAAGAAGACTATTCTGCGTCCGTTGAAAAGATAAAGGTCAAGGATCTTTTCGGCCTAACCAAACACAACTGAGACGTACATCTTCCTTTTTATTTCGTACTCACATAAAACTTTTGGGTCTAAATTCCAACATGTTACTTATGTTCACACGTTATTGTTTAATCCAAAAGCAACTTTCTTTGATTTCCTATCAATTATCTAATTTGATATGAACATCTTTTAATTCTGAATAAATTTTCTCATTGTTTACCCCATTTTTTTATAACAAAAAATATTATGAACATTATTTTTATATTATAAATTTGATTTGATTTGATTCTCCGTAAATTTAACATAAAAACATCTCTTATTATATGTTACATTTTCTTTCTTTTGGGGATATATTATTCAACACTTATTTTATATTTTTTTAAAAGGACTAAATTGATTTTTCTTTTCTGAGAGTAAAGTATCTAATCGGAAGTCATGAGATTAATCTTCCCAAGTGTAGATATAATCAAAATGTGTCTTGCTTCTCTCAATAAAGTCTTCTCCATATACATGACAAAAATATATATATATATATATATATATATATATATATATATATATATCTCCATGCTCATGAAACTATTAATTGTTATCAACATTTTTACACAGATTTCTCTCTCTCATCCATTAGTTTTTAATATTAGACTAGACCATTTCAAAATTGGCGGAGAATGAGTAAAAAATCAATTAAAAATGTACAAAGAAATGGTTTGAAAGGATATTTTTTAAAAATTATTTTTTTATATTTTAGATTTTATCTAATGCTTTTAAAATAAATTAAAAGCATATTTAATAATAATTATTTGTATCGTAATAAAACTCAAAAAAACCCTTCCCCAGTGGTACCATGCGCCACTTGCCAAAGGGTTTCTATAGTTTCTTCATGGAAAGGCGAAGGTCTTGGTACTTTAGTGGAGAATCCCCTTTTGAGAAAATCAACTTCCAATGGAGGTTTTTTTTTGCAGCCCTCAAGGCCTACTTTATACTCCTCCTCTTGAATCATGACTCAAAGGTATCTCATACATTAGAGGTATTTTGGGGTCAAAATTAAAAGTAAACCTTATATTCAAAATTAAAAATAATATATAATTAGATTAATATGTACTTTTATATATTATCATTGTCATTAATACAAAAATAAGTACATAGAGCAATAAAATACAAATACAAAAAATAATCATATTTATTTAAAGTATTGTCCTTCAATCCTTTAAACGTTTGAACTCATATAATTGAATTAGAACTAATGTTTTTTGCTATTTCTTTTTCAATGTAAAGGACCATATAGTCTACAAGAAATTCATCTTCATCCTATTTCACAATCTTATTTTAATAATCTTCATTCATTGCTGAAAATGATCTCTTTATTGTAACTGTAGAAACTGGAAGAGTTAAAATAAGAAGAATTAATCAATCAACCAATCAAATAAAATGTATGACTTTCCCGTTGTTGCCAAAGATTGACACAATTCAAGCATTGTGGATAAATTCTTCAAATTTGGATGGCTATGAGCATCAAGAATAAATATTGAAGTTGAAATTTCAAACTAATATTCTCTTGTTCACTAAAATCCAAAGGATAAAACTTGTTCACAAGAATGCATATATCATCCCTTTTAAAAACACTATATGAATCCTTAGGACTAAAGCAGAACATAGAGTTAAAAGTTCAATTGTTTGCTCACTAAACCTATCATTTAACTACTTATCCACTATAACAAAAAATAGGTTCACTTTAAAACGATGTTCTATCGTGACATGATCTTTTTTTATTTCGAGAACGGCTATGACGTGCTACATAGGAAGAATTAAAATTAGGAATATCAATATCATGTTCCTCACAAAATAATTTTACACCTTTCAACAAATCTTGCCAACCATTATCTCTTAACTTTTGAATCAAGATTTTAGTAGAGCAGATTAGTTGCAAAGCATTAAGTATAACTTGGGATTGTTGTTGCAAAGCTTGACAAATGACAAATGACAAAGACAATCACTAATTCCCATAATCTCTTTCATCATATATAAAATCAATATGAACCAGATGAAGACAAAATATTATAAGTGGCATCAACATCCCCCCTTTGAGAATAAGTTAATCTATCAACTATAATTTTTTGGAGAACTAGACAAGTTGTGTTATATAATTTCATCACATTACAAATAGAATGAAAATGTGAGTTCCAAGTATCACCAACTCGTTTTAAAGTGTCAATTTGATTTTTTCCTTTACTCATTTCAAGTTCACCAATTTCTAACAATTGAGCTATTTCATCTAATTTAGTAGCTTGCAACTCATCATGACATTTACTAGAAGAGCACACAACATTCACAATGAAAGCCAAATTTGAAAAAAATTGATGAACCAAAATAACTTCTCTTGAAACAACAACTTATGCAAGTTGTAATTATGAGCAAAACAATGCACATAATAAGCATAAAAATTGTTATTAAGAAATAATGCCTATAATCCATTCCATTCCCCTCTCATATTACTAATTCCATCATACCTTTTACCATGGATATTGGAAACATCAAGATCATGCTTAGAGAGAACAATACATAATTCTCTTTTAAGAGTGGTGGTTGTAGTATCCTTAACATGTACAATATCAAAAAATCGTTCTTTTATATGACTAATTTTATCTACAAACCTCAAAACAATAGCCAATTGCTCTCTTTTTGATTCATCACGTGCTTTATTAACAATTATGCAAAATTTAGAACCTCCAAATTTCTTCACGAATGTGACTTCTCTCTTTTCTATAAAAAAAAAATGCAAGATTTCTTGAATTTGATGAGAAGTATATTTTGAATTATATGGAACATTTTTTTAACACAACTTGCACCACTTTGCCATTGTATGATGCTAGAAGTTTAATCATTCCAAGAAAGTTACCTCTATTGCTTGATTCTGGTGTTTCATCATGACCTCTAAAAGCAAAAGCTTAAAATGTTAGCCAAATAATTGTATCAATGGAGGTCTTGAGGTGTAAGCAATTTTTGCAAACTTGTTCTGAACTTTGCACATTTATAATGTTGATGATGTGCTCAGACTAATTCAACAAGTCTTCACAAGCTTTCATTGCATTGTTATGTGGTAAGCAAGGACTCTCCAATGTGGTTGAGAAATGCACAATTATTTCCAGCATTAACTTTTCTCCATAATTTAAATCCTTGTTTAGTAAATACATCTAACCTAGGACAACCACTTGGCTTTGTACTAAATAGATAGCATGACAAACAATAAGCTCTATCACTAGTTGGAGAATACTCTAGCCAAGAAGGAAACATTTTAAACCAAGTAGATTGGAATCTCCTTGGATGTTTCTCTTTTAGAAAAAAGATAACTTTGAAGTTGTATTTGATATGGATCCCAATTTAGATAAGCTCTTTTAACTTCATCTCTTTGATTCATCAGATATTCATATATTTGACAATATTTTTTTAGGTCACGTTCTAAAGAATTAACTTCAAATTCACCCGTTGTAACTCTTTTAATCTTGGAAAGGGGCTCCTCCGATTGAATAATGAGATCATTAACATCATGCATTTGAGTAGGTGAAGATGTTGAACTTTGATTGTTTTCATTTCCAATGGTTGCTTCCCTTTTAAAAAATGAATCTATTTTTCTATACTTCATTACTATACTTGCTAAAAATATTAGTAGTGAATTAATGTGAAATTTATTATATAGCTCAAAGTATAAAAATAATAATTGACTTAAAAAAAATTCAAAAAATAACATAGTTGGACTATATATTAAAGTTGAGCTTCAATGTATTGCAATAATATTTAAAAAGGCTTCAATGAGAAATATATAGCAATAATACACATTAGTCATCACTTATGAAAATTGAACAAACTTAAACAATAAACATAGCATTAAAAATTCAATGTCATACTTCTAAAATATAAAATACTATTTAAAAAAAAATCCATAGTATACAAAGAAAAAAAATACTACTAAAAAAATCACAATACACAAAGAAAGAAAAAATGAACAAACCATCAATGGAGGAGTGCCAAAATGTGAATTGTGATTTTGTAGCTATTTGGACAAAAATGTTGACTGCTAGTGTGAAACTATGAAAGAATTATTTATTCACATATAAAATAGGGGAATTACAGAATTGTAGGTGTTAAGGTGAGGGTTATTAATTGTGAAAATAAAATTGCAAAAGACACATTGACACTATTCACTATTAATAAATTCAAGACACATCAACCATGACAGTTGCGCCATGTCACTTCAATGAAAAATTCAAAATTGCATCTTGCTATGTGATTACATTTTTATTAATATTTTATTTGGATTTTGATTGATAATTTATGTAAATAGGTATGGAAAGTGAACTTTTAAATTGGACTTACAAAGACAAAATGTTATTTGAACCTTCATTCTTTATTATGCTGAGTCTCACAATTTTTAATGAGCTTTATTATATTAATTATAAAAATATTTGGGAGGGGACCAACTTAGAAAAAAAAAAAAAACACATATACATAAGTGATTTTTAAAAAATTGGGGGGACCATGGCTCCCCCCACTCCTACTATCATTTGCCACTGCCAAGGGCACAATGAGAGTTACAGCCACTATGGAAGCCATGCAAGAGTTAGGGTTGTACATGGAACCTAAATTCTAGTGGAAAGAACATTTTTCTATTCTGCTTTCCATTGCATTAAAATTATATAAATCAAATGTTCCATACAAAAAATATCATATAAATGGTGAAAATCGTTTAAAAAGTGAGTCCCATAAGTGATAAAAAAGAATGTAGTATTAGATTTTTTCAATTTTTCAATTACTCACGAAACCAACTTTTCATGCATTTTTTGTTGTAGTTTATGTTATTACAAAAGTCAAATACCACATTGCCTAAAATATCTTTGGGTTTCTAGTTTATATATCAAGTTGTGGATATAGACTATTAAAGTGGATGAGGTGGAAGTCTCAGAGATGAAAAGGTTCAAGAACAAAATGGGTAGAGAGGGAGAAAGAGCACACAAACTCTTCATTTTATGTTTTCATTTTCAAAATGATAAGCACATGCGTTGTCATGCCTATGTATCTGCATTTGCCCTGTGTTAATTCTTTTATTTTACTAAATTTAATATCTTATAACATATTTGTTTATTATGTATTGATGTTTTTTTTTCTAAATACATGTTTATATATAAAAGAATTTAAAACTTTTTATGCCTCTATTGCCTATGATAATTCAAGGAACGAATAACAATAAACCAAAATCTACAACACATATTAACAATTTTTTATTAAATTTCACACGTCCCTATTTGTCTAAAATTTGTATTTTTGGTTTTTTTTTACTAATTATAAATACAAGCTTTGTTGTGTCTGTGTGTTTGCATTTTGATTTTGTTATCATATTTTATTATGCTAAATTTCTTACATATATTAATTTCTCTTATCATATATATATATATTAAACTAAATTTCTCTTATCATACAACCATGGTTTGGTCAAACAAACCAATTGTTGTTTATGCGTTTGCATTTTAAGTGTACTATCACATTTCTTTACACTAAAATTGTTATATTGTTACCATTTCTTTTATTATGCATTTCATGGGGTCATAAAAAATATGCAGAGATGACAATATTGGATGACACAAGTACCTTTGCTTGTGGCTTTGATCCATGATTTATGATACTGATTCGTATGTTGCCATGTTGTGATGACAATGTTGTGATGGCACAACAACCTTTGCTTGTGGTTTTGATCCATGGTTGGTGGTACTGGTTCATATGTTTTTATATTGTTGATGATTGGCATTGATTGAGGGACAAATTGGGTCAAAATTTGAATGTGTGTCAATTCTCAAAATAGGGTTACTGGTTGTTTAAAGAGGTAACCATATGCGAATTTTTATATCAAAGATAAAAACAAAAGAATAGAGATTGATATATATATATCAATCTTTGCATGTTGTTTTACTATGTACACAGTACCAAAAGTGTGAGGAAGCTTTAACATGTGCGAGTGTGAGTGAGCTTTAACGAAGCTTTCGGGAAAATAATATTCAAGGATCTAATTTTTCTTGCAAACATGTAGATGCTCGAACAATGAAATTTAGAGAAACGAATCACACATGGAATTTCATAATTTTTAACATAGAAAAATCTCAACTGCATTATCAGCTTAGAGATGAAAAGTTTCGAAGAAAAAAATAGGTAGAGAGAGAGAGAGAGAGTAAATAAGTTTAATTTATAATGATGTAAAACTTGTGAAAAATGAGAATGAAAATTCAAAGGCAAGCCTTAGTGGGAACAAGAATAATAAATTAATAGTACTTGGGTGCGAGAAAGTGATCTTCTAGTTCTATGCTTGAGGCCACATTAAAAAAAAAAAGTGAAAATTAGAATAAAATATAAACCTTAATCTTAAACCGTCAATTAAATGCTTTATAATTTATAAAGAAGTATAATAATTGAACATGCATTGTTCATAGTATCTTCGTACAAAGTGCAAAACCCTTGACATATCAATATAGTTTCATTTAATGTGATGTCTCTTCCTAAAACTACTCATGTCTTATGTAAATTTATTATAGAAATATGCCTAATTTATTCTAAATTTAATTTGACAAAAACATGATTTAATAATGGCTGACTTTTTAAGAAATGTAACTATTAATTAAATAATTAATAAATTATAATAAAATATGTAAATATATTATGAATTTTAATACATAAACTATTTATATTATGTTTTCATATTAAGAAAATGAGAGAAATAAAATCAAAATTATTTATGTTGTCACTACTTTAATTTATAACTAAAATTAATTCATTTATTTTAGTTAAGAACTATTGTATAAAATATAGGTACAAAAAATTGCATAAAAATTTTCACTAAAGAAATATTCATAACCAAATAATCTGGTTGGTTGTTGATTTTAATACATAAACTCTTCATTTTATGTTTTCATAATAAGAAAAAGATAAACACAAGCGATTAGGCACCTATGTGTTCGAATTTGAATTGTGTTAATTCTTCTATTTTACTAAATTTAATATATTATAACATTTTTTTATTATGTATTAATTTTTTTCTAAATACATGTTTATATATACATTTTTAAAATTTTTTTTGTCTCTATTGCCTATGATAATTCAATGAATGAATGACAATTATAAGCAAGGATCAAGTACAACACATATTAACCAAATTGTTCATGATTTGTAATTTTTTTTTGTTATCATAATCTATCACAAAAATATGATCATATACATTAAGTTATATTATAATTGTATTTCATTTTTCAATCAAAAATTGATACTCAAAAGTCAAAACAATATAAATTATATGAAAGCAAAAATACTCAATGTGCATACTTTGGACACAAAAAATGAAGGTACATTTTTTAACTTTCATCCTCTACCATATTAATTAATTTTTCATGGGTTTATTTCATTAAATTTCATGCGTCTCTATTTCTCTAAAATTTTTATTTTTTGTTTATTTTACTAATCATAAACACAAACATTGTTGTGCCTATGTATATGCATTTTTATTTTGCTAAATTTTTTACAAATATTAATTTCTCTTATCATATATATATATTAAACTAATTGTTGTATGTGCAATCGTATTTTTACTGTACTATTGCATTCATATATGCTAAAATTGATATATTCTTACCGTATATTTTATTATGCATTTTATATTGTTGTAAAGAAATATGCAAAGATGACAACATCATATGGTATAAGAACCTTTACTTGTGCTTTGATCCATTATTTATGGTATCAGTTTGTATGTTGCCATGTTATTGATGATTGGTATCGATTGAGGGACAACTTGGGTCAAAATTTGAATGAGTGTCAATTCTCACAATAGGGTTCTTGATGGTTTAAAGAGGAGTGTAGATCCTTAATAGTATTTGGAGTAATAAAGTGTTTATTGGTGAACATTAAACTTTTATTGTACACCCTATCACACCAGATTACATTATCTATAATACTCATAATTAATAAAATTTTATTTCATTTATTAGTTTTCTCTACACCTTTTGTTCTTTTAAAAATCTCTTGGTATTCCACAATAGAAAAATGAAGAAGAAAGAATAACACACAAACTTAGAAAAGTCAAAGAAAAAAAGAATCACCCATAGAGAAAATCGAAAAATATTAAGGTACAAATTTGCTTTCCTATAGTCACTATCATATAATAATTTTTTTTGCTTTTCTATAGTCATGCTTTATATATTATTTATATCTTTTATTTCTTTGTTAGATATGAATATTAAAAAAGAAAACGCAATTTCTTCCCTTGAAGACATCATGATTAACAAAGAATCTTTAGCAGATTATGAGGGTTTCGATGATGAATGTTGCACTCCAAAATCTGGACAAAAAGGTAAAATGAATAAAGATTGGGTAACAATATTAGGCATGGAGTTTAAATATGAGGTAGAAGCTTATGATTTTTACAATACATATAGTGGTAAAATTGGTTTCAGTGTGAAAAGACATTGGAAAAATAAGCTTCCTAATGATACTATAAAAGAATGAAAGTTTTGTTGCTCGGTTGAAGATATATGTCGTAATGATAAGAGAAATGCTGTTGTGAAAAAATATCGAGATACCGCAAGAATAGGTTGTGCAACACACGCATATTTCTATTCAAGTAAATGGCAAGTATTGTGTTACTAAGTTTAAGTCAACACACAATCATGTTGTCACTCCTGATAAGAGTTTTATGTTGAAATCACATTGAAAAGTAACCAAAGCTCAAGCTACTACAATTGAATTAGTTGAAAAGTCAGGAATTAAACCAAAAGTTGGTTTTGAAATGATGGGCAATGAAGTTGGTGGGCATGAGAATCTTGACTTCTTTTATGATGATTACAAAAATTATTTATGGACCAAGAGAAAGAAAGAAATGAAGAAAGGGGATGTTGCTGTTGTGGTTCAATATTTTCAACAAGTGCAATTGGAAAACCCTTATTTTATGTTATACAGTTAGACAATGATGATCTTATAACTAACATATTTTTATGGAGAATATTTTATTTTGTGTTATGTAGGATCACTTGTAGCTTGAAAAAAATGTATCTTCATATTTACTATATATGATTGTTTTACTATATATACTAACTATATTATTTTAGGAAATGATGGCAGCTAATGTTGACAACATAGAATCAAAACTTTGGCCTAAGACTATAGTGAAAGTTTTCATCGATATCATGATTGAAGAAAGCACAAAAGGAAACATATCAAATAGTGTGTTTCACTTTAGAACATGGACCTTAATGACCAATGGGTTGAATTCCAAAACTAAATATTCCTATAAAATGGATCAACTAAAGGCAAAGATGCATAGGTTGCAAACTTTATATCATGAGTTCACTTTATTTGTGCAACATACTAGATTTGGATGGAATGCAGAAACCAACACTATTACTGTAAGTGAAGAAGTGTGGAAAAATTACCTTTGGGTATGGTTTAAATTAATGACTAATATTTATATTTGTAGTTTTCTATTTTAGTTTTAATTGTCAATATATTTTTGTGGACTCACTATTTATTATTTTAAACTCATGTTAAAGTTGTTCAATTTTAAGAAAAAATTCATATGAAGAAAATGAGATTAAAGATCAATACCTTAAAAGTAACAATTACACAAATGTTGATAATGTTAGTTCAAATGAGGACATACAAGAAGTAAAGCATAACACAAGTATTGGAAAACACAAATCTAAAAAAAGGTGTAGAACAAATGAAATGGGAGATGCACTTGCAACAGGGTTGAAGCATCTAAAGCAAAGGCTGAGAGGTATATGAGAATTGGAAACAAGGAAGAGACTACTATTCTTACCAAGTTTGTGAATGTTGTTGAAGCCTTTGAAAACCTTCTTGATGCAATCTATTTAAAAGCCTTGGATAAGTTTAGAGTGGAACCTGAGTGGAAGGAAATGTTTCTTGCTATCTAGTAGTAGGAAATAGTCATGGTTATATAGTCTTTAGGTATGTCTCTATGTGAAGAGATTTGGATTTGATTATCAAATTGGTTTTTATTTATTTTTATATGTTTTTGTTTTGTCACTAAGAGTTTAGACAATGAGAAATTATATTCCTAAGCATATATATGAGATGATGATCATTATATGAGATAATTTATTTGACCTTTAATGACATGATATATGACGATTTATTTGATTTATAATTTTTTGCGATCCTTGTACGTAAATAGATATATTGTGATTTTAGGCTAATTCTATCTCAAAAAATATTTTTTTAAAATTAATCCTTATATTTTTATATTATTTAAAATTATTTAGTTTTAATCTTTATTATATATATATATATATATATATATATATATATATATATATATATAAGTTAAAATATTCATTAAAAAAATCTGTGTAATCAAACAAGTTTTCTCTTTTGTAGTTTTAAAAGCAAGTTTTGAAAACAATTTAACAAACAATTTTTCTATTTTTTAATTTTTAAAACATTTTTCAAAAAATAATTACCAAATAGATTTTTTTTTAACATTCTTTTCAAAAACAATTTTTAAAACTGATTTACAAAATAGATTTTAAAAATTAAAAAATTAAATTAAATTAAACAAGCCCTTAATCTGAAATAACCAATTAAATGTTTAGTAATTCACGAAGCAATATAATAACCGAACATGCATTGTTTCTAGTCATTTCTTACATGGTGCAAAACCCTTCTTATAGCAACACATTCTCATTTAATATTGCTTTGTCTTCCTAAAACTAAACATGAGCCTAAATTTATTATAAAAATATGTCTAATTGAATCGAAATTTAATTTCACAAAAACGTTACTAATTTAATGGTTGGCTTATTAAGAAATGTATCTATTAATTAAATAATTAATACATTAGGATAAAATATGTAAATATAATGTGAATTTTAATACATAAACTATTTAATTTATGTTTTCATATTAAGAAAATGATAGAAATAAAATCAAAATTATGTATGTTATCAGTGCTTTAATTTATAACTAAAATTAACTCATTTGTTTTAGTTTAGAACTATTGTATAAAAAAAAAATAGGTACTAAAAATTAGACAAAATTTTTCACTCAAAAAAAATTCATAATCCACTAATCTTTTTGGTTGTTGATTTTAATACTTAAACTCTTCATTCTATGTTTTCATATTAAGAAATGATAAACACATGCATTTTTGTGCCTATGTGTCTGCATTTGCATTGTGTTAATTCTTTTATTTTACTAAATTCAATATCTTATAACATTTTTTTACTATGTATTAATGTTTTTTTTTCTTAATACATGTTTATATATGCATTTAAAAAAAAAAAAAAGAGATGCATTTATGGCTTGTGATAATTCAAGGAACGAATGGCAATAAACCAGGATTAAGTACAACACATATTAATGAAATTGTTCAAGGTTTGAACAATTTTTTGTTATCACAATCTAGAAAAAAAAAAATTATGATTACGTAGAGTTAGTCTATTAGAACCAAGACATTTGATGATGTATGAACCCTAATACCTTGATAGGTTTTGATGATAACAAATGTAATAATATTTGATCAACTAATGATTTCAGACTAAGTGATTTCAAGGAATCAAAGTAAGAACAGACAATAGTAAAAATCTCTCAACTCAAATCTTACACTCTAACTGTCTGAGAACTTATAATGGTTAAATTTAGCATTGAAATTAGCTATAAATAGATTTAAATAAGTTTTTAACTGGTTATGCTATGTCCCTAGGCCAGAAGATAACTGATGTCAAGCGCCAGACGATGTCTGATGCCCAGGCCAAACGATGCCTGCAGCCAAGGCTAGATGATGTCTAAGGTTAGAACAGACCATGTCTTTTAATTAAGAATGTGTTTGTTAAGCCAGACGATGTCTAAGGATAGAACAGACCATGTCTTTTCAATAAAAATGTGTTTATTAAAGCCAAACGCTGTCTGTGCACGAACAGGCCATATTTAATCAAAACCAGACTATGTTTGTTAAGCCAAACTTTGTCTATGCAGGAACAGAACGTAAACTGTCATAAGTATTAAGGAATACATGTTTCATAATTAATTCTTTACTTAAATGAAGGCATTGCTGCAACAGAAATAAAGGGAGATATCCTTTGACATTACTTTCTTTGATTGCTCGTATTACTTGCATGTCTCGTACTATGTAAAGTGTGTAGGTACAACTAAAAGAATCAATCATCATTGGGATGCACACTTTTAGCTAAAAGATAAATTGTAACAGAGAGAAAAATCTGCTCCTGTCAGATAAAGCACAATCAAAGCTACTTCAACATTCTACTGTGTGAAACAATGAAAAGAAGTATTCTCCAACGTTCAACTTCATGAAGCCCATTTTATAAGAAAGCCTCTATGAAATGAGAAGAAGAACGAATGAGCTAGAAAGAGAATGAACAATTGAACGTGAACAATATAACAAAATTTAGACAGCAAGAGAAAGTATTCTGAAAGCAAGTCTTGAACACGAGCTGAGAGAAACGGAACACCCATCCTCTACAAGCTCACGTAAATTCAACATTTGATTATATCCTCTCCTTAAGAGTTATCTGAATCTTATACATTTTTGTATAGAAAGCCAAGAGTGGCTTAGTGATTATAGAATACTTGGGAAGTATAATCTCAAGGGGGAGATTCATACTTGTAACCAAAAGTGGTTTAGAATACTTGTAGCTAAAAGTGGTAATGAAGAATACTTGTTTTGTAATTAGTTGATTATAGTGGAACCCTTTGACAATTGTTAAAGGAGAACTGGACGTAACTCAGATTGAGTGAACCAGTTATAAAAACAAACTCTCATTTGCTGTCTTATATTTACAAATATTTATCTTGCTCACTATGCTCTTTTGAAAAGATTTTCTAAGCTTTGCCTTACAAGGATATATTTGTTGTTTTAAACTAACATATATCCAAGAGGGTAATTTGTAAACTAATAGTATTTGCGAAAAGTTTTAAACCCACTATTCAACCTCCCCTTCTAGTGTGTTCTTGTGTATTTCATAGTCATATTATAATTGTGTTTCCTTTTTCAACTAGAAAATAATACTGAAAACAATACAAATTTTATGAAATCAAAAATACTGCATGTGCATACTTTGGACACAAACAATGAAGGTGCATTTATTAACTTTCAACCTCCAATATGTTAATTAATTTTTTGTGTGTTTATTCCATTAAATTTCATAAGTCCTTATTTCTAAAATTTGCATTTTTTTTGTTTATTTTACTAATAATAAACACAAGCTTTGTTGTGTTTGTGTTTTTATTTTGTCATCATATTTTATTATGCTAAATTTATTACATATATTAATTTCACTTATTATATAAATTCATGTATATATTATACTAAAGTTAGTTTGGTCCATGGTTTTCAAAACCGGATCGATCATTGAATAGATAAAGGCATTGGTTTAAAGTTTAATGATTCAACCAAGGTTAAACTGATTTTAAAATAAATTAATTTTTTTATATTTTTTTAATATACTTTTATATGTAATATATGATACCAAATCTAATAAATCATAATATTTAAGTTCAACATATGTCAAAATACAAATGTAAGGTCAATAATACCAAATAAATTTCATTAGCAACTACGTATACAACTCTCTTAAAAAAAAGCAACTACACAACTGATACAATTAGTAATCACTGTAATATTCATTGAGATTGATTCCATCATATTCAAATATGTTAAGAATAGCATCTTCATTGTTTGAATCACCACCACCATTAACACTTCCAACTTAAAACTTCATATACATAGTATATATCTTTATTTTTTGTCACTCATTTAAATAAAAGTAAAATAAAATAAAATTTTAACGTCAAAATAATATTTAATAAATAAAACATGTTCAATGTAACTAAGAAAGTAAAACATTTACCTTTAGTATTATTTGATGATCCACCAATTGGAGTAACATTTTTCATGAAACAAAACATTCTCAAGTTCATCAATATCAAGCTCAAAAGATGGTTCTCCCTTGGTTACCCAAAAATCAATATTATCAATGAATTCAAGTCAATATAATCATAACATGCATTCTTGATTGATTCCTAAAATCAAGCATCACAATATAGAAATCAAAATCAATTATACTTAAAATTTAAAAGTTAGTAAATTAATATTTTGACTTTTGATATAAAGTAATGTTTATACCTATTCTTCAAGCGCAAGTTGTCAACAACATAAATTAGATCACTTAATCTTTGATATTTTAGTCTATTTCTTCTCTTGGTATGAATTTTCAAAGACACTCAAATTTCTCTCACATCGAGAAGAAAAATAAGTTTGATTGAGAATACAAATTTCCAATTTTTGCAAAATAGGGGCACTGTTCCTAAATAATGACCACCATTGATCTACAAAGAAATGTATACTATAAGATCATAAAATACAAAATTGTCAAAAATTATTCAAGTATAAAATATAAAAGAGGAATTAGTGCTTACTAAATTGGATTGTCTTTTCCCTTAAATAAAAAAAGGTTGAATTGTCTTTGATACATCAAGAGTACTTGATTAACCACAACTTTCTTACTGCTCTTGATACATATGTGTCTCACAAACACTTTGAGTCAAGTCTTCAAAAAAAACTATTTTCTCAAGTAAATCAATAATTGATTCCATCGCCCTTCTCTTTCTAATAAACTTTTCATCATACATGAATGCATTTGTTAGATAAATAATTGGGAAATCAAAATAGTATAACATGGAAAAATTTATATAAATAATTGGAAAACCAAAATAGTAGTGGTATTATTTCATATAAAATAAATAAATAAAGTTCTCTTTTACAATGAATTACAATAAAGAATAAATAAGACAATATAAAGAGTTTAAAGTAAGCTTGGGTTGAATCACATAATGTGCTATCTTTAATAAGAAAATGTTCTCACTGCACTAGGTAGGAAGATTTTATATACTCATCTTTCAAGATACGATAACCCCTCAGATCAATTGGTAGCAGTGAAGGATACTTAAACCAATGAACACCAAGCTCCAAAAATATATTTTTATAATATGAAATATAATAGTAATATTTCGTATAATAGTGATAAAACTAGTTAATTGTTGTCTATCTTTGTATGCATATCAAAGTTGTAATTATCTATATATAACAAATTAGTAGGAAGCTATATTTATAGTAACAAATAGGTACAACGGTTATAAAATATAATAGACCAGGTGAAACTACCTAAATAATATGAATGAAGCACAATGATAGGAGAATAAAGACTTAATCAAATAAAATTAAATAAGAGCAAACAAATTAATTAGAGAATATCTCTTCTAATCAATAATATCTTTTAATAAAACAAGTTTATTAAAAAATTATGTATTTACTTTAATTTTAAATTAATTTGGAAAGTATTTTCCAACATGATTAAACAATATGTTATTGCATAAAGATTTTGCTTTAAATGTTTATCCCATTGAGCCGATATAATATTTGTATAAGGTTTATACAAAACTCCTTAATGGCATTTTTTTCCTTTTGCATGCCTTCACAAACATAACCAAAAGAAGGTTTTTCATCCTTGATGATGAAAGCCACAAACTTTTTATTATAAAATAATCATTCCGAAATTCAAATCCAAAATGGTAGCACTAAACAATTTTGTCACTATAGTCTTTGCTAACATGTGGCTAGTCAAATGTTTGTCCACAACTAAGGTTTGCAAGTCATGCTTGTGATCATAAATACTTTTCAATGTAATGAAAGTAGTTGCAAATCGATTCAGTCTTAGACACAATTTCTTTCCAACCTTCTTTTTTCCTCAACCAAGATAAGAATACCATGTGATTATATACAAACACAATTATTTTTGGAATCCTTTGAGGCAAGATCTACAACATAAGGCAAGTAAACAATGTCCTTCAAAAGGAAATTCAAACAATAAGTAGCACAATGAGACCAAAAAATGGTTTCATATTTGTTGTATCAATTTATAGGTAGCTACATAATTAGCTGCTTAATTTGTCATGGCATGAAAAACATTCTCAACTTCAACCCAATCAATAATTTCACAAAACAAATTGCACAATGTCTTGGAATCTTTCACAACATATAATGCATCAATAGATTTGACAAATGTTATACATGTAAGAATAATAAATTAAAATGTTGATAAAAAAAAAAAACATATAGAATAATAAGTAAACTAACAATTAATAAATATAAAAAAATCACATGTTATACCTATTGGACAATAAACTAAAAAGTTAATCAAAGTTCTTTGCCTTTGATTAGTCCATCCATCAACCATAATTGTGCATCCACTCTTAGTCCAATTTACTCAATAAATTTTGATAATTAACTGACACGCTCTCAACAAATGAAGTCTTAATTCATAATAAAATGGACTTTTAAAATAAAGACCAATAGTTGCAATTGCATCTAAAGCAAGTTCAAAATATGGTGAATGTCTTGCATTAAATGGAATGCAAACATCATAAAGCCAATGAGCAATTGCCATATTAGCTTTGTATTTTCTTCCTTCTTTGAAAATACACTTTTTGGACTTGGTTGGGCACCATAAGTAGTCATTGGAGTAAAATAACTACTAACTTCAACAATAGTTTTCTTTTTTTCTTTCTTTTGAGTAGTTGTGGAAGGTTAAACTTTTTTCTATTTTCTCTTCAATAGTGTCATCTTTGTATGCTTTATTTAGCTCATTGCTCTTATTTTTATCTTGGAGTCCTTTTAATAACTATTTCATTCGGTGATGAACATTGTTAGGAATTTTTTGGCAAGAATTTATTTGACTTGTTATGCCTACAAGATGGTGCTTCATTCTATTTATACCTCCTCATTTGTAAGATTTACTATGATGCATATAAGTGTATACATTAGTTTTTCCCTCAGTTTTAAATATAAAATGCTCAAATGGTGGATCACTTTTCCCACATATTGCATATGAAGCTTCACTAGATTGTTTTTTATATGATACATTATTGGAATCATTATTTGGAGGAGCATTCACACTTGGTAATTCCTATATGTTAAAAATATAATTAATCGTACAATTAATTGCATCTCCAATTATGGTAAAATATTAATCAAAGTTCTTTATAACATAAAGGAAAATATGGAATGGAATGAGACAAAAAAAAGGTAACAACTAGAAAAATACAACATTGCATAGCAATATTAAAAAATAAAACTCATGTCTACTATGTAACATTTAAAAATAATGTTATTATAATGTCAAAATTTTCCATATATATAATCAAGTTAGGTAGATAATCTAGTTGTGTCAAAACATTTAAATCTACACGTTAAAAAAATATACCAAGCTCGATGAACAATGAATTAGACAATCATATAATGAAAAATGACAAAGTTACTTTTAAAATGCATTGAAAGAAAGGTCAACAACTTAACATTAGTATAATTGAAGGTACTATTAATCTTAACATTCAAGATAGAAGACATAATTTAAATAAAATTTTAGCATCTTAAAACAGTATATAAATTAAAGAATGAAAAATAGTAGAACCACCAAAAATCAATAATTAGTATGTGACAAGAATGGATTTGATGACCATGCATAGAAAGAAGTAGTATAATCAATAAAAAAAACAATATAATTTTAAATTGTTAGTGGCCCTTAGCTATAGTTTCTTTGTGCAATATAATTAATCAAAAATAGGGGAAGCAGTGACAAGAAGCAATTTGAGTATTTAACACATAGGAAGCATGTATCTATCCTTATTGTGGTTGAGATATGTTTGGCAGAGGAAGCAGTTCAATGGAGAAGTAATGCACATACCAGTTTGCCAAAAATGAAAAGAGAGTCACCTAAATAAATCATTGGTTAAGGAAACATGAGAAGACGAGACCATGAACCTTTGTCAAAATCATGAGAAAGTAAGTGAAAGGGAAAGGGAGCTTAGCGTTAGGACTGATAGAAACATGTCTTGTCTCCATACTCCATTCGTTCACGATCATAAGTCAAAGGAAAAAAAAACGATGTCATTTTGGCCATTTCCTTAAAAAAAAATAAAAATTTGCTAACTTGTTCCAACGAGACTTGCCGATTTTGACTAGTTTGCTGGTTCATGATTGATTTTTTCCCGATTCAATGCCTCACCAGTTTTAAAGGTTGTCTAGACCGAACAGGCTACTGGTTCTCAATCCAATTAAGCAGTTTAGTTCAATTCGACAACCATGGTTTGGTCAAACAAATCAATTGTTGTTTGTGTGTCTGTATTTTTAGTGTATTATCGCATTTCTTTACACTAAAATTGATATATTGTTATCATTTATTTTATTATGCATTTCATGGTGTCGTAAAGAAATATGTTGAGATGGCAATATTAGATGGCACAAGAACCTTTGCTTGTGATTTTGATCCATGACTTATGGTACTAGTTTGTATGCTGGTGTGTTGTGATGGCAATACCATGATGGTATAACAACCTTTCCTTATGGTTTTGATCCATGGCTTGAGGTATTGGTTCATATGTTGCCATGTTACAATATTAGAAGTACATGAAATATTTATACATCACGAGAGCTAACTTGGATAAAAAATGTGTATTGGAAAAACTAACAATTTTTTCCTATGTTTTGTACTGCACGTACATTAGTACAATAGAAACACATACTATTGTAAACCAAAAGTTTACAAACCAAAATAAATTTGTTGTTTGGCATGATCGGTTAAGCCATCTTGGATCCATTATGATGCGAAAAACAATTGAGAATTCATGTGAACACCCATTGAAGAGCCAGGAGCTTCTTTAAACAAATAAATTCTCATGTACTTCTTATTCCCAAGGAAAGTTAATAATTCATTCATCACCAGAAAAGATTGAAAATGAATCTCTCACATTTTTAGAACGGATATAGGGTGATATTTGCAAACCTATACACCCTTCATGCGGACCATTTAGATACTTTATGGTTCTAATCAATGCACCAACTAGATGGTTGCATGTTTGTTTATTATCAACTCGCAACTAAACGTTTGCGAGATTGTTAGTTCAAGTAATTAGATTAAGAGCTCATTTTCCAAATTATCCAATTAAGAAAATCCATCTAGATAATGTTGATGAATTTACATCCCATGCTTTCAATGGGTATTGCATGTTTATTGGAATTAGTATTGAACATCCAATAGCACATGTTCATACACAAAATGGGCTTGTTAAATCACTTATTAAACACATACAATTGATTGCAAGACCATTACTTATGAAATCAAAACTTCCAATGTCTACTTAAGGACATGCAATTTTGCAAGCAACCATACTAATTCGCATCAAGACAACAAATTATCTTAAGTACTCCCTTATGCAATTGATTTTTGGTCAGTAACCAAACATATCCCATTTAAGAATTTTTGGGTGCGTTGTGTATGACCCAATAGCCCCACCATAGCGAACTAAAATGGGACCTCAAAGAAGGTTAAGAATATATATTAGATATGAATCTCCATCTATAATAAAAGTCCTTGAACCATGAACAGGAGATTTATTCACAGCTTGATTTGCCAATTGTCATTTTGATGAATCAGTTTTTCCAACATTATAGGGGGAGACTAAGCATTTGGAAAAGAAAATTAGTTGGAATGAATTATCTTTGTCTCATCTTGATCCTCGAACAAAAGAATGTGAAATGGAAGTTCAAAAGATAATTCATTTACAAAACTTAGCCAACTAATTACCAAATGCATTCACTGACCCAAAAGGGGTAACTAAGTCACATGTTCCAGTTGCTAATGCTCCAATAAGGATTGATGTCCCAATTGGACAATCTAACATTGCAAACAAGTCTCAAACACACATGAAGTGTGGTCAGCCCATTGGTTCCAAAGATAAAAATTCTTGAACAAAAAAGTGAGCTAAAAGACTTAATGGTCAAATTGAGGATATTAAAATTCCAAAAGATTCCTTAGACATAATTGATTTTCCAATTCTAGAAGAAATTCAAGTACTTGAAATAATTGAAAATGAAGATATCTCAATAAATTATGACATGAATGGAGTACGATGGAACTAAAATGAAGTCAACGTTGATAATATATTTTCATATAATATTGCACTAAGTGAAATAAATGAAAAAGAGGATCAAGAACCAAAGTCCATTAAGGATTGTTGACAAAGAGACGGTCAACCAAAATGGAAAGATGCAATCCAAGCAGAATTAGACTCTCTTTCTGAGTGAGAGGTTTTTGGACCTATAGTCCATACACTTAAAAGTGTAAAACCAATTGGATATAAATGGGTCTTTGTGCAAAAATGAAATGAAAATGGTGAAATTATGAGATACAAAGCATGTCTTGTTACTCAAGGATTTTTACAAAGACCTAGCATTGATTTTGAAGAAATATATTCACCTGTATTGGATACAAGTACCTTTAGGTACTTAATTAGGTTGGTTGCACATGAAGCCTTAATTTGCATGGATGTTGCTACAGCCTACTTGTATGGGTCTCTAAATAATGAAATTTACATGAAACTCTTTGAATTATTTAACTTGCCCAATAAAACATGTTCTAGAGAAAAATACTTAATCAAGTTGAACAAGTCCCTCTATGGACTAAAGCAATTGAGACGCATGTGGTATAATCGTCTTAATGAGTATTTGCTAAAAGAATGATATAAAAATGACCCCATTTGTCCATGTATTTTCATAAAGAAATCTCAAAATGGATTTGTGATAATTGTTATCTATGTAGATGACATAAATATTATTGGAACTCCCAAAGAGCTTCCAAAAGCAATTGATTGTTGAAAAAAGAGTTTGAGATGAAAGACCTTGGAAAGACAAAATTTTGCTTGGGATTACAAATGGAATAATTAAAATACGAAAGTCTTGTGTATCAAGAAATGTATACAATGAAGGTGCTTAAAAGGTTTTATATGGTTATAAGGTCTTTAGACGTGGACAATGATCCTTTCAAACCTAAAGAAAGGGATGAAGAACTACTTGGTCCTGAAGTACCATATCTCAGTGCTATAAGGACATTGATGTATCTTGCAAATTATACATGACCCAATATATCATTTGTAGTTAATTTGGTAGCAAAATATAATTCATCACCTACACGAAGACATTGGAATGGAATGAAGCACATACTTCGTTATCTTAAGGGCATTATGGACATGGGTCTATTTTATTCCAATGCTTCAAAATCAAACCTAATCAGTTATGCAAATGTTGGTTATTTATCAAACCATCATAATGGTAAGTCACAAACAAGATATCTGTTTACATGCAGTGGTACAGCCATTTCATGGCGGTCTGTGAAACAAACCATAACCGCAACGTCATCTAATAATGTAGAAATTATAGCATTGCATGAGGCAAGTTGTGAATGCGTTTGGTTGAGATCTATGATCCAACATGTATGAGATACTTGTAATTTATCTTCAGAGAAAATGACACCGATGATCATATATGAAGACAATGCTGCATGCATCGCTCAATTAAAGAAAGGAAACATCAAAGGAGACAAGACAAAGCATATTCTATCAAAATTCTTTCTAACTCATGATCTCCAAAAGAATGATAACATAAATGTTCAATAAGTTCGTTCACATGAGAATCTAGTAAATTTCTTTACAAAGTCATTGTCAAGGAAGACTTTTGAGAAACTGGTTCACAAGATTAGATTCCGTCAACTTAAAGATTGTCAGCAAGAGGGGGAGAAATAAATATATTTTGCACTCTTTTTCTCTTCGTTATGGTTTTATCCTAATGGATTTTCCAAACAATGTTTTTAATGAGGTAGATTATGACGAACAAAAATATGTGTACTCTTTTTCCTTCACTAGATTTTTATCCCATAGGATTTTTCCTAATAAGGTTTTAATGAGGCACAATTTGAAGTAATGAACATCCAAGAGGGAGTGTTATGAATAATATCTTTATGGTTGTCTATATCTCTTAGAATATTTTCTTGTTATTTTCGGTTACACTTTCTGTTATATTTTATATTTATAAATAGGTCACACCTATTGATAAATAATATACTTCTTACCTTATTACTTGAATTCTTCTCCTTCTATACTCTCTCACTTCCACCTTATATTCCACAATTACACCTTTTATTTTTATTTTTTATTAAAACATTTTAGAGATCCCTCTAATAAACTATGTTAAAGTTAATGATCAGTTCATTTAATTTATATCACTACCAAAAACAAATTTACCTTCATCAATTTAAAGGTAACTAAAAGACCTACATAAATTAATCATATGCAAAATTGATGAATACTACGTGTCAATAACATCATTAAAAAATAAAGAAAGCAAAGGAGGAAGCTTCAAACTTTACAATTTTATAATCTCATCTTTCAACTTGTTGATATTGAATATTGACGAGTCTGCGGCATAAAGTCTGCCGCTTATTAACTCACCTAACCATGTGGCACAAGCAAGTTGAATATGATGATCACACACTTTTTGGCACAAGCAAGATGACACATTTGTTGATATAAAATTCACGCACTTTAAAAATAAAATATTTCTACTTGTAGAATAGTTTTTATTTTTGACAAATACTTGTAGAATAGTTAGACTAGACTAAAGTCATTAGGCTATACACGTGTTTATATATATATATATATATATATATATATATATATATATATATATATATATATAATATAGAAATTAGACCATGCACATTAACACATGATTTGATGGTGACTTCGTGTAAAAGTACAAATAGAAAATACAAATTCTTATCTGACTAGTTTTTGAACTCATAGTAATAATAAATAAACACGCGCATAAAAAATAATGATATTAAATAATTCAAAACGATTCATTGATTTTTTTATAATGTTAAAAAATAAGTTTTTAGTAACGTACAATTTTTTAAAAGAAAACTAGAAATTGCCATAAAGTATTTTTAAAGTGGCATAACGTATCACTTCGCAGAGCTGAGCTTTAGGGGGAATACTTTTTTCATTTTTTCAGTATTGTTCATCTGTTAAGATAGTGTGAATGTAGTTATTGAAATTACATGTGCTACTTTTTGTATTCTATTTGTATCCTATCAATAAGAATTTATTTGACACATTATTAAAAATAATTATTTTTATTTTTATATTTTTTATACATTTTCAATAATACTTTTAATTTAGATGAAATATCATATTTTTATTAGTGAAACACAAAATGAAATATAAGAGTAAGACTTCATCAATAACGTGATTAAATAATTTATGTATGTAATATTATAATTTATAAAATAATATTATCTTTTTGTTTTTTTAATTTTCTTCTTATAAACTTTGTTATTTTAATCTTGAAAAATTACTAATTGAAGATCTAACACCAAACATAATATTAATTTAAAGATCAATTTAAAAACAAATCTTATTTTATGCAATTGCTAGTAAAAGTGTTATATTGAATTAAATTCATTTATCATATAATTTTCTACTGATCTTTATGGGGATATGTTAAATTAAGATTTCGTTAGATTTTAAAAGATTTTTTTTTTAATAAAAAATTTTGTGGTATTTAATCAAGACTTTTTATTAATAGAAAAAGTCTTGTGCTATTTAATTAAGACTTTTAAACCGTATAATAAAATCCGTTGGTATTTAATTAAGATTTTTTTACATATCTTTTAGTATTTAAAAGTACTTGAATTTTAATAGATTTTTTTAAAGAATGGATTAAATGAATTTTATGAGAATTTTCAATGTAAAATATATTAAAATGGTCTTTTAAAATCTTAATACAAGATTTTTTTTTTTCTACTTGCTGGATAATGTCCTAAGATCATGTTTATATTTGTAATTATATTTTCTTTTATTTTAATTCATATGTACATGTGAATCTCATTCTCATTTTCGTTGTTGAATCATTTACATGAAATAACAACTTGTATAAAAGTATTTTTTTAGTTGTAGTTGTAGTTAAAAAAAAGTGGTAGTTGCTTAAAATATACGGCAAGGTGCATGAAATGAAATGAATAAAAAAGAGGAGAAATGTCCGCCAGGTCTCTCTCTAACACTCTTAAAAATTCAATAATACTAGGTTGAAGTTTAATCAAAATTATCAATTTTGATGGAAGAATTTCATATATCATTTAATAATAATATTTTCTGATTTAGCTAATACATAAATGGATGAATTTTAAGAAATTTCAACTAATTATGTAAAAAAGTGTTGAAAAACGATTGTTAAAAAGTATATCGCTGGCCCTCCTCTAAAATAATATACAACAAGGTATAATGTTAAAGTTGTTAATGCGGTCATAAAAATCTCATCACGGAAATAATTTACATGTAAATACTTATATGATAATCATTTATTTAATAATTAAATATTTAATTAAGATATTTATCTTAATGTTTGATTAAGATGATTCAGCAAACATTAAAATTAATTTTGTTTGATTTTATGTTAAGGAAGTTAAAGATAAAAATATATTTTTATGATGCTTGATGTATCATATAGAAGAAAAATATTAACGTATGGTTATTAATTTAGAAAAGGTGTTAAGTTAAAAAGAAAAGGATTTAGCCTTCACCATTCATTCTAATTGGATTATTGTACAATCTTATTAACAAATCGTTGATAATATTAAACTTTTAAATTTAAATTTTGTAGATAAAAAAAACATAATTGAGTAAAAAAAAAAATGTCACCAAAATTAGTGAGGTTCTTTTACATGGAGAATCAACAAAGTATATATGGGTGGATGTTTCGTTTAATACTTCATTCCGTCTTATTTAAAAGATCCAATATTATCTAATTCATCAAAATTAATTAAGTTAGTTGATAATAATAAATTTGTCCTAAATTTATAAATTTTTCAAAACTATCATTGCTATAAATATCATTTTTCTTCTCAATGTTTGTCTATACATTTTTTTTCTTTTTTTAATTATGGAGATTTTTAATTTAAAAATAATTAATATAAAAGAATAATAAATCTTACAAAGAATCGAACATTACTTTTAACTTTTAAGTTGAGTTTGGGAGCGACCAGTGAGTAACATGTAATAATAAAAGAATATGTAATAATAATAAAAATATGTAATAATAGACTTAATACTTAATTTGGTAATTTAATTTATTTTTAAGTGTTCAATTGGATCTTTTAATTTTTTTTATGTAATTGAGTTTTTTTTTTAATTATTTAATTGAATTATTTTTGTTAGATTTGACAAATGGCATTAGATAATTACAACTATTTAAAAAAAAAAAAAACAGAGAGAGAGAAGAGAATTTCGTGATTTTATGAGATGTAGAAAACAATTTTGAGTTAAAATAAGTAAAAATGGTTTTTTTAAATTAAGTTTGTTTTCAATTTTGTTATATAATTTATAATTTTTATTTGATAAATTTAAAACGTAAAAATTATTTTATTAAATTTATTTACATGAAATTATGAACTTAACTGATGTAATAATTAAAAGAAAAGAGCATCAATCATAATATAAATCATATGAAAAAATGAGCTTAACGAAGAATTGAAAAAAATTTAATTAGATTTTAATTATTTATTGAGTATATTTTTCATGAAATTTTTATGTTTATAATATTTTTTTAATTCAAACATTGGATTTCATCATTTTTATAAGTGAATCTAATTTATACTTTTTAAATTACTTTAAAAAAAATTCACAATTACATCACAAAATTAAAAATTATATTTATTTTTAAAATATCATTTTAACTTATTTTTTAAACATAAATGATAAAACCAATATTTTTAAAATAATAAAAATTAAACTAAATAAAAATTAAAACATAAAGAATTAAATCAAAATGATATTTAGTCCAAATAAAATAACTCAATTATATACTTAAGATAAATCCAATGACTAAATTAAATATTAAGCCGAAATAATAATAAAAATATATTCAGTCTAAATCAAGTCAATCCAATGCATAGAGGGAGAGAAGAAAATTCACAATTTGACATTACATACGCGCTCTTTACACGCCACGTAATAACGAATTCATTAATAAGCAGCACAGTTTGATATTGGTATTGATATTTTTGATAGTCCAACATCATCATCATCATATCAGACACAGCACACAGTACCCTGTTGACCAAACCCAACCCAACCCAACCCATCTTTCTTTCTCTCTCACCCTTTTCCCTTTTTCTCATCTCTGAAGCCAATGAGAAAGTGCTTCTCTTCTTGTGCCTCTAATTCCTTAGGTCCATATCTATTGCTCCTTTCTATTATTGTTCATTCTTCTTCACTTATGTGTGTTCCTATTGTTTTGTTTTATTTATTTAATTGTTCATTGCTTGTTCTTTCAAATTTATGAATTATGACTAGGCTTCTGATTTGGATCTCTTATTATTGTAGTTCCTGGTGAGGAAACGAAACTCAGTTCACATTTTTTTATTTAATGTTGTTTGAGCTATGAAAACTGCAAAACATAAAAAAAAACTGTTCCAGATTGAAAATATTATTAACATCTAAACATTTTGATTTATTTATTTAGTTGTTAATTGCTTGTTCATTAGAATTTATGACTATGCTTCTGATTTGGGTCTCTTATTATTGTAGTTCCTGAGGAAACTCAGTTCACATGTTTTTTTTCTTTAATGTTGTTTGAGCTATGAAAATTGAAAAACATCCCAAAAAAACTGAACCAGGAAGAAGATATTATTAACATCTAAACACACAAATCCTTCTAGTTTAGACTTTAGAGCACAAGACAAGAATATGCAAAATATGATATAGTTGAAAGAAAGGGTTTTTTTCATTTGAGATTATGCTTTTTCAAGGAACTTTATTTGTGGAAATTCTGAGTTCAGGTGTAGTTTTTTTTGGATATAATCATTTTATTTTGAAAACCCTCTTGGAAGCTAGCAAAAAAGGGTGATTTTTTTTTTTCAAGATGAGATGAACTAAATATGCATCATTAGTTTGTTTTAGTTATATGGCTTTGGGAACTATCAAATATACTCATCTTTTTTGTCACCTGCATGTCATAAAAAAAATTCAAATATGTTTTTCTTATAAAGAAAATATTTGTGTACTCAGTGATATTTGCGCTTCTTAAACTGCGATATGATGCTGATATTTGTGCATTGTAGTCTAGTTTAACAGAACCCTCTGTTGATATCGTTTGAATATTGACAAAAATGTTGGACCTGGAGCTATGATATCAGTCATTACATTTTGTATGTCTCATCTGATGTAAAAATTATAAAACTATTAATGTGGTTTGTTTGCTCTTCGATTGTATGACCCGAAGTATTTGCATTATGGTTATGGTTATTGTGTGCTTTATATCAGCATTCCAGTTTATTATTCTTCAAGACATTGACACTTTTATGTGGCTCATCCAGGTGACCTTGGAACTGGTTTAATTTCAGGACACTTATTACAATACTCACGCATCCTACTCAACTAATTAAGCCGACCCCTTGGTGGACACTTATTACATTTGACATTATAGGCCGTGTTTGAATACTTCATCCTCTAGTCATGACTTGTTTCCCATTCTCGTTTCGTAAGAAAGTGCGTTTTGTGGCAAAACATGATCCAGATATTGATGAAGGTAACATAGTTTGATTAATTTTTAAGATTATGGTTGTTGAATTAAGATACGAATGATAAAATACATCAAATTACAGTGCCTGATTTTGACTGAATATGTTTGTGAACAGAACTCTCAGGCATTCAAAATGTAAGAATCTTTACCTATAAAGAACTGAAAGCTGCCTCTGACAATTTCAGTCCGGCCAATAAAATAGGGCAGGGTGGCTTTGGTTCAGTTTATAAGGTAATCAATTAACTTACAACTATTTCTCGCATAATCATAACAATTGGCTTGATCATTATGTTTTTCTTCCTTTCCTTATCAGTGAAACCTTAACAATTTATGGTGGATGATCAGGGATTGCTAAAAGATGGGAAAGTTGCTGCTATAAAAGTTCTTTCAGCAGAATCAAGTCAAGGGGTGAAGGAGTTTATGACAGAGATTAATGTGATATCAGAAATAGAGCATGAAAATTTGGTTAAGCTATATGGTTGTTGTGTGGAAGGGAATCAGCGAATATTAGTCTACAATTATCTTGAGAACAACAGCCTTGCGCAAACCCTTCTAGGTAAATGCCTTATAATTTTGCCGGTTAAGTTTTTTGGCAAATTGTGAGAACAGGACTTCTATTGTTTGATTTGTTTCAGTTAGATGTCATTTTTGATAGGTTAATACTTTCTCTTCACTATGGAGTTGTTATATTAATTGAATTTCCTTACCGTGATTATTTTTTAATAGGTTGTTTTCTCTTCACTAGCAGGTTCAGGTCACAGTAATGTCATTTTTGACTGGAAAACACGATCTAAGATTTGCATTGGGATTGCACGTGGGCTTGCCTATCTTCATGAAGAAGTAAGACCACATATTGTTCACAGGGATATAAAAGCAAGCAATATTCTCCTTGACAAGAACCTTACACCCATGATTTCAGATTTTGGTCTTGCAAAGCTTATTCCATCATACATGACTCATGTCAGCACACGTGTCGCGGGAACAATGTAAGCATTTTCATTTACAGCCTAAATAAATTGGAAGCTTTTATTTTGCTTTTCCTGTTAAAGGAGGCAGGGTAGCCTTCCCAAAAGTTAGTTTTAAACTAATAGTCTCTCATGTTTTACATGGAACTCAATGCTACTGTAATATGTTGAATGGTCAGAATTATACAACATAATACTGAAAATATTCGAATATAATTGACTATATTGATTTTATTCCATATTTTATATCAATCCATTTGGTGTCAATTGATGACTTTGAAATTTATATTCATATTACTTTAGATTATCTGTTTTCGTTTTTTTTAATCCTGAAATAAGGGATTCCTTTGGTTGAGCCAGTGCTGTGCAAGGATTCGTAGTCCATACAGCACACGAAATCTTGCTGGTTGTGAATTCATCATCAACCACAACTTACATCATTGTCAGCGCTTGATAGAGATCAGGGATTGTATGATCAGGAAAAACCCAAATCTCACATTGTCTAAAGATAAGGCCAAAATACAATATATAAATGGGGGGCAAACCCATATGAGCTAGCTTTTAGGGTTGAGTTAGGTCCAAACCCACATTCTAAAAGCCACCATGCTGTGTCTGGCTCAGAGAAGCAGCACTAACAATGCTCTGCTAAACTGCACTTGTGTGTTAATGGAAGCATGAATATTTTCTTCAGGAAGTTATTGTATATCATGTCCAGTCTATTATTCATTAATCATCACCAAAAACATATTTTACCCTATTTATATCAGGAATTTAATGCTGCATATTTTGTTTCAGAGGTTATTTGGCACCAGAGTATGCAATCAGGGGCCAGCTGACACGTAAAGCGGATATTTACAGCTTTGGCGTCCTCCTTGTAGAGATAGTCAGTGGAAGATGTCACACAAATATACGATTACCAATAGGAGAGCAATATCTCTTAGAGACGGTATGTCTTTTCTACGTTCTGTAGTTGTATTGTTGTTTAGTTTCACGTTTACAAATACATAGTAAGAAGGGAAAGGATAAATTAGTTTCTTGTGCTCATCTCCCTATTAATAAGCAAAAATATTTAACACACACACACACTTCATCTACTTAAGTTCTGTTCACTGTACTCTTTTCACACTTAATTGATATTCTCTGGACTCATGTTTAGTGGTTTAGTGGAAGTTAGGAACTGTTTAGACACCTTACTCTAGAAGTACTTATATAAGAAAAAAATAAGAAGAAAATAATAAAATTAATTTCTCTAAAAGTTAACATTTTCTTTTCCTATAGGTAATTTATAAAAATCTCACATCTTTTATATGAAATTATATAAGAGAACTTCCACTAATTGATTATTGGAAAAGACAATTTTAACTTTTAGAGAAGTTAGAAGCTACTTTTAATTTTTTTTTCTTCATATTTTTATCTCCTAAAAGTCCCTCTAGAATAAAATATTCTTTGTTCATTTTATATTCAATTCAATTAAATTGTAACCAAATTAGTCATAGGCATTCAATTTTTAATTTTCTATATTCATACGTTATAGATAGCTAGAAGTTTCCACAGCTTTAACTGGGATCTAACATGAAGTTTCATACTCCTTGAAAGACAACATAACTAATTTTACTTTCATTTTGAACCATGGAAGTGATAACCATAACATTTCAAAGGAACACTTGAGTATTTCATTGCACAAATGTACTCATTCTACAACATTATGAGATTTTTGGACCAGCTCTTACTTAAGCTTCTTCTGTCCTTTCAGACGTGGGAACTTTATCAGCAACGAGAATTGGTCGGACTCGTAGACATATCACTAAACGGCCATTTTGACGCCGAAGAGGCTTGTAAGTTTCTGAAAATTGGACTTCTTTGCACTCAAGACACATCGAAGCTCCGGCCACCTATGTCTTCTGTGGTCAAGATGCTCACAGGAGAAATGGATATTGATGAGAGTAAGATAACAAAGCCAGGCTTGATTTCAGATTTTATGGACCTTAAAATCAGAGAACACAAAGATGGTGATATTGATACCAAGGCTTCTTCATCTTCCTACAATGCATCCTCTGTCTCAGACAGCCAAAACAATACCATGACATATGCTGCAAGCACAGCCACAACCTTCACCGTGAAATATGATCAAAGTTTGTAAAGACTGGTTGTCAATGATTTTCCTTTTGATTTTTTGAAATTATTTTATTTCATTTTTGAGGTCTCTTTCTCAATGTAAATTTGCTACGGTTCCATAGATTTGTGTGTTCATATTTTATTTTTTAACTTCGGTGCGATTTTCGTCACTTGTAAATATGGACCGTGGTTATAATCAAATGATGAGTCTGAAGATCTTTGTTTTTTATAAGCCATGCAAGTAGATAGGTTTCTGAATTGCTTTAGACTTTATATGAAAACAAGGTTAGAGGCTTTTGCTATATGTAGGTGTTAGGGTTGTTAAGAAAATCTTTTGATTCCTAATTTTTTTTTTTATGATATGTTATAAATTTGAAATGATTAATGGATTTCATTTAAGTATTATCGGATCAAATCATTCAAAGAGAATTTGGTAATGCAATCCTATCCTTAAAAGCTATATTTTTATGCTTAGATATAGCTTCCAATGATATCTGTAACATGTTTTTATTAATGTGTTAATGTAGTGTCCAAGTTATATTCCAGTGGATAATGCTTTGTGAAAACAACTACCTATGATTGTGTTCCTTTTATCCATCCATAATAGTTAGATGATAACTTACATCAAATTATTTGTATTCCCTTTGTTTATTTGAATTCTTAACATCTGGATTTGAAATAACTAAAGTTGTTTTACGAGTGCTTATGCAGAGTTTGTGTATCCTTCATAACTGGAGAGGTTTATAGCACAAGATTCATCTAAAATCTAATTGCCTAACTGAAATCATATTCTGGGCTTTAATAATTATTACAAGATATCATTTTTATTACTATTTGTTGTAAGTTGCACATGAATTTTTATATTGCAGTAGATAAGTAAAAGTCACACTCTATCACATTTATAAAAGAATAAAAAAGGTACATTCTCCAGCACAATTCACTCTCCTTGATTCCACACACTATTGCAAGCTTATCTAAAATACACGAGGAACATAAGCAGAAGCAACACCTCTATTCAAAGCCATAATTCACTCTCAACTAATGAGTAATATAATATCTCTTAAAAGCTCATCTTTACCTCTCTAAAACTTCTGGAATTCAGAATTCCTTTCAAGGAAGAGACTGAGCCAGGATCCAATCAAGGGTACCAGCAAAGGATGATGCTACTCGGTCGGCCCTAGGATAAAACAACTAAAACCCTCTTAAGTCCATATAAAAAATAATTATTTTTCATTACTTTTATAAAGCAAAAATTGACTATTATCCTGCCAAAAGAGTCTAACCTATATTGGAAAAAAGACCCACATATTGCAAGGTATATAAGAAAAAAAAATAACCCACTATATAACTATCTCTATAATATTTTTCTTAAAATTCGCTTTAGGTCTCACTTATTATTGGTCGTCCCTGATGCCATTGATCCAACCATACTAACAAGTGTAGTTTTTAGTGAGACCAACCAATCTGACAGGCTTACATCAACTCAGATCTGCTGGTTCAATTTCTTTGGTGCGCCAATTGCTGAATTCAAGCTGAAAGGTCATTCTCTTTCTTAGCCTTAAGAACTTTCCACTGAGTGAGATTCTCCACTGGGCTCATCAGAAAATTAACATAAGCATTCTGTCTTTAACATTGGGATTAGAGCCAATTGACTTCACATCAACAATAGTGGTTGTCACCACTTCATCTTCTGCACAGTCATCACTCAATTTGACATCATGATCATTCTCATCTTCATCACCATGATCACTGTCCCCATAACCATCGTCGTCATCATCGTCATCCCGCAATCATGGTACCTATGGTTTGGAGGATAAGACCACATCGTTAAAGTGAGAGAACTATATTCTTCAGAGAAAGAGGACCACCTTAATGGTGTTGGTGTCTTAGCCTTTAGAACTTTCCACTGAGTGAGATTCTCCACTGGGTTCATCATAGGATAACATAAGCACTTCTGTCTCTAGCATTTGGATTGGACACAATTGACTTCACCTCAGAAGAGGTGAAAGAGCTATACAAACGAGGTTACACCCTTAGACAGAAGCAAGAATGGAATTCCTTCTTGAAGCTGAGTTTGAATTTGCCACTGAGAATCCAAATAGGCACTATAACTGTTTGAATATAACTTGTCTCAGCAGAAACCAAAGTAATATTTATAATGATGATAGGAAGGTGTGTTTTAACTATGATATTTTGTGATCAATATCTATCTTTATTGATGATATTAGATGAGCTTTTTTTTTTTAACATATCAAATTTTTGTTTTAATTTAATGTAAATGTTTTGATATATATATAGTAAAGATTTAAGAAATCCAAATTAAGGATATGATTATCAGTAAGCTGAATCTTTTTATGAAAAATTGAAAATTTGATAAGATTAGGTTTAAGATCTTTGGAATGTCTTACATCACTGTTGGTCGTAATCTAATGCAATCCAATTTATTGATTTGGATAGTGATAGTAAAGTTTTAAGAAAATTTAAATTAAGGATAAAAATTTTACATTCCAGATACAAAGATAACCTTAACAAATCACATTATGAATAAGATAATCTATAAAAATAAAAATTATGACAATTTTACATTGTTATTTTTTTTTACAACATATCTGAATAATATTTAGTTAAAGTGAAACAATTATGTACCAAATAATTTATATATGAGAAATGTTAGTAATATTCTATCGTCTCTCGGACACTCTCTTTTAAATATTTTTTTTTTTATTGGTTGAAATTTAATAAAAATCATTAATTTTGTTGGATTTTACGTATTATTGATAGCTTATGCATATCAAAATTATTATTAATTTTGAATCAATTTCTCTCAATCACGTAGAGAGAGTCAGGAAAGAGAGAGAGAATGTCCTTAGCACTCCTATTTATACATTTAATAGTATTATTTTTTTTATAGTTTTAAAATATAAAAAAAAAAACTAAATTAATAATTACATTAAAAATATTTTTTAAACAAATGAAAAAACCTGAACCATTAGATTAACCTAATGATTTAAAATGAACGAAAGTATCGTGTGAAATAGTATGAAATACTAAAATATGACCAAACATACAATTAGATATCTCTGTCTCATTTTTAGGGTAAATAAATAAATTTGTCCTTTGAAAATATAATGTGTTAATAAATTTTTCTTAAAAGATGATAAATTAAAATTTAGTCCATATAGGTATAAAAAGTGTAACATATTAATCATGTCGTCAAGTTTCATATGTTATGTCTTTGTGTTGATTTTACTTTGATTCATGGACTATATTAACAGTAAGTGTATCATTTAGGGTTTATAATAATATTAAGTGACATTGTCAAGGAACTTATTTGTCAATAGGTTATAAATTTTTTAAGTATCAAATTTACTTTATTACATCTTTTGTAAATCAGCAACTCAAATGACATTCTTTTGTATGACAAATTAGTGTCAAGATGCAACATAGATATGAATGTTAGATACAACAGATGGAACTTAATGGTAGAACTAATATGTCGTATTTTTTTATACATTTAGGATTAAATTTTAATTTATTATCTTTCAAGAACTAATTTATCATTGCATTACACTTTCAAAAATGAATTTTACTATTTACTCCTCATTTTTATAAAATAAAAGGCTAGTGCTTGTGTTGATATGATACTGAAACTAGTAGTATATCATCATCAACATCGACTTGTTCGTTCATTCCTTATACTAGGTTTGTGTTTGTGGAGAAGCTAAAGCTCAACCAAACAAGTCCTAATTTTCTTTGCGTGTGGATGGAACTACGTACAATGTTTGCAATTCTAGCTCCTCTTTCCTTTACGTGAATTGTAGTTTGTGATGTGTTCGTTTTTCCAAAGCAGGCTATAGAGATTGATAATAAAGATAGTGTACTCACAGTGTAACATAGTTTTACACTGTCACACAATTATAATCTTCCATTTATAAAACGCTAATTAATTTTTATAAAGTTATTTTAAAAGTCATATAAATAAAAAATTATGATTATTTGACATTATAAAACTATGTTACATTATCAGTGTACTATCCTTATTCTCATAAAGTTTTACCCTAACAATCCAGTGTCGTTTGATGAGGTTTAGGTGGAGCACGGTGGCATTGACGAAAAATAGAGACTTATTTTTTTACAAAACAAATAGAAATATTTTAATTTTTTAAAACATTTTCAGTGAAAATATTTTCTAAAAATGACTGAAAATAAATTTGACATTTTCAATATTTTTCACTTTGATAAACATCTTCATGTTTCATTTTTAACATTTTCACTTTATAAGCAAGTTATCTAATATTTGAAAATCAAAATGAAAATTGTTTAAAAAAAAATGAAAATAGGAAATATCTCTTGGAACCAAATGCCTTAATCGATGATGACATTTGCTTTGAGGAGATATTTTTTATTTTTATTTTCTGAAAACAGTTTTCATTTTCACATTTCAAATATTAAAAAACTTGTTTATAAAAGTATAAATGAAGTAGTTGAAGGATAAAAATGTTTATAAGAAGAAACGTGTGGTGAAAAGCACACTAGGGTTGCTACAAAGAAGGGTAATCTTGTCCTATTTTTTTATTGTGGAGTGTAGGAGTTAAAAACTAGAGGTGCAGGAAGTAATTCCATCAATATAAGCTTTTTTTTTTTTCTATAGGACCATTATCCTTTTGTGCACGGTATATATATATATATTTATCGTATTTTATCACGGTTGATAAGAAGAATGAAGAATAGCTTAAAGATTAGTAATTAGTATATATATTATTTAAAGGAAAAGAGCATTATGGCCTCTAAAATTTATTTTTTAAAAAATAAACACTCTAAATTTTAGTTTTATTCCAATTAAGCCTTAAAGTTTACCTGTTTTGCAAATAGACACCATGAACTTTAATTTTATTATGATAGATATTTTATTTTTTAATTTCGGTGTGATGTCTCGTGACTTGTAAATACGGACCGTGGTTATAATTAAATGATGAATCTAAAGATCTTTGTGTTTTATAAGCCATGCAGGTAGATTGGTTTCTGAATTGCTTTAGACTTTATATGAAAACAAGGTTAGAGGCTTTTGCTATATGTAGGTGTTAAGGTTGTTAAGAAAAAGTTTCAAGTATAGAAAGTTGACTAACTATTTTTTATTCATTAGGAGAGGTTGAGGTGATCGGAACGTCACGAAAAGTGTGAAGTTTGAATTGTGATTTTGTCAATTTTAAAAAAAAAAAAAAAATTTGAACTTTTATTCAAAATTATTTTGATATTTAGAAAGTTTCAACACAAATTGGATGATATTTTGATTCCTAATTCTTTTTTCATGATAACAATTGTTATAAATTTGAAAGGATTAATGAATTTCATTTAAGTATTATAGGAACAAATTGTTCAGAGAGAATTTGGTAATGAAATGGTATCCTTAGAAGCTATATTCTTATGCTTAGATATAATTTCCAATGATACCTATAACTTATTTTTATTAATGTGTTAATGTAGTGTCCAAAGTTATATTAAGTGGATAATGCTTTGTATTCAAATACTTATGGATTGTGTTCATTTTTTATCCATCCATAATAGTCAGATAATTGTTCATCAAATTATTTGTGTTCCCTTTATTTCAATTCTAACATATGAATTTGAGTGTGTATTATGAGACAACTCAGTGTCATAAGTCCCTCAACTGGATTTGAAATAACTAATTGTCTAAGTTAAATCATATATTTTGTTGTAAGTTACAATTGAATTTTTATATTACAGTAACTTCAAAGACAAGTAGTAAAAGTAAAAATTGCTGTAGAGAAATACAAGTCACACTCTATCACATTTATAAAAGAATAAAAAAGGTACATTCACGACACAATTTACTCTCTCCTTGATTCCACACACTATTGCAAGCTTATCTAAAATACACGAGAAACATAAGCAGAAGCAACACCTCTATTCAAAGTCATAATTCACTCTTACCTAATGAGTAATATAATATTACTTAAAAGTTCATCAGAATTCCTTTCAAGGAAGAGACTGAGCCAGGATTCTCAATAGCGAATAGAACATTCTAGTAGGTTCCAATTAGGAGTACCAGCAAAACATGATGCCACCCAGAGTCGGCTAAAGGGTGAAAATATTTTTCTATTACTTTTATAAAGCAAAAAATGTCTCATCCGGACAAAAGAGTTTAACCTATATTAGAAAAAGACCCATATATTACAAAAAGTTTAAATTAAATAAGAAAAAAAGCCTACTATTTAACTATCTCATCTAATGTATAATATTTTTCTTAAAATTCTTAGGCCTCACTCATCTTTGGGTCAGTCGACGCGTGGTGCCACTGAGCAAACCATACTAACAGGTGTAGTTTCTGGTGAGACCAACCAATCAGACAGGCTTACATCAACTCGGATCTTCTGGTTCAACTTTCTTGGTGTGCCACTTTCTGAATTCAAGCTGAAAGGTGATTCTTTGTTGTCATCAACCCCAAACTCATTTTCTTTCTTAGCCTTAAGAGCTTTCCACTGGGTGAGATTCTCCACTGGGTTCATCAGAGGATTAACATAAGCACTTCTGTCTCTAGCATTGGGATTAGAGCCAATTGACTTCACATCAACAATTGTAGTTGTCACCACTCCATCTTCTGCAAAGTCATCACTAAATTTGACATCATGATCATCCTCATCTTCATCACTATGATCACTGTCCCCACAATCAATCTCTTCCTCCTCCTCATCATCCCCACAATCATGGTACCTATGGTTTGGAGGATAAGACCACCTCTTTGAAGTCAGAGAACTATCTTCTTCCGAGGAAGATGACCACCTTAATGGTGTTGTTGTCTTAGCCTTAAGAACTTTCCACTGACTGAGATTCTCCACTGGGTTCATTAGAGCATTAACATAAGCACTTCTGTCTCTAGCATTTGGGTTGGACCCAATTGATATCACATCAACCATTGTTGTCTTGTCGGAGATGTGTTGCATTGCTCTTCTGGTAGTAGGTTTTCAGTAATGAATGAATTCTGTTTTAAATTCCAGATAGGAATACATATATAATAATTGGAATGTGTGTTTTAAGATTGATAATTTGTGATCAATATCTGTAGGCAACATCTATCTTTATTGATGATATTAGATGAGATTACTTTCTCTTTTAACACATACCAATTTTGGTTTTAATTTAATGTAAATTCTTTGATATATATATATATATATATATATATATATATATATATATATATATATAGTAATGATGTAAGAAAATCCAAATTAAAGATATGATTACCATAGTAAGCTGAATCTTTCTGTGAAAAATTGAAAATTTGATAAGATTAGATTTAAGATGTTTGGAATGTCTTGCATCATTTCATTGATGGATGTAATCTAATGCAATCCAATTGATTGATTTTGACCGTGATAGTAAAATTTAAGAAAATTCAAATTAAGGATAAGATTTTTATATTCTATATACAAAATAATCTTACCAAATCAATTAAAAAATAATTTGAAATACCTGTAAAAATAAAAATTATGACAATCGGAATAATATTTGGTTAAAGTCAAACTAAATTATGTACTAAATAATTTATACATCCAATAGTATTATTTTTATAGTTTTAAAATATAAAAAACTAAATTAATAATTACATTAAAAATATTTTTTAAAACAAATGAAAAAAGCCAAACCATCAGATTAATCTAATGATTCAAAATGAACGAAAGCATCCTGCGAGATAGTATGAAATACTAAAATATGACCATACATTCATTAAAGGTGTTGAATGTATTCAATTAGGATTTTATTGAATTTTAAAATATTTTTTTGTTTGACCAAAAATCTTGATATTTAATCAAGATTTTTTATTAATAGAAATTTTTTTTATGCTATTCAATCAAAACTTTTAAATAATACAATGAAATTTATTAATATTCGATCAAGGATATATTTATTTCATATGAAAATTGAGGGGTGAAAGTGGGGAAGGTTGAAAGGAGTTGAAAGTAAAAAATGGTGGGTATTTGAAACTGGTGAAAGAGGGTTGAAAAAGGATGAAAGTTGATGGATCCGACATGAAACACTTTCATCTCAAAAGTGTGAGAAAAAAGAATGAAAATTACATTAAAAATCTTTCATCATTTTTCATCTTATTTTATTTTATTTATTACTCACCTAGCTAACTACTTTAATTCAAAACTTTCATCTCTTTTTATCTCTCTTTCATCTATACCAAACAACTTCACTTTCATCTTTTTTTTCATATCTCTTTCATTCATTTTGATCCATTTAATTTCACCATTTTTCATTCATCTCTACCAAATACAACCTTAGACTTTTTACTTTTGATAAAAAAGAGTATTCTAGTATTCAAAAGTATTCAAACATGAATTTTTTCCAAGAGTGAATTTTAATGGATTTCATAAGACTTTTCAGTATAAAATACTACATCCATCAAATAATCCTATTCAAACTCGAGAGGCTTTTTCTTTTCATCACATGCTTTTTATTTATTTCATTCTCTCTTCTTAAAGACATTAACATAATATCTCTCGCGATCTTTCACGTTTTTCTGTTTCAAGGTAAGAGAATCTTTCTAAATGAGAATAATTTCATTGCATTAGGTGTCAATAAAACCAATGCAACAAAAACTTTAGAGAAAAAAACTTTCCATATGATCTTAATAGGGAAATGTTCATACCCAAATCACCTTAGCAACCTACATCACTTGATCAATGTAGTCTACCATCGTATTTCTTTTAGGTTTAGAAGTCATCATATGTAAACACTTGATGACTTATGACTAGTTTGTGTTTAATAATATTTTTCAAGCACACTATTTTCGATCTATGTTCAGTAGTTTTAAATATTTTTTTCTAAAAATTTAGAGTTGTAAACAAGTCTTATAAATTTCATGAATTCATATATTATAAATCAATTGAAATCCAAACTATAAAATTCTAATCACAAAAATCTTTTAAAAAAATCTTAAAATTTTTTACATTCTTACGAAATCTTTTAAAACCACACAAGACTTTTTTATACCAAAATAGTCTTATAAAATCCATGTAATTGTGCAAGTCTTTCTTCAAATGTGTGTTGTCATTGTGTATTATAGTAAGTTGTGTACAAAACAAGTAACTTTGTGACAGTTGCAATTACTTATTACGTGTTGTAGTAAGCTATGAACAAAACAAATAATTTTATAACCACACTAAATGACGGTTCATTCACTAAGCTACAATTAACAGGGATGTTTATTTGTTTGACGAGCAGCTTTGTAAAATGGGTAATTCATTAATACAAGCACAAGTTTTAAATTTGTTGAGAAGACACATATAATTCATATTTCAAAGCACCACTAACATTTGAAGTATGAAGCTTTTGTTGTTTTTCCAATTTATGTAAACATCTTTTCTCACATATCCAGCTTTATAATAACCTCCAGAATTGTTGGCAATTGCAGCATTAATATGTGGAGGTCTAATATCAACCTTAATGAAGTTTTCTATGCAAAATATTAGCCGATTTCATTTTCCTGTGAAGTAGTGGCATTTGTGTATATAATTGATTATGCAACTTATGATTGTGCTCATATATAAAGGGTCTCACATACCACTATTTACTAAACTTGTTTACATGAGCAACAAACATAGCATTGCATTCACACCTTAATAAATTCTTGGAATCTCTCCTTCTATTTTGCAATGTCAAACCTCTATCTTCCCTCTAATCAATATGTGATCATAGAAATGTTTGTTTTACTGTCTCACTAAATTGGTTCCTAACAACATGGTTTTTGCGTACAAAAAATTTCATAACTCTAGAATACCAAGTATAAAATTGGTAAGCCATCTCTAGATCCAAAAAAATCCAACTAATCAACTTGATGATTTGTTAAATTATGAATGTCAATATTGTAAATGTCAATCGTATAATTTATTCTTATCAATGATGGCCCACTATTAACACCATAATTTTTTTCATCCTGATATTCTAAATCTTCCTCATCATCATTTGGGGTTTTTTTCTGGATGAGTTTTTTTCTAACTAAATATTCAAATGGGTGTATCTTAAAATTTATTGCATTACATGGGTTTATAGTAAAACATATTATCAAATATAGGTTATTTTTACAAAAACTCTATGTGAGAGACGTCAAATTACATATTATTTTCCACTTCCAATGCATGTTTGACATGTGTCATCACCTTATACATAGCACCAAATCACCCATCACTTCCCATCACCTTGCTCGTTAACAAGTGTCAACACTCTATGCATAACACCAGATCACTCACCACTTCCTACCACCCTATGACACGTGTCAACAACACCAATCACCACCCACTTCACGCATGATGCCAAACCACCCATTACTTACTATGTAAGTACACTTTTAAATTTATTATTTTATATAACACTTTATGTTTATGCCCCCTCACTTTATAGTTTATATACAACACTTGCGCATTTGTTGAGACTTTTTCTTTGTATTTGTTATATATATTTTAAGGGATTGTGTCTAACTTCAAAATGAAAGTGTGGTTATAAAGTGGATTAATGTAATTAAGATAAGTATATTTAAATTTAAATTAATTATTTATATGCTTTATTTTGATATTTTGCACTGATCTTTAATAATTATTTTCAATATGTAAATTATTGAAGTTAATTAAATCAAAGAATCAAAATTTAAATAGATTTCTCTTATATGTAAAATTTACCAAAATGGGTGAAATCCTTAAAGAAATTTCCAAAATAGGTCTACATGGATATTATTTACGAAAATGGATGATTTCTAACTAGGTGTCGCAAGACTATGGACCATCTTCTAAGTGTCGCCAGTTGGTCTATAGTATTTATTAAGAAGTTGCTAGTCAACAAACCATCATCCACTTTCAGCCAAAACGTCTTCCCTAGGCGAGGGTGTCACCAGACGTAGAAAGAGCATCCAATGTCCACATGTTCCTTAGGTGGGGGGTGTCACCAGTCCATGAAGGACTACCCAATTTTCCCTATCATGCCAAATAGTATGCAACACCAATTTAAACTTAGTAGTCCGAGCATGTAGCAACGAAGTTGGTATTTTGAAGGTTTTCAAAATTGGTTTTTTAGAGTAAAAGTTAAAGGAGAAGGTTTATGTCTAGTAATTTTTGGAGATAGTAGAACAACACATCATATACAAGAAGATCCTACCAATTCTTGTATCAGGTTACTCCTTCTTACGTAATTTTTTTTATATACAACAATCGTTGTATTATTTTATTTTTTTATTCAGTTCAATGTTAATAGTAGATATATTTTATATGTAATTTTTTTTGCTATTATTTATATTTATCAAAATCAGAGACCTATGTCATAAGTTATGAGTTGCACAAGGAACAGTATCAAAAACATCAATAAAACGTGATAAATAGTAATATTAGACACTTAAGCCCAAAACGACATAATCTCAAAAAACTCAACTAAAAGGATCAAAATGAGGTATAAAAAACATGTCTAGATATGTCAAATGCAACTCTAGATTATGCTAAAATACACTCTATCAATGTCTGATTGATCCACGCCATGGTCATCATGTTGCATCTCTCCCAGGCATTATGGAGAGGATCAATCTTTGAAGGTTGGGAGATGACGCCATCGATGAACTTATGCTTATTTTTGGTAAGCAAAGCATGTTTCATGGCGCAGCTCCAGGCATGGTAGTTATCGCCATTTAGTGGTGGGGAGACGAGGATTGTGCTTGGGTTTTCATTGGGATGGAGGTAATAAGGGTTGGTGGTGGTGACGAGGGATGGATTGGGGGTAGGGGCTTTGGCCATGGAAGGACGCTCAATGGTGTTACGAATAAGGGTTTAGGGTTTCAAAATCAAGAAAGGGTTCGTCGTTGCGTAGAGACATTAATTGTTAATAGCAGAAAGGGAGAAGATAAAAGAAGATCATTGCACAAGGACGGGTGGGTTGTTGATGGTGGAAGGAAGAGAAGAGACGAAACCAGAACGGAAGGAAGAGGAGGTTCGGTGGTGGCGAGGGCTGTTTGGGTGTGTGGTGGTGGAAAGGGGATTAAGGTTGAGGGTTGTGCAGTGATGATGATTAGGGTTAGGTTGGTTTGTGGCGGAGGCAGAGAAGCAAATTGGGCTTCGTTGAAGAAATGTAAAAGAAGCAAAAAGGGCTTCAAAGAAAGTAATTTAGGCTTCAGAGAAAAAAAATGGATTAGTATTTAACTAATACCATATTGGAACAAAAAGGGCTCATAACAGTGAAGCCAAAAATTGGAAAACAAAGAACCCAACACATAGAAAGGAGTACATCAATATTATTGATAAGAGGTGTTGTGTATACACTTACAAAAGGAGGAGAGGGCCAACTTATATAGGAGTTGGTCCAAAATAGAAAATAAAGAAAAAAAGAAGAAGAAAATACAACAAGAATAAAGAGAAAGAAAGAGATACAAAAAAAAGGACCTAAATACAAACTAATTAAAAGAATACAAGTTAACAATTATTCCTCTAATACTTATGAAAGGTGTTTTTGATTTTTAAGTATCGTGTAGGGTTGGGTTCTATCATTATTAGTATTGCTCAGTGTTAATTCCTTGATTTGATTCTTCTACTTGCAACTTTGCTCCAAATCGTGTTTTAATGGGTTTGTGAGCAAAATTGGAGAGGGAAAAGGCTAAGGACATTTTGGGGATAAAAAAATATTTAAAAAACATGTGTCAGTCACATGATATATTTTGGAAATGGAACTAACACCATTTGACACATAGGAGGTGCAAGTATAATGAGACTGCAAAATTTAGGGAATTTTCTGTAGGATGAAAAAAAGGAAAGGGTGCATGTGTAATTAGTGAAAACCTTAGGAGGTTTTGTTATAATTTGCTCAAAAAATTATTATTTTTTCTTAGATGGATTGGATATTCATCCATGAAAAGGTGTTAATGGATGGATTGAATTAGATCATTATCAAATGGATCGGATTGTATCATATTTTTAGGTTTAATTACACTTTTGTTCTCCTAAAATTTTATTTTTTGCAATTTTGATCTTCCAAATTTTTTTCAACACTTTTGGTCCCCCAAAATTAATTTTTTAGAAGTTTTGGTACCTTTGTTTTTTTTTTTTTTTTACGTTGACTATGCTAATGTTTGTTTGTTTGTTGATGGGTTATGTGTAGTTGTGACGGTGATGGTGGCTATGATGTGGTGGTGGCGGTGGTAACAGTGTGTTAATTAAAGTCTCGTCCAAGGTGGTTGTCAATTTTCAGTTTATGGTTTTAAAATACGATTTCAAAACCCATTTCAAAACCAAACGTGTTAAAAAAATGAAGTTGAGTTGGTTTTTAACCCAATTTCAAAATAGTTTTACATTATTTTGTTAACGAAGGTACCAAAACTATTAAAAAATTAATTTTGGAGGATCGAAAGTGATGAAAAAAAAAATTGGGGGCCAAAATCGTGAAAAATAAAATTTTGGGATACCAAAAGTGCAAGTAAGCCTATTTTTTAAACAAAATTTTAATGGTCAAAATGAATGAATGGATTATTTTAATCTGGATTAAGATTTATCCAATCCATCCAGTTTATCACCCTTAATAGCATTCAACAACCTTGAAGCCATCCCTACTAAGGTCAATGCTAATGTTTTTGTTAGAGATAAAGCATATTTAAACATTGTCTAGTGTTACATTTTGTACATCATTGACATGTTTTTATAATTGCTTTTTTACCTTCTTAGTTAAGTTTTGTGAGATTGATCACATTGCTCAAGTGTCAACTTTTACTATTTTTTGCATTTTCCTCGTATTGACATAGTTACATTGTTTAGATCATAACTTTTGACTTAGAGATTCAATTTGGATGATTCATATATTATTTGAAATCTAAGATGGAAATCTACAATTTTGTCTCTCACAAGTTTAGTCTAATTTAGAGGTATCAGGTCAAAATAGAGAATCAAAATTGAGACTCGGCACTTGTAATTTTCAATTTTAAGTTTTTAGACTTTAATTTTTAATTAGGAGTCCAATACCGTTTTTAATTAGTTTTTAAATATTTAAATTAATGAGTTTTGGGGTGGTCTCTTCTCTCTCTTTTCTTATTCATAGCCTTTTCTAAAACTCTTATTGAAGATCTTCATGGAAAAATAATTTTGTTTTTCAATCCAAGGATCCTTAACTTATGATAAATATAAGTTTCTCCAAGGTTATCAAACTCGAGAGTCTATGTAAACTCATGGGAGTTTCATAAACTTGACTCATAAGAGTCTACTTCATATAAAAATATATATATATAAAATACCTATAAATACTTGTTATTTATTTTTTGTTATTATTATTTAGTTTATTATATTGTATATATTTTTTTTTATATTTTTGAATACTATTATACTTTTTTTTGGTGAATATTAATACTATTATACTTATTATTATTTAGCTCATTATAAGTTTAGATATATTACCATAATATGGTTTACATTAAAAAAGTTGTTAGACAAAAAAGAAGAAGCCCAACAATAGTACATTGTATGTTAGTATGTTTATGTAAAAAAACAATGTGTTGTTGGACTCAAACAGAGACCCAATAATTTCAAATAAACAAGAAAAATGTGTGTTTTCTTAAAACCTAACTCGTAACTTTGACTTGAAAAATCGTCACACTACATCGGATCGTAGAGGATGAAGATGAACCAAATGTGTAGTCATCACAATCGAAGAAGGAAACACAGAAGGAAAAGGAACCTGATTAGGTTTTCTTATCTAGGCCCTCGCCTAAATGACGTTGTTTTATACAAAAAAAAATTTAGGTCCCTCAAACTAGGTGACTCAAGACCAGACTCATGAGTCTGGACGATTCTATCTAAGTTCACATAATTCTACCCCATATCTAATTCTACCTATAAAAAGGTGTGATCTCATTAACTCAAATGATTCTAGGATTTGATTTTGCGATTTCGATAACATGAGTTCCCTTAATTTTGAAATTATATTACCTTCTCTCTTTTTTGTTTTTCAAATTCAGAGTTTAATGCAGGATCACAATTAGATTTATAAGATGGAATTCAGAATTAGAATAGGATTGATTAATTCTATTGTGATTGTGATCGATTGATTGCTTACCGATACATAATACACCTGAATTCAAATAAATTAGGACATGCGATTGTTTATCCAATTGTTCTGAATGCATCTGAGACCGTGATGATTGTATGATTATCAATGTTTTATAGTTATAAAACCGTGATGATTTAGCCATAAGTATTATCCTTTAGTTGAGTTTTTCTAAATCTGTTTTCATTTCTAAATTGATCATATTATATTTGTTTAAATTCTACAATTAAAATAAAAATCCCTTCCCTCCTTATTCAAATTAACACGGTAGGGATTCAATAAATGTATCCTTAAAAAGTATGACCTAAAGCTAACCCTTTATTACAATCTTTAATTGGAGAATTCATGTCTTCTTCTCGCTAGCTATAACCCATGTAGTGATATCAGTGCATGCTTTAGTTTATATCATAAAATCACATTTATAAAAAAAAAAAAATCGTGGGTAGCAATATTTGCATAAAAGCTAGAGGGTAAAACGACTCAACTACCATCATTAATGTCTATTTCTTTTATACATGCCATGATTGATAGGGGTGTTCATAAATCGAACCAAACCGAACTAAACCGCGAAACCGTCCAAAAAAACCGAAAACTGATTAAACTGAAAAACCAAAAATTTCCAAAACCGCATATTTTTTACAGTTTGGTTCAGTTTTTGGATTTTATTATAAAAAATCGAACCAAACCGCATTCTATAATTATATTGATTTACTTTTAGATATTTAATATTATCTAACTAACAATATTTTTATTTTTTATGATCATAATATGTGATTTATAGTATATTTTTTTTTAATAATAAATTTGTAATATATTATGACACATACTTTCATATATTACAAAAAGATATATTGATATTACTAAATAACATTAAATTAAATATAAAATGAAACATGATTTATTATTATGTTACAAAAAAAAAAGTTATTAATATCATTTTATAATAATGCTAAATAGAAGTAAAAATAATATTTTTTAAACTAAAATTTAATAAAAAAAAATATAAAATAATAATTATGTGAGTTTAATTAAAAAAATTAAACTATGATAATAGATTAAAAAAAAAACTGCGAAACCGAACCGAACCAAACCGCAAAAAAATGGTTTGATTTGATTTGGATTTGATGTTATATTAAAACCGAACCAAATCGAACCGCGACTTTATTTTAGGTTTGGTTCGGACCACTTTTTGCCCAAAAACCAAACCAAACCGCACTGCGAACACCCCTAAGATGTCTAAAAATGACAAATCATATCACTAACATGTAGACTTTACCCAAGCCCACGAATCCATCAAACAAAATTTGGGCTTAATTACAAAATGTACATATGCACTTTTGATCAATCTAAATGCATATACTAGCACCTGTCATCTATCTACACACCTCAACAGAAGAACATGGAACTCCTGACATTCTTATGCAACCTTGGAAGCTCTGGAATGGGGATGTTTCCCTCTGATGCAGCAGGACTTGAGGCTGCTTCTGATAAATCATTAAAATTCAAAAGCTGTCCCATCTGAGCTGCAGCATGGTGAGCATAGCATATGGGTGCCACTGGAGGAGAAGAAAAATAAGAAGTTATTAACCACTTTTCTTGTGAAAAAATGCTTAGTACTCATTTTAATCCCAAAATTATAATTAATCATTCAATTTCGTCCGTATGTTTTAAAAAGTCTTAATTTGGTCTCTAAATTATTTAAAATGCATCAATTTGGTCTTTTTCGGTCACATTTTGCTATTTACACCCTCATTTTACTAAATATACTCCCCTGGAAAATATTTTTTTTTTAAAAAGTAGGTGTACTAAGTAAAAGGAGGTGTAAATAGCAAAATCAAATGGAAAATGACCAAATTGACTTATTTTAAATAATTTAGTTACCAAATTGAAACTTTTTAAAACTTAGGGAGCAAATTGAACGATTAATTATAACTTGGGGACTAACATTATTAAGCCCATGAAAAAGACAATTTTGATAGTTATTTATCATAGGTGTAGATGAAATTACCAACTGAGGTTGCAATTGTGCTCCTTTGATTCCTGAAATAAGTATATAGAAGTATATAAGGTACTAAAAGCAGGGCAGGCAATTCAGGGGTAAGTGAAATATTGTACAAACAAAAAGGTAGAAAGCATACACATAGGACAGCGAATGGATCAAGTTTTGCAAGTCATCTGTTGAGAAACCAATCTCATCAAGTAACACATGATAGTGTACAGGTCTAGATGTTCCCTATTATTTGGTGAGGAAACAGAAGAAAAAAGATGAAACATCAGCAATTTAATTGGCAGTCAAATATTTAACTATCACCACATACAACTAGAATGATTGTAAAATGAATATTATATATGAAGAAAATAGGATGTGGAAGCTAGATAGGTAAACTTACAAGCGTCCCTGCATGCGCACACATGTAAAAATCATAATTTTTTGGATGCGTGATTGTTGTGTCCACAACTGTCCCTGAAGAGGAAGATTTATATTACAGTGATTCTGGGTGTTACTGTATGCAAGTGAACAAGACAAGTAGCATACCAGGAGGAACATTTTCTGGACCATTAGGCAGAAAAAGCTTAGTATGATGATTTTTCTGTGCCACAATCACAGTGAACTTGGGAACATTAACCTCACCAAGATGTTGAAAGGCCTGTAATTAGAATAGTTTATCATCATTCTAGAATTAGGAAAGCATCAACAAAGGTGTATCATTTAATTTGGTGAATCAAGTAGCTTTTTTTTAATTATTTTTCCAAAATTTACCAAAATTGTGATTATTTTGTTTTAAGAAAAGCTTTGAATATTTTAAACAATTTAAGCAAAAAAAGGCTATGTAGAAAGATATTAACTTTTTCCCATTTTTTTTAAAGAGCAGAATGAGTAATTCAAACAGGCGGAAAAATGTGTAACTATAAGGATTCCAGCAATCAATCAGATTATCAAACTGGACAATGAAATAGTTGCACTGTAACCTTGATTATCAGGTTAAGCTCAATCGTCAAAACTTGATTAAATTGTGATTCACTAACTCCATCCCTGAACATGAAAACACAGTTCAGATAATTAACAAGTGAAGAAGGAAATTGAGTTGTGACAACCAAAAATGAGTCCATATTTCATAAAATTTGAAGTTAATAACCAAGCATCAAATACTAGTACAATTCATACTAATTTTAGATATAATTTGTTGAATATCATTAGTGTCCAAAAATTAGAGACTTATTGTGTATAGATAATAATTTGTCATTGATTTCAGTGAGTTGATTGATTTGTATTTACAGGATACAATTGTATTTATTCACAGGTTAAATATGCTTTTAATATCTGTAAATAGGACAATGATAATTGTCTCCTTTTGGTTCTCATTTATGGAAATGTCAAATGTGGTCCTTGTTCTTTACAAAATGTCGCCTCTTTTTGGCCCCTTGTTTATGCAAATATGGACCACACATGTCACATTTCCATAAATGAGGGATCAAAAGATGATTTACTTTTGAGGGATTAAAAACATATTTAACCCTTATTCATGTATATAAATATGCCTCTTCTAAAGTCAAAGAACTGAACTACATAGCAAATAGCAAATACAAGAACATATAAAATTCTTCTGATCACACCACTCAACATCCATACATAGAACCACAGGAAAACATATAGACATCATCATCAAGGCATGGTGAATCCTGTATTATTCACTACACTGCATTCATACACAAGGAATTACTTTAGAAAAATATGAAAAAACCTAGTCTAGTATTTGGACAATCCAATCCAGTACAGCCAATAGTAATTAGCAGGGATACATGAGCAATTAGTAGTGTTACAAGATACTAAAATTAGAATTATGGAAAAATATCCATCCCATAATCAACCCAACAATGCATTAAAAAAAAAGAAGGAAAAATAGAGTGGTAAACAATATAAATACAAGCAGTGCACCATACATTAATGATTTTTAGATAGCCTATAACAGGTAACATTATGACTGGATAGCTATCAAATATAACAGCGATAGAATGATACCTGAATACAATAAATTGAGTTGGCTTGCGTCCATTACTTGAATCATAGAAATCTAAAAGCAATTCCCTGTAAGAAAAAAATCCAAATGTTAATCATTACAAAGAATTCAATGCGCACATGTGCAAGCCACGATAAACAGAAATAATGTCATCATATTAAATCTTGTACACAGTCATGAAGCATAAACAACATATATAGTTGTCACATACCATAATATAACAAAAAATTTAGGGAAAATGCATAGAGCATTGTATACACAGACAGGCTATTGGATAGAAATCTGTTAAAGGAATACGATGCATTAATCTAGTGTCAGAATGGGAAAATAAAAAGGAAAATTAAAACTGCTTCCTTTTTTCTCACACCATAAGCTAAATTCCCCTAACCTCCCTGGGAATCACTCCACTATGATAACAAACTTCAGCCAGATCAGTAGCATCTCAACCATCTGGGACATTTCTACCTACAGGAATCTATCCTCTAATATGTGGCTCATCTATACAATATAGTTTTTATTTTTACAGAATTAATACTTGGGATCCCATCAGGCAATGAGACGAAATTCAGGGTATTTTGTGCATTTTTTCCAAAATAAATATAAAACAGCAGTTCAATATATATTTTACTCTAACCTGATAATACCATCATCACTCCCATTTTCCAATGGCTTGTATAGAGCATTAATCATCTCCACCTTGGATGCCTGCATTCTCACAGACGCTCTATACCTTGAAATCAGTGGCCAACTTCTTGATCCAACAACCTACAATCAAACATTATACAACAGAATTATATGCTGCAGACATGACCAAAAATCCAAAAAGATAAAGGTACAAGAAATACAAAACCAAACTAGCCTTACAGCTGCTATTGATGGACTATCTAATCGACCATGCGAATTGTGAGAGACATCCATCCCCAAAATCATCGTTGGGCTATCTTTAATCAGAGGAAGATGCCCAGAATGCTCTATTGCCAACAGAGAATTTATTCCTCCAAGCTATAAATTGAGGGCATGAAAAATTATTTAAATGTAAACTATACATGAAGCTACCAAGTCAAAATAAGTTATGTTTGTACAAATATTACAGTTATAAAGTACTCAGTTACCTTAGAATTGATTTTAAGAAGTACATTAGTAAGGTATTGATCAGTGATCTTGACAGGGGGGGAAATGCACTGTGTGACTACACCAATTTCACTCAGACACTTCTTTTTCCAAGGCCCTAAAGTTGATGAATGATCATAAGGTGAATAAAAAATACTTGATGTAAAGGAAACACTAGAAAAATTTGCCTAAAGATATACCATATATATCACAATTTTTCCTCTCTGGCAAGACACAAAGAATCAACTTTGGTTCTCTATTCAGTTTTGATGCAAGCAGGTCAAACATTCTTTCAACCCTTGCAACAGGGTTAGATTTTCTCAACTGCGGTTCCTCCTCTATCAAAGTATAAGGCCGTTCAATGTTCTGCATAGATATTTAAGTACATTTGAAATGGATTAATCAAATAAAAAAACAAGAAAGCAGATGAACATAGCATCAAACATTAGAATACAATGCCTGGTGACATACAATGCCCTTGCTCATTCCACATCTAATCAGCTCCCTTGATATGTAACTAGTATCACATCTTGCAGAAAAGTTGACAACAGCCCAATAATCAATATGCGATGGTTGAAGAAGTGTCTATAAAAAAGAAATATAACATCATCAATTAATAAACTAGTTAACCAAATTTAAGATAATTCTAATAAAAAGGAAGTCTTGAACACTTTCTGACTGAAAGAATAATGCAATACCTTCTTATTAAAATTCCACCTTCCATTATTGGGGATGCAATCATCATTCTTACCAACCTTCAACTGTGCCGCAAATAGAATTGTATCAATGTGCATTTAATTCTCAGATAATTGATGGAAAAGATTGAAACTGGATCAGAAATGGAAGAAAATAGAATTTCTTTATTGATTCAGTGTATCTCTACAAAGAATTCCCTGGATATTTGAGAGATCCAGGCCTCTCCCAAGTCCCAATTATATTTCACCAAATGACTAGATATCACTCCCTCTCAACCCCTCTTATTTAAAGGCAACATGCCTTATTTCTTCAACCAACTGACCTAACTATCAAACTAACTCCCTCACCAACAGACACTTAACTAATGACACTCCCCCTAAACATTCACCTTATCCTGAAGGTGAGGTGAACGACCTATCACTGCTGAAATGAAGTTCCATTTATGTGCAACTTATTGAAGCATGATGACCATGCCAATTCCACCCAGCAGTCCAAGAATAGCTTCCACTCCTCCCAGGTTAAACACAAATATGTGAATGCCCCTGTGCTCCATTAGTGCGCTCTCTTCAATGGTATTTTTTTGCTGTGAAACAGAGAATCAGTGACTTTGTAATTATACGGAGATCCCATGGCTCCCTTGTTAACTGCACCACCTCACATGATTGCAGCTAATGATTATCAAGATCCTCTACCTTATTGAGCTCCTGTGGTGGGTTGATTGCACTACCCAAACCCAAAACCTCCACTGTTGTCATCGGTTCAGTCATTGGCTCTTCCCTCTTCAACTGCTCTGCATTGATCAGCCCTAATAGGCCTTACTTCCATCAAATCTTGGAATCAATCTTGAAGCTATTTTCTTGACAATTTCCTCCCAGAAGAAAATAGTATTTCTTTATTGATTGAGTGTATAATAAATTCAAAGAATTCCCAGGATATTCGAGAGATCCAATCCTCTCCCAAGTCTTAATTTTATTTCACCAAATGACTAGATACCACTTCCTCTCAACCCCTCTTATTTAAAGGCTGCATGCCTTATTTCTTCAACCAACTGTCCTAACAAACTAACTACCTCACTAACAGACACTGGACTCACTACTATCAGGTAGCTATCAAGAAACCACCACCTTTATACCATTTTCTCTTTTATCTCTCCTCAACTATATACTCTATGCACACAAAAATGTGAAATATATAATCAATCAATGCATACCTTTGGTGTCCCAAGAACACGACCTTCAATCGAAGTCAATTGTTTCTCAATAGAAATGCCACATTCAGCAAGAACAGGATCATCATCGTAGTAATTTCCTACAGCCTATATATTTTTAATGAGTTTAACATAGTAATGATAAAATTGAACATATCAATAATTATAAACTTACACTTTTCAGAATTTTGATTCTATCTTGAGGCTTTTGGCGTGATATTTCAAGTAAAGAAGCTCTTTGCGTTGGAGATAAAACCTTTGTATACCGTTGGAGGGAAACAAGTAAACATAGCTACTCCACCAACAGTAAAGAAAAGGGAAGAAAATGATAATCAGATATAATTCCAAAGGGCTAAACTGTTGAAGCAAAATAATAAAATTGATACAAAATATAAACCACAAGGTTTAGCCAAGATAAAAAAAATCAACAAACCTCCAATGGAAGATAGATGGGCCGTTTTGGTTTCCCAACATCAAGACATGGTAGATAAGCAGATGAGGTCAGCTCTATGCCACAGTGTTTGGCAAAATATTCATAAACAGTAATATCCACTGTCTGCTCTTCACTATTGTCGTCATCATTTTTAACCTTCATACTAAAACTGAGGAAAAAATCAGATTGAATAGTTTTTTTGGGTCAAGAGACCCCTAAGATTTTATTTCCCCTTTTTTATTTCTAGTAAATATAATAGACACTTGACTTTTAAAAAACATGCACTTACAGTTGCTGAATGCATGGTTTCTCACTCAACCCAGAAATTTTAAATTCCTGGTTACGATGAGTTGCTTGCACCCTTAAATTTTTAAGCACTTTTTTGGCCTACAGATTACCAAAAATTAAAAAACACCACAGGCAATTATTAATGCGGATTCATGAACCATATGTACAAGTTTGTCACCTTTTCCCAGTCAACAGAACGGGGTTCCTTCACTTGCTGATTTGATAACAGAAATTCAATTACAGATCCAGGTTTTATGATAATAGTTGTTGACACGTCTAGAAAAAATAAAGTGTAAGGAGGAAAAGAGTACAATTTTAAGAAAATAAGATTCCAGGATATGTATGAAAGCACTTCTACCCATATTGAGAGACAATCCTCGCAGTGTGGGACGAAAACTGGAATGAAAACCCGAGACTGCTGTTACACCAGCCCCAACATCATTGAAATTTCTTGAGTCATCATGAAAAAAAGATTGCCTTACCAAGAGACACCCACTTCAAATTCAAAAGAAAATGGTTCAACTTAGACCAAAGAGGTTATGATAAAAATTTAAATTCCATACAAGAAAATATCAAGATACATCTTTGAACTTTATATTTAGAAGATGTATAGGTACCAGTTAGCTGCACGCTGCCTCAGTACAGTATCAAGCACTCTCAAAGCATCTTGAGAGTTGGCATCCGATTCAACCTCTTTGAGGGAAATAGCAATGGACTGCAGGGGTATTTTGGTAGCAAAACTTATCTCCACCATGAATGTCCTTGACTGAAAAGAATGTTTGGATCTTTTAGTTTCCTCGTGAAGGCTTCCATTAGCACCAGGACACTCGGCACTACTGCTAGAGTTGGGACAGTAAGCTTCAAGGGAAAAATAAAACATGACGCAAATAAGACAGTCATACACAAGACATACCGTTTTGTAAATGATTTCTCCAGCAGCACTTTGAACTCATACTTAATTAGCGGCAGAGGACCCACTGTGTACAAAGTTTTCCCTCCATCGTATACAAACCTTTTGCCACCAAGTTCAGAAGAGTATGTTTGGTAAAGCCTATCAATCACTTTTCTCCCAATGCCCTTGCTTTCAACAGCTCGTTTATCTTCAAAAGTAATAGCAACCTGGAAATCCTTCAATAAGCTAAAGTCCAAGATAAGATATAAGGGAAATTGCAGAGACAGAAATACTCAACATACACTATACTGGAAAAATACTGTGTCTGGAGCATTAACAGCAACATTGAAGAGATTCACAAGTAAAGGTATGTGTTTTCCTGTGGTCCCAACCCCATTCCTACTGATAATAGAATAATTTGTAGAAGTCATTTGTTCTGTTTCCATATTATGTGGCACATCAGCAGGTGATTGAGATGAATCTGGAAGCTCAGAAGCTTCTTCAATCCCAATAACTTTCTCCGTCATTCTTCCCTTAGCTACAAATGACACTGTAAAACATCAATCACAAAAAGAACAGATCATATTTAGAATTCAAAGTACAGATATACTCTATTAGAAATTAGGATTTCCAGAGATTATACAATGAAGTGTTCCAGTTGTACAATTCAGAATAAAGTGAAACTGTATACAACTGCATTTCTGATAGGAGAATAGCACTAAAAACACCTAAGGACCGGTATCCAACTTCCGTCCTTTCATAAATTCACAATTTAGGCAATGAATCGGCTAAAGAGAGAAAGTTAGAAAACATAAATAATCTGTGAAAACCTACACCACCAAAAAAGAAAGAAACCACTGATTTAAGGTTATGATACAACAGATATGGGTGTGTTTGAAAACGTGTGAAACCACATTGGACGGGGAAATTGGTGGGCGTTCCAATTCAAAAATCGCCAAAGCAACATGGGTGTCTCTTTTCTGTTGCATTGTCTTTAACACAGACACCAACACACACTACCTGTGTTTGTATAAGACCATCTTTATTGGGGGATTCTTGAGCTAAGTTCGTAGGTCAAGAACTGTTTTTCTAAGAACCCACACTAGCGAGTCCTTCAAGTTCTTCAAGGTGGAAGAACAGTTCTTCTTGCAAGAACCCATGAGAACCTCTCCATTTTCAAAAAAAAATAAAATTTAATGACTCTAAGGGAAACAACTAACAAAAGAGGAGCTAAAATTAAATCAACCATCAACAACAGTTCCACAACAATCAACAAGAGTTCCACAACAACCAACAATAGCTCAATCATCAACAACGATCAAAATAATTTTCCCCCAAATCAAAAACACAAACAAACTAATTTTCCCCCAAATCGTCATTTTCCCAAACCTCATGACTCCTCAAGCGTACTGCGGCTGTTGTCGTCAGCTAAGTAATTGAAACAGATCTAGGACGAGGAGGGTGGGGCAGGGCACAGTTGCAGGTCGCAGAGGGCTCAGAGGGTGGGGGGAGTTGCAGAGGGGCAAGGAGGGTGGGGTGGGGCGCAGCAGATGAGGGTGGAAGAAGAGGAAGAAAGAGGTGAGGAAGAGTAAAGAGAAGATTGGGATTGTACTGTTACTTCTGTATAGCACCCTCACTCAGAATGACTCTATTACTCTGCTCACTCAGAATATAGCTCCCAGCCTATGAAGAAGAGGAAGAGATCGTTTCCTACTAAAAAATGAACGTTACTACTCCCTGACCAGTGCTCTCTGAACAAAATTAATCTTAAATATTGTAAAAAATTGGTCATAAAAATCCTATAAATTACGGACCACATTTTCCACACAGCATCTCATTCTCATCTTAATTTCTCATTCTCAGTTCTTCATTACCACATTATCCAAAAAAAACTTGATTCACCACGCTGTGAGTGAAGTGTGAAGAACAAGCTCATTCCGCTAGACCCAACCCTTTTGGATAGTAATAATCAGTAGTCACTAACTTGAAAAACCCGTCCATTAACTTGAAGAAAAAAAAAATGCTAAGAATGCGCGACCCAACAACACGCAAACAAAGAAGATTAATAGCATAATAACGTTAGTTAGTTAGTTACCGGGACTTTGCAAAGAAAAAAAAATGATGTTTACACAGAGAAAGGTAATGCATGCATTGAAACTTACAAGTTCAAAGAAGTAGCTGCGAGCAGGATCAAACCAATTGCAGAGAAGACGAAGCGGTAGAAGGTGTAGGGTTTAGGGCTTTGGGGGTGCTGCTGAGAAGAATTTCGAAATTGCATCAACGAACGAATCTTCGTTGTTTTAATGCTCCAAAATCCAAGTCGGGAGCGGAGGGAAACAAACACACCTTTGTTTGGCACTTTCAATTCCAAGAAATGAAAATATGAAATGTTTTAGGTGGCGTTTGGTTTTCGACAAATGCTAAGGATCCGTTCGAACAGCTCTTTTAGAACTTAAAAATTCTTTTAAATAAAAGTCGGAACAAACCATTATTTATTAAAGTCCTTGATACAAAAGGATAGAAGAGTAACTTTAATGTGAATAGAAAAAATATGATTAATATGATTGAAAGGTGACAATTTCACTCAAAAGTAATTATCTAAACTTTTCTTTGACAAATATTAAGGTTTAGTTTTATTTAACTTATTTTTAATTTATAAGTTAATTTTAAGTAAAAATTAGATTAAATATCAATTAGTAAAAATTCTTAAAATAAAAATTATTTATTTTTAACGAAGAAAAATTAAAAATAAAAAATTTTATAATAAGTTATTCAAAATTAATTATGCGGAACTTATTTTTATGTTCTTTTTGAATTTTAGTAAGGGAAAATTTTAAAATAATTAATATTTTTTATCAGAAAATATTAATAATTAATTTATTAATTTTTGTTAGTATATGAGTCAAATCTAAAATCTTTTTATTTAGTTATATATTAACTTTAAAAAATAAATAAATACTAACAAATAATTTTTTACTTATTTTTTAAATTTTTATTTTTAATTTTAAGTAATTTATAAATTAAAAATAAGTTAGTTCAAATAAAACTAATCCTCAGCAAAGTCAATAAATATTTACAAAACTTATTTTTTATTTTATTTTAATTTGCTTGCATTTTCTTTTTAACGTTGTAGTGCAATTAATCCAAAGTACGAGTAACTCCTGTCGTCATTTTTGTAGTGGAATGTTGTAGTATTATCTAATTAATTGTTTAATATTTGAAATTCAATTGAGTGTTGCTTTTTTTTCTTTAAATTCTGTGTCCAATTTCATTAAATTAAACTTGTTAAAATATTTTTATAGCATACGGTGGTCTGTAGCCCTGGGATGGTTGATATGTCATTTTTTTTTATCTTATTAATATAATTTAATATTATTGAAATGTATCTAAATAAATTATTGTTTTCTTAAAAAAAACACTACTTAATAATAATATATTTTAACCTAAATATTTTATTATTTTGAACCAATATTAAATTTCTTCAAATAAAATTATATATAATATTTGCAAATAATCATTAAAATATTTTTTATTAATTGAAGTAATTTTTTTTTACTTTTTAAAAATTAAATATTAAAGTATCTATATTTTGATATTTTTATTATTATTAAAATAATTTCATGCAGTTTACATTAATTCTACACAACATTTTATTTTATTTAATATATATATATATATATATATATATACACTTTTTATTAGACAAAGATAACTAATTTTAAATAAAACTAAATCTTTTAACTTTTTGTACCAAACAATCGGTGGTTTAAAATGAATTTTTAAGTTAAATTTAAAATTAATAAACAATTTTTATTTTTATTTTTTAAGTTCTTATTTTTTAATTTAAACTTAAAAGTAATTTAAAAATTAAAAAAAAAAAATTAGTTCAAACGGACCCTATGTATACATTTATTTTAACTTTCAATGATTATATACACTCTCAAAACGTTACATCCAACAACAAAAAGTAATTATTTGTTACTTTTTACATGATGACACATAAGAATTCGTGTACAATAAATTTAGCGGTAATACAACCATGCCGGAAATGTTTGAATTTTTTATTTTTTGAATATCGTTTTCATTTTTATTTTTTTAAGATACAGAGAAAATATGTTTGGTTTTACAAATTTATGATTTAAAAAAATAAAAATATTACAATTATGACATTATGTACTTCCAAATGAAATCGATAACGAGAAAACAATAATTTATTATTTTCAAAATTTGGACTTATTTTTGAAAATATTTTCTGAGAAAATGTTTTCTAGATTTCTATCAGACATATTTTCATGTTTTAAAAATAAAAACAAGAAAACAATCAAATCAAACGTTACTCAAGTCTACCAAATGTATTTTGTTCAAATTAACTATGTATTCAATCAAAATTTGACATATGTCAAACATTAAAAAAAAAAAAATTCCAACTTCATCACTATTTGGAAAATCGCCAGAGGACCAGTAATTTGTGTAGATGACCAGGGACAATAAATAGGCGAAAGGTACGGTGAAGAAGCAAATCTAATGATTTATTGGGGATTAAGTAAAATAACTTGTTACAATAGGTGAAAAAAAATTATCAGATTAATTTCTTTTTAATAAATACAAATAATAACTAAATTCTTTTTCTTTTTATCCAATCACTTATTCTAAATTAAAATTTATTTGTTAATTAATATTTTTTCTTTATACTAGAAAGACATTATTTTGATGGAAAAAATTATTTAATATAATTTACAAAGTAAAAGAAATATAATTAGTTGAATAATAAAATTATTAATAGAAATTATATTTTAAAAAAGTTATGTTAATATAAAATCTAATATATATATATATATATAGGAGCTCACATGAGAACTGCATTCTTTTCATTTGATATCTCTGTTTCCCCTATTCACTGCATTCAATATTAAAAAAAATTATCAAATATTCAAAAGAATTATTTTATTACATCCTAAAATATTAAAAATTTATTATTACTGCCACCAAGAATTGCTCTCATCACCATGATCACCGCCACCACCAACAACAACATGGTTACCACTATTACTAGGGCCACTATCACCACTACCATCATGGTCATCGTTTTCGTTGTTGCCACCAAAGCCATCGTCGCCACCAAAGCCATCGTCACCACCACCAATATGGTTACCACCATCGTTCTTGCCACCAATAGGGTCACTATCACTATCACCATCACGGTCGTCATCCTCGTTGTTGTCGCCGTCATCAACGGTGGTGGCGATGGCAACAACTAAGACAATGATTGTGATGGTAGCGGTGACGATAGTGGTGGCGACAGCAACAATTGAGATGACGATTGTGATAATAGCGATGACCATATTAGCAACGGTGATCATGATGGGGCAACTTTTGATGACAGTAATGATAAGTCTTAGATATTTCAAGACACGATAAAATAAATCTTTTAAATATTTGATAAATCTTTTTTTTTTTTTTAATTTTGAATGCACTAAATAGGAAAAGTAGAGAGATCAAATGAAATAGGTATATGTTTATTTTTAAATGGTTGCATTAATTCTTACAGTCTAATTTAATCCAACAGATGTAAAAGTATTTTTTGAGTTTTACTTATAGAAAAATATGCTTGTAGGTAAAAGTATGTGGCATATTGATTTTTTCTTGTAGTGAATTTTGGATAAAATATGCTTGAGGTTCTTGGAAAATATGAAAAGTATTATGAATAATATATCTGTGATATATGTATCAATTAAAATACTATCTTGTAATATTCTTTTGTCACTATATTTATCTTTATCTTTTTTACCTAGAAATAAGTTATTCATATTGGGAATAAAATTGATAATTCTTATTCTCTCTAAACTTTTGTATTCTCTATTCTACCTCTACTTTTCTACTATTTTGCAATCTCTTTTTTTTCCTTGATTGAGAAAATAAGTCCTTGTAGGGAATTTTATTAAATGAAGTTGTATTTTTTTTTTTTTTTCTGTGAGTCAACAATTCATATAAGACTTTTTTTTTTCTCTAAATCATATTATTTAATATGCTTAATTTCACATTTAGTCCGTCTATTTTTCAAAATTCACAATTTTGGTTCAACCTTTAAATCGGAACGATTAAATGTTAAATATAATGTTAACTCTTTTTTACATTAAAAAAATTATCTATTTTTTTACTAATCAAAAGATTAATTTTTTAATTTAAAATTGTTTTAGTTAATTTTTTTTATTAGTAAAATAATATAGGCAATTAAATTTAATTAAGTTTATACTTTTTTAAATTATTTTTGAGATTTAAAATTAATTAATAATTTGTTTATTTTTTAAAGTAAAAAAAATAATAAGTCAACGTTATAGTTGACAATCAACTATTTTAATTTAACGATTGAACCAAAATTGCAAGATTTCAAAAGTAAATGGATCAAATTTTTAAATTAGAAAATAGGAGGATCAAAATCATGAATTTGTGAAAGTAAGAAGACCAAAAATGTTATTAAGCCTATTTAATATATGATGAGTATAGTTCACTGTATGTGATTTTTTATTTATATTTAATGTGTTTTACACAATCAAATAAAGAAACTATTACTAACAAGTCGTTAGTTCGATTGGTTACTAAACTCGATCCCTTAAGCAAAGTTTTGAGTTCAAGACTTGTGAATAGAAAACCACATTAAGGTAGTCAGCCAGATTCTAACATTGATTAATTATCATAAAGTCGATGTATACTTCATATCAATATCATGATTATAAATATAAAAGAATGATTGTTCCTCATCCTTAGTGGAAATAGTGAAAAAAATGATTTTTCATTCTTGAATAATATTTTGATATTTTATCATTTATTACAATGTCCAAACATGATATTAATCATATGCAATATAAATGCCTTTGATTTACGTTATGTGCCTTTGATTTAAATTTATATTAGCAGTTGTTACCTTGATTTATCAGTAGTGATATTATCTTTTATTTAAAAAGCAAATCTATGTTTTTATTCATATATTGCGATTTTTATTGATTTTAAAATGTGTACGTTGTTTGCACTTTGCACTAATCAATTGTTTTTGGGGATTAATTTTGTTATCAAACTATCAATTATGATGAAAATATTTTGTTTGATAAATTAGAAAAAAAAATCTAGTCATGTATGATTTCGATTTATCTCATCAATAGGATTTATATGACTTAGAATTGAACAATTGTTTTACTGAAGTGGAATTCAACCGAAGTGCAAAATCAGTGGCACCCAACCGAATTTCTTGGAAGGGAGTTTTAAACTCGAAGCTGCTATCTCTCTCGTGATAGGTAATAACTAAAAGATCAAAGAATCTATCATTTGCCATAAAAATGACATCACCATTGTCATACGTGATTAATGGAGACATCCCACAAATACAATCATGAAGATGAAGCTGTAGAGAAGTACAAGTAATGTTGATCATTGGAATCCAAGACTCTACAACTCCAAACTCCTTCATTTGCCAAAGAGAAAAATGAGTTCCTCCGTTATAAAGCAGAGAAAGACATAGGCAACCCCTCAATAACCCAAGATTTGGGGAAACATCCGGAGTCATGGTATTATTAAGACATTCAAGAAACACTTTCAATGTTTAGCCTATGATCTAATATCCATTAGTCAATTGTTGTGAGCAAGAAGGAGAACTAACCAACACTATTTTGTTTACTCTTCACCTCTTACACCTACACACAGGCACACCAGTGGTAACCAAGCCAATTTCTACCTAATAAAAACCTCCAAACCTTTAACAGAGATAGTAATAAATTTAAAAGGCACAAACAAAAAGACAGCAAAAGAAAGTGTACCTGATTATATAACCTTCAACCTTCAGCGCTCTGAGTTCAACATGCATTCCATGTTACAAAGCCAACTTGGTAGGAATGGATATCATAGACCCCTCTTTTACGACAGTTAGTACGGAGCCGTTGTGGATTACTTTGTTTTAATTACAATAATCATTGCTTCACATTCCACATCGGTTGTAAGACAACGGACATGGATAAGTCGATGTTAATGAACTTCTTTGTAGCATTGAATTTATCCTTTTCTTTTTATCTTTAAATTGAATTTCAATATTTTTATAAAAAATAAATTATTGATAGTTAAAAGTAACATTCAAAATATAAATTATTTATTGTAAATTCAAAATATGTTTTACATATTTAAAATATTTATTTATTATAATTTTAGTTATATAAAAATACTTATATTGTGCATTGCACATATTAAACTACTATTTTTTTTTATGGAAATATATATTCTATTTCATTAGATGGAATAAAAAATATTTTAATTCATATAAATGAATGTCTACAATTCTAGATTAGTGGAATGATTATTTAAAGCTATTAGATGATAGAGAGAAGCAAAAATAGTTTACAACGATTATTCAATCTAATGGTATATATTATTATCATTAAATTTCTATAATTTGTGTATAATAATAATAAAGGAAATATTTATCTTTCGTGAACATATATTCTTTTATCCTTTTAATTAATTTTAAAATATATTTTTACCAAGTTGTTATGATCAATCTACAAGTTTTTGCAGTATCTTCATTTAATCTAAACTCTAGAACGATATTTGTTGTCAGAAAAGATACTTCCATACTTAGGTTAGTATAGATTTAAGGGTATATTATTTTTATGTAAAATGTAAGTATATATAAAGGTGAACAGTTATTATTAATAATAAATGTTTAGTCCTCCATATCGATTGTGGAGGTTACTAGCCTTGGGCTTCAATCTATGGGACTCTGGTGTGGTGTGGTATGGTATGGTGTGGTGTGAGTGGATTTTGACTTGATAGGTTGGTACCTTAAGGCTCAAGACGTGGCGTTATCCTCGGTGAGACCATAAGTGATCGGTGGGAATGGGATTCGGTAGCTTGGTATGATGCTGAGGTGGGGGTAGGTCGACTAAGCTAGCCGTGAATGGTACAAGTCTATCTTTAATCACAACAATAATTTCTTATTGATAGTTAAAGATGGATAGTGTAAGACGTTGGTGTAAGTGCCATGATATCCTTCAGCTGATTCAATTATAACTTTAATGCATGCTCACGCTTCTCACAATACATAACAAAGCCGAGAGAAAACGCACAAGGGTAGATGACTGCTTTAAAGAATAATTTTAAGTAAATTTAACTATGTACAAATTAGTAAAATAATTTTATAAAATGAAAACATTTATACTCTAATTATATATAGAAAACAATGAAGATTGACAAGTAAATTCACCAACGGTTTGAAAGAACCAAAATAATTCATTATATTTCGACTACTTAGGCTTGATTTGGGTTCACTAGCATATTACTCATGCCATAGTCTATTAGCTTAAATGTGTAGGACCGACCTAATTGATACTCCCTAGTTTAGGATAGTTAGTTAGTTGATGTTCTACCCTTCCTGGTAAAATAATAATAATAATAAAATATCACCAATTTTCATGAAAAATGATAGATTTTAAATAATAATTGTTGTGATCATATAGTTTAGTTCACTACATAGTTGTAAGAGTAATGGTTAAGGCAGTTAATAATTGATGCTGGTTTAGAGAGATTCTACTGCTTAGCATCTTGGCCAGGTTTGTGTTGAAGACCCTCTAGTGTTTGATGATTTGATTTATTCATTATTGTCCAGCCTAGTATTTATCTCATTTTAAATTAACATAACCAATGATTTAAAATTGTTATATAGTGATCATTACCATTAATTTACATCAAGAGCAGATCCAGAAATTGAGAAAATTATGTAATCAATGGTAAATAAAATATTCATAAATTGATTAAAATATTAATTACATTAATAATATATCAAAACGCAGAATATCTTTCTTGCATGTCATGAAAATCGTCTATAATTGAATCTACATTAAATTTTTCAATAATTTTCTTTTCATTGTATATTAACAAACAGACAAGAATTTATCTTTCATTTTGTTGTGAAGTGAAGTCAAATTTGAAATATAAAATTAGAAATAACTTTGTTTTATATGGTGATTTCTTTTAATCTTTATCTCTTATCGACTATAGTAATTCATGACTATGACGTCTTGTGCTATATGTAATTTGAGGAAAAAAAACACAACCCCTTTGCTTGTGATACAAATAAAATTTGATAATTATAATTTTAGCTCAAGAAAGAGCTAATTATATATAATAAAAAAATTAATCAAATATAATACTAAGATAAGATTTATTTACATAATAAAATAATATTATTATTGATTTTATAATTTAAAAAGTAAGTTAAAAATTGATTCCATAATAACTAAAATTTAATACTTTATAGCATTAAAAAAAGATAACATTGTGATTTTGTAATTTAGAAAAAAAATCAAAAGATAAAAACAATTATATAACAACTAAAGTTAATAAATATTAATATAATCTTCTTATAAGATTTCTATTAAAAAAAAGATAAAATTATTATTAATTTTATCATTTTAAAAATATTAAAGATAAAATTGATTGTATAATAATTAAAATTTAATAATTAAATAAGATTTTCTATAAAAAAAAAAAAGAATGATATTAATTTGAAAATTTAGAGAAAAAATAATTAAAAAAAATTATATAGTATTAATAATAAATCTAGTCAAATATAATATTTTTAAAAGATTTTTTTTATAAAATTAAAAATGTAATAAAAAAATAACGAATATTAGAATTGTAAAACACTTTTTAAAAAAATAAAAAAAATGTAATTTACTACGAAATTGATAAATACATCTCTCAAATTACTTAATGTACTTTTTAATGCAATATGAAATTACTAAATACACTCTTTCAATTACTAAATACACCCCTAGAATTACCTAAAACACCCCTTTGAACATATGATAAAACAAAATTTCAAAAAGTTGGGGCCATAAACCCCCGAAGGACCAACATAGGTCCACCCCTGGCTACATCACATGTGTTTCATATCAATTTTAAACGTGATAGTAATTGACTTTACTTTCTTTATTTTTATTATTTTGAGTGTATATTTTTTCAAAATTCAAAAAAAAAAAAAGTGTTCAAACATTATTGGGAGTGGAGTTATTTTCAATTTTTTTTAAAAGGAAACTAATTAAGAAAATGACTATGATATGATGAATGAGTGGACACCATCCATCATATATAAATGAATCAATCAATAAAGGAATACCCTGGATAATAATTAAGAGAAAGAGAGACAAGACGGAATGAAATCATATTTTTTAATTTGTTATCTTTTAAAAAAATTAATTGTTGGGATTAAAATAAAAAAAATAAATGTTTTTTTAATCAGTCAAAGAGATTATATTACAGGAGTATCTTGAACCCATATACAAAAAACATGATTTGGTTGAAAAATTATTTTGTTGCAGCTATGGCCAACTAACACTTAACAATATAAGGAATCAATGTCATATATATAAAAAAAAAAAAAAAGAAGTGCATACTAGTCACATGTGAAACTATATATATATATATATATATATATATATATATATATATATAACACTAATAAGATCAATGCCCACCACCCACTACAATATTGAAATATTACTCAAGTCATTTCATATTTTAAAGTTTGTTCAAATTAGCTTTCAATAAAAAAAAAAACTTTATTTAATATGCATATAATAATAATCATCGAAACCAAAAGAATTATTTCTTTCTAAGTGTAGAATTAATCGCTATCTTTTTCGTCAAAATGGTATGTTTCTACACATCATATATTTTAAATGAAATTTTAGCTTTATATTCATTTGTGTGCAATTTTGTTTAGTTCAAAATAAATATAAAATAAAGTTTCTCTACACTTTTTAAATAAGTAATTTTTTAAGAGATAAGACTAATTAAATATTCTATAGCAAGATATATTTTTAGATTGCATAATGTTACTAACGAATTAATTATAAATTGTATATTAAAATTTATCATCTAATAATTAAGTTAAAATTAATTTTGTATATATATAAAGAAATCTTAAGTTTTGGTATATTTGGTATATCTTAAAAGTTATCATTATTTGGTATATTTTATCACTTAAGTTTTGTTTTTTGATTTTTATCATTAAAATTTTTAATCTTTGTGAATTTTACAATCCAAACTACTATAATTAAAATAAAATAAAAACTACACAATTCAACTTTTAAAATAATATAAAATTCGTGATAATTGAGACTATTTTCTGTATAAGATAAAGAAGAATCCATATTTAGGATGACTTTTCCTTTGGAGCCAATTTCTGTAAGGGGTTTTTAAACCCGCTATGACGTGGTCTAATATAAGACTTACATTTGGCATTGTTGTCATATTATTTAAAAAGTCTCTCCATTTGCAATTCAAGTTATTTTGATGGATCTTTTTTAAATAAACATTAGTGAAATATTTTCTTTTCTTTTTCTTTTTTAATTTTTGAAGATAACAGTGTGAGCGTTAATGTTTTCGTTCTTCTCAACCAGAAACAAAAAAACATTTTCGTTCTTTTCAATAGCATCGTTTTTCCTTCTTCTCAACTAGCAAAAAAAAAAAAGCGTTTTTCTTCTTGTGATTCTAATTCCACTAGCATCGTGAGCATCTTCCTTCTTCTCAACCATAAAAAAAAAAGGTTTTCCTTATTTTGATTCTAATTACAACATCACCACCACAAGTGAGAGATAGAGAAGTCCCAAAATGTATAGTCAAAGAAGGAAATCAAGGAATTTGTCATTAGAATTCTCTTCATGATCTTTTTCTAAAGGAAAATCTTAAACCCTCATCTTATCCAGGTATCCATTTTCATCACCTTTGTTAGCAATGGCGGACCGAAGTGGGCCTTTGGTGGGGCCATGACCCCCTTACTTTTCAATTTTTTTTTACCATACGCTTATAGGAGTGCATTTAGTAATTTAATGGGTGTGTTTAGCAACTTCGTAGTTTATTTAGCATTATTTTTTTCAAATTGTGCTTTAGAATTCTAATATTCTTTACCTTTTTTTGGTTACTTTTTTAATTTTATAAAAAATCTTATATAAATATTATATTTGACTAGATTTATTATTAATATTATATAATTTGTTTTTTAAATTATCAAATCAATATCAATCTTATTTTTTTTAAGAAAATCTTATTTAAATATTAAATTTTAATTCTTATATAATAAATCTTATGTAAATATTATATTTGATTAATTTTTTTATTATATATTATTAAATTTTTCTTGAACTAAAAGTACAATTGTCAAATTTTATTTTTTGTGTAAGCAAAAAGAGTTTTTTTTTTTTCTCAAATTGCACATTGGCATAAGATGTTATAACCACGAGTTAACATCATAGACAATAGACAAAGGTTAAAGACATCACAATATAAAATAAAGGTATTTCTAATTTTTATATTTTAAGTTTGACAAAATATATTACATTTTTTGTTTGGTAACCATGTTATTGGTACGAAGTATCCATTAGTTTCATCGATGACTAATTTCCATTGGGGGTAGGGGTAGGAGTGGGGACCTAACTGATCACCTTTAGTGGGGTTCTCTCTTTTCAACATATCCCAACAATAAATGTCACTGTGAATAACAATTTTTCTTGTAATGGCTTGAACTTGAGAGCTTGCTTAAGGGGACTAAATTCAGTTACCACTTGGACCAACGACTTATTGGTAATATATTATATTTATATATATACTATATAATAAATATAGTTGACTAATTTTATATTAATTTTTTTTTCCATATAGTAGATTTTGAATTATCAATTTTTCTTGTTATTAAACATGAAATACCTAGATAATTTAGTTAAGACTATAGCCATTCTAGAGCGATGAATATAGTTAAAACTACACTTCGCAAGTTTGTTAGTATACATTGAAAAGAAAATTGTTGAAAAATTTAGTGTAGATTTAGTTATAGATGATCTTCGTGACATATAAGAAAGACGTTACGCATTTTGATAGATTATTAATGTTTACATCTTACATCAATTTATGAATATTTTATATACATTTGATTATTTTTTTTTGTTAGATCATTTTTTTTTTATAGTTGGTCCCTCTATCCTCAAGTCTGGGTCTGGCCTTGTTTGTCAATTTGGGCGAGATGCTATGCCTGGATTAAAATGCATTTTGTGTTACCGGCTAATTTGGAATGTCACTTTTGGAAACATTGGGGATTTGTCATTGGATTGGATAGGAGGAAGATATGGAGGGTGGTTTGGGCAACAATTATACAGTCAATATGGTTCCACAGGAATGATACCATTTTTAAGGAGGCTGCGATTGGTGTGGATCATGTGGTGGAGATGATTTTGGTCAAAGCTTGGAACTGGATGAAGGCTAAGATTAAAGGATTTTCAACTTCGTTATATAATTGGTCTCAACATCCGGAGGTGGTAATATTGTAGCTTTAATAATTGTTTGTTGTTGCTTGAGTACATGTGGTGTTGTTGGCATTTGATGCTTAAACTATTGGGGGCTTGGAAAAGAGTTGGATTGTTATGACTTTTTAATATCATTTGTATTGGTTCTTGCTGTGAAAATATGCATATTACATGTTGGTGTAGTGTTTCAGTAGGGATAGTAGTAGTAGTAGTGTAACTTGTGGCTTTTTTGCTTATTTGATATGCAAAGTCAGGGTAGGACAATATGTGAAGGGTGTTGTTGTTTTGTTTATGTACTATGTATTTTGGTCATTACTATAATGATGGTACTACTTGTGTTAGTTATTAATATATTGGTCTTTTGCTGCTAAAAAAAAATCATCTCTACGAAGCCATTAATTTGTTTGTTTAAAATGTTGATTATTGAGCATATTTATTTATTTTATTTTTCTTTTTTAATTTTTGAAGATATGAGCGGTTTCCTTCTTCTAATTCTAATTCTAGCAGCACTACCATCACCAGTGAGAGATGGAGAAGACTCAAAACGGATAATTGAAGAAGAAAATCAAGGCATCAATTTGTGACTAGAATTTTTTTCATGATCTTCTTCTTCTGAAGGAGAATCTTAAACCTTTATCCTGGTATCCACTTTCATCACTTATGTGAAGCCATTAATTTGTTTGTTAAAATGTTGATTGTTGAGCATATCTAAGTGAAATGAAATTGCAATTTGTTTTTTAGATATAGTTTCTTGAATGAATTTTTATTATTATGAATAGATATAAATATACTTGTCGATATGAAATATACAAGAACACACTAGAAGGGAGGGTTGAATAGTGAGTTATAAAAACTTTTTCTTAAAGAATATTAGTTCACAAGTTGCCTTTAGAGATATACGTAGGTTTAAACAAGCAAATATATTCTTTCAAGGCAAAGCTTTAGAAACCTTTTTGAAAGTGCACAATGTGCAAGATGTAAACATAAGACAAGAAAGGTAGAATGCTTGTTTTATACTGGTTCACTTAAACTAAGTTACGTCAAGTTCTCCTTTAACAACTGTTAAAGGGTTCTACTATAATCAACTAATTACAAAACAAGTATTCTTTACTCCCACTTTTGGCTACAAGTATTCTCTATGCTATTATTGGCTACTAGTATTTTAAATCACTATTGGTTACAAGTATAAATCTCCCCTTGAGATTATACTTCCCAAGTATTCTTTAATCACTAAGCCACTCCTGCCTTTCTATTCAAATAAGAATAAGATTTGAATAACTCTCAAAGAGAGGATATGAAATGAGTTTGAATCTTAAGGAGCTTTGTGGAAGATGAAGTATCTTTTCTCTCAGCTCTTGTTTTTGACTGGATGTTAGCTTTTCTCAGAATGCTTTTAGACTTGTGTTTGCTTGCTTGCTTTTCTTTTCGTACTATGGTTCTTGATTTTTTCATTCAGATCAATTGCGTTAGTCTTCTCGTTGCATGGAAACATCTATTTATAGTAGAGTTTCATGGATTTGAACGTTGAAGAAGAAAGGTTTTCATTGTGTCACAGTTGAGTGCTGAAGTTGCTTTAGCTTGAGCTTGATTTAATAGGAACAGGTTCTTGTCTTGTCACAACTTGCTTTAGCGGTAGGTGTGCTTCTCAAAGCTAATTAGCCTTTTTAATGTACTTATAATACTTCACACTTTTCGAGACATGCAAGCAATCATATGAGGAATAAAAGAAAGATGTTTAGAGAGTATCTTCCTTTCTTTTTGTATTAGACAATGCGTTCTTAAAGTCAATAGGTGATAATTAAATGCATAGTCCTTTAACACGTAAAACAATTCATGGTCTAGTCCAACTATCACATAGTCTAGTCCTAGATTCATGCATGGTCTGGTCTAGTACTTATTCATAGTTTGGTTCGAGACTTCTATTGTCTAGTCCGAGACTTCACATAGTTTGTTTCAAGACTATTGCATGGTTTGGTTTGAGACTTTGTGTAGTCTATTCCAAGACTACTACATGGTCTGTTCCAAGACATGTATCGTTTGTTCTAAGGACCTTTACATGGTCTATTCTGATACTTAACTTAGTCTGATTAGAAACACTTTGGATGCTCGATATATTATTAAAAGCGTTATCAGATAGTTAAAGTAATAAAGTGAGATGGAGAGATTATACCATTGCCTGTGATCATTTTAATTCCTTGAAATTACTCAATTTCAAATCATTAGTTGATCAAATATTATCACATTTGTTATCATCAAAACCCTTAAAGGATTAGGGGTTAGACATCATCCAATGTCTTGGTTCTAATAATCTTCCCCTTTTTGATGATGACAACACATGTTATAATTTTAATTAACAAACAATAAATCACAGTTATTGATACATTAAAGTATAGATTATTTCATATTTAAATATGTGCAGTTATGAGCATGAGACACTCCCCCTGAGTCTATCATGCATATGCAAATGACAATTCATACAAGAAATAATCAAAGCAGATAAACAGATCAATATAAGAACGAAATAGTGAACCTATCACTGCATTTTATTGAAGTAAGCAATTTATTGAGACAAAATTCTATACAAGTTTCTCCCCCTTTGTCATTAACAAAAAGAATGGAGAAAATGTAGAAGTGGCATCATAGTCAAGCTTTTGATCGAGTAGTTGATGTAGGAGGATCTTTTATTGGCAATGGTGGTATTGGTGGTGGCGGAGCATTTGGTGATGGTGGAGCAACAAATCATGGAGTTAAGAGAGCTACGAGAGATTGATTAACAACAAGAGTTACTTCTCGGATGATGCTCTCGCGCTACTAGTCCATCTTGCCTTCAATCCTAGCAATAACTTTTACTTCTAATGCATTCTTAAGAGTAACCAAATTAAGTTGAGGGTTTGATTGAGCTGCAACATTGATGGGTGTAGCAGCAATTGGAGCACTTGAGTTGGATTGTGTGGACACCAAGTCTAGACACTCTTGGGCTAGTTGTGATTCTATAGACTTTTCAGCCAAGTCTACAGCTTGCGCTGCAGCAAATATAGTAGCCTGAGCTATCTCAGCCTCTTGCTTTAGGGCTAACTCCCTGAGCCTATTGTCTTCAACCTCCTTAGCCTCCTTTTCCTTGGCTAGAGCTTTAAGTCTCTTCTCTTCTTCCTAAGTAGCAAGCATTGCTTTGAGTTTGGCAGCTTTTTCAAGTTGGCGAGCTGTTTTAGTTGCTTCTATTAATGCTTAAGCAACTTTGTATTCAACATAATAATAAGCCAACATTTGCTCAATTTGAACTTCATCTCCAGTTGTGTGTGGAGTCAGCATAGTGGGTACCACCACTATGTTTGACACATGAATGAAGCTACTAAAGGATGAAGTGCCTTCACCAATAGTTTCAATCTTCTCTTTTTCAACATGAGAGAGATTTGAGGAACCTATTGTGTGAAGCATGTTGTGCATCATGTTCTACCAATAGATGCCAGCATCAGACTCATCATTTTCTAGAGGAAGAGCATGGTCTGGTTGAGGAATTGGCTCTCTCTAGAATAGCCCTTGGTAGACTATTTGTTAGGATGATTTGCTTCCCCTCCAATTTGTTGGGGTTGACAATTGGCAGCTAATAATCGCTTTATATACGTAAATATTGCATCATATTTTGTAGTGATTATCCAATGTTTTCAGGATTTTTAGCTTAGTTTGAATTCATTTTACATAAATTTGGATAGTTTTGTTAATTCCAACCATAGGAAGCTATTTTGTGAGAAATATATTCAAATTCATGTTTTGCAGGCCTATGTTCAATAACAAGGGAAGATAAAAAATTAAGGCAACTCGCGCTTAGTGCCACATCTCGCTCAGCGAGATAGGCAGTTTATGCAGCGTTGAGCGCAAACGTACACTAAGCGAAGTTTTCTTTCGAACTGAAGATTCGCTTAGCGGACGTGCACGCTTAGTGGAAGCCTTGTATCTGAGATGAAGATTTGCAAAATTGCGAACGTGCGCTTAGCGGACATGTGTGCTAAGCGAAAGTCCACTTCTAGTATATAAGCTTCACTTTGTAAAAAGAGAAGGATATCCAGAATTATATAGGATTGAGTTGCTTCTTCCATCCCCTGTTCTTCCCTTTCATTTTTGTAAGCTTCTCATGACAATAAGAGGCTGATCCATTTATGTTGAGGATTTGGAACTAGGTGCTAACATGTAAACGCTTTCCTTCATATTTATTCATTCAATATTCAGTTTAAAATTCATTACTCTATTTTATCGCTTGTTATATGATTCGGTTTGTTATATATGCATGTTGTGGAGTTTGATTGTCATAGACATATGCTTTTAAACTTGGAACTAAGAATAGGAAAGAGTATATCACTAGACATAGGGTAAACTCCACCCTTTCTCTATTTTTATTATATGTTATATGATTGGCTTGTTATATATGCATGTTGCGGGGTTTGGATGTCATAGACATATGCTTTCGAACTCAGAACTGAGAGTGGATTCTAATGAAATGTATTTCTAGACATATGATAGATTTCATTAGCTTCGTAAAGATCTTCGAGCTTCACCAAACCACTCAATTGAACTTACCGAGACATCGGAAGTGAGGTTGAGGAGTTTAGGCTTGATTTGATGAAACATCACGTTTTGAGCACTTTTAGATTGAAGTAAATCTGAATTATTGCTTTGAATAGAGAATATATTTTGTATGTTTACATGGAAGCAAATCGGTTGAACCAAAGCCTTAACATATCCATCATCATCGTTCCACATCTACGCATTCCAACTACTCGATCCTTGTTCTGAATCAAGTTCCTTATCTTATTTTTTATCTTTATAGTGTTTAGCTTATTTGCTACTGTTATTCATGTTCTGCAAAACAAACCAATGCTAAAACCAAACTAATGTTTAGGAACTGATAATCTTACTAGTAGTCAATACGGACAATTCCCTGTGAATTCGATACTGGGATTTTCCCTTTTAAACTACTTATGTGATATTTGGTACACTTACCAAAATAGTCCATCAGCATCCTTGACACTATATGATCTGGAGCGACACGTATATCAATGTTTTCTCAAATGTGCAGATTTGGAGGGTACAACTGTCTTGCAGCGAATTTTGAAACTTTAGAAGACACAAGGCTCTATATTCTACACAGGTGGCCTTAAAGGTAGGATTGCTTGGAGGGACCCCTCATGTAATCAATCGAGAGGGTTTGATGGAGACTCTAGGTCTCGAGAGTCTATGCAGTACATCACGATGCATGGTATGGATTGTGACAACTAACTTCTACCTTTCTTCCATTGTCATTGGCTTTGGAATGGCTAGAGTAACAAAGAAGTGGTCCAATCCCTCTCTTACACACGTGTACCAATGTGTTATCTCAAGTACTAGTTGATGCATGAGAGGGATAGCAGAGGCATATTCTTCTTCTTGCAACCTCTTTACAAGTTCAGCATCATCTTCTACGTCTTGTAGAAGGCTTGTGTTGCATAGTGGCCTCTAAAAGGGGATGGTCCCTTGATCAATCTGCAGAGGAGGGAGCTTTACCACCTTTGCTACCCTTTCTATAGAGGACTCAAGTTGAGTCTTTTCTTTAGATTCAACATTTTCTCCCACGTATACTAGGGAGAATCTTTGTATTATCTTCTTGATGTCATGAGCCAGTTTGAGGAGGTGGAGGAGGAGTAGCTTCTTGGAAGCTAAAGTGCTTGTTGGGACCAGTTGGATTGAATAGTCTGTTGTCCCAAGACGAAGCTGTAGACACTTCAAGTGAAAAGATGATGATCTGCTCCTTATGTTCAAAACCAGAAGATATCTAAACAAATTCAGTGTATGGGTAGGTGACCACTGAATCTGTCATCTTTAGTATGGTGACAAGTGAGGGGGATTGGTAAGAGGGAATGGTGGTTTTAGGAGGAGTTTGTGGTGAAGTGGTTGCTGTAGGAACAGTCTATGTGGATGGTGTAGATTGTCCTTCAGACTGAACAGTAGGTTTAGCTTGTTAGATGATGGTTTGTCCAATGGGGGCAGGCGCAAGGTGTTCTTCTATCTGAATAATGGGTTCAGACAATGGCCTTTGCTCAATCTGTGCATGGACATCAAACTGTGCAGCCTTTGTTTGGTTAACTATTGTTTGTGTAGGTGACACAGATGATAGTGGTTCAATAACAATGCGTCTGTTGTGGCTTTTGTTTGGGTTGGAAGTGGTGTAGTCTTGAGGAATATTCTTCCTTAGACGCTTGTGGATAGTAGAAATCACCAATGACTTTGGTGCTTTTTTCTTCTTTGGCTACTAAGTCTGGTCTTCTCCACCGTCCTTAGAAGGTTGAGGGAACCTAGCAGGTTGTCCTTTTTTGATGCCAAACCCCAGGTTCAACTTTAGTAGGCTTGTAGAGGTCAACAACCTCTGGTGGACAAATGGACCTTCTTCAGCAACATAGTCCAATTCATCTAGGGCACCTGATTGAAGATCATGGTATAGTTTGTTGTAGTAGTGAAAGTCCTAGAGGATCTTGTTGATCAGGGCCGTGTAGTAGGTAGCCATAGATGTTGATAGAAACTGAATGTGGCTAATCATGTTATAGTAGAGGGTGTGAAGGAGGTTGAATGGGATGCCCTTGAGGAAGTGGTGGAGGATGAACTGGTAGAGGATAGAAACATGATCGTGAGAACCTATCTTGTGCAAGATGGTCTTGTTCAGGATGTTCAACAGTTGTTTGGCCAAAGGAGTGAACTTGGCCGGATGGAGCTTCTTCTTGTTGCGCTCCACTTTGTAGTTTGGTCCAAAAGTGAACCTTTCTACGGTTCTTGTTACTAGACCGGAGTCTTATTGCTTCCTGAAATAGTTATGATGCAGCTTGCACCTAATGGCTTGAGTAATAATGGCGGGGGATATGGTTATGTCACATCCGCAGACTTTGCTCACCATCTCACTTCCCTTTATGGTAACATTCCTCCAGAACTCTCTTATCAAACCAGGAGAAATCTTCTAGCGGTCATTGAAGTATCCTCTGATTTTGACGAACTCGAGGTACTTCATGATGTTGAGGCCACACTCCTCAAGGTAGTTCATATCAATGTAGTATTCCATGTGGATGTTTCCAGTATAGGATCCTCGTGGCTTGATGATAATGTTCTTAACATCCTTAAGGTTTTTCTCCTTTTTGATCTCCAGGTCCATGTCTTCAGTAGGGAAGTTGCCTGCATCTGTTGTAGTAGCTGGTTGTGGCTCCTCAGAATGCTCCTTAGAAGCTTGAGAGGATGGAGGTTGTTGTTGTGAGAAAGTGCCTTTGGATAGGTTACTTTGGCTTGGCCATTGTGGTTGAAGAGTGTTTAGGGTTTAGGGTTTTTGTGAGGTTAGGTTTCAGAGAAAGCAAAGAGAGAAGAGAGGTTTTGGGATGAAAGCTTGGGGAGTAAGTTTTAGTAACAATAGGTATTCAAAGGCAATGAGTAGGCTTTAAATAAGAGTTTACAGTTAGGGAATGATTGAAACGACACATTAATAAAATAATCAATGTGCGTTTTAGGCTTTTATGACTTAGAACTCAATAAATGTTTAAGTTACAAAAATGTTTGAAATTCCCACATGGTTTGCTCATATTTTGAGCACAAATCACGTGGTATGCATATGCCCCACTTAAGTAACACACTAGACAATAGATCATTAAATTGCTAGTGGACAATAGACAGTCATATAACACTAATTCACATAGACCATCTCAATATTTTCTCTTAAAAAGATTAGTTTGTCTTCAATAAGGGATTTTGTAAAAATGTCAACAAACTGATAATCTATTTTACACATTCCAAATTAATGGTCCCCCTCTGAACATTTAAATTAGGGAATTGAAATATAAATTTAGGTCAATTGCAATCGATTGATTGTGATTTAATACAAAACATGCGTGAATTAGGGAAAATTAGGAATGCGATAGTAATTTGAAATTTTCAGAATAAATGTGAGGTAATTACCTTAAATTTCATATTTCCATGAGCATGAATTTGAGTTATCCTTGTTGGAACTGTGATTATTTCTCCATAAGCATAGATTCTTAAGTTGTATCTTTTTTATTCTGTTTTCGTTTATTGATTTAAGTTGCTTTGTTTGCTTAATTTTTTGAAAATCACACAAAATCCTCCCTATTTTGAATTGAATGCAATGTGTTTGATGAATTGTATATTTGAGAAAATGACTTGAATTAGCCTTATATTACAAAACTTATTGGGGAACTTAGTTTCTTTTGACGGTGTGTTTGATGCATGCTTGTCAAAGCTCCTCATGCTGATCACTGGAATGCTGTTATTCGCATTCTCAAGTATATCAAGAAAACTCCAGAACAAGGGTTGTTCTATGAAGATAAAGGAGAAACTCAAATCTCTGGATATTGCGATGCTGATTGGGCAAAATCTCCTATAGATAGGCTCTCTACTATAGGATATTGTGTATTTCTTGGAGGAAATATTATATCTTGGAAGAGCAAAAAACAGAGTAATGTTGCTAGATCTAGTGCAAAAGCGGAATATAGGGCTATATGACTTTACTCACATGTGAATTAGTGTGGATCAAACAACTCATTAAAGAGCTAAAGTTCTGTGAAATTTAGCCAATGAAGTTGTATTGTGACAATAAGACAATTCTCCATATTGCTTCAAATCCAATGTTTCATGAGAGAACTAAACATATAGAGATTCACTGTCATTTTGTGAGAAAAAAGTTGTTGACCAAAGAGATTAGTACGTTTGTCAATGCAAATGATCAGCTTGGAGATATTTTGACTAAATCCTTAAAGGGCTTCAGATTCAATTTATATGTTCCAAGCTTGGAGTATATGATTTATATGCTCTAACTTGAGGTGGAATGTTGGAATGTTAGATTAATGAGTATGTTAGAATATTAGATTAATGTAGTTTTTTCTACACTTTACTACAAGGTTCTAGTTAGTTCTAGACCCTTGTCTTTTTTTTGCTATATTTGTATGAGTGTTGTAGTATGCACTCTTCTCTTAAAGAGTGTATTTTTTGTTCTCAATATAATAGAGAATTAGTCTTAGTTGAGGTTTCTAAGGACTTGACTCTTCACATATTGTGCCCTAAATATTCAACTGTTTGGAACTTCAAAACATGTGATTTATATCCAATTATGCAGAAAAATTTAAAAGTGTTTAGCTCTATTTCTTTGTTAAAAATAAGGATTTAAATGATAAATTATGTGTGAATTGACATTTCTTATGGTATCAAATGATTATATGTATCATATAGAAAGTTTTGGTATTTAATACTTTTTAATTGAAACTATGTTTTGACTATTATGGAATCTCTAAATTTCATTGCTATTGGATCTTGTTTTTGCTTCCATTGATATTCTTAATATCATTCCTATTGGATCCTTTTTCTACTTTTTTAAATATTCTATCATGAGAGCTTGTTTTTGCTACTGTTGTTTGGTCTTGGATTCCATTGCCATGAAAATCTTCAAGCTGCTAATTAAATTAATGAAATTGCTTTTCACGGTCTTTCCTTGAAAATCTTAAAGTTGCTAATTAAATTAATCAAATAACTTCAAATGCCTATCAGTATAATATTAATATTTTAGTCTTTTGTTATTTTCTTCTATGCTTATTTACAAGTTAATTCATAAACTGTCAAATTATTTACTTGATTTCTATAATTGTTTTTATTTTGAATGTTCGTCTTCTAATAAATAAAAAATTATAAATCTTAATCTCAATTTCTCATAATGATTTATCACCGTAAGAATTTTTATATACGACTTTTGATGATTTTTATCACTTAAGTAGTTCTCTGTCTATTTCTGTTTGTTTTTTTTTTTACCGCATTCACCCTCTTTGTTGTTATTATTAATGTTGCACGTGCTACTCACTGTATAAACTATAAACTATAATTATTGATTGTGAACCGTAGACTATAAGTTTGCAACTACGAATCTCGAACAATTTAACTTTTATACAAGTATTGAAGTATGTACAACTACGAGTCAGCCTTGACATTTGAACTAGATCCTTTGATTGTTCGATTGAGTTTTTATAGTGCACTATTCATTAGAATATCTGAAAACCACAGGATGAATTGTCTTTAATCTGGATATCAAGTAGTGGAGAAAGAAATTTGAAGCTATCTTCTGTCTTAAGAATTACTCGTGGACAAAGAACTGTGAGATTTCTTCTCTACTGTTTTATATCATTCTAATGCCTTAACATTCCCTGTGATTAGCTAAATGATTCTAAAAATAAAAACTGATATATAAACTGTTTTTTCTCTTCCATATGATTAATTTGCCCTGTCTTCTGTCAAGCTGTTTTCCAACGATGTCTGCGTCCTGAGAAGGACTATCTATCTTTTTCACTTATTTATAACAACGGGAAGCGATCCCTTGATTTGGTTGGTGATGAATTCTAAAATTCTCGAGATAACTACATTATTATTTTTTTTCTATTTTCAGCATTTTTTATCATTATATAATTTGTGTTGTGTTTCAGATTTGCAAGGATAAAGTTGAGGCAGAAGTGTGGATTGCTGGTCTCAAGGTGGGCGTTCCAAAATCGATGGATGGAGTGATGGAGGCCTAATGCTTGATGTAAAACACCTTCTTGTTGTCTTTGTAGTTATCATTTTACTTGTGTTATGCTTCTTGTACCATGATGTATAGAGATTAGAGACTGAGAAAGATGATAGATCTTACTCTTGAATCAGTAGGGGTGTTTTTTTTTATTTTTTATCATTTTCAAGAAAATAATTGTTTTGGATGAATCACGATAGGGAGAACTCATTGGCTTTCTGTTTCATTAGAAGAGTAATAATTGTTTCCTCTGAGTAGGTAAGCTAATCTTTATTTTGTGGATTAGCTCTTATCCCGGAAGTGTTTATTCTGCAGTTTTCTGAATCAAAGTGCCACTTACTCACTTTTGTGTGTTCTTTCTCTCTTTGCCAATCACTCTCACACACTTTTGTAACTTTCTTTAAGGGTTAGATTCTCTATATGTATAGTTTAGTTTTATATATTTCAAGTGTTTTGATAAATTTTTTGAGTGACCTTTAAATAACTTTTTACTAATATTCAAAAGTCTTTCTATATGTATAGTCTTTGCGAATATCAACGAATTATAATATACTCTTTAAAAATCTTGATTAAATAACTTTTTACTAATATTCAAAAGTCTTTAAAATTCTTCCAAATCTTAACTGAATACACTCTCTCTAAGCCTAAATTTATTAGAAAGAAAAACATATTTTAACCATATTTAAATCGTGTTGTTTTTTCTTCACCAACTAATGTAAGGAACAACAAGAGCAAAACAAGTTGTTCCGTAACCCAAGTGGTTATATTATACTTTATCAAAGGGACCCTAAATCCATTTCCAATTTAATAGTGCAAGCTGCCATCCTGCAAATGGTATGAAGTTGGTTCTAAGATATTCAACTAGTAGGATTAATTAAGGATTCATGTGGCATCATTACGTGTAAAATAAAAAAATAAATAAATATTTCAACTAGTTGGTGACTGGATGTTAATTTCATTATCTCCACACATAGTTTGTGGTGATTGGCTTATCTTGCTGTATAATGCCGCATTAAAGTTTCTTTCAGAAGTGGAGCAAGTTGACTTTTAAGTCACAAGAAAATAATTACAATTTTTTTTTCATCTACGGTGCTCGAATTGAAAATTGAGACTTTATTTACGTGGATTAAGTTTGTGATCACTTGAACCTATAAAAAAATAGTTTGGTTAAGAACTTAATTATCTCCCGTGTTTAGTATTTAAGAAAAAATATTGAATAAACATGTAAGTTTTCTTAATGTTGATCAACATTTAAAGGTTTAAATGTATTTTAGGGCTTGATAATTATTGATTTTTATTTTGGGTTCTTAATGATTTTTTCTATTATTTCGGGTCTTCATTATATTAAAAAATTTCCTTTGGATTCTTGTCATTAGTGGGCCTCTATTTTTAGTTGATGTCTGTGTGTCACATGAGCACGTGAGTTGACAATGACATGTATATTAGAAAAAAAAAAATTTAAATTCTTGAATTTGATTAAGTCTTGAATCAATTATTTTTAGTAAGTCTTGCCATCAGTTAAATAATTACATATTTGTTAAATATTTTTATATACAATTTTTGTGGATAAAAAATTATTACTTTTTATTTTGTTTCATGCTTTTATTTGGGTATTTTTCTCATTAGGATTCACATACACATCTCGTTCTCTAAGATTGTTTTAATGTTTATTTAGTTATTGGTTTAATACATCTTTTAGTTCCCAAGATTATTTAATTATTTGTTTTGATTCCCAAGTTTTAAAAAAAAAATCAATTTGGTCCTCAAATTATTTAAAATGTTCTAATTTGATTTTTGGTCGTTAAATTTTATAATGACGTTAAATTTTGAATCCGTGACGTGTCATATTATATTATTATAATAATATTTTTGCTTACTATTTATTTAGACTTATTATTATAATTTCAATTTGATCTCCAAGTTATTAAAAATGTTCCAATTAAATCCTTGATCGTCAATAATTTTATATTACGTTTACAAAATATTGAGGTTCAATTGACGGCCAAACACTAAATTAGAATATTTTTAATAACTTGAAGGTCCCAATTTAGATTATAATAATAAGTCTAAATAAACAATCACAAAAAATAAGATTATAATAAATGTGCTATGACATGCCACAAATACAAGATTTAACGTAATTACAAAAATTAACAGTCAAGGACCAAATTGGAGCATTTAAATAACTTGGGGACCAAATTGATTTTTTTAAAACTTGGGGACCAAAACGGACAATTAAATAAAACTTGGGGACTAAAAGAGGTATTAAGCCTTAATTATTTATATATTGGTTATTATTTAAAAGGCTCAATACCCATTTTAGTCCCAAAATTTTAATTAATTGCCTATTTTGGTTTTCAAAATCAAATTTTTAAAAAAATCAATTTGCTCCTCAAGTTATTAAAAATGCTTCAATTTAACCGATGACTATCAATTTTTGTAACAGTGTTGACTCATAATAGGTGGCGTACCACCTACAATTATTATAATATTATTTTTATTTTGGGACAACGTTTAATATAGTAAACACTATATATATTCTCCTTTTAGATGTCGCTTATATGGTTAAGCGATATCTATTTAGAGGCGAAAGATAAACATAGTATTTTTTACATGAGTGAAATATAGAGATAACACTTTACTATAAACGAAGAATATAGATAGTGTTTATGGTATTAAATGTTGTCCTAAGACAAAAAAAAAATTATAATAACAATAGGTGGTATATCACTTGTCCCAAAGTTTACATAGTTACAAAAATTGACGGTGAAAGATTATACTGAAACATTTTTAATTACTTGAGGATCAAATTGATTTTTTTTTAAATGATAACCAAAATGGGTAATTAATAAAACTTGCAAATTAAAAGGGTATTAAGCCTTACTTCAAGTCACTACTTTGGTTATCATCATTTTTCCACAATTTTTTTTCTTTCTCTTTTTAACAAATACACTTCCCTTTTGCACGATTTCCTTATAAAACTCAGAGGTGAAAAATGGTAAGGGGTTTTAGTGATAGAGAGAGAGGGGGAGAGGGATCGTGGGAGGGAAACATGAGTTTGGTTAGGGTTTTCATAGAAGTGGCATCACATCATTTTTTGTATCTAAGTTCCTTACAAGTTATGGCGAGGCAGATCTTTGGAAGGTGTTTCAAAGATGGGGAAGAGTCTAGGGTGTTTTCATAGCAAATAGGAGAGATAGGAGAGGTCATCGATATGATTTCGTGAGATTTGTGGATGTAAAAGACCCACAAAGTCTGGAGAAACGTTTAGATACCATCCGCATTGGTAACATTAAGTTAAATGTTAATTTACCCAGGTTTGATAGACCTATGGGGACATATCTAAATGAATGCAACTGGAGCTGTGACCATACGAGGGGGGGAAGATGTAAGGAGGTGCTGTAAAAGGCCAAACATATGCACAAGTAGTTGTCAAAGGCCCAACAATGGCAACAAATGGAAAGAAAAACCAAAAGATAGAGATGGCTGGGAGATGTGGAAAGGAAAGGATATGTTAGTAAAGGAGAACAACAAAGAAAGGTTGGAATCATGCTGGGTAGGAAGGCTTAGAGATTTGACATTATTTGACAGAATATAAGACGTGTTCATATCTGAAAAGGGTGAGGAAATTAAATTGAAATATATGGGGCATGAAGCAGTGTTGATAGAGGGGATATTTGAAGAAAGGATACTAGAAGAAATGAAGAATGAAATGGACGGTATCATGTCCATTTTCCATTTGGTGATAAAATGGGATCACAACTCCCATTCGGGGAACAGATTAGCTTGGTTATATTGCTCGAGTATTCCCTTACATTTTTGGGGAGATAAATGTTTTGCGAAGGTAGTGAGCAAGGTTAGAATGTTTGTTACAACAGATAATAAAACTTTTCATCTAAAAAAGGTGGATGTGGCTCATGTACTCATCAGAACTTCATCATTTAACCATATCCAACATAGCGAGGGTGAGAATAAACGAGAAAATATATTATATTAGGATTATGGAGGAACTACCAAACTCACCGAACACATGTGAGTATTGGAGATGGAGAGAAAATACAATGTAAGATGAGTCCTTAAGAAGTGAAATTGGCCTTGATTTGGTTTCTTCTTGTTTAGAATGTAAGGGTGATGAAAAGGAAGGCAAATACCAACCAGGTCATGAAGGTGGCGCACACAATGGTGTGGAGGGAGGTGGGGTTGCACGGGGGGAGAACAACAATAAAGAGATGGAATTTTCAAAATTTAACACACTAGTTAATAACCAACGGTTAGTGCATAATAACATGTCAATATGTCATGGTGTGAGTCAACATACAAATAACACGCATGAGAATGGGAGAAGGATGGAGAGTGAGAATGAGGGTCTCGAGGTTGATATTAGAGGAAAGAATATCAAGGGCACAACAGGTGATATGGTAGGATTGTAGACTAAACACAATTATCAGAATAGCAAAAAGTTTGTAAGTGTACGAGCTAAAGATTGTAGCAATAGTGATATGGGGAAAACAAACAAAGAAGCTATTGGGCTTCGCCCATTAGCAAGGGTGAGTGGTAGGGGAATTATAACAATTGGGCCCAATGACGACATTAGCGGGAATTGGAACCAGTTGGGAGACGTGAATCAATATAAAGAAGCCCAATGTGAAAAGAATAATAGATCTTGTATTGGGCTTGAAGGGGTGTTGGGTGAATCAGTAGAAGATGGTATAGTGAGAGTGGGTTCCAAGAGTAGGGTGAAAGTGCTAAACAAGAAAGTGGTAGGTGTGAGAGAAAGGGAATTTTCGCAAAAAATACAATGGAAGAGAGGGGCATACAACTATTGTTACAAGAAATCTTCTTTGTTGATACAAAAGCATTTGCTCCATTAAGTGGGGACATAGGGATTGACAAGATAAAAGTCAAAGAAGATGGCAACAAGGGCATAAAAGAGATCATTTGAGGACTTATAAGAGGGAGTTCCATTTTAATCGACTTGGAATGTAGTGAGGAAGATGAGGTGATGCTAACAACTAAGGAGATAAGAAAAGAAATGAGAGCAAAGGCACTATATCTGAGTAGCCTAGTGGATAATTCATGTATGCAAAACTGCAATAGAATTGTGTGGCTTTAGAATGACATAAAGGAAGCTAATAAGATGTGGGAAGAAGGAAAGTCTCTTGATGTTAATTTTTATGGAAAAGAAGATCAGACGGTAGAGCAACTCAAACAATTAGAAGCAAAAAAAGGAGAGTACCATGGGTCTAAGAAGATAAGAAGTAAAGTTATATTATGAAGATAATGTTATTCAATGTTAAAGGGTTGGGAAGTGGGGTGAAGAGAAGGGCAATCAAGGAAGTGGTACAAAAAGAAGCAATACAACTATTATATATATAGGAGATGAAGAAAAAAATAGTCAGTCGCATGCTTGGCTTATCATTGTGGGGGTCAAGTGATTTCAAGTGGGTAGCAAAACCATTTATTAAGGTAGCTGGAGGGATAATGTGTATATGGATGCAAAAGCTTTTTAGATGAGTGAACAGTTTGAGGGTGCAAGATTCATTGGTTTGGTTAGCATGTGGTCTAAAATTATGCCTCATGTAATAGAGAAGACACAAGGAGGATGTGGGATAAAATTCTGGTGGCAAAATCAAACAGAAAGGTCCAGAGATGGTGCATTGCTAGTGATTTCAATTGTGTGAGGAATAATTTTGAAGGAGTTGGACAACTTAGAGTATCTTCGATGGATAATGGGGGTGCTATTAGAAAATTCAACAACTTTATAAAGCAATGGAGTTGGTAGACTTGTCGATTTTGGGAAAAAAATTCACCTAGTATAAATCTTATAGGAGAAGATGCAATAGAATCGATCGCACCTGAGTCTCTTTACCGTGGCTAGACTCATGGCCATCGTGCATCTAACATGTCCTTGATAGAGTGTTTTTGACCATTTCCCTCTTCTTATTAGGGTCCTACCGGTGGATTGGGGTCTAAAACTCTTTAAGGTAATGGATTGCTGGTTGTCAAAACCTAAATTTGGCAAAGAAGTGTAGAGAATATGGTTGGAAAACCGAATCATTGGTTGGGGGCATACGCATTAAAGGAGAAGTTAAAAGGATTAAAGACTTGGAATCTTGAGCAATTCAGTTCAATAGATCATAGGAAAGTGGTGGTGTAGAAGGAACTAAATGACCTTGATCATCTGGAAGAGTTACAACCAATAAGTAAGAGCAGCTGCCTAAAGATTGAAACCACAAGTAAAATTTTGGAGAGTGGCAAACCAATATGATTCATTACTAAGACAGAAATCGAGGACCAAATGGATGGTGGAAGGAGACAAAAAACTTAAAGTATTTTCATAATCTAATCAATTGGAGAAGGAGATTGAGCATGCTGAAAGGTGTATCAATTGGGGAGGAATGGGTGGAGGATCCATTTAAGGTCAAGAAGGAAGCGAAGAGATTTTTTGAAGATAGGTTTCGAGAAAATGGGGGATTGAGAACTAAACTGGATGGTGTCAGTTTCGCTTGAATTTTTCCTGAAGATAATGTGTCATCGCTGGCTAGATTTAAGGAGTCAGAGATAAAGAAAAGCGGTTTGGGAATGTGACTGCTCGAAGAGCCCTAGACTAGATAGAATAAACTTTAGATTTATAAAAAGGTTCTGGTACATTTTGAAGGTAGAGGTGCTAAGATTTATCAAGGAATTTTGTGATAATGGCTTCCTACCTATAGGGTGCAATGCATCATTTATAGCTTTAATCCCAAAAGTGGTTGATCCTATCGGGCTGGAGAATTTAGACCAATTTCCCCGGTAGGTTATATGTATAAAATATTGGTCAAAGTCTTGTTTAACCAATTGAAAAGGGTGTTGGGTAAGGTCATTGATTCTAGGCAGAGTGCATTCTTAAGCAAGAGGAACTTGTTACACAGTCCCTTTGTGGAAAATAAGGTAGTTGAAGAAGCCAAACAGAGGAAGAAGAGTTGTTTACTATTCATAGTGGATTACGAAAAATTGTATGATTTTGTCAATTGGGATTTTTCTGCTATACATGCTAAGGAGGTTGGGGTTTGACACTAAATGGGTAAGATGGATAAGGAGCTGCCTGGCTAGGAGTTTGGTTTTAGTGTCCAAAGGTTTGAGGCAAGGAGACCCTTTGGCTCCATTTTTTGTCACTGTTGTGGGAGAAGGGTTATTTGGATTAATGAGAGATGCTATAAATAGGGGTAGCAAAACGAGTTATGACTCGCGAGTCAACTCGCCAAAAAACGATGGGGAGGGGGAGTGTCCCTAACTTGCCTTGCCACAACCCACCAACCCACCTATTTAAACCAAAACCAACCCTAACTCCCTAAGCTCCCACCTAGCCACCCTTGCCTTCATCTATCCTAAACCCAAAATAGAAACCAAGGAACATCGCATGCAAATGACTTCCCATCGGACCACCCTCCCCTCCATCGCCAACCTTCTCACCCCTGCACCACTTCATCACACCTTCACACCCTCGCCCCTCATCCCTCGCCCTTGTTGTTGCACCCTCATCCCTTGCCATTGTGGTTTCGCCCTCGCCCTGTTGCTGGCCCGCCCTATCCGGTATCGTGTTCTCCACCTCTCCCTCACCCTCTTCTCATCTCCCTTACCATGAGGCTTGATTTGTTGATCTGTTGATTTTGTTAATCTTTTGATTTGTTGTTGTTGTTGTTTTGATTTGTTGCTCTATTCCTTTTCATCTTCTTCTTCTTGATCTGTTGTTGTTGTTCTATTTTTGATCTGTTGTTGTTGTTGTCTTGTTCCTCTTCATCTTCATCTTCTTCTTCTTAGCGGGCCAACCTGCTAACTCGCTTAAGGGCAGGGTAGGTTGACACTCCTGATCCGCACCAACCATAGGTGCTGCCCCATTTTTGGCGGGTTAGCCCGTTTTTCCACCCTTAGTTATAAACAAGGGCAAATTTTATAGTTTTGTGGTGGGATCAAAGAAGATAAAGATTAATTTTTGTTGCAATACGTGGACGATACTATTTTTGTAGGGAGAGTTACTTTGTCAAATGTCATTACAATCAAATGCATTCTAAGGTGCTTTGAGTTGGTATCCGACTTAAAAGTTAACTTCTTTAAAAGCGAGCTTGGGGCTATTAGAGTGAAGCGAGAGTTGGTACAGAGGTTTACATACTTTCTCTTGTAAAATCATTAAGATACATTTTGTGTACCTTAGCATCCCAATTGGTGCAAATTCTAGGCTAGCAATAACTTGGGACCCGATAGTGAGTAAATTTGAGTTAAAAGTTGTTGTTTGGAAACATAAAATCCTTTTTATGGTTGGTAGAGTGTGTTTAATAAATTTTGTCTTGTTATCCCTCCCTTTATTTTTCTTGTCTTTCTTCAAAGTTCCTAAGTGTGTTTGGAAGAAAATCATTTCTATACAAAGTAACTTTCTATGGGGTGGGTCGATAGGGATGAGGAGATTGACGTGGATTAGCTGGGATAGCATGTGTGAGCCGAAGGAGTGTGGGGGATTGGGAATAAAAAATATCTTTATTTTTAATTAAGCTTAATTTGTTAGCTAAGTGGAAGTGGGATTTGATGATGTTGGGAGGGATCTTTGAAGTGAGGTTCTAATTTCTAAATATGGGGGTGGAGGGATCTAAAGTTGGAGGGTTTAGGCTATAGTGTGTCATGATGGTAGAAAGATTTAGCTAGAGTATGTGATTTTGATAGAATGCCTAACTGGTTTGATAATTCTTCGAAATAGAAGGGGGGGGGGGGGGGGGGTGACAAAATTTTGTTCTAGTTGGATAAATGGACTGGTGATGAATCTCTAATAGAATTATTTCCAAGACTATTCTTAAATTCATCTCAATAGGACTTTCCAATGGAATAGATGAGGATTTGGAGGGATCAAAATTGGTGCTAGAAGATGCTATGGAGAAGACAATGGTTTACTTCAAAACAACAGTTGCTGGCAAAGTTAATGAACAACATATCTGCAATATCTTTGATGGTGAATAAAGTTGACACTTCTACCTGGATGCTAGAATCGAGAGAGAAATACATTGTGAAATCTACATATAGTAAATTACTACATGATTATAGTGCATGCAACACTGATCCTATCTTCTCTGATTTGTGGAGTGATAGAGTGTATTTTAGCATAGTTTAGAGTTGCATTTAGCATAATCTAGACATGTTTTATACCTCATTTTGATCATTTTATATCAGTTTTGTTAGATTGGGTTGTTTGGGGGCCAAGTGTTAAAAATTGCTATTTGTCATGTTTTATTGATGCTTTTGACACTATCTCTTGTTCAGCCCATAACTTTTGCCACAAATCTTCGATTTTAATGATTCTTGTCTTTTTTGAAAGCTAAGGAGGATATCTACAATTTCGTAACTCACAAGGATTGGCTAATTCAGACGTTTCAAGGGTTAAATTTGGGATTCAAGGTTACGATCCTACACTTATAATAATTCTGCGTTTTAGTTTGTAACTAGAGACCATTTGGTAATTATAATTGGTCAAGGTAGTTTTTATTTAGTGAATTTCAAACCTTATGGGGGGACCACAGTTTTGGCCTTTTGTTTTTAACTTTTCCCCTTTTACAAGACAACAATGACACTACATAATACTACTCATTAGAAAAAAATCTCACTTTTGCTCTCTTCTCTCTCTTCTCTTCTTTTCCCTTTCTCCTTCATAAATTTCGTGCAGCCCCTTGCAATCACCATGAGGATCTTCATAGAGGGCTAAATCCCCTTTGCAACCCAAGAATCATGTGCTTGTAGGTAAATATGAGTTTCTCTATTCTCAATTTTGAATTTTGCTCATGAAAACCCTTTTTCCTCTTATTCTAATTTTCAATTTCCTTGTTTAATGTATGATAATGATTAGATTAGAGAATTGAAATTTGAATTTGGGTCAATTACAATCGATTGATTGTGATTTAATACGATACATACTTGAATTTGGGAAAACTAGGAATGTGATAGTAATTCAGATTTTTTCGAATAAATGTAAGATGATTGCCTTAAATTTTGTATTGTTGGGAATTTCATGAGTATGAATTTGACTTATCCTTGTTGGAACTGTGATTATTTCTCCATAAGCATAGGTTCTTGAGTTGTATCTCTTTGATTCTGTTTTTGTATATTGTTTAGAAAGTTGTTTGTTGCTTTAATTTTTGAAAATCACACAAAATCCCCTTTATTTTAAATTGAATGCAAGGTGTTTGATGAATTTTATCTTTGAAAAAATGACCTAAATTAGCCTTATATTGCAAAATTTATTGGGAAACTTAGTTGTTTTTTACGACGTGTTCCACACGCTCCATCATGGAGATGTAAAGTTTCTCCAAAGGTCTTGTTATTCTTATGGAGAGTATTTCATGATAGACTTCCAACATGATCAAATTTGAGAATGAGAAACATTATTATTGGTGATTGTGATTATACTTGCCCTTTTTGTAATGAATGGGAGGAAACTACACGTCATGTCCTCTTCTCATGTAGATTTATGAATTTGATTTGGAAAAGGCTTATTAGGAATTTGGATTTTGACGTTGTACTGCCACACAATGCAAAGGAACATTTTCTACAATATGTGATTATTAATGGAAGCAAGAAGACAAATATGAGATGGAGAATTATATGGTGTGCAACATGCTGGGTGGTATGGAATTGGATGAACACACACATATCACTCTTTTGCCGACCAAAAACACAAAAAAAAACACAGAAGACACAATGTTGTGCCCTCAAGCCTTAATCTTTTTGTTTTCTCAACGTAGTGTGCCATTGTTCCCAACCCTAGTGTCATCATAGCACTTCCACTTCGTCATAGCCCTTAGAATGGCAAGGTTTCTTTAAATGACATTGTATCAAACTAATACATACATATGGTTTGGTTGGGTACACTATTTTAAAAGGATTTTTAAAAGTAAAAAATATGAAGGAAAAATGAAATTAACTTCTAAAGTTAAGATTGGTTTCTCTACTAGTTAATTTACAAGGTCTCTCATATAGTTTCTCTTAAAATATGTGAGACTTCTACAAATTAGCTATTAGAGAAATCAATTTTAACTTTAGAAGTTAATTTCATTTTTTCTTCTTTTAGAAGTTTCTCCAGAGACATTTATTCAAACAAACTCATAGTCTAACTAATCTCACATTGCTACTATAGTAGTCAATGCAAGAGCATGAAGATCATTACCTGGTTGATCGGAGTCAAAGGAGTAGGCAGTGATGACACTTGGTTTGAGCTCCGATCTCGCCCATTTGGGTTGATTGTTCAAGGGACGATCTTGACTAATTCAGAGGCTGATGTTAAGATTCACGTGTTCATGATGTAGGGCTCAAAGGTGAAGCAAGATGGCGCGAAGGTGATGAAGATGAGTGAAGAGGTGGCGATGGGTAATGATAGCCTGGTAGGATACCATTTTGGAAGAGAAGATGGGCTCGGGGTCTCTATGTGGGGGGAGATGCCTATGAGAACTAAGGTCTCTGGGGAGTGTGGTGTGAGGAGAGGGATTTATCCTTGGTCCCTTTTATGAGTGGGAATGAGTATATGATTTCTATTTATTGTAAATGCACTATTTAATGTTTAGATGATTGGATTATTAATGTGTAAGGTGATTTAATTTGTAAGTTTGTATTCTATTATCTACTTTTTTGTATTTTTGTTGTTTAAGATTATGCACAACTTGTGCCTCCAATCATTATCATTAAAATCTTTTACCTATAAAAAAAAAAAAACACTTACGTTATTATAAATAATCTTTTACCTCACACCGCTAAAGAATAAACAATACAAAGATTACTCAACATGAAATTTTCCATTTCACACCTACATGTTTTAATGGCAAGTCCAAAAATAACCAATTTAATTCAAATCATTTTTTTATATCCGCACACAAATGGTTAGTTTGTCAATTGATAATCAAAATTAGATCACACACCATACTAATAATATCTTCTCACGCCACTTTTATCGATAATTATTAATTTATTAATTTTTATTAGAAATGCTAATAAAAAGATTCAAATCCATAATTTTTTTTTAGTTTTTTTTTGTACCATTCACCCCCACTTTATATATCAGTAGTTACTCAAACTTCGAATGATTTTTTTTTAAGGAAACATTCAATGGCTATTTAATGTCTTCATCGGTGAAAGTGAAAGACATATTAAAGTCTTTCACCGTAAAACTCGTCTTGGTTGACAATATGAGTTGTATGATTTATGTTTAAATCTAAGAATTTATTATTGATGGGCAATTTACGAGGAGAGCCAATATCCTTTTATAAAAATCTTATTTTATATTCTATTTAGAAAATTCTCAATTATGTCAACGTTAGATGAAATTAAAAGAATGGCATTGCCAACCGCTGAATTTGTGCGCGTTTACCTGAGATAAAGATAGCGCCACCGAAGCTGAATATTCAACTTCTAAACTCAGAGTCGTAAAGTGTCACCATACACACGCGGCTCCAAATGAATGTGATTCCATTCTAAGTTAAAAAAACAAAAAAAAAAAACAATGAAATATTATTATTATTATTGTTATCTAGTACATAGATTTTGATAAAATAAAATAAAATAATAATATAAATTTTATGAGTCTAGGCCAAAGAGTAATTGAGTTGAGTATAAAGCTTATGATCCTATTGCCCACGATTATATATTTATTTTTTTATCAGCGCCCACCATTGTATTAATTTATCATTTTCTTCTTCTTTAGCGATAAGATTCGTCAATGACCAAATTAAAGCCAAAAGTAATCATGTACTTATTCAGGTTAAACTAACTTGTAGCTCTCGAATTATTTAACAATTTTTAATAAAGTTTTTTAACTATCTTTTTAATTGTGTTTTTAAACTTCTCTTATAGAAAATTAACCATAAATATTATTTTTTTATTGATAAATATTAGTAATTAATATATTAATTTTTATTAGTTGGAACTATGATCTCTTCCTCTCCATTCTTTTTCAAATCCACTCACCTATATTGTAACTCACGATTAACTACAAAGAAAAATAAAACAGGAGAACCCGATTGAGGATATAGGATTCAGAATCTACAATTAAAATACTAAAGTTAATTAATTATATTTTTGTAATTAACTTTTACATAATAATAGTTAAATAAAAAAATACAAATTAAAATACATAATTTTAAACTAATTAAAAGTTGTCAAATAATTTATAATCTATTGATTAATTTAACTATTATTTATCAACAATTGTATAACAAGTGGTAGTGATATTTATTCTTAAAAAAAGAGGTTAATTCGAATTTTAATCAATTTAAATATAAAATAAATTAAGTTAAAAGTAAAATGCACACATTGCTTGCTGTCAAAATTTCTCACGAGAAGAATTACTTTCTATCAATACCATGTTATTGAAAAAAATAAATAAAAGCTAACTATTCTTTATACATGGCTAATAATCACGTTTTGCGAATTGCAACATGGAAAATTTAAAATGTCTCAAATAATAAAAAAAACAGTTGGTCAAGTAATTAATTTATACAATATTTCAATATTCCCCAGTGGATAATTCTGACAAGAGAAGCTTCACGTGGCCCATTTGTGCTGCCACCATAGAACCTGACGTCAGCTTTGACAAAGCTCTCTAAAATTCATTAATTAATAGCGCATCCTTACACTTACACTTGGTCAGAGATGCCAACTTAGCCTCTGTGTTGTGCAAAAAAAAGTCTTTAAATTAAAGTAATAAGGGTCCTATTTTTCTCTATAACATTGCGATTGCTTACCAAATATCAAGATCATTATTCTAAGAGGCTCGATCGATCAAGTTCATAACTATTTTTCTCTACAACAACTTTGCGATTATTACTTACCAAATACCAAAGATTATTAGGGTCGATCGATCAAGATTCAAGTTCATATTATGATGGCGCGTTGCATAGTGTCATCACATATTTTGGCTTTTGCACTTGTTGTCTTCAGCTTCTCAGTTAACGTTGCACAAGCTCAATCTCAAAACGCCACCACTGATCCTTCCGAAGGTTAGTGCTTTTTTGCCTTTTCTTTCTGTCTGTTAACGAGGTGTCGTAGAGAGTTTCTGAACGAGTGTTTATAAAATTAATTTTGAATTGATATGATTTATGGTTGAATAATTTTAAAGTAAATTTAAATATGAATTTTTAAATTCGATGTACAATTTATATGATAAAGTGTGATTATGTCTGGGATCCAACGATGATGAATATTATAATCTTTTCTAAAAGGCCAAAGCTTGTAAGAATTCCTCAAAGTTCAACGAAATCAATATATAGACTTGTTCTTGTTAATTAATGTGTGGTTTTGGGGAAAGGGATCAGAACTTTTGGGAATTTTCTGAGTTTTAGTTTTCCATGGATTCAGGGAAATAGCTAATTCTTCGTCATTGAACTATTGATATGAGTCCTTAAGTATGTTAATTAAATTTGATTCTGAATGATATCTGAACCATTAATTAGAATTTTTATGTTGAATATGATTAGAAAAATGAGAGGTACGGATTTCACTCTCTGAGTTGCAATCGAGAAAGCTCAGTAGGAGAAAATAGCTATTAAAAACAAATGCTTAATAATATTTTGAGCAAGAGAGTTAGTGAGAAATTGTGCAGGAGATGAGTTCTAAAGAAACATAGCAAAAAATTTGGATGAATTGTGAAGATGGTAGGGTGACAGATAAGAGAGAAACGAGTGGTGGCCGAGCGGAGAGAGAAAAAAAAAGTTTTGCAAAATTACAATTTTCATATTTTAATTTTCAAAATACATTATTTTCATCTCCTAATTTAAAATTGATAATTTTAGTCTTTTGATTTTAAAAATTAATAATTTTAATTTTTATGATCAATTATTAATTATTCAAAAGGTTAAAAGTAATTTTATTTTTAATTTTTATTATTTTTTTAATATTAAAAATATTTTTTTATGATTGGTAATCAACGATTTCTTTTATTGTTAAAAATGATTTTTTTTATTTTTTAATTATTTTTTTTGTGTAAAAAATTATTATAATTTTTTTAATAATTTTTAATTAATTCAATAACTTTATTAATCATAATTATTAGTTAATAATTAGAAGACTAAAATTATCATTTTTTTAAAATTAGAATGATAAAAATTTATCAATTTAAAATTAAAGGGACAAAATTATGAATTTAAAAAACTCATTTTCTTTAATCCCACAATCTAACCAAAGTTTTAATTTTTAGCCATTAGAAATCATAAAAATACTAATATGACTTTCTTAAAAACTCAATTCTATAAGACTCTGTTTTATATATGATTAATTAAAATTCATTAAAAATCACAATTTTAGTGAATCTCATATTCATATTGTATTCAACCTATTTTTATTCCTTATTATTGTATCCATGGTGTGCGGAAAACAAGTTGATTCTTTATCAAAGACAAACTTTTAAAAAGGTGTAAAGATTAGTATATTGTGAATAAACTAATAGAGAAAAGGAAATTATTGGTACAATACAGATAAGTGTGTTCTGTTGACCAATTTGCACTTTTGTTCTATGATTTATCAATAATCAATAATATTATAAAACCTGTTTCACCATTATCATGACTCACGAGTCTCTCTCTCTCTTAACTTTAATGATGTTTTACTCACATTTTTTCTCTTTCCTCTTTTTTGTTTTTTAAAGAACCGTATTGTGCACAAATTTCACTGCTAGTAATATATTTATGTGTTTGCTAATTTTAATTTTATTCTTAATATTTTTTTTTAATTGGTAGTTACCTTCCAAAAAGAAGCTAGAGTCCCTTGTTGTCTCTTTCTTAGGCTATGTATGATCCACTTTTATTTTTTTCCATATAAGTTACTTTTAATTTAAAATTAAATAAAAAACTTTAAAATTTAAGTTAATTTTTAGTTTAAGAATTCAAAATCGAAATTCAAATAAATATGATCTAAAATTGTATAAAAAAAAAAGCAAGTAAATAGGAGAATATACAAATCCCAAGTCAATAGATATTTTATATTTATAACATAATATTTTTTTTTTTTAAGAAATAGACACTGTAAAAAACAAAACTCAGTTATCAATTTGAAACACATAAAAATAGACAACTCATGCCGTTTCGGACCTTTGTTTTATATCTCTTATTCTTTAATAAAAACGTTTCTGCCTAAAAGATATAAATATATTATTATTTTCTGATTTTTATTTTATATTTTTTTGTATTAAAAAATAAAAGATATATATATATATATATATATATATATTTTAGTATTAATTTTTTTTTTCTATTTTTATTTTCAAACAAATATAAGTCTTTAAAAAAAATAAAGTCTTTCTTTCTTGTTTCTATTTTGTTTTCTTTTGGATTTTTTTGGGTAAGTTTTCCTAGAAAAACTTCTAGAAGAACAAAATATGAAATTGGTTTATCCGATAATTAATTTGTAAAAATTCTCTCATATAAATTTTTTTAAAAAAAACTTATATAAATTAACTATTTGAAAAGTTAATTTAAATTTATTAAGAAATTAATTTCATTTTTTTATATATATATATATTTTTTTGTAGAAGTCATTCTAGAAAAGTTTACTTTTATTTATTTATTTATATATATATTTCGTGTGTTTTTACTTTTTTTCCCAAACAAGTGTAAATCTTCTAAAAACAACAAATTCTTTCTTTCTTGTTTCGCTATGTAAATTTTCAAAATTAAATCACTTTTTTCTTTTTGTTCTATTATAAGTCCATATCCCTCAAAATGTGAATTTGTGATTGTGAATGTAGCAAGAGCTTTAAATTCAATCTTCAGCAAATGGGATATATTGGCAAACACAGCTCATTGGAATATTAGTGGTGAACTTTGTAGTGGAAGAGCCATCGATACTACCAGCACCATTGATGACACCACTTTCAATCCATTCATCAAATGTGATTGTTCACATGACAACAATACTATTTGTCGCATCACAGCATTGTATTTTGCTCTTTCATCTCTAAAATTTACAATTTCAAAGTTGGAAACTTGCAATAACTAAAGCAATTTAAAACTCTTCTTTGTTTCGATTTTTTATTTTTTAATGAAACAGGAAGGTTTATGCAGTGGATGTGGTTGGTGAAATTCCAGAAGAGCTATGGACTTTGACTTACCTTACCAATTTGTATGCTTTCTTTTTTACAAAGTATCATTATCATTATTATTATTTTGAGATTAAGTTTACTGTAATTTTATAGTTATTATAAAAGTCAACAAATTTTTAATATTCTCATGCAAGAATCACATACCTTTTTATTTTTTTATACTAAGTTCAATCATATTGCAAGCAGAAATCTTGGCCAAAATTACTTGACAGGTTCTCTATCTTCTGCCATTGGAAATCTAACTCGTATGCAATACTTGTAAGGAAATTTGACTGAAGTTCAATTCAAGTCATGACATTTTGTTTATTGTTGAGGCACACATAATTTTTAACATTTAACTTTATTATTTTTTTAGGACCATTGGCACCAATAATTTATCAGGAGAGCTTCCAAAGGAATTGGGAAATCTTACAGAGTTAATATCATTGTATGTTATTTACTTTGAGCTTTTGTTCCTCTAGATATAAAAATTGTCAATGGGTTGTTTTAGTGAACCAAGCAGGACCAAAGAGATTTAGTGTCTAAAATGAGTCTTATTTTGAGCTTTGGTCCTACATTAATTAGAATAAATAAATACGATACTTAAGCGATAAGGTTCTTTCATCTACTGGACTAGTCTTTTGTATTGGTTTTCTTTGCTAGAGTGTACCTTGTGGTATTAGTCTTGAGTGTTAGTAAAAAAAAAATGGCATGAAAGTGAGATTGATCGAAATGATTTGATATGGGTCAAAGTTCATTTTGGATATTTAATTAGAATGACATATATTTGTACATAAAAAAATACTATGGCCTTAATTATGATTGATATTATGATAATTGATGTTTATTTCCTCTAATAATGAGACTAATGAAGTCTATAGATAAGGGATGAAACTATAAATGATAAATTTAATTAACAAAAAAAACATATTGTATAAACAAATTGAATTTTAAATTGAGAAATCCACGTGGGAAATTTTGACTTCAAATATATATACATATTTTCCTTTTGTCATAGAATGACCAGTTATGTTCACCTAAAATATCCATAGCAATTCAATGTTTTTCGTATAAAAATGTTTGAATGAAATAATTGTTCTTTTTAATTACTCCAACATTTTTATGTTATAGATACATGATGACATGCATGAGAAATTTCTCCATATAGAATTGATGGAATTTATAATTTGTTATATTTGTAGGAGTTTTTCGTCAAATAAGTTCACAGGATCTCTTCCATCCGAACTTGGAAAACTGATAAAGTTAAAACAAATGTAAGCATTTCTATAATCTTAACTTTTATATATACTACTTTAATAAAGTTTGGGTCATATATAGTTGTTGTTTTACATTGACTTACATATCCATTGACTATAATCATTTGTTGTTTTTTTACTAGATGCCAAAATATTGTCAACCTAGTATAATTTTTTTATTATTTTAATAGTGTAGCTGACAAAAGTATGATTTTGCCAAGGCATAAATACATTGTTACTTTAAATTTTGGAATGATTGCAAAATCAAAAGCCACACCTGATACATTCTTCCTTGGATCTTGTCTCTCAAATATTTTTACATCAAACATTTGTAAATCCTCTTTTGTTACTAATGTTAGTGAATCTCATCTCAAATGCAATGATACTCTTATTTAAGTTTCTACATTCCTATGTATATTTTTATCTCTACTATTTCAAATATGGTTTGTAGTTGCAAAGAACAATATACCTAAGAAGTATAGTATATTGATTACTAAAGTATATGTAACACAATTATTTTATTGTTCCTACTCATCCATGTGAGTTATAGATAATATAAAACATTAGGTCTTTTTTAATTCAAAATTACAATTTGTTACAAAGCTGTATATCTTTATTGTGATTACAACATTAATTTCAAAAAATATTTTATTGCAGCTACTTTGATAGCTCAGGAATTAGTGGTGAAATTCCTTCCACATTTGAAAACCTTAAAAATTTGGAGCAAGTGTAAGTTACTTCTACTACAATGTGCCTAATATGATAATAAATAAATAAATAAATAAAAGATAAACTTCTACAACTATAAACATTTTTGTTCATTTCAGATGGGCTTCAGACACGGAACTCACAGGAAAAATACCAGACTTTATAGGAAATTGGTCTAATCTTCAAACCTTGTAAGACAACAATACAACTCTTTCTTTCTCCTTAAATTGAAATAAGAAGATGAAAAATATTTGGACAAAATTAATTATATTGGATATCGAATTAAAATTTTCTTTTTTGTATGGTTAATTTCATATATATATATATATATATATATCCTATTCCAAAAGTGAGTACTTATAGCTTTTGTTAATTGTTGGATATCATGATAGGAGGTTTCAAGGCAATTCTTTTAATGGCTCAATACCTTCATCATTTTTCAATTTGACTTCATTGTCAGACTTGTGAGTATCATCGTTAATTTTTTGTGTGGTTATTGTTGATTCATGAAAACTAATATATCATGTATAATATACATGTAGGAGAATAAGTGGTTTATCTAATGGGAGCTCCTCATTGGATTTTGTAAGGAATATGAAATCTTTGACTATCTTGTAAGTTCCCAACTTTTCTAATGATCATGACTCACTTTGCCATGCATAATGAGTTCTTTATTATTATTTTTTTTTTTATCTTTCTAAATTGAGTTCAAGAATTTTTCTTATAATTGTTGCAGAGAATTGAGGAATAACAATATTTCTGGTTCGATACCATCCACCTTTGGAGAGTTAAATTTGACTCAATTGTGAGTATTACCTATTTGTGTTAAACTAAGTCCCAATTAATTTTATGTAAAAGATATTAACGAGAAAGCAACAAATTAGTCAATCATGCTTTCAAAATGAATTACTAACTTATTGTTCATTTATCTTTTTACTTTCCTAATTTTTATTGTTATGTGTTAGAAAGATTCAACTTTTCAACTTATTTACCATACAAATAAGATAATTGTACATTTTATTTTATTTTAAAAAAATGAGTATCTTGTCTCATAGTTGTGTCCTAACCCAAATTAAGAAAATTATATATCTATGTTGTTTTTTTTCAGGGATTTAAGCTTCAATAATATCACAGGACAAATTTTAGGATCAATTTTCAATTTGAGTTCACTCTCTCACTTGTAATATTTCATTTTCAAAAATTGCATCTTGATTTTGATATTCTATTGTATGTAGTTTAAAAGATATATATATATATATATTATTTATTTATTTATTTTATCAAATCATAGGTTTCTTGGAAATAACAAACTTACTGGAACCCTCCCGATGCAAAAAAGTTCATCTCTTCAAAATATGTGAGTAACATTTATCTATTTGAAATATGGAGGATGAAATTTTTTACTTTACTATATATACATGGGTAATCATATGTATTTGATAAATGATTGTCATTTATTGAGTCTGTATGATTAAATATTAATGCTAAAATAGTAAAACTGACAACATCTATGTTGATAAAAAAAAATTTGTTTACTTTCTCCACTTTTCTTATTCATACTTTGAATTTCTCAACTATAAGTTATTTTTCATGATGTTTTATAATGACTTTATTTTTTTGCAATGTTTTTTTCATGAGATGATTTACAATTTATAATCTTTTGTATTAGTGTTCTAAATGTCTATTTTTTTTTATAGGAGTGTTATAGGTGATACTTCTATCCATATTTGCATTTGTGATCATATTAATTTTTATGGGTTTGGTAAGAAGTAACTATATAGGAGTATTTGTAAATTAAGAGTTTGCAACTCATATTGATATTAAACTTAGACTTTATTTTTACACTATTTTCAATTCCAAATCTTCATTCCTCAAGTATTATCCTTCATTTGGTTTGGCTTAACATGCTTGCAGAGACTTGTCATACAATAACCTATCTGGTAGCTTCCCCTCATGGGTAAACGAACAAAACTTACAACTGTAAGTAGTGTGATTCTTTCTTTCACTCTTTTTACATATTAATTTGTTAGCCAACATCTAATAAAATGGGTTATGTCAACGTTTTAAATCTTGGATAGTTGGACTTAGGATTTGCTCCAAAATTTCTATACCAAGATATTGTATAATGGAATAACCTTTATTCTTTATTTTTTTTTTTATATATAATGTATAATATATACATATAAATTCATGTAATAGAAATTATTGAAAATTAATCACGTTCATAATTAATCATAAAATGACATAAGGTGTCTTAAACAAAACATAATTTTCCTAGATAAGAATTACCGACCATTTTCTAAATTCAAGTACTATTTTTATCATTTTCAATACTACTACATCTAAATATTTCGGTTTGGAAATTAAAATTAAAAAATTGTCCTCTAAAAAATCCCTCATATCTTTACTCAAAAGGATATTTTTTGAATCAACACATAACACTTACTACAACCATGATTCAACTCACTATTCAGTTTGCTATGATCGCTATACTAAACCACTTCACTATGACAACTCACTTTACATTGTTATGCTGTTATAACGACACTGTAACACGCTATTTAAAACTCAAGTCTATATGTTAAGAAGAATAAAAGGAGTATTGGGGATCCAAAGACAAAATAGTTTACTAGACTATTAAAAAGTATTAAAGTGAGTGATAAGAAGAGGGAGACTTAGTTGAGTATTTAAGAATTGCTAGAAAACCAGAAGGAGAAATTTCACATTTCATTCATGTATATATTTTTTTATTGTATCATATTATTTATGAGGAGGAATCAAGTTACATCAAGAGTAACTATAAGAGAGTTACACTCTCTCACCCTTTTGAGTTTTTAAAGAAAATGAAGGATGAGGATGGAATGTAATTCTCTTGAAGTTAGTTTTGATATAACTTGATCCTCCACCCCCCAATATGTGTGTGTGTGTGGTGAAATTGATTGTGATACTATTGAGTGAACATTATACAGGAATTTAGTTGCGAACAACTTGACAATAGATGGCTCAAATACCAGGTGAATATCATACATTTTCTTTAATGATGGTTATTTTGATTTTGCTTTAATTCAAATGCACTTAGTTTTTTGTCATCATTTATATATTAGTTGTATTCTCTTATTTTCAAAGATCTTCTAATGCTTTTGAAACATTTTATTTTCTACCATAAATTTACTCTATCTTGCTCATTGTCACTATGTTCATATTTTATTTAAGAACTTTTAAAATGTCATATAATCATTAATTGATTCATTTGATATTGTGTTCATTAATCACTTTATTTATTTCTAATTTTCAAAGTAGATATCACAATAGAAATTCAATTACATGATGATAAAAAATGAAGAGCTATTGTTATGATTCTTTTTTCAATTGCCTTTATAATTTGGATAGTCAAAGCAAGGATGTAGTCTTTGTGAATAAATATAAAGATATTTTGTGATTAAATGGAATAATTCATAAGCTTGTACTTCTTTTTAGAGATTTACAATTTAGGAATTTATGCAAAAAATAAATCTTATTTGATATTACTTAAACCAAAAAATGATTAATTAAATGCAAGATTGTCATTTAGTCACTCCTTAAACATTGTTAATAATTTCTTGGTTGATTTTCCTAAACTTGGATGATATTTTCACAAGAATCCTAAAGTTGTAGTTCTTATTCATACTAGAGATCTAGGTAGAATACTTAGCAATTAAATTTTAATAAATTAAACCTTGAGTAAATTGCAACATGTAATTACATAAGCACCTCTTACTTTTAAAACCATTAGTTTTGCCTCCCTTGGGGGTGTTAGTGCAATGTTTTGAGTGTGTTAGTGTAATTTTTTGAAACATTTAAAGGGTGTTAGTGTAATGATTTCAAATTTAAAGGAATGTTTATATGTGAAAAAAAAAGATGAAACTATGTGAAATTTGATAAAACCTCAATGGATGTAGTTGTAATTTTCTCTTAAACCTTTGATTTATGTTTATACTACTTTGAAAATTTGTTTGTGCACCAATCTATTATTGGGTATTACTTAAAAACATAAGAATTTTCTTGTCTAAAACATATCTGTTTGTTTGTAGTGGTTTGCCTATTGGCCTCAACTGTCTCCAAAAAGACTTTCCTTGCAATAAAGGCATTGGAAGATGTAAGTTTGACTTCAAGTTAGTTTTTCATGTGATATGAGTCATGTGAGACACTAAAAATAATTAGAATATATTATTTAAAACAAATACTAAAGATAAAGTCTTATTGCAATGATAAAGTTGTTGATTATTGCATATGTTTAAATCTTGAAAATAACCTTTCCACTTATGGGGGACATAAAATATAAAATTTATAAAAAAAAAAAAATGCAGAAAATGGATATAAAATTTGTCAATTTTTAAAAAAAATGGGGAGTAAAGTGTATAATCATATGATGTTATAATAGAATAAAATTTATATGATTTTAAAAAATTAAAGATAAGAATATTAAATTATTTTGTTAAGAGTAAAACTTACTAAAAATAAAATAAAATAAAATAAATATATAATTAAGTCAAATATTTATTACTAAATATATATATAAAATTAAGATATGATTTACTAATATAAGAAAATTAAATAAATATTAATTTCAAAACCTATTTTTTTTATTAATATTATATATATATATATATATTGGGAAGGAGGGCTAAAGCTCCTGCCCTGCCCCCCTTTAAATCTGTCACTGCCCCATGCCTTGTCTAATAGAGAGCCTCATGCACTAGGTCACCATTTTTACTATTATTGATATCATATATATAAACCAACCAAATTTTGAACTCAAATGAGTCAATGTTGATATTTTACAATTAATTGATTACTACATATGTTTACGATTCATATGGTTACTTTGAAGCACAAATATCTTTCACTACAAATAATTAATTACTTCTCAAGAGTTTTTTTCCAAGTTACTTAATACTCTCGTCCTATATATAAATGAGAGTAGTATTGTCCAAGATGTAACAAACATATGACCACTTTTAAATGTATTAGTTGCTAATTTCTTTTTATACTCTTAATTTATTGTAAACTCTATTAATAAGTAATAAGATACCTACTCTTTTTCCTTGAAAGTGGATGCAATTATTGGATTATTAATAATATAAGTCATACTTATTGGTTGAAAAAAGTATACCTTGAATTATAAGTAGCGTCACTAAATACAACTATCACTTAAATCACTTAATTTTATAGTTATTAATGAAATAAAATTTAAATTTATGACATTATTAATTAAAATTAACAAACTTAAATATTTTATTGGTCACTTAATACAACTATCACTTAGTTTGCTGTTTTATTATTTTTCAATGAGAAATCAAGATGACCAAAAGGACCATTTAGGGTATAAAACTATTGTATGCAATTACATTAAGTGACATAAAAGAATAATAATATTTTATTTTAGAGGTCAAATCAATCTTATGTAAGTACTAAGATTATTATTTTTTTTTAAATATAAGGATTACAACTAATTTTGACAAAACCATGACAAGCCTAAAACACATTTTATCCAAGAAACTAGCGGAGTTTTTTCTGAAGTTAATCTTGTTAATTTTAACCTTTTTCACTCAATAATCAATCTCTTATCTATGACTACATGCAGATTCTGACTTTGCAATTAAATGTGGTGGTCCCCAAATTAGATCGACAGATGGAATAGTGTATGAAATGGAAAATGAGACACTTGGTCCTGCTACATATTTTGTTAATGATGCAAATAGATGGGGTGTTAGTAACGTTGGATTATTTTCGGGGAGCAATAATGCTGTATACAAAAGTTTTGTGTCTAATCAGTTCACTAACACCCTAAACCCAGAGCTCTTTCAAACAGCACGACTCTCTGCTTCATCGTTAAGATATTATGGCTTGGGGCTAGAAAATGGCTTTTACAACATCACCCTTCAATTTGCAGAAACAAGTATTCTAGACTCTACTACAACATGGAAAAGCCTTGGTAGACGAGTCTTTGATATTTATATTCAGGTACTTGTGTCTTTATCAAAATACATGAAAATATTAATGATTAGATACTCACTTGGATAGGTATCCAATGCCTTAAATAACTCCAATATAAAATTATATTTAAGCAATATATATAACCTTCACTAAGCTTATGTTTAACTCCAATCCTCTAGTTGAAGAATAGGGTTTACCGAGCTATATAATAAAAGAATGTAGTAATTACTAATGTAAAGATAGATTATTTTCTCAATCAATTATAATATCACAACAATTATAACATTATAAATTTTATCCACATCAAAATTTTTAGCCAAGATAATTAAAATGATTGTTAGTTTTAATTTAATTATTCCATGGATTAATTTTTGACTAAACAAAATACCAAAAATTAACCCTTTAGGGTTAATTATGTTTTTAGTCTTTGTAAATAGAGAAAAGTTTATTTTTTATCCCTAAAAAATAAATTGTTTCTTTTTTCCATAATTTATGTAAATGTGGCTCTTTGTCCTTCCTAAAATATAGTTTGCTTCTGGTCCTACATTTATGGAAATAAGAATAACATACAACACTTTTTCATAAATGAGCTTCAAATGGAGAGAATTTATATTTGACAGTCTAAAAGTGAATATTTTCCTATTTGTAGGGACTAAACTTTTAACCCTTTTTATAGTATCAATTTATTTGTATGCATGTTTGGAGAGATTGCTTAATACACCAATATTATGATTTTTTGACAAGTTACAATCCAACATCACACAAGCTAAGTATTTACAAAAGCAAGGTGCCTTTGAAACTTCTTTATATTATTTTATATTTTTTAATTTTGGTAAAGAGAGAATGCTTCATATAACCTTTATGATGGAATCACCCTGAAAGTGCAACTAAATATGTAAATAATATCATGACTTGATCATTGTTGATAAGGATTGAATGTCTTGTTTGTAACATCAACACTCTTGGAGTTTTGATGCATTATTCTATACTTGACCTCTTATAACGGATTGATGCGAATTGATAGGAAAGAAAAAAAATTGTTTGATTCTTTTTTCTTAATTATCTAATTAATTCCACAACATCTCCAATTTTCATATTTTGTCTTTTGTCCAAATGAAATTCATAGAACCAAATTGTTTTTTACAATAATTTTTTTTTTCATTTGAATGTTCTAGGGGACTCGTGTTTCGAAGGATTTTGACATACAAAAGGAAGCTGGGGGCTTCTCGTTCAGAGCTGTTGAAAGGCAATTTAGGTTTGAAGTGACAGAAAACTATATTGAGATCCATCTCTTTTGGGCTGGAAAAGGGACTTGTTGCATCCCAGCTCAAGGTACTTATGGGCCCTTGATTCAAGCCATTCATGCTATCCCAGGTAATACTATGAAATAAAAATTGTCAACTATGTTGCTTAATTACTAACCTTTTATGATGCATAATCATTTTAACTAAATATTTGAAATTTATATTTTTGAATTTGATGGACTATTTTATTGTACAGATTTCATACCTACTGTCAGCAATGAACCTCCAAGTAGTAACAACAATAAAACTGGTCTAATTGTTGGAATTGTTGTTGGAGTTGGAATCATAAGCATTTTATCAGTTTTTGCAATTTTTTGTATCATTCAGAGAAGAAAACACCGTGATAATGAAAAAGGTAAAGACATTATGTGAATATTTGTATGACATTATTTTCTTTTTTGAAGATTATTTAAATTATTTTCTGCATATTGCATCGTGAGATTTTTTTTCTATTACTTTTGTTTCTGGACAAGAATAGGACAAATTGTCATTTCAGTACTAAATATTTTGTATATGTTTAAGTTTTTGAATCATAACCTAACCAAAAAATATAAGAAATAAATGATTGTATTATGCTTAATAGTTCATCATTATAGACAATGCATGTGCATTTGTTTTATCTATTTTTCTTATCCTAATACATAACATTCTAAAAAAGCTAAAAAAAATTAATGTGTCTAAACTTGAATCACAAGAAAATTGGGCATCATCCCCAACTTCAACAAAATAACTTTATATTTATACAACTTTAAACTTGTTCATGTCTAATATTGCAGAGCTTCTGGGAATTGATACAAAGCCATACACTTTCAGCTATTCTGAGTTAAAGAATGCTACAAATGACTTTAATCATGAAAATAAGCTAGGAGAAGGAGGTTTTGGACCTGTATATAAGGTAATATTATGTCCCTCAGAGAGATAATGGTTATATGCTACTAATTCACAAAATGTAATCATTATTAATATTGCATCAAACAATGCTCAAGGAAGCTAGTAGTACTTGATAAAGCTACAATCATATGAAGGGAGCATATACTCTCCCTGAATTTTAATAAATTAATAACTATTTAATAAAAACCAATAGACTTTTATTCCCCATAAACATTACTTGTTTCCTAGTTACCTCTAAGAATTGATTTTCTTGTAGTGCTTATTGTTTTTGACTTATTGATATCTCTCGATATACTAATATTTAGAATTTTAGTGTGTTTATAAATGATTTTTTTGTTAATTAAATGTTATCTCACAAAAGACAAGTGTAGATTATTTATTCTTTCTTTAATTGATGATCGTTAATTATTGTTTATCTTATATTTTTATATGTCATTATGTTCTTAATTGATTAATATTTGTTTTGTTATTACTATTTATTGTCCCCTCTAACTTGAACCTCACTCACTATTGCAAGTACTTATACTATTTTGATGAATGATTTTTTTTTTTCTAATCAATTTTGGGGCTAATATTGGAACTAAATCCTTTCTTTAAGAGAATATTGTTTTTCTTTTCTTTTTTCTAGGGGACACTCAATGATGGAAGAGTTATTGCTGTGAAACAACTATCTGTGGGATCTCATCAAGGAAAAAGCCAATTCATAACTGAGATTGCTACTATATCAGCTGTGCAACATCGTAATTTGGTAAAATTATATGGATGTTGCATTGACGGGAGTAAAAGACTGCTTGTCTATGAGTATCTAGAAAATAAGAGTCTTGATCAAGCATTATTTGGTATGAGAAAATTATACTTTTTTTCCTTTTCAGTGTATGTATATGAATGTTTATTTATTTTCTCATTTTCATATGTCTACATTACTAAGGACAAATGTGGTTTTGTTTTGAGCAGGAAATTGTTTGACACTCAATTGGTCCACACGCTATGATATATGTTTAGGTGTTGCTAGAGGTTTAACTTATTTACATGAAGAATCACGTCTCCGTATTGTACACCGTGATGTGAAGGCTAGTAATATCTTGCTTGATTATGAACTTATTCCCAAAATATCTGATTTTGGTTTGGCCAAATTATATGATGATAAAAAGACCCATATAAGCACCGGTGTGGCTGGGACAATGTGAGCATCAATACTTTATCATTTCGTATTAATTTCATGAATTTTTTTTTATAATTTATTTATGAATGGGTCTCATTTTTGTTTGAATTAAGTTTAAATTTGCTCAAATTTTTGTGATGAAGTGGATATCTTGCACCGGAGTATGCCATGCGGGGACACCTAACAGAGAAAGCAGATGTATTTTCCTTTGGTGTTGTGGCTCTAGAGTTAGTTAGTGGGAGACCAAATTCTGATTCAAGTTTGGAAGAAGAGAAGGTGTATCTTCTAGAATGGGTATGCATTCTACCTTTGCTTCTAATGATTGTTAATTTTTTTAAAAAATAATTAATTAATGTTAATATAATTGACTTTAACTAAGTATACTTGTAATACATATGTAAAATTATAATAAGGAGTTTGATACCTTTGCATCTCCATTTTGGTATTGAACAAGGTTTGAAATCAATCTCCTTAAGTGTTAAATGTGAAAATTATTTATAAGATAATATCTAAATAATTTGATATTATATTTAATATATAGGATTATAAATGAGTATCTTCGCACATGATTACTAATGTTACCAATGCTTAGATGATTTATTTTTATATTATTTTCGTAGTGTTACCTAATATGAGATGTGATGAACCATATAATAAGGATGAGTCACTTTTCTAATGGTGTCTATTTTCTAAAATCTCCCGAGAAAAAAAAATGAGGTTTTCTTTTTTATGTTTACCAAACTAGTGACAACACATTAGTATATGTTAATCATGAATATAATGTGACAAAATATAACTAGTGATACAAACATTTTTGTACAAGAGTAGTTTTAGTAATATCCCTACAGTGGTATTGTTAGTGTTGCTCAAATTAACTCGTTATAAAAAAGTTTAACTATAATCATAATTAACCGGTTATATAATAATTGGTCAATTAAAATGGTTATAGAAATTAACAATATATGACAAGTAATTTTTATAACTAAGCAATAATCATTATGAACATTTGTTAAATACGTCATTTAACTAGTTTTATAGCAAAAACTTGTTATCTAACTGGTTATAAATCAAATTAATTATATAATTAGTTATATATATATATATATATATATATATATATATATTAAATTAATAATTAATTTTGGTCTTTAAAAAATATTTATAATATTTAAAATTAATTTTAATGAAATATGACACAATTATTAATGCATAAAATCGATTGTAAAAATGTAATAAATATAAAATAATTATATTTTAAAACTGGTTATATATATTCATAACTGGTTATAGATATCTAATCAATTGTATAATCAGTTTTCATAACTAGTTTGGGCTGGCTATAATAACCCGTTAACACATTGGTTATTAAATGATTATGATTAGGTTATTTAAATAACCTAACCATGAGTATTTTGGTTTCGCTCACACACTAAAAATCTCTTGATAAAATTGTGATTTAGTTAAGAGATGTAATGATTTTAGTTAGATCACTAGTTTATGCGAAAAATAATGATTGTTTTTCCTTTTAAATTATTAGGGCAATCTTAATTGCATAATATGAAACTAAGTTTCCTCCGAAAATGACTAGAAAGTAGTTGTATGCTTATGACAATTGATTCATGTTCATACCACTAAAAGGAATTTAGGATTCCATTGTATTTGACATCTTTTCAATTTGCGTAATAACCATTGAAAAACATTTTATTTGTTTATATTTTTACTTTATTGACACTGATTGTTTTATTCTTAGGCTTGGCAACTTCATGAAAACAATCGCATAATTGATTTGGTGGATACTAGACTTTCAGAATTCAATGAGGAAGAAATAAAACGTATTGTAGGGATAGCGCTTTTGTGCACTCAAACATCTCCAACATTACGACCATCAATGTCACGTGTGGTGGCAATGCTTTCGGGAGATATTGAAGTGAGCATTGTAACTTCAAAGCCTGGATACCTATCCGATTGGAAATTTGAGGATGTGAGTGGCTCTGTATCCAACATTGCAATAAAAGAAACACATTCAAGTAACCAAAATTCATGGGGAAGTACTAGCATGGTTGGTGGTACAGACTATTCACCAGGAGATGTATCGAAACCAATCCTTAATGAGACTCTTAATGAGGGTAGGTAAGATTTGGTGTACTCTTTAGTGATTAGATCAAGTGTGGATTAATGATAATGGCATTGTGTACCAAAATATGTTTCAATTTTTATTTGTTTTTCATTTTCTTTAGATTTCTTTTGTATTGTATACTTAATTTGCAATGTAAATAAGTTATTGTGAAATGCAGAACAATGTGTTAGTAATAAGCCCTAGTTAGATATGCTTATGGGGTATCCATTTTTGCAACCTCTTCTATTTATACAATCTTCCCATTTTTGTACTTTTATTTTTAAAATGCCTTTCTTTTTGCATAAATGAAGTTATGGAATAATTTATTTGTGTTTATTGATAGATGCTCTGGAATTTAGTTTATGGAAAGTTGAAACCAAATAGGAAATATTACAAAAGTAGAAGGAAGAAACATTATAAATAAGTTTACAATTCTAATAACAAGTTTGGTAACACACATCGACTCCATGTTACTTTTCAAGCTTTGAATTACACATGTCAATTATAAAGAAGTCCAAAAAATAACTTGTCAGAGGAAAGAAAGATCCCAAGCTTATTGTGAATTGAGAGTGGATGTGCCTTGGTCTTCTGTGAGTTCCAGAGCTTCAGCCATAGAGAGACTTTTGAATTGCGAGGTACCATTACGAACTCAATATATACGACTGTTATTCCGTGAAATAACTCGAATTTCAAATCATTTACTTGCTTTAACCACTCGTGCTCTGGATGTGGGAGCATCAACTCCGTCCCTGTGGTCTTCTGAGGAGCGGGTCTGGTTTACTTGTAAGTTTTACAGGGTATGCCTTGTACACTGCCTTTGGTCAATCCTCACAACAACTAAGAGATTCGTTTGAAAAACATGGGACTAGTTGAAGTAACGAGCCCTCCATATTAGGGCCTCATTACTTCAACTTATAATAGAAAATATAATTTATACATTAGATAAACTAAACCTTATATTTTTATTTTAAAGTTTTCACATTAACATGTTTAGAATTGCATTTGAAGTAAAAAAAAAAAAATTAAAATCTCACAAACAATGTCCAAAATACACATAAAAATAAAGATAATATATTAATAGTTGAGATAAAGAAAGATTGTTGGTATATATTAAAAATAAGTTGTCAAAGATTAACAAATATTTTTTACTTCTCAAATCAATTATAAATAAATAAAAAACTAATAAAATTACTTGATTGCAAATATTATAATCAATATCTGTAAACATAACAATACCATATTATAAAAGAAAAATGTTATTAAAAAACAAAAAAGGTAATACTTGAATAATCATTTAAAAAAGATAAAATAATATAAATATATCTAATTTAAAGATTATAAAAATAAAAATAGTTATCAAATAAAAATATAATTTTATTTAAAAATAAAAAATAACACTTAAACATTTATTATAATATCATATTCTATTAAATAAATTAAATAATTAGATAATATTTAAAATAGTATCTATATAAAAAAAAATTTAGAAAAAGTCACGGGACCAAGGCCCTCCACCCCCATAACCTAGTTCTGTCATTAATCCCATAACCTAGTTCTGTCATTAATCCTGAATAACACATTTTTACATACTTGATGTTCTTATATTAGGTCTTCTAAATTTGAAAGAATCACCTAATACGGAAGACAAAATCCATCTTAAAAAAATCCATCAAAATTTGAATACACGTTACTTTTTATAAGAGGTAAAAAAGTTTAATCAAATTACAATGTATTTCATTGTAAGCAAGCAAGCTTTTAATGCTAGCGGGCGAAAGTTGTTTCAAAATGAAAATATGTAGATTTTTTTTTTTATAAAATATTCATATGTTTAATATACTAGTTATATTAGGAGAATATATATTTAAAAAAAAAACTGTCACCAAAATCAAAACTAAACATTTTTTAAAAGCATTACAAAAGTCAATCATTAATTTCATACTAATGTAAAAATAAATTATTTTCTCAATCAATTATAATATTATAAAAGTTGTCAAAATTATAAATTTTATCCACATCAAACTTTTTAGCCAAGATAATTAAAGTAATTGTTAGTTTTAATTTATTTATTCCATGAATTATTTTTTTACTAAAAACAAAATACCAAAAATTAATCCTTTTGGGTTAATTATGTTTTTAGTGTTTGTAAATAGAACAAAGTTTGTTTTTTATCCCTAAAAAATAAATTGTTTCTTTTTTCCATACTTTATGTAAATGTGCCAAATGTGGCTCTTGTACTTCATAAACTATTTTTTCCTTTTGATCCCACATTTATGGAAATAAGGATAACATACAACACTCTTTCATAAATGAGGGTTCAAAAGGAGATAATTTATATTTTAGGGACTAAAAGTGAATATTTTCCTATTTGTATGAACTAAAATTTTAATCCTTTTTATAGTATTAATGTATTTGTATGCATGTTTGGAGAATTTTCTTAATACAATGATATTATGATTTTTTGACAAGTTACCATCCAACATCACACAAGCCTTAGTTTTTCAAACTTTTTTATATTCTTTTTTTATTATTATTATTTTGGTGAAGAGAGAATGCTTCATATGGCCTTTGATGACATAATCATGAAACTGCAACTAAATATTTAAATAATATATATCATGACTTGATCATTTTTTTAAGGATTTAAGGACATGTTTAGACACGTTACTCCAGAAAGGACTTCTAGGAGAAGAAAATATGAAGAATAAAAATGAAATTAACTTATCTAAAAGTTAAAATTATCTTTTTTAATAGTCAATTAGTGGAAGCTCTCTTAAATAGATCCATTTAAAAGATGTGAGACTTCCATCAATTGTCTATTAAAAAAGAAAATTTTAGAGAAGTTAATTTCATTTTTTTTTCTTTATATTTTCCTCTCCTATAAGTCCTTTTAAAGTAGTGTGTCCAAGCTGATCATAAATGTCTTGTTGGTAGCATCAACACTCGGAGTTTTGATGCATTATTATATACTTGACCTCTTATAATGGATTGATGGGAATTGGTAGGAAAGAAAAAAAAAAATTGATTATTTTTTCTTAATTATCTAATTAATTCCACAACATATCCAATTTGTATATTTTGTCTTTTGTCCCAATCAAATTCATAGAACCAAATTGTTTTTGTTTACGTTCATTTTTTTTTCATTTGAATGTTCTAGGGGACTCGTGTTTTGAAGGATTTTGACATACAAAAGGAAGCTGAGGGAATCTTGTATAGAGTTATCCAAAGGCAATTTAGGTTTGAAGTGACTGAAAACTATCTTGAGATCCATCTCTTATGGGCTGGAAAAGGGACTTCTTGCATACCAGCTCAAGGTACTTATGGGCCCTTGATTCAAGCCATTCATGCTATCCCAGGTAATGCTATGAAACCACAAAAATTGTCAACTTTGATGCTTAATTACTAACCTTTTATGATGCCTAATCACTTCAACTAAATGATCAAAATTTATGTTTTTGAATTTGATATACTGGTTTGTTGTACAAATTTCATACCTATTGTCAGTAATGAACCTCCAAGTAGTAACAACAATAAAACTGGTCTAATTGTTGGAATTGTTGTCGGAATTTGCATCATAAGCATTTTATTAGTTTTTGCAACTTTTTGTATTATTTAGATAAGAAAACGTCATGATGATGAAAAAGGTAAAGACATTGTGTGAATATTTGTATAATTTTTTTCTTTTTCGACCACTATTTAAATTGTTTTCTACATATTGCATTGTGAGATATTTCTCGGTTACTTTTGTTTCTAGACAAGAATAGGACAAATTGTCACTTTAGTACTACATATTTGATAAGTTTAGGTTTTTGAATCACAACATAACAAAAAAAAAATAAAAAAAAATGATTGTATTATGCTTAGTAGTTAAACATTATAAACAATGTATGTGCATTTATTCTATCTATTTTTCTCATCCTAAATACAAAACATTCTAAAAAAAGTTATAGAAATGGCATTTATGAACTTGAATAACAAGGAAATTGGGCATCATCCCCAACTTCAACAAAATAACGTTATACTTATACAACTTTAACCTTATTCATGTATGATATTGTAGAGCTGCTAGGAATTGATACAAAGCCATACACTTTCAGTTATTCCGAGTTAAAGAATGCTACAAATGACTTTAATCATGAAAATAAGTTTGGAGAAGGAGGTTTTGGACCTGTTTATAAGGTAATATTATGTCCCTTAGAGAGATAATGGTTATATGTTACTAATTTATAAAAGGTTATCATTATCAATAGTGCATCAAACAATGCTCAAGGAAGCTAGTAGAACGTGGTAGAGCTATAATCATTAGAAGAGAGCATATACTCTCCTTGGATTTTTTTTAATAAATTAATATCTATTTAATAAAAACTAATAGACTTTTATTCCCCATAAACATTACTTGTTTCCTTGTTAATTCCTACTAATTAATTTTCGTGTAGTGCTTCTTGTTATTAGCATGAGGGTTGGAAACAAGGGCAATTTCCCTGGGCCCATTATTTGTAGGGACCCCTAAAAAAATTCAGTTATAACTTTTCAACCAAAAAAATATTATATCTTTTTACATTAGTTTTTTCTTTTACTACACAGAAAAATCCAAATGCATTTACCTTTTTAGCTTTAGCTTTTATTCTCTTCTATTCCATTCTTAATTAATAACCACAAATTTCAATTTTTTTTAACAAATTAAACATTTAATTTTTCCCCAAACATTAAAAAAACATTCCCTAATTTTTTTAGAATGGATACAATTCTTTTTTATATAAAAGAGATGAAAATGGAAAGACAATTACACTAAATTTCTTTATGTACTAATATTGTTATATTAAAAAAAGACTTAAATAAATTTTGGATCCCTAATAGTCTGCCACGTCATCGATAAAGATTCAAAATAAAAAAATTTTTATCAGAGATCCATTAAAAAAAAAAAAATTCAACTACTCAAACTAACAAATGGATATTTATTAAGGACTAAAAAATTATTGAAGCCTTGAAAAAATTATTTATTAGTGATATATTGTAATAAGTCAGTAAAAATTTCTTTGTACTACACTTTGAAACTTCATTTCTAGAGTACACTGTGAGTGTGAGTCTATCTGGAGTGAAGAAAAAATGTGATACATTTAATTTGTTAAAATCTTATTCATACAATGCAATAAAATGTATTTTTTTTAATTAAAATTACATTATTATATTTTTATAGAATACATATTTAAATTTTAAAATACTTATATAAGTCCCCCTAATCTATAGTTTCACCCAGGGTCTACAAAATGTCAGGACCGCCCTGGTTATTGATATCTTTGGATATACTAATATTTTGAATTTTAGTGCATTTATAAATGATTTTCTTAATAATTAAATGTTATCTCACAAAATCTATTTTTTCATAAAAAAAAAATGTTATCTCACAAAAGGCAAGTGTACTTTTCTTATTCTTTTTTTAATTGATGATCATTAATTATTGTTTATCTTATATTTTTATATGTCATTATGTTCTTAATTGATAATTTTTTTTTTGTTATTACTATTTAGTGTCTCCTCTAACTTGACCATCACAAGAAGTTATACTATTTTGATGAATGAGTTTTTTTCTAATTAATTTTGGTGCCAATATTGGAGCTAAATCCTTTCTTTAAGAGAATATTGTTTGTGTTTTCTTTCTTCTAGGGGACACTTAATGATGGAAGAGTTATTGTTGTGAAACAACTATCTATGGTATCCCATCAAGGAAAAAGTCAATTCATAACTGAGATTGCTACTATATCAGCTGTGCAACATCGTAATCTGGTAAAATTATATGGATGTTGCATTGACGGGAGTGAAAGACTACTTGTCTATGAATATATGGAAAATAAGAGTCTTGATCAAGCATTATTTGATATGAGAAATGATACTTTTTGTCCTTGTTAGTGTATGTGTATGAATGTTTATTCATTTTTTCATTTTCATATGTCTGCATGACTAAGGAAAAATGTGGTTTGTTTTGAGTAGGAAATTATTTGACACTCAATTGGTCCAAATGCTATGATATTTGTTTAGGTATTGCTAGAGGTTTAACTTATTTACATGAAGAATCACGTCTCCGTATTGTACACCGTGATGTGAAGGCTAGTAATATTTTGCTTAATTATGAACTTATTCCCAAAATATCTTATTTTGGTTTGGCCAAATTGTATGATGATAAAAAGACCCATATAAGCATGGGTGTGGCTGGAACAATGTGAGCATCAATACTTTACCATCTCGTATTAATTTCATGGTTTTTCTATAATTTATTTATGAATTGGTCTCATTTCTGTTTTAATTAAATTTAAAATTTACTCAAATTCTTGTGATGAAGTGGATATCTTGCATCGGAATATGCCATGCGAGGACTCCTTACAAAGAAAGCAGATATATTTTCCTTTGGTGTTGTGGCTCTAGAGTTAGTTAGTGGGAGACCAAATTCTGATTCAAGTTTGGAAGACGAGAAGGTGTATCTTCTTAAATGGGTATGTATGATGTCTCTGCTTCTAATTATTGCTAATTTTATATAAAAAAAAAGTTAATTCATGTTAATATATTTGACTTTTAACTAAGTATACTTGTATTATATATGTAAAGTTATAATATGAAGTTTGATACCTTTGCATCTCCATTTTGGTATTGAACAAGGTTTGAAATCAATCTCATTAAGTGTTAAACATGAAAATTATTTATAGGGAAATATCTAAATAATTTGATATTATATTTAATATGATTATAAAAAAAAAAAAAGTTTTTAAATGACTCTCTTTCCACATGATTATTTATGTTACAAATGCTCAGATGATTTTTTTTATATTATTTTCGTGTTACCTAATATATGAAATGTGATGAATGATATAATGAGGATGAGTCGCTTTTCTAATGATGTCTATTGTCTAAAATCTGCTGGGAAAAAAAGAAGGCTTTTTTTTTTTTTTTTACTTTACTATTGACAACATATTGATACATGTTAATCATGAAGATAATGTGACAAAATATAACTATTTTTAGAAACATTTTTTTTTACTAGAGTAGTTTTAGTAATATCCATTGGGTGGTAATGATTAGTGTTGCTCAAATTAACTCGTTATAAAAAAGTTCAACCATTATATAGTAATTGGTCAATTAAAAATGATTACAAAAATTAACAACATATAGCAATGACAAGTGGTTTTTTAAAGGAAACCATATATAACCATTATGAAAAATTGTTATATAAGTTATTTAACTAGATTTATAGAAAAGACCCATTATATAACCTGTTACTAGTCATATATATATTTTTTGAATTAATAATTAATTTTGGTCTTTAAAAATAGTTTTAATATTTAAAATTAATTTTAATTAAATATGACACAATTATTAATGCATATAATCAGTTGTAAAAATGTAATAAATATAAAAAAAAAACCTATTTTATATTTTAAAATTGGTTATCCCTGTAAAAATTGTAGTATTAGAAAATTTGGGATGTAATTATTTTTTCCTTTTATAAATTCAATTTTGAAATCAAAACAAAATAAAAAACTTTATCATTTAACAAATATTTGTTTTGAAACAATGTTCTAGACATCCTTTTCCAAAATTTCTTTTGCAAATCTACTCTTAATAAAAATTATTTATTAAGTAAATCACTTTGAAATTTAGTAATACATATCATTATAGATAAAATTTCATTTATTACAGTGCTATATTTAATCTGAGTAGTTTTCCAACTTTTTTTAGCACTTTTAATTACCTTTATAGAGAATTTATCTAAACAATTTTGTTTAAATCACTTAAAAAAAGATATTTGAGTTTGAAGTTCTAAATAAAAGATGTCAAATGCAATGGAATCCTAAATAAATGATAAACAAATAAAATGTTTTTTTGAGTGGTTTAAACAAAATACTTTTTTTTTTTTTGAGTGGTTTAAACAAAATTGTTTAGATAAATGATAAACAAATAACCCATTAACATTGAAAAAATATTTTATTTGTTTATCATTTATTTAGGATTCCATTGCATTTGACATCTTTTCAATTTGTGCATATAACATTGAAAAATATTTTATTTGTTCATCATTTCACTTTATTGACATTGATTTTCTAATTCTTAAGCTTGGAAACTTCATGAAAACAATCACATAACTAAGTTGGTGGATACTAGACTTTCAGAATTTAACGAGAAGAAGTAAAACGTATTATAAGAATAGCGCTTTTGTGCACTCAAACATCCCCAACATTGCGACCATCAATGTCATGTGTGGTGGCAATGCTTTTGAGAGATATTGAAGTGAGCACTATAACTTCAAAGCCTGGATACCTATCTAACTAGAAATTTAAGGATGTGAGTGGCTTTGTATCCAACATTTCAATAAAAGAATCATATTCAACTTACCAAAATTCAACGGGAAGTACTAGCATGGCTGGTGGTGCAAACTATTCATCAAGAGATATTTCTAAACCAATCCTTTATGAGACTCTTAACGAGTATCGATAAGATTTGGTGTACTCTTTAGTGATCAGATCAAGTGTGGATTAATGATAATCACACTATGCACCAAAATATGTTTCAATTTTAATTTGTTTTGCATTTTCTTTAGCTTTTTTTTTGTATTGTATGCTTAATTTGCAACGTAAAGAAGTTATTGTAAAATGTAGAACAATGTGTTAGTAATAGATCCTAATTAGAGATTTTTATGGGTATTACACAAGTCCAAAAAAAACTTGTCATTATATGCTACTTGTTACGTATTTGGTAGAAGAGTTACAAACTCTAATTATAACCATTATACGTTGCTTCTTAATGATTTGAAGTGTCTAAATTGCAAGTTTATTGTTCAATCATTGGTACAAGTGTTGTGCAAAAATCGAGTAAATAATAGATGTGAATTGTTACTTTTTTGGCTTATTTTAATGATGACACTGGTAAAATTTTGAGTTGAAATGATATATTATATAATTTTTTAAACAAGAAATCGGCATGTGAGTAAAATGGAAATTAAATTAATTGTTTTTAAGTGATATTTTGGATGTTTGATACTGAGAATGAATGTTCCACCTTAAAAGGAGTACCTCTGTATTATATCGTGATTATTGATCTATTCTAAGTGAGACTAAATGATTGCCTATGCTGATTGCTTTTACATTAAAGTTGATTAGAGATCTGATGAATGTGATCCGTGGCACTATGTGTAAGGAATTGTTTGTGATGCAATTGTGTGATAACCTAGGTGTAGTTTGATTTTACTGTTTTTTATAATTGAAAATATATTTGTTTTGATTTTTGAAAGTATTTTCAAGCGAAATATTTTCTAAAAAATGTTAAAAATTAAAAATAAAGATTTAACATTTTTAACATTATAAATATTTTTATTATTTTGATTTCGTTTTCATTTTTATAAATAATTTTTTTAATATTTAAAATGTAAAAATAAAAACTATTTTAAAAAATAAAAATAAAAATCATTCCCACCAATTAAACGCCAACTTATGTTTTTTGGGAGACAAGAATCTTGGATTCTTGGGAGGGAGTAAATAAAGGTTGGAGAGTTAAAACTAGAGATGGTAATGGATAAGGTACTATAGTATCCATTCCCATACCTGCGTTTAAAAAAGTTATTCATCCCTAGCCTCATTTCTGTTTAGGTAGCAACTTTGATCTTGATCCTCATACCTTCTAGGTATCTATATACTCATTACCGCATCTGCGACCCGCACTTTATTTATATATAAAATTGAAAATCATTAAAAACATCCATATATAATATTAAAAATCGGCAAACATTGATCCATCCAAACACAAGTCACAAATAAATAACATTACAAAAATAATTATCCAACATAAAGATTACAAATTGTTCTAATCTTAATAAAAACTCAAATTAAACTTCCAAAATTCTAATTAAACTTGAAAATTAAAGTGGTATAGTACTCTCCAAGACTTGAAAAAAAACAATATATTTAAACTAATTAGTTTATAATTATATATTATAAGTTAAAAAATAAAACACATAAATATAATATTTTAACCTCATCTTTCGAATCAACTTCTCCATATCTTTGCAAACGTGTATCTCCCAAGTTTATATATTGTTTTGGTCCACTAATACCAATAGAAACTACAACATGACAAGAAGACCAAGATTAGCATATATAATACAATAATTAAAACTCTAATTGAATAATTAAAATAATAAAATGTTACCTTGTTGCTTATGTTTCAACCAACTTTGTGTACACATAAGTGCCTCCAAAGTAAACTCATGAAGCCTAGAACGATGAGGACTCAACAATCTACCTCCTATGCTAAAAGCAAATTCTGATGCAACAGTTGAAATTGGGATTGTCAAAACGTCCTTAGCAATTTTCTACATAATTGGATACTTGTTCTATTTGTTTTCCACCAACTAAGAATGTCAAAAGTAAAACTCCTAAACAAAACACTCTCTTCCAAGTAGAAATCCAATTCAGTTATTTTTTTGTATCTCAATTGTTTCATTCACAAATGAATCATAATTATTAAGAAAATTGGTAACATTGAAATTATCAAAGTTGAAGTTACTAATATTTGCATTTGAAGTTGAATATTCCATTGTTCCTTTAGTCTTAGCTTGATAGTTGTCAAACAATGAGTAACACAATTTCCTGATATTTTAAATTTCAATTGATGATGAACTTCCATAAAACTTAGGAAAAAACTACTTTAACAACTTCAATTTGCATCTTGGATCTAAGACAATACCAATCTCTATAATTCCATGATTAACAAACCAATATTTCTCAAATTTGATAACCATTTTTGAAGCCATAGTTCTAATAGTTTCCATTGATGCAAAGAGAGCTTAATTTCACATATCAAAGGGAAGAATATATTGGTAGTTGGATATAGTGTCTTAGGAAACATTTCAGTTACACGATTAAAAACATCCCACCTACTACAAATCTCTCTTGCAATTTCCCACTAATATAATGAAGGAAAACAAGTATATAATTGCTATTTTGTTTTCAAACAATTAAAAACATCTTTGTAAGCCAATGCAACAACAAGCATACGATAAGTAGAATTCCATCTAGTTTTGTAATCAAGAATGAGTTTTTTTGTGATGGGAACTTTTATGAGACGCATGGTTTCCTTAAAGGTTTTTTCTCTTTTAAGTGTAGTTGTCCAAAATGCAACACTATTTCTAACCTTCTCTATGCCTTCTCCAAGAACACTCAACCCATTTTAAGCAACTTTAGGGTTTCACTTTCTTTTTTAGGTCAGAATATTCATTTAGTAAATAATAAAATGATAATTATAATTAAGGTTAGGGTCAACTAACACCAAATCTCAACCGTTAAATTAAATGAATATTTTTAATAAAAATTAAACTGTTAATCTCAACCGTTAGATTAAAATCACTTTAAATTCAAATTCAAATCTCATTTAACCATAAAATATTTAAAAGATTTACAAACTGTTAAAAGATCCGACCCTTATAATTATAATAATTAATATATATATTTTAAACATTGTATTACGGGAAAGGTTAGGTACTTAATCTACATATATACATTATATATACATTGGTATTTGGTATTACATATTTAACAAATAATAAAATATTTGATATTTTCAAATTAATTAGTTACAATGACTTAAACTATTTTATTTTTTAATCCAAAAAAAATATTTTTTATTTTGTATAAAGCTAATTTTTTATATTTAAAAAAAATGTTTTCAAACCCTATAACTATTTGCCAATTATATATAAAAATTGGATTACCCGATTTCAAAGACAATATATGAATATAATAAGATTTCGTATCTTTATTGTTGTTATTATTATTATTATTATTACATTCTATGTTATGCGTTGGATTGTGGAATATGAAAACTATTGTTTGTTTGATACAATATAATAAATAATTTTTTTGTAAAATGTATGATTTACTAACATCATATTTATTATTAAAATAATAAATGATTTAAATTAGAATTGGTATATAAATTCATAAAAAGATTATAATAAAATATTTTTAAATAGCTTAAAACTAGAAATGATTTTCGACTAGCAAGTATAGCCTTTTAGACTTAAAATCTTTATTATTTTAATGGGTTGAGTCTATCTATATCTATATATATCTATCTATATCTATATATACCTATGTAGGCAGTATTTGAGGCTTTTTATAAGTCACATATCAGTTTTTCAAGCTTTTTCACTCTCTTTTCAGGTTTCCTTTTTCTTTGATTCTGTCTCTACCTTCTTTTCTTCTTTTATTTGTTTTCTGTTTTCTTTATTTTCTTCTCTTTTCTTCCGTAACTTTTTTTTTTTTAAGATGTCTTCTTCTTCTTCTTCTTCTTTTTTTTTTTTTTTTTTACAGATTTTTTTCTTTTTTCTTTTAATGTTTTTTTTTATGTTTCTTTTGTTTGTTTTTTTTATTTTTATATTTTTTGAGAATCTATCAACATAATATTTGAGGCTTTTATACGATACATGTGTTAATTTCTAAAGCATCTATGCTTAATTTTTTCACGACAGTAATCTCTCTCTCTCTCTTTTTCTTGACTGCATCTCTCATCTATTTTTTTCTAAACATACAATTTTAAATTCATACTGTAAACAGATATAAAAAATAAATATTAATTGGGATTATTTTAATTTTTTAATATAAAAAATAACTGGATTTTTAATATTATAATTAACTTTATTAAAAAATATTTTAGACATGAATTGAGAAATAAATTTTAACTTTTATTTATATTTAAAGATGTTTAAAATTTTATTTTAAAAATATATGTATTATTTTTCAATGAAATAGCATTTGAATAATATATTTTTTTGTCATGTTTAGTTATTATTTTAACCATTGTTTTTGTTTTCCTTTGTTATCTACTGACATCAATATATATTAAACTCGGTGTAATATTAAAAAAATATTATATGAAGAGAAAATTTAAAATATATTCAGATATACATTATAGATGATAAATATACATGTACTTTTAGCATGACACGGTTTTAATGTATACAAATTCTATGTATTTATTTTGAAATATCTGTTAACTTTATATTGACTAATTTTTTTTACTATAGTTTTTGTATAAATTAACAAAAAATTAAGTAATTTATATTTTCATATAGTTTATGTTAAAGCTTCATTTTTTAGTTGTAAATTTTAAATTTTTTTACGTCAATATAATTATAAAATATATAATAATAACCATGTTAATTAAAAAATAATTTGATTGATAAAATTATATTCAATAAATAAAATCAATATGTGTCATTAGTTGCAATTTATCTATTTTTTGTTTGAGGAATTGTGGTTTGAACATAAATTACACCTAATTCTAAATCATGTTTGATTTAGTTGTTAAAAAGTGGAAATTATAATTAGAACTAAAGGATTGGTTTTATCATTTTTAATCAAATAATAATTTGTAGATATAAAATTAAAACCAAAGATATTTAGATGATAAATAAAATTATAGTACTCTAATTTATATCACTTATTACATCTTTAATATTTTTATATGTGAGATAATTTTTATTCAACTAAACATTGAATTTTAACTTTATAAAAAGAAGGATATAAAAAAATGCTTGATTTATAATTTATACTAATAATCAATGTCAAGCGTAGAAGGTATGCATGAATTCTTTTTCCCACGCCAACAATATATACTACTTAAAACAAAAGTCATGATTTATGGGCAATTTTTTTAAATAAAAACAATTATGTTCTAAAAATATATATTTAAAACTTCTTAATTTTAGTATAAAAAGATGTTAGTAAATTTTAAATTTTTGTTGATGAAAAACATTTTAGTAACGAATTAAATAATATTTTTTTTGTTTTTACAACCATTGATATTTAAAAATGTTTAAAATGTTAAGTTTTAAATTATTCAAAAGTTCTTTTTTAGCAAACAAATATTATCTAAATAATAATTTTTTTTTTTTATCTTTCAGCATGATAGTTTTTGTGTCAAGTTTGATTTTCATTATTCTCCATAATTTTTAAAATTAAATTCAAATGTATTTTTGATATTGAAATCATATTTTTGTGAAAATAAACACTTTAATATTAATAAATTCAAATATTGAATTTTTTTCTTAAAAATATGAGACTAATTTATTTGATAAAATGTTTTATAATAATTTGTGTAATATTTTTATATTATATTTTATTATAAAGGTTTTTTATTTTTTAAATTGAAAACAAATATTTTATTACTAGAAAAACTATATTAGTAATAATTCGTGCCACAATTTATTTTCATTTTACATTCATTTTCTATATTCTTTTTGCATGAACTTTGAAATAAAACTCAAATATTTTTTTTTATTGTTACTATGTTGCTTTTATGTAATATAAAATAATTAAAACATCATATTATTTTTAAGCTATGTTTTGTCACTTTTTAAAATTTGAAACTTTAAGCAACACTAATAATTTTGTGACTTTTATATTATTATAAAATATTTAACTAAGATCTAATTTAATTATTACATTGTTGTAGGGTTTTAATTTATTAATTCTTTAGTATAGTAAATTGTTTTTAAGAAAAAAAATTAAACATTTGTATTTTAGTATATGTACACACAATATTGAAACTTTATATGTTTCTTTTTTTTTATTATTAGTAAATGAACCAATATTATAAATACTAGCAAAAACACGCATTGTCGTGCTTGTGTGTTCGCATTTTTATGTCACTATAAATAGGATTAATAATATATTTGAATTATGAGTTAAAAATATTTTGAAGTTGTGAAGTATTTAACGTAAGAGTGATTAAAAAGTATATTGAAATATATTATTTTATTGTAAAAAAAATCATATAATTGATGTGTTAGGTTAAAATTGATTTCTTTAGACTAATATAAGTTTATTTGACACGTTTTATCTATAGTTTTTTTAAACCTGGGGAATTTACTATATGTCATTTTATTTATAGCATAATGACATGTTTTTACCCCATTTTTTTTTTCCAATTTTATCCCAGCCTTTTCTTTTTTGGTAAATTTTACTTCAATTTTTGTGTTTATTAGTGGAGAAATAATATAGGATATGTTATAAATAAATAGGGAACAAGAGAGTATAGAAGGAGAAGAATTCAAGTAGTTAGAGTAAAGTGAGAAGTGTGAAGTATCTTATTTCTCAATAGGTGTAGTCTATTTATAAGTACAAAATGTAACAGAAAGTGTAACAAAAAGTAACAAGATAAGAATATTCTAATAGACATGGACAACTACTATAAAGATATTATTTATAATACTCCCCCTTGGGTGTCCATTACTTTAGCTTGTGTCTCATTAAAACCTTATTAGAAAAAACCCTATGGGATAAAAATCAGTGAAGGAAAAAGAATACACATCTTTTTGTATGTCATAGTTTGCCTCATTAAAAACCTTGTCTGCCATGACAAAGGGAAAAAGAGTGCAGAATGTATTTATTTCTCCTCCTCTTGCTAACAATCTGTAAGTTGACGGAGTCCAATCTTGTGAACCAGTTGCTCAAAAGTCTTCCTTGGAAATGACTTTATAAATAGATATGCTAAATTCTCACACAAATGAACTTGTTGAACATTTACATCACCCTTCTTTTAAAGACCCCGAGTTAGAAAGAATTTTGGTAGAATATGCTTTGTCCTACCCCTTTGATTTTTCCTTCCTTCAATTAAGTGATGCATGCGGCATTGTCCTCATATATGATTGTCGGTGTCATTTTCCCTGAAGATAAATTACACGTATCCAGTACATGTTGGCTCATAGATCTCAACCAAACACATTCACAACTTGCCTCATGCAATGCTATAATTTCTGTATTATTAAATGACGTTGCGATTATGGTTTGTTTCACAGACTGCCATGAAATGGTTGTACCACTGCATGTAAATAGATATCTTGTTTGTGACCTACCATTATGAGGGTTTGATAAATAACCAGCATTTGTGTAACCAATTAGGACTAATTTTGAAGCATTGGAATAAAATAAACCCATGTGCATAGTGCCCCTAAGTTAACTAAGTATGTGCTTCACTCCATTCCAATGCCTTCGTGTAGGTGATGAACTATATCTTGCTAACAAATTAATAGCAAATGAAATATCGGGTTGTGTGTAATTTTCAAGATACATCAATGTCCCTATAGCACTGAGATATGGTACTTCAAGACCAAGTAGTTCTTCATCCCTTTCTTTAGGTTTGAAAGGATCATTTTCCACATCTAAAGACCTTATAATCATTAGAGTAAACAATGGATGTGATTTATCCATATGAAACCTTTTAAGCATCTTCGTTGTATACGTTTCTTGATGTATAAGAATTCCGTCTTTTAAATATTCCATTTGTAATCCCAAGCCAAATTTGGTCTTGCCAAGGTCTTTCATCTCAAACTCTTTCTTCAAGCAATCAATTGGTTTTGGAAGCTCTTCAAGAGTTTCAATGATATTTATGTCATCTACATAGACAATAATTATCGCAAATCCATTTTTAGATTTCTTCATGAAAATACATGGACAAATGGGATCATTTTTATATCATTCTTTTAATAAATACTCACTAAGACAGTTATACCACATGTGTTCCAATTGCTTTAGTCCATAGAGGGACTTGTTCAACCTGATTGAGTATTCTTCTCTAGAAGATGTTTTATTGGGTAAGTTGAATCCTTCAAGGAGTTTCATGTAAATTTCATTATCTAGAGACCCATACAAGTAGGCTGTAACAACATCCATTAGATGCAAATTAAGGTCTTCATGTGCAACCAAGCTAATTAAGTACCTAAATGTACTTGCATCCAATACAAGTGAATATGTTTCTTCAAAATCAATGTCAGGTCTTTGTGAAAATCCTTGAGCAACAAGGTGTGCTTTGTATCTCATAATTTCACCATTTTCATTTCGTTTTTGCACAAAGACCCATTTATATCCAACTGGTTTTACACCTTTAGATGTACAGACTACAGGTCCAAAAACCTCTCATTTAGAAAGAGAGTCTAATTTTGCTTGGATTGCATCTTTCCATTTTGGCCAATCGTTTCTTTATTGACAATCCTTAATGAACTTTGGTTCTTGATCCTCTATTTCATTTAGCGCAATATTATATGAAAACATATCATCAATGTTAACTTTATTTCGATTCCATCGTACTCCATTCATGACATAATTTATTCAGATCTCTTCATTTTCAATTATTTCATGTACCCAAGTTTCTTCTGAAATTGGAAAATCAATTATGTTTGAGGAATCTTTTGGAGTTTTAATATCCTCAATTTGACCATCAAGTCTTTTAGCTCCCTTTTTCGTTCGAGGATTTTTATCTTTGGAACTAACAGGTTGACCACGCTTCATGCATGTTTGAGAATCGTTTGCAATGTTAGATTGTCTAACTGGAACATCAATCCTTATTGGAGCATTAGTAGTTGGAACATGTGACTTAATCACCCCTTTCGAGTCAATGAATGCATTTGGTAACTGGTTGGCTAAGTTTTGTAAATGAATTATCTTTTGAATTTCCAATTCACATTCTTTTGTTCGAGGATCGAGATAAGATAAAGATAATTCATTCCAACTAATTTTATTTTCCAACTACTTAGTCTCCCCCTTTAATGTTGGAAAAAATGATTCATCAAAATGACAATCGATGAATTGAGCTATGAATAAATCTCCTGTTGAAGGTTCAAGGAATTTTATTATAGATAGAGATTCATATCCAATATATATTCCTAACCTTCTTTGAGGTCCCATTTTGGTTCGCTATGGTGGGGCTATTGGGACATACACAGCGCACCCAAAAATTCTTAAATGGGGTATATTTGGTTGTTGACCAAAAACCAACTATATAAGGGAGTACTTGAGATAATTTGTTGGCTTGATGTGAATCAGTAAGGTGGCCTGCAAAATTGCATGTCCCCAAGTAGACATGCAATACTCATTGAAAGCATAGGATGTAAATTCACCAACATTATCTAGATGGATTTTCTTAATTGGATAATATGGAAAATGAGCTCTTAATCTAATTACTTGAGCTAGCAATCTCACAAACCCTTGGTTGCGAGTTGATAATAAACAAACATGCGACCATCTAGTTGATGCATCAATTAGAACCATAAAGTATCTAAATGGTCTACATGGAGGGTGTATAGGCCTACAAATATCACCCTATATCCGTTCTAAACATGTGAGGGATTCATTTTCAATCTTTCCTGGTGATGGATGAATTATTAACTTCCCTTGGGAACAAGAAGTACATGAGAATTTATTTAATTGAAGAATCTCCTAGCTCTTCAATGGGTGTCCACATGAATTCTCAATTATTTTTCACGTTATAATGGATCCAAGATGGCCTAACTGATCATGCCAAACAACAAATTTGTTTTGGTTTGTAAATTAGTTTACAATAGTATGTGTTTTTATTGTACTAATATATGTGTAGTACAAACCAAAGGAAAAAACTAGTAATTTTTCCAAACCAAAGGAAAAAACTAGTAATTTTTCCAATACACATTTTTTATCCAAGTTATGACTTGTGATGTATAGATATTCCATATTGTCTTCATTTGTTGTTTCAATATGGTGTCCATTTAAATGAATGTCCTTGAAACTTAACAAGTTTCTACAAGACTTGGAAGAATATAATGCATTTTCAATGTGTAACTTAGTTCCTCCAAGTAACAATATGTTGGCCCTTTTGGAATCTTCAATGATATTTGTAGTACTAGATATAATACTAACATTGATTTCTTGCATTTCTAGATAGGAGAAAAAAAAATTATTCTTGAGAATTATATGAGTTGTTGCATTATCAGCATTGCAATATCTTCATGATTGATGCTAGTGTCAAAATTCATTCTTCAAATAAAATAAAATAATAATAATAAACAAGAAGTAAAAAAATTAAGGGATAAAGGGGTAAAGATCAATTTATTTCTTTGAGAAAAATGTGCATAAATTTTGAAACATCGAGAGTTCAATAATAACAAAATCCAACGATAATGATAAAAGTTCAAAAGGAACCAGTTGGGTGAAACTCGTGATTTTTCATCAAAAACTCATTATTTTGCTCAGCCATAAGGAGACAAGAAATTAGTTCATAATATTTATGAAACCCTTTTTCTCTATATTGCTACTGTAGGAGCACATTTGATGCATGAAAAGTGGAGAATGTTTTTTCTAACATATCATTATCAGTAATATTTTCTCCACATAAGGCTAATTTAGAAGTGATTCTAAATATTGTAAAATTATACTCACTTACAGATTTGAAATCTTGTAAACGTAAGTGCATCCATTCATAGCGAGCTTTAGGGAATATCACAGTTTTCTGGTGGTCATACCTTTCTTTCAATTGATTCCAAAGAACCAATGGATCTTTTACAGTGAGGTACTTAACTTTTAAACCCTCATGAAGGTGATGACGAAGGAAAAACATGGCTTTAGCTTTATTTTGATTAGATGCTTGATTTCCTCTTTAATGGAGTCTTCAAGACACATTGCAGCCAAGTGTATTTCCGCATCAATACCTAGGATAAATAGTTCTTTCCAGTTATGTCAAGAGACATAAATTTAAGCTTTGCCAAGTTTGACATATTCAAGAATTATCATAAAAATATCAAATAATTAGAATATAATCATCTAATTAGAATATAATAGTTCTTTTCAGTTATGTCAAGAGACATAAATTCAAGCTTTGCCAAGTTTGACATATTCAAGAACTATCATAAAAATATCAAATAATTAGAATATAATTATCTAATATAATCATTCATTAGATTGCAAATATATAATCCTTTTGTTGCATATATTTTCTCATTAACATACCCCTCATTTTCATAAGTTACAATTAAATGTATTAAGATTTTACTTTTTGCACCCTCTAAATTTATATATTGCACCCACTGATCAAATTTATAACAATAATATTTTTTATTTTTTATTTTTTAAATAAATTTCCCCCATTGGTCTAGGATCTTGCCCCCATTGTATATGGTGCCAGTTCTACAAATGACTTAATGTTGGTATACACTTCCTAAAGTTTCCTTGTGATTATATAATCAATATGTGAAGTTTCTATACTAAAAATGTCATGATTTGAACCATTTTTAATGCATACTTAAGGTGTTATGGCAGAAAAATGGGTTGCTGGTCTGCACCCATTTTCCACTCTTGAACTTGATTTAATTGATTGGTTTGGAGTTGATTTAGCCTTCCTTATGATGCCTTAAAATTAGGTGAATGGTATGGGATATTTTGATGCATAATTCTTGTGGTTTGCAACTTCAAAACATGTGGTTTATAGCCAAATATGTAGAAAAAATCTAAAAACTATCTAGCCTTATTTCTTTGTTAAAAATCAAGACTTAAATGATGAACTAGGTGTGAATTGACATTTCTTATGGTATCCAATGATTATATGCATCATATAGAGAGTTTTGGTACTTAATACTCTTCTTGAATTGAAGCTATGTTTGGCTGTTATGGAATCTTCAAATTTCATTGCTATTGGATCCTGTTTCTACTGCCATGGATACTCTGAATTTCACTACTATTGGATTCTCTTTCTGTTGCATTTAATCCTAATTTTGTTGTTGTTCTTGAATTTTTAATATGCTGTCATGAGAGCTTGTTTTTGTTGTTGTTTGGTCTTGAATTCCATTGCCATGGATGCTAATTTTTGCTGCTGTTGGCCTCGAATTCTATTGCTATAGATGTTAAATTTCTACTAATATAAATTTCATATTTTTGCTGCCGTTTTAGACCCAATTTTACTAATATGAATCTATGTTGTTGAAATGGAATGAATAATTGGTTCAAAACCGTGTCCCTGTAGTTTTTTTTTTTCGTTTCGAATCTTTTTTAGTGAGTAACTCAATTTTAGAATCAAAATTGGAAAATTTAGTCTTCATGAAAGTTGTAGATATGAATGTTTACTTACTAATGACCTTGGATTCACTCAAAGATATTGAGTACAACTCTAGATATGACCAAAATAGTAAGTAAAGGTCAAGTTGTCACAAATTGGTGAAAGTTTTACTTTGTTCATAATTTAGGCATAGTATACTTCTAAATCATATCTCGAGATAAACATAAGAGTTGTAGATAATAGTCTTAGCTTTAAAATGAGATAATAACCGACTTGATTGAGCTAGTATATTTATAAATAGTATAATTATAACAAACAATAGTCTTAGATGCATGATAGAAATTAAAAGGGGTAGTAAACCATGACTTAGGAAATGGTATGCTAATCATGAACAATTAGTTGAATAATTGTTATTGAGATGTAAGTGATTTCTTGATGATAAGTTTATGTTTTATTGGAATGGTGAGTTTGCTGCAATAAAAATCATGAATGATGGTATGCTTGAAGTGTATTATATAATTGGTGGTATGTGCATTCATACATAATGTGGCATTGCATATGGGTAAGCATGTAAGTTGAGAGTGTCGGGTGGGCTCTCAACCTAGTTCTGGGGGTTTTCGTGATGGTTAGTAGGAATGAGCCTATAGAATAGACAAGTGGGCAAATCCTTAGAGATGTTGAGTCTTGCAAACCTTACAGAGGTAAGCCAATACCAACACTTGTCTATATTCAATAAAACCACAAATCATCCATAAGGTAGCTCAAGGGACTCCCCAAATGGCTAGAGAGTGAGGCTATGGTAGGGATGAGGCCTATGGAGACCACCTAAAAGTTGTAAAAATCTCCATGGAGTCAAGTCAGCATGACATACATAACATAATTACAAATTGAAACTAAAGTATGAGTGAGATCGTTTTGTTTAATGAGGTTATATGGCTTATAATCATTACTTTATTCAACGCTCTTTTAAACTAAATCTATCCTTAGTTTCCTTAGTTTATACCTTCATATAATTATGTTTATTTTTATATAAATAAGCTTACCCTTGCACTTTGTGTTGTCTGAGTGATGATCGTGTGGTTGGCATGAGATTAGATATGTGTGTGTGTAATTACTTAGTATAAGGATCAACTTAGGGTGTGTGTGTGTAATTACTTGAGTTTGTAGTGGAGGTCCTTTCGTAAATGACCATTTTTGTATTGTATGAACTCATTTACCTATATTTTGTAAAGTCACTCTTAAAAACCTTATGTTATGATGACGTATATTATGTGAATGCTTGTACACATTTACCTGAGTGTGTGTAAAGAATATATGTACGTATATAGGTATTTTCATATGCAGATATAAAAAAAAAATTAGTATATTAAGTAACGAAGTTGGGTCATTACATTATTCCTTGCTTAATGCTTGCTATAGAGTAGCTAACTATAGCATGATCTTAGTAAGGGTGTTTACAGGTTGGGTTAGCTAGGTTTGCATAAATTCTGCACCCAACTCAATCAATTTTTAGTGGGTTGGGTTGGGTTGGGTTTATGTGATTTTATTTTCAAACCCAACCCAATCATGAACAGGTTGGGTTGGGTTGGGTCATTAGGTTAGTGATGTATTTTTTTTAAAATTAAAATTTGCTAAAAAAATAAGAATAAGAATTTCAAATTTTGCTCATTTTTTTAGAACAAAAATCATTTTCAATCACAAATGAACATAATCATGTTTTAATGCACAAAATAAACTAGATATAATAACACTTTCAAACTTAATTATTGAGAAATAAAATTATTATAAAGCTACAAAGAAGAATTCTCTATGAATCTGTTATTAAGAAGAAAAGAATAAAAGTATATTCTCTAAAGGATTTGAATCCTTATGTTTTTCTCACTTGCTTTGCTTGTGTGACTTGGGTCACCTTCTTTGGAAACTATTTTTCCTTTCTTTCGTCCTTCCTCCTACCATTAAACCTTCACCCAAGCTAGTATCACTATACGAATCAATAATTCTTCTTTTTAATTCTCAAGATTGTAAGATTGTTCTCACTTCCTCCATTGATAATGAATTTCTATTGAAAATGGTTAAAATAGGAGAAATAGGGATCATTGAGTGTAAACCGTGTGTCAGAGTAGACAAATGCATGTTTTTATATAGGTTAATTACATTAATGGTAAATAAATAGAGGATATTTTGTTTTCTCTACATCAGAAATTATGTTCATATAAACTACAATTATGAATAGAATTAGAATATTAATCCTGATTTTCAACAAAAATTATTCTGCCTACAATTTTTTCATAAGCTCTCAACAAAGGACTAAGAAGAAGAAGAAGAACCTGGCCCTCCTTATCCACCACAACATCAATATTTTTCAAACTAAGAACAATTTGGTTGAAATTGTCAATATGTTTATGAATGGACTCACCTTTATGCATTTGCATGGTATATAATTATTTCTTTAGACAGAGGCGATTATGGAGAAACTTTGTCATGTATCAACTTTTAAGTTTTGCCCAAAGCTCATCAATAGTCTTTTCTCTAGAGACTTCTCCTTGAATAAGCTAGATATAATAACACTTTTCAAACTTAATTGTTGAGAAATAAAATTGTTATAAAGCTACAAAGAAAAATTCTCTATGACTCAGAATTCTCCTTAATTCACCTAATCCGAAAAGTTCAAAATAAAATTGCTATCAACTCAAATAAAAAAGCTCACTTAAGTTAATATAATTAAGAAAGTTTAAATAATATTGATACAAAATAATCTGAAAACAAATAGCAAAGTGGGAGAGGTAGGTTGAGTGAGTGAGGTTGAAGTTTTAAGTGAGTGAGAGTCCGAAAGACGAGAGTAGATTTTTTGTTTTGTTATTATTAAATTATTATTATTATTGTTGTTATTATTATAATGATGATGATGATGATGATCATCATTATTATTATATGTAGTTCGAGTTGGGTTAGGTGGGTTATGGGTTCATACAACAAAATCCGTTATCTAATCCATAACTCATCGTGTTAAGATTGGGTTGGGTTGGGTTTGACCCAAACACTCTATTAACCCACTCAAACTAGATTGGGTTGGGTTCACGGGTTATTTATACTCGTGAACACCCCTAGATCTTAGGAGATTTCTCTGGTTGGAAAATGTAGTTTTTATCTTAAACTGAATATAAATGTCCAACAAACTTTGGGAGCGAGGGATTGAATTTTAGTTTGTTGGTAATCATGTAGCCACAAATCTTATTGCTGGTTTCTTTGTTAAGTTTGAGAGAGGTTCTTATATCTTATCTTGATTTAAGGAAGAAATTTAGGTTCTCTAGGTGCAAGGGATTGACTCCGAGGATGGTCTAGTTTGGTTGATTTTAACTTATAGATGTAGATAGAATTCATATAGTGCATTCATGCATAAGAAAGTTAAACTTTGGTCAAGTTCAATCCCCTTACAACATTATCATTTATTTCAATTTTCTTTTCATTATAAAATCACAAAAACATTTTCTTTATTTAGTTTATGCATTTGTTTAGTTCTGAACTTTCAATAATTAACTATAGTTTGTGTTTTTACCACTTTCTTGTGATATCCGTGAGCCTAGATAGTAATTTCGTGAATATTGTTTGATATTATGCGAGTTCCTGTGAAAAACGATGCTTAGATATATCCATTTTACTATTTGTAACGTTTTACTATTTGTAACGTCTTAATGCACTTGCCAATAATCGTGAACAAGCATAAGAGCATCTTTTTGGAAGTACATGAGAGATGGAAATCTTTTGATATTCAAAATTTGAATACAAATGTTGCTGGTTGGCATCCTAGTGAATGGTTGAAGAGAATGGTGGTAGCCAACCGTTGTGCATGTTTGTTTTAGAGTTGATTTGATCATGGATGGACTTTCAATTCAAAGCTTGTGACATGTGAGTGTAACTTTTGAATTAAACTAATTTTGAATGTATTGAAAAGTGTGAATTGAGATTGGAAAAACGAATCCAAACATAGCCAAAGTAGTTAAGCAATGACAATACACTTGGGGTTGGGGGACCCAAAAAGGTGTATAGAGTGAAGAGAAGAGAGCCACTTGAAATCAGATGACCTTTACAATAGAATCATAGTTTCCCATAAATGTTGATGCTATCCACACCCTCATTTGAGTTTTGTAACTCGAGGACATCACATTAAACTGCCCTAAGTCTTTCTAACGATGGAAGGTTGTTAGGCAAGTTTCTTCTTAGTTTGGGACAGTGGAATATACCCAACTCTTCAAGAGAAGGAAAATCAATAGCTATATCACTCTTGTAAAACCATTCCTCCCATAATGAGAGTTCCTCAATTTTTAGATACCTCAAGCATGCAAATGGTTGAAATGAAGAATAGCCTCTACCAAATAAGTCAACTCTAACATGTTTTGTCATATACTATTCTAGAATGATTTTTATGAAGAAAAAATAAAATTAACTTTTTTAAAAATTAAAATTATCTTACCCAATAGTTAATTTTAAAAGTTTTCTCATATAACTTTTTTTAAAAATGTGAATCTTCTACAAATTAACTATTGAAAAAATCAATTTTAATTTATACTAAAACTAATTTCATTTTTTTTCCTATTTTTTTTTTTCCTAGAAATCCTTCTCCAAGCATTTGTCTAGACAAACCCTTAAGTGATTTGAGCCTATATATCAATATTGAGTAGCTTCGAAGAGGCTTGAAGAAGTTCATTAGTATGAAAGTTTGAGCCTTCACTATGGTATTTGACTTTCTAGATTCTAAAAAAATTATGTGTTTTATACATCACCAGTGCAGGACAATTTCCATTGTCTTCCTTAGGTAGGAAAAACAACACAAAGTATATATGATGATGACATGTAGATCATTTACAAGCTTCTCAACTGTGACCATCTCTTATATTATACCATCTGCTTCTGTGTGATAGTAGTTATTTCACTGTCTACTGCTTTGGTTTGAGCTTAAGGGAAGCACTGCAGAATTCCACAACAAAATCATACATAAACTTTTGGATAAAGGTGAAAACATATGTAAGATTGAAAATGAGACTCAATTTAAGTGATTATTATTTGGGTTAGTTATATAATTGTTCTGTTAGTTGTTACTAAAAGTTCAATTGAATCTCTCCATTATTAAAATGTTCAATTAGATCCTCTAACTTTTACGAGTTTCAATTAGATCTTTATTTTTTAAAATGGGTTCAATCAGGTCCTCTAACTTACTTAATAGTTTAATTAGAACCTCGTTGTTTTACCTGTTGATACAGTAACGTTTACCGGTGGGTGGAGGGCCGTCGTCAAACACGTGTCCAAGATGAGCATCACAAACAGCACAAAGAACCTCCTGGCGAGGCATGAAAATAATTGACAAATCCAACTTTGATTTCACATTGTTCCCTTTTGGCTGGTAATAGGATGGCCACCCAGTTCCACTATTGAACTTAGTAGATGATCTAGAAAAGACAGTGAATTATCAAGATGCTTAAGGCCAATGTAAGAAAATGACATTAGGAATTCTCACAAGGGATTCATTTACTTCAAGAATTAGTATACGAGAGTTATAACATTTGTTTAGATACATTACCCTAAAATAATTTTTAGGAGAAAAAAAATTAAGATTAAATTCTTTAAAAGTTAAAATTATCTTTTACAATAGTTAATTAATAGAAACTTTTCCATACATATTTTAAAAAATGTGAGACTTCTATAAGATGACATTAAGTTTTACTGTTTTTTGTTTTTATTTTCATAGAAAATAAAAAATAAAGTTGAAAATGCATTTATTTTAATTTTTTAAAACATTTTCAGCAACAATATTTCCTAAAAGATGCTCAAAACTAAAAACAAACATTTGGTGTTTTCACAGCATTTTTACTTTTATAAGTATCTTCATCCTTCAACAACTTTGTTTTCATATTTATAAACAAATTTTCTAATATTTTTAAATGTGAAAATGAAAAATATTTTCAAAAAATAAAAATAAAAAATATCTCCTAAAATCAAATACTATCTTAGCTATAATTTTTTTATAATTTTTTTTTCATATTTTATTTTCATAAAAGTCTTTCTGAACACATTTGTTCAAACAGAACTATAATCTTTTTGGATAGCTACAAGTGCTTTTGAGAATTTCTTTTTTAATAATATAAAGCATTTTTCAGGAAAAGCTGTCGAAAACACTTTGAACATATATCCAAACAAACTCTTAAAATTACATTACCTAATTACTAATTCCATTTTTTTTTTTATATTTTTTTCTTCCAGAAATCTTTATAGAATAATATGTCTAAACATACCATAACTCTCTTGCTTTTGCTTAAAGTAATTGAATCCTTTTATTAGGAATTGTACATGGATATAAAGGGGCACTTACTCAAACAAAGGTGTGTGGCAACATATGCAATGGTAAATCCCCGGGGTTTTAGTATTCCAGTACTCCCTAAAATGAATTTAAAGACAAGTTTGATGAACACAACAGTCGCGTGAGAATAAAACTCTACCTATATATATATTTGAATGTAGAATAAGATTAACAGAACATATCAACCAAACCCCAATTAATTAAATTGGCACAAAAATAAACAGGAATTGAGTAATTCAGCGTTACATATCAAAACAAATGGTCTACCTAGCTGATTTTGAATCTTGATAAGCAACTTGCCAAATAACTCTGAACAATTAAGAGCATCTCCAATGGAAGTTGTTTAATGGGTTGCTTAACAAAAAAAATTGCTAATAATAGGAGTTAAATTTAGTTTGCCACATGTATTTTAGGTTACTTAAAATTGAAAGGAGTTGTTTATATAAACAACTCTTACTCATGAGTTGTTTAAATTTGCATTAAATATAGAAGTGAAAAAAAAAATATCAAGCAATTGTTGATAAAAATTATCATTGGAAAGAAAATTAATTGAGTTACTTAAAATTAAATAGCAAAAGACTGCTTAAAAATTTAGCATTAGAATTGCTCTAAACATAACTTTGAAAGCATATATAGTGTTCTTAAATCTTAATAGTTTCGTTTGTTTGAATAAATTATTTTCTAGAAAATCTTTTTGATAAAAAAAATAAAATAAACTTTTTTATAAATTGAAATTAATTTTTCTTATAACTAATTTGTAAAAGTTTTACATTTCTTATATGAGAGATTTTCTATAAAATTTAACTATTAAATAAACGATTTATAATTTATAATTTATGAAAAAAAAAAATTCTTATAATTTCTTCCTAGCAAAAAATAAAACAAAGAAACTGGTAGATGAATAACATACCCACTGAAAGCTCTCTCAGTTCCCTTTTGACGAGTAACATAGAACTGCTCATTTGTAAGGCGCTTCTTCCACTCTTCCCCGCTTAAAGATTTATAGTCAATAGTGCCAACTCCTGCAAGGTTCAGAAAGCGACTGTTAGGCCAATCACAATAATTATTATTAACACGTATACCCAGGGCTGAGCATACTTAATGCAGCATACTCTTATAAATTGAGCATAACAAAACAAGCAAATGCAATCAGCAAAGAAAAGGAAAACAGAGGAAATCCCAATTCATAAAAGATGAATTTATTTAAAATTAAAATAAGTGATTATTTTATAAGTAAATTTATTTTTTAAATAAGTAAAAAATTATTTATTTTAAGAAAAATAGTTTAAAGTTTAGACAAATATATTATAAAAACTGACAATTACTTATTTTAATAAAATAAATATTTATTTCATCAAATAAATTTAAACAAATTAACCTAATATCTATATATACCTGGTTCAGATTCAATCCTATCTACATGTTGTGACTGAGAAGAAGAAGAAGCAGAGGAACCCATTGCCCGAATTGAGAAAGAAACTACTTTTCTGGGTTTGGTGATATGAGCACACAACAAAACCTTGGAATATTCAAGCTGCTTCCGAATTATTCTATTGTAAGGAATATATGTTGTTGATAAACTCAAACTTTGAGAACCCATTCTTTTTACGCTGGCTACTCCAATTCATAACACCGATGGTTAAATAAATGATGGTATATTGTTAGTGGTTTGATTTGGTGCCACGTAGCGTAACATGGAATTTATTTCAATTTCGCAACAGTTGGTTGATTTATCTGTATTTAGTATAAATAAATAAATTAAAATTAGGTACGAAGATTGAAAATTTATGTGTGGTTGAGAAAAAAAACCCTGTGTTGGCCACGTGGACATTTCTATGCCGCATAGGCTGAGTAAGGAAGCTCTCATGCTAGCATAAGATGTAATTAATTTGAATTGTTTGTTATAAATATCATGTGTATATCATTTATTTTGGTATAAGTATCATTAATTTTTAGATCTATCCGATGGTATAATTTTTTAAAAATTATTTTTAATAAATTTTATAAAATAAATTTAAATTATTATTTTTTAAAAATAATTATTATAATTTTTTAATAACTTATTTTCATAAACTAAAAATATGTAAAATATTTTTGGTGCTGTAAAAAAAAATATAATTAACGGATAGTTCAACAGCTAGTGCAAAAGAAGTTCAACAAAAGGTTAGTTTTGTAAAAAAATATTAACTAAAAAAAATGTTTTGTAAAAAAATTTAACATAAGGCTAGTTCAACATACGTTCAGCTAGTGTAAAAGATGTAAAAATATTTAAAGTAAAAGAAGTTCAACATCTAGTTGGTTAGTTGTGTAAAAAAAAAAATTCATTAAGGAATAAAATATAATATATTTTTGTTATTATTTTTATGCTAAAAAAAAAAAGGTAAGTAATGGTGCTTGAAGAAGCATCATACTTTACAAGTAACACATATTTATTATTTCACAATGGTAAGTGTTTGACAAATATGATATTTTCTTAACATCCAACAATCCATCAAAATTGAATTGAATTGTTTTCTTATATTTTTCTTCTTCTAATTTTTAAATAATTGATTTTCAACCATTTGAACTTAATATGGGTTTGTCAAAATAACCCTTGGTAAAAAAATTGGTTATACAACCTTATCTCATGTGACAGTATTTAATTGGATAGGTTGATTTATAGGTTGACTCCATTTATAATAGTTTATTTTATATATAAAATTTTAAATAATCATATATTCATCCTATTAATTTATTAAATTTAAATTATGTCTAATTTTATATTTTTTTTTCTTGCAATTACAATTTAAAAGGGAATATCCAAATTAATTACTTAAACAAAACTAATTAAACTTTTTTTTCAAGACTAATTACTAATTAAGCGTCCTAAAAATTTAAAAACAAAAACAAATAAACATTATTAGAAAAATGTGTTTTAGCAACCAATGCTTTTGATCACTATATTAAGAAAATCATCTATGTTACAACCAATGACCAAAATAGTGACTAATTAAAGTCAGTCATAAAGTCTTAAGTTGATAAACCTTTCCATGCAAAATTAGGTGACTAAAAAATGGGTCTATGTTTTGGTGGCTATATTTTATTTATTAAAATTAGTATATTGAAATGCATGTTTATCAGTGCTAATTTAGTTGGTGAATGAAATTCAAACTCATTTAAATTTTAATAATTATGAATCATAAAAAAAAAAGTAATAATATTTAAACTCATTTAAATTTGTATATCCGTAACCAAAATATACTAAAATGAAAAAATACCATAATTTTTAATAAGAATTTTCTTTTCAATCCCCTTCTAGGTGATTATCCTATACCAATCGCTCTTACAAAAAAGGCAATTCGTTATGCTCTTATCTTAATTTTCTTTGTAATACAATATGCATCCTTTTGGGAAACAATCAAATTTCAAACAACCCATACCTAATTTCTACACCGAACTTCTAGTTTCGTAAAAATTACTAAGCATGTAGTTGTTTTTTTGTAGCATGTCATTGCAAATTGAGTCACTCAATTAAAACAGCCTTCTAACATAGTATAATCATATTTGATGCTTAGAGCTTCCAAAGTAGTTGACAATTTTGTATGATTCTTGCATCCTTCCCACAAAGGTATTTGAGAAGCAACAAGCATATCATAAAATCCTTAAGCTTTGGGATTAAGATTTTCTTCCATATATTTTGACCTAATTACACACTTGTGTACTATGTGTTAACCAATTAATGGTCTAGCATGATCTATGATAATCTGTTCATAAAAATTGAATTCTTCTCTTCATCCACCCCTTTTGTAGTATGAACCTTACAACACCATTGGAAATTGTAGTAGTTTCTCCCCGTGGCTTGTCAACCAATAATAATTAGGCATGAATCCAAACTCATGAAGATGAGTCATCACATCATCCACAAAACTAAATACTTTACATTTGCATATCATACAAGAAAATTTCACTTTTTCACCCTCCAACAAACTCCAAAAGAATACCCCTACATTAAATATAAAGGATATAATTTTCTTTTGAACGGCCAAAAAGATGTGTGTGTGTGTGTATATATATATAACGGTATTAGGAGCATCGCTAATTATAACAAGAATGATTTGCCAAGAACCTAGAAAAAAACAAGTGCTACAAAATCCTACTATAATCCCAAAAAATTAGAGAACACCACTAATCGCCCTAAAAGATATCTTCACCAACAACATAATTACATTTAATACTCCATTCAATCAAAACTACTGCCCAGTTATAGTATTATATAACCTTCTACCAACCGCAAGTAAAAATCCCTTCCTATTCTTTAATATAAATTAATTCCCCACCAAATATTGCCCAACTGTTGCATGAAAGTAACTACATTATACTTTCCTGTAGTAGTATATTTCCTCTATAAGCCTACACTTGGTTGTTGAGACCATTCACAAAATGAGAGGTTGAAATCTTTTACATTTGATCTCAGCCAAATCCATGATCGCACCAATATTAGCTCCATAACGTGGTCCAAATTGACTTCTGCATCCTTGAAAAGAAATTCATTTCGTTGACCAAATCAACCAAATCATAGATACCCATACAACTTTCCAAATTGTTTTAGTTTTAGAGCTAGTGACACACTCCAAATGTTGCCAAAAATGACTTTCTATATCCTCCAGTAAAGCCATCTTTATATTTAACCATTTATAGCACTGAGCCTAGATTTCCCATGTAAAATAACAACTTATGAAGAGGTGATAAGTATCTTCAACCTGCTTATTGCACATGCAAGATAATTATTCACCTTTTGAAAGTGAAATACCTCTTGATATCAAGTTTAGTTTGGATGGAATCCTATCAAGAGTAGTTCTCCATACTAACACGTTAACCTTTGATGGAGCTTGAATATCCCAATTTGAGTTAGAAACTTCGAGAGCAATGACAAATCCTTTGAGTGAATAAACAAATAAGCATCCTTAATAGTAAACAAATTAGACTCTTCTACTAACCAATCCCAAGAGTCTGACATCCCCTCTTTAATATTACATCTGCTCACCTTAACAATAAGCTCCCTCTCCAACTATTTCTCCCACTAAAAAAACTCTCTTCTCCAATTGAAAACCCAAACCCACACACCGTTAGCCCAATACCCCATCTCCCCACAAAAGACTCTTTTTGACTCGACATATTGAACAACTTGCTAAATCTATTTCTCAAAATACTACTCTAACCCTAATTGTGATCCTAGAACTTTGTGTTTTCTCCAACTCCTATGACTTTATGTGCCCTCTCCCAGAACCACCCAAACTATCCACCCCCAATGTTACACACACACAATGGATTCTTGACCCCTCTTTCCTTAATCACTCTCACCCACAAAGCCTCCTGATGTTTTAGGAATCTCCACATCCATTTGGATAAAAGATTCATATTAAATCAACCCACCTCATTCACCCTAAGTCTAGCCAATTCCTTCAATTGACACACCTTCTTCTTGCTCACCCAGTACAACTTCCCGTTCTCACTTTTTGCCCCTATGGGAATTGTCTCTGAATTGAAGTAAACTTTTGCTTAAAAAAAAATTTGGTACCTTAAATACCGATAGATAAAAGAGAGAGATAGACATAAGTACTAATTTTATCAGATATATTCTACCCTTAAAAGACAAATTCCTATGCTACCAATTTCCCAATTTCTTTTTCAATTTGTCAATGACCGGTTGCCAGAAAGATTCTCTACTTGGGCTCCTCCTTACCAGCATACCAAGATAAATGAAATTAAGCTCCATCAATCTACAATTAAGGATTGAAGCAACTTTACACAACTACATAGGGGGCACATGTATACCAATGAGGCTGCTTTTGTGGAAGTTAACCTTGAGGCTAGATGCAAGTATGAAGGACCATAACATACTCTTCGGAGTAAGGAAGTTTATGATAGATGGTTGACCCATGAATAGAGCATCAACAAATTGAAGCAGTGGTACTAGAAGACTCCTGTTACCAACTAATGCCCTAGAGAATATTCCTTTATGGCATGCCATTCTCATCAAACCTCCCAAACCATCTATGACTAACAAGAAAAGGAATGGAGCAAGTGGATCACCTTGTCTCAAGCCTTTGAAGTTTTTGAATTCCTCGGTTAGACTACCATTCACCAAAATTGACATGGTAGATGACTCCATCCATGACTTTATCAATGATATCCATTAAACACAAAAGCCTATCCTTTTTCATGACATAATAGAGGAATTCCACTTGACCGTATCATACACCTTCTCGAAATTAGCTTTAAAGAAAAAAGTCGATCTTCTTTTCAACTTCGCTTCTTGTACAACCTCGTTCGCCACCACAATACTATCTAACATATTACGACCACCCACAAATGCTGATTGAGAATCATCTATTAGTTTTGGTAAAACTCTTTTCAATCTCATCGACAACACTTTCGCAAGAATCTTGTAATAGCACCCTACTAAAGAGATTGGTCTGAACTCCCCTAATCCTTGTGGATTAATATTTTTTGAAATTAATGCTATAAACATTGCATTTGAACTTCTGGGCAGTAAACCATTACTATGAAATTCCCCCATCACTCTCATCACATCTTCCTTAATGATCTTCCAACAACTTTTGATAACGTTGAAGTTAAACCCATCTAGCTTAGGGCACTTATTTCCTTCACATTCCCATATTGCTGCCTTCACTTCTTCCTTTGAAAAATCCATAATGAGTTTTCCATTATCCGTCTCATCTATACTTTTAAAATTCACCCCATCCAGAGATACCTCTAAGCCTACAATCTCTTTGATTTTGTTCTCAAAGAAACATTTGACCTCTTCCTTAATTATCTTTGAGTCTTCTTCCCATCTTCCTTGAATCCTTAATCCCTTAAGACTATTTACTCTTCTATGCCAATTTAATGATGCATGAAAAAAACAAGTATTAGCATCCCCTCTTTTCAACCACCCCACCTTTGATTTTTTATGCATTAAGAATTCAAATTTTTTGGAAATAACCCAGAATTCCTCAATCAAATGGCTTTTATCCAACATTTCCTCAGTCGATAATTGGCCCATACCATCCTTCTCATCCAAGTCACCAAGTGTTTCCACTAGCTTCTTTCTCTTCATTTCAATGTCACCAAAATGATCCTTAGTCCATGTCCTGATCACATTCTTCAATTTCTTCAACTTCTCTTTGAACACAAAAGCCCCTCAACCCTCAATTTTAAAATTAGAGTATGATTGGAATACAAACCTATGAAAATTAGTATGCTCTAGCAAAAACTTTGTGAACCTGAAAGGCTTAGGTCCCCAATCCTGTTGAACAAGCTTAAGTAGGATTTGACAATGGTCAGAGATGTTCCTGTTAAGCATTGTTTGTGTTGATGATGGCCACAAAGATAACCATTTTAGACACACCATAAATCTATCTAGCTTACTAATTACTCTCCCCCTACGACTGAAACAAGTGAATTTTCTACCCACCATTGGCGCTTCCACCCCTCCACATCCTGTATGAATTGATTAAACTCCTACATCTCTCTCAAGCCCTGATTTGATATTGGATTTGTCCCTCTCTGCTCTTCACTTTCTTTGATAGCAATTAAATCCCCTACAAAGCACCATATTCATTTTCAGTTATCACAATTTATCCCAAAGCTATCTTTTGTTTTTTATGTTGCAAGATGAGTAAATATTGACCACATTTATGAGTGTTGCTCCTCATTCCATCTACCTCTTAATACATACGAAACTAGTATTTAAAAATATTTCTAAACCCCTAATGTTTCGTTTGCCCCACATAGTAAGTAGCCCCCTAGCAAAGTTGATAGCCGGGCTTACTACCCATTCTACATTGTGATCACCCCATATTGCAAAACAAATTTTATTCTAAAGTACCTCCAACTTAGTTTCCTAGATCAATACAATATCCACTTCCACCTCTTAAATTAGTTTCCTTAGCATTCTCCATTTAATTCTCCCCCCCTAAACCTCTTACATTATAGCTTAGGACCTTCATAATTCACCTGTTAATTCCCTGGTGTGCATCTCCTTCCTCGTTGAATTCACTTCTTTTATAGTTCATTGCTCAAACTTCATAAACATATCTACTGCATTGTTGATGTTCGCCTCAAATATAGTTCCCATCACCTCCCCCAGGCCAATCAACTGTGATGCCACTTTACCGTCATCTTTCAACCATGTTACTTTCTTGATTTCTTACTTGTGTAGATCCAATTCCGAAGCACACTTTTTTTATGGCCTCTTCCTCATCCTTCTTTTAAACAAATTTTCCAATTTGGCTTTTGTTGGATTGTGTATCTTCCTCTTCCATTCTTCTAACTCCATCACTTTTTGACCTAATACCATTGATTCTACCATCGTGACCCTATTGAAAAGGTCATGGTTGGTCTCCAAGTTCCTCTTTCTACTATCATGACTTATTGCTCCTTTTGATCCCATTTTAATGATTTCTTGTCTTCCATTTAGTCCCAATTTTGATTTATTTCCAACTCTCCTCCAGTTATATCTAGGCTTGATATTGAAGAAAGCCTTTGATGCCCTCTCCCTCTTGTGTTGCTTGCCAGAGCAGCCATATGAATGTTTCTTACCATTACATCTTGTTTGGCAGCCATTACAATCATCTCCTCCTTTCCCCACATTTTTTTCTCTCAAGTATCAATCACTAAAAGAGGTGAGATGTATGGTGATGGAGTTGGCATCCTTTCCTCCTTTGTTGGGCTCTTTGCACACATCAACCCATCCTGGCAGCTTGTATTTTCTAATTGACTTGCTTCACCACCTTTGTTGTTTCCTTTGTCCTCCAATGTGACCTTCACTACTCTTTCTTGGGTTGTCCTGCTTCTAATTGGCCCATAAAAAACATTTAAAGCATAATCTTTTGTTCTCATGTCATCTACTACAATTGGGCTAAATCGTGTTTGATCTCCTTCCCCCTTATTCTTGAGATTGCCAACCTCTACTTTCCTTATATCTAATTTTTATTTCCCGTTTTCATCAAAAAGGTGTAAGGTCATTTATATTTTTTTGGTTAATTTTAACGTGATATATAAGGTCAAATTTTAATTCAAAAGTAATTAATGAATTTTGATTGTACATGTTATCTAAAAACTGATTGAAACTATAAACACCTTAAGAAGTTGCAAAGATGATAAAGGGTTTTGTATCACATTAAGATGAAACCATCATTTTGGTTCTTGTAATATACTAGTACTGTAGCAGTGTGTTGTCATATTAGTTTCTGAAACTTTTTTTTTAAAATAAGTTCTTTATAATTAATTTGGGGATAAAAGTGATGAAAAAAACATTGAGATCAAAATCGCAAAAAAATAAATTTTAAGGAAAAGTGTAATTAAGCCTTATCATTTCATTGCTAATTAAAATCTTTAAGTTTGATTTTTTCTTTGGTATGAAATTGCGACATATTAATTTTTCTACATTTATTTAAGACATGTAACAATACATCTAAAAATTGAAATTCCTTAACTCTTTGCAGTCCAAGATAGTAAAGAAGTTTCTTTATATTTTCTTTTCTCTTCTATTGCTATGAGGTTTTATGTAAAACAATTAGTTACATATTTATTCTAAGCTTAATGGTACTTCTTGTCTTCTACTTTCACAAATCTATAATTTTGGTTCTCTTCATTTTCAATTTGTAATTTTGGTCTCATATTTTTAAAATATTGTAATTTTAATTTAATTGTTAAATTGCAACGGTTGATTATCAAATTTAACATTGACTTTTTTTAATTTTAAAGTTTACCTGTTTTTTAATAATCACAAAATTAACTAATTAAATTTAATTACCTAATTTGTTTACTAATCACAAAAAAAAACCAAGTCACTTTTAAATTTAAAAATTAATTTTGTAAGTAGAAAAAATAGATAATTTCTTTTTTCAAAAAAAAAAAAAGGTTCACCTATTTTTTTACTAAAACAAAAATTAACTTAATTAATTTTAACTACCTAATTTTAAACTAATTACAAAATAAAAAATTATATTAACTAAGTAAATTTTAAATTTAAATTTTTTTATGACTAATAAAAAAAAATAGGTAATTTTTTTGTTTAAATGAAAAAAAAAAATCAACATTAAATTTAACGATCAACCATTATAATTTAAAAATAGAAAAATAAAAATTGTGAATTAAAAAGTAAGGTAACAAAATCGCAAATTTATGAACATAGGTGAATCAAAAGTGCAAATAAGCATTTATTATAGTAGCAACGCCACATGCTAGCCTTTGGTCACACTTAGAATTTCCAGTTATTTCAAATGGTGTCCAAATAAACCGGTCTTTGAGATATTCATATGTTTTAAAAAAAATTATGATACATATTCGGCATTTACAAACAACATAATGTTTGAGAATAAAATAAAAATATAGAATATCTCAAAAAACAAACAACGTGAAACTTGTCTCATTTACATGCAGGCCTTAGAAATTAGAATAGGATGTTAACACCAATATTTTCAAGAATCAAAACTTCACTTACAACTCCTGGACAGTAGCCTTTATATATAGCTTGAGGGCCTTCTTCAAATAAGACTATTGAAAGAGCATGCAAAATGGGTAAACATCATTATATTAATCAATATCCATATCTCATTCTTATATTTAACTACTTATAATTAATGAGCAAGTCCAAATAGTAATTCATTTTATAATTTTTCATGATTGTTTTATTTGCTAAAATTTAATTTAAATATTTTATAATTTTAAAACTATTACAACATTATTCTTTTTAGATGGATGGCATTTATTATCCTTAAAAAAATATATCATATAAAATAAAATAAAAATTAAATTATAATTCTTTTAAATAGTATCTAGTTTAATTTAATTTAAGAAAAAAAGTAGATATCATGGGTGTGCCAAAAGTTTTTGTTTTGCGACTTCCACATGAAAAAAGCATAAATAAAGGACTTTTGTCGATTTGTTATGTTTTGTGTAAAAAGTAAGAAAACGCAAAATTACAAATAAAGGAGAGAGATAAAATTAATAGAGATGATTAATGTTGAATTCTCTTTTCTATCTTTCTTATATGTTTTGATCATTTTATGCAATAAAAATTATAAAAAACAACACACAAAAATAAAGAAAAGATTAAGAGAAACAAATTAAGTAAAAAGAAAACATCATTACAAAAATATAAAAGGCAAAATATATTTTAAAAAGTAAACCTTTATATATATATATATATATATATGAAAATTCCTTAAATTCTTTTGTAATGCAACTCTTTGACTCCAAAACAAATGAGGTAGTTAAACAACTATTTAAATAGTTCATTTGTTCAAATACTTACAAAAGAGAGCTTTGTAACTTGCAGATCTTACAGAGGGTAGAGAGAGAAAAGAGAGTTCAAGGCTCACGAGAGCTAGAGCTGTGTCTTTCAACATCTCAAGACAACTTATTTATAGCAAGCATTTCTCAAGTGGATGCAAAAATTATAAATTTCAATTTAATTGAAATCCAATCCAGATATGGATTTCTTAAGTAGATTCTAAACTAGAATTTAAATAAATTTAAAGTAGGAGTTGCCTTTACCATTTGTTGCTGAAATACCAGACTTGGACCAACCATGACTAAAATCCAAAGAAATAATAAGATTAGTAGACATAATTACCACAAAGATGCCCATGGCCATACCACAGCGTATACCAAGAGAGTTTTGATTCTACTATCCTCTAGAAGCTAGCTAACAAATTGAAATAAAATATTAAAAGAAATTCCCATCAAAGATAGCATGGGCCTCACTGGCCACCTCTGTCAGCAACAAACGAAAAAGGTGGATCTTACTTTAAATTTATTTGAATTCTAGTTTGGAATCCGCTTAAGAAATCCGTGTCCGAATTGGATTTCAATTAAATTGAAATTTATAATTTTGACATCTGTTTGAGGAATGCTCACTGTAAATAAGTTGTCTTGGGATGTTAAGAGAGACACAACTCTCCAGAGTCTTAAGCTCTCTTCTCTCTCTCTCTACCCTTTGTAAGATTTGGAAATTGCAAAGCTCTCTTTTGTAAGTATTTGAATAAATGAACTGTTTAAATAGTTGTTTTTTAACTACTCCTTCCACATTATCTGACATATATATATATATAGAACTTTGTAATAACTTAAAACTAGAAAATAGAATAAAAAGAAATGAAGCGAATGGGGTTAAAGAACTAGGTAACTTCTGCACTCAATACGGGTATGAAAAACCTTCTCCTCCCTCCTCTACTAAAAGAAAACAATTTAAGAAACAACACTATTATAAGTCAGACAGAACAACCCCTTTTAGAAAAAGAAAATTCTCAAGAAAACCTAATTATTCAATAGAAAAATCTAAGGAACCATATAAATAAAAAATAATCTACTACAAATGTGGGAGAGTAGGACACATGAAAAAGGATTGTAGAGTTAAACAAAAAATTAATTAATTAAATATGAGTGAGGAATTAAGAGAACAAATTGCTAAAATTCTACTAGAAGATTCCGATAGTGAGTCAGAAGAAGAAGTTCAAAATCTTAGTGATATCGAAAATACAAGTACTAGTTTCGAAGAGGACGAAAGTTGTGAACAATGTGATTTTGAAACTTGCCAGTGCCAATTTCAAATAAATATGATTAAGAGTGACACGAGATTAGCTTTAGAAATGATAGATAAAATTCCAGATGAAGAAGAAAGGATGAAATACTTAATAAAAAAAAATGCTTCTAGAGCAAAAAGAAGAAGGAAGTAGTAAGAACCAGAATAATTTTCAAGGTTATGACTTTGCCATCTAGCAAATATCTGTTTTGAAACGATGTTTTGAACGTCTTTTTCCAAAATTTCTTTTGCAGACTTACAGTCTACCCTTAATAAAAATTCTTTATTGACTAAGTCACTTTGAAATTTTGTGATACATAGCACTATAGATAAAATTTCCTTTTTTACAGTGCTATATTTAATCTGGGTTTCACTCCATGCCCTCAAATGAAAACGAATTATTTGTTCTTTGGATTGGGGATATTTTTGTTTAAGGACTCCTTCAAATCCGACCTTTGAGGCATTGGTTTCGACTATCATACAAGCATCTGGTTGGGATATTCCTAGACAAGGAAGGATTTTTACCAGAGATTTTACCTTGATAACTGTCTTAGTTAATTCAGGGGTCCAGGGTTTGGGATTTTTCTTAAGCTTATTAAATAAAGGTTTACAAATAATTCGAATATGGGGAATGAAATCAGCTACATAGTTTAGGCATCCTAAGAACCTTTGTAATTGAGTTTTATCTCTTATTTCATTTGGAAATTTACTAGCAAACTCAATGCTTCTAGCTATTGGAGTTATTGTGCCTTGATTTATTTCATGCCCTAAAAATCTTATCTTAGTTTGAGCTATTTTCATTTTCTTTTCAGATAAAACTATTCCATTTGCTTTAATTATATTTTTAAAGGTATTTAAGTTTTTTACGTGCTATTCTACTGAAGAGGAGTAGATTAACACATCATCTAAATAGACTAAAGCAAAGTTTAAATAGGGATTTATGATTGAGTTCATAATGTTTTGAAATTCTGATGGGGCATCTTTAAGTCCCATAGGCATCACATTCCATTCGTAATGACCAAATGGAACTGTAAATGCAGTCTTATATTTATCTTCTTCTTTAACCTTGATTTGATAGTACCCGGATTTCATATCAAACTTAGAGAAGATAGTGGCTTGATGAAGTCTTCCAATCAAATCTCTTTTATTGAGTAATGGGTACCTAATCCATTTTAATGCATTATTTAGTGGTTTATAATTAATAACCATTCTAGGCTCACCTCTTTCTAATTTTGAAGCGTTTTGTACATATAACGCTGCATAACTCCAAGAGGACTTACTAGGCCTAATGAGTCCTTTATCAAGGAAACCTTGGATTTCTTTCTTACAGTATTCAAGGGTTTCTTTGTTCATTTGAACTGGACGAGCTTTTGTGGGAATTTTACTTTCATGAAAGTCTTCCTCGTAAGGTAAACTTACCATAAACGAGTTTCTTTTCCAGAAGGCGGTTGGGACCTCTACACTGACTTCTTTGAAAAAGATTTCAGTTAATTCTTTAAATTGGGCTTTTACCTTTTCTGTCTTTAATTGCTCCTCTATTCTTCTTGTGGAGAATTTCTTGTTTTAAGAAGGTTATTTGGTTTGATTTATTTTCAATTTTATTATGAAAATCGGTTTCATTTATTTTTAAGATGCTTTTTCTCTTGGGTGGTTTTATGAATTCGAACATTAGTTTATTTTTTTTAATTCCTTCCTTGGATACTTCAAAGGGGTAGATTTGTGTAAAGAATGGAGTTCCTAAAATCATTTCCTCTGATATATCTTTTGATAGAATAAACGTATTTTTGAAACATCTTCCCGCAAAGACTTGAGGAAGTCCTGCAATAAATTTTTCTTTCCAAAATGGTTCTTTACAATCTTCTTTGGTAAGAACCATTGCCATAAAATTATCTGTATACCATCTAAAATCTCCTAAAGTAGGACATCTCAAATTATGTAACAGTGTTGAAGTCCTTTCATTGAAAAGTTTTGTGTCTCCAATAAAATTTTGAATTATCGCTACAATTAGAGTTTCTATCATTACAGGTATGGCCCTATCTCCTTCTCGCTTAACAGCCGTAGAGATATATATTTTCTGTTCAGGGGTTAGGTAGTTATCCCACCAACCCTTGAGAATTCCTGTAAAACCAGCTATTATTAATTTTATGGTTTGTTCCTCAGTATTTTTTACCCTATAGGCTGAGGCGGCCATTGTCATTTCATTGATTTTTCATAGAATTTGATGGTCGATCATACCATCAATATTCCACTCTGTGATGCCCGATCCATCAAAGGCTGAAGGAGTATCCAATTCCCATTCTTCAAATTGAATGTCTGGGAGAGTTGGCCTTTGATAGAAATTTCTAGTTATTGGTGCCGGGGTGAAGCGTTTTACCTGGTTTTTTCCTTTTAACTTTAAAATTTTATCTAAAGGGGGTATTAATTCATGTTCATCTTCCTTTACTATAGTTAGAATCTTATCTTGTAAGGGTATACCCGTTTTATTTTCTTTTGCGTTTTTCTTTGGGGTTTTAGTTAAAGTGTTGATTTTAGATAATTTTAGTAGATCTAATTTTTTGTTTATCTCTTTTAAAGCTAAGTCGGTTTCTTTTCCTATTTTTAATTCTTTAAGCTCAGCTTCTAAAAATTTAAATGATTTGGTTAATGAGTGTTCTAGTTTTGAGGTGGATGTTATACTATTAAAAGAGCTTTTATCAGGTTTTCTCGATCCAATTATTACTTCTGAGGCTACTTGATGTAATATTTGATTTGTATAATTTAGTTGTTGGTGCAAATTTTTAATATCTTTTAAAGTTGGATTCTCGTTTTTGATTCTATCTGTACTAATCATTTTAAAAGGAGAAGCAGTTACCTCATTATTTTCGATGTTAGCAAAGCTAATCTCTTCTAAAGGAGGAATTTCTCCATCAACGGTTCCTTTAATAGTTTTCCAACTTCTTTTAGCACTCTTAATCATTTTTATAGAGAGCTTATCTAAACAATTCTGTTTAAACCACTCAAAGAATGGTATTTGAGTTTGAAGTATATATATATATATATATTGTAAAATTGACAATATTGAGAAAAAAAATCAAATAAAAAAAGCTTTATATTGATAGCATTATAAATCTAAATCTTCTCAAGTATAATAATGTCATATTGATAACTTACAAGACAATGTTTAGGACTTTAAATTCAATAATATTTATTGCTTTATTTTTGTTTTGTTTATTTATATCATTATTTTCATTTATCATTTGACAAGTCTTACAAATTACAATTGACTTGTGTAGTAGTAAATCCCAAAAAAACACAACATTTCTTCAGTAGAATATGAAAAATTAATGGTTGAAATTTATTTCATAAATCAAGTAAATAACTCATTTGACTTAGACAACTTAAATTAGAACAAACATTAACATTTTCTCATATTACTATGCTTATTTTTATGGCCGAATTAGTGCATCCTCTTAATAGTAAGTGTAAATCCAATATACTTTATAAATTCTTATATAGGTCCATTGTAATTTGCAAGTCATTGATAATCTTTACTTTTCTTTGCTATTGTTCTTAAAATAATTATGATTGCTTCATTCTTAATGCATGTTCTAATTAACAATTTCATTCTCATAATTTGTAACAAATATATGGATTCTACATATAAAGCAGCTTCACCGTCTTGGGAATGGAGCCAAACGTCGCTATATGCACTATTTCTTTAATTTCTTTATTAGCTAAACCAATGAAGACTGTATTATCGATCAAAGGAAAGAATTTAGGTTTTGAGTTTCTTGACTTGATTGATTGAGTGTATCTTGAGTGAGTATGTTTGTCTTATCTTCTTTCTTGCTTTAAGAAAAATGTATTTCAAATGGTCAAATATGTCTTCTCTATGCTTTTACTATTTCAACAAAAATTTCTCGCATTCATCAAATGTAACAATTTAACATAATAATTATTTTTTTAACACCATTTTAATCTCTTCAAAGTACATTATTTACATATTCTTACTCATGCATCGTGCGGGTCAATATCTAGTTTTTATAATTAAGCCAAATAATAATCTCTTAAATTGTGTCTCCTTTTCAATCTTAAATGTTTTCACCTTTGTCTAAGAGTTTATGTATGTTTTTGTAGTGGAATTCCTAAAATGCTTCCATTAAAGCTCAAACCAAGGCAGTTGACGATAAAATAAGTGTCACTCAGAAGTCAAAAGTAGATTGTTAACAACACCATTGCCAATATGGTACAGAGCCTAGACACAACCCAAGTAACCAGGCCCATCAGGGTTACTACGAGACCCTCTTACCTAAATGATTATGCATCATAGAAAATATCTGTTATGGTAGAATCTAAGTTGTTTCTTTGGAACCTTCTTTTATTCCTTTTTGTGTTTTGCAAATTCTATTACCACCTTTTGTAGTGACCCAATGATTTCTGATGTAATTGGCTTTATATGGCCCTTTTTGAAATAAAATAGATAGATAATGTTTATCAATAATTTAGTCTAGTGAGAGGTGCCTTGTCCTTGAATTCAAGGAATCCTATCTTATACTTATCAATTGGTCCAACTTGCCTCTATTGCTGACCACAACACTAGAAAGACGGCAACCGAACGCCTCGAGGAGGCTGTGTCATCCCTCACCAAAACCTAGTTCAAATTGTCTTTCCAAATCCGCGATATCCTAGACAAACTATCCATGCTCACCACCACTAACCTAATCAACCCAACCCCACCGCCACCCCTTCCTCCACTAACCCCCACACAACATATGAAACTCGAGGTTACTCATTTCAATGGCACAAACCCCATGAGATGGATATTCAAAATCTCACAATTCTTTGACTACCGAGGCACACTTGATGAAGACCGCATCATTGTTGCTTCCTTTTACATAAAAGGCTCCATCCTCAACTAGTTCTAGTGGATGTTTCTGAACAGCTTCATTACATGTTGGCATGGCTTCCTCCAAGCCCTCAAGATCCACTTCGTTCCGTTGTTCTATGATGACCCCAAGGGAGCCCTCTTTAAACTCACTCAACGTGGCTCTGTCAATGACTACTTAACGGAGTTCGAGCGTTTCCCCAATTGCATTTTTGGACTTGCTCCTTCATTTCTTCTAAACTATTTTATTTCAGGACTGTCCTAAGAGATCCATCGTGAGGTTCAGGCACTATAACCCATCTCTCTTTAGCAAGCCACAACCCTCGCTAAGCTTCAAGAGGACAAAATCCCAGACCCAACCCTCACCTTCCACCATGCCATCCTCACTCACGACCTTACCACCCATGGACTTTACGATAAAAGTCCCATTCAAATATCTTGCATGATGCTCATCATTGCCAACGACGATGATGACCCACCTCCAACCACTGACCCACCCAACCTATAAAGTACCCTCACCATAATGACCTAGAAACCACAGATACACCACCCATTTAGATCAGCCTGAACACCCTCTCCAACGTACTTTCCCTTGAAACATTCCGTATCCATGGCCAAGTCAACCACATGCAACTCACCATTCTGATCAATAGCGACAACATGTACAACTTTGTGCAAACCCACATGGCCAAATTCCTCAACCTCCCATCCTAACCCACTACAGCATTTCGTGTTATGGTCGGTAATGGTTCCATTTTGGACTACCATTAGTTGTGCCCTCTCATACCCATTACGATAGAAGGACACACATTTACAATGGACCTCCATGTTCTCCAAATCAATGGCACAGACATCATTTTGGGTATCCAATGGTTTATGAGTCTTAAACCAGCCACAATAGACTATGCAAGCTTTACCATGCGTTTCAACATGTTGGGCTAACCAATTGAGCTTCAAGCAAATGCTCCCACTCGACTGACAAGCACTTCGGCCAATTAGTTTCAACGACTACTCCAAACCCACACAATCTCAATTATTCGATCTAACCCTAATACCCACCCAACTCGACTCGCAAACACTACCCGACACAGACACACCCTATCCTACCCCATCCTAACCGTTCATGACCTCTATCCTACCCCATCCCTAATACAACATAGTCTTCCAAACACCAAAACCCTTACCTCCCATCCACCCCATTACTAACCAAATACACCTGATTCCAAACTTTCACCCAATGAACGCTCTCTGTGCTAAAATCTTTGTGGTTCTTTGTGCGATTGAGCAAACAACTAGACTTGGTTGGTCGAGACTCTAAATTGAATGTGACTCTTAATTGACTATCAAGGCCTTTACTCATTCAATGGTTATTCCTTGGCAACTTAAGGCTCGCTGGAACTGTGCTTTCTCTTCCTCTGACAATATGCATATAATCTATTCACACATTTTTAGGGAGGGTAATCAATGTGCAGATAGTCAAGCTAATTTTGGTGTAAATGAGCATGTAGAATTTATGTGGTGGTCTAGCTTACCTAGTTTTGTTTATGTTAGCTTTGCCTGTAATTGTTGTGAACTGCCTAACTTTTGTTTTTGCTGATGATTCTTTGGGTTTGGTTTGGTCCGTCCATTTCTTTGTATTCTTTTTGCTTATTTAATGATATACAGCTTGGTCCTAATGATAAGGTGGCTTAAGGGGTGCCAACATAGTTGGGATGTCTTTTGTTCCTCTTAAGAGATACCAAGACTGCATTTTAGAAAGAAAAAAAAAAACGTTCGTTTGTACCGATACCCTCACTTTTAGAAAGGGAAATAGAGAAATAGGTTAGTGAAATGCTTTCCATTGGCATGATATGAATCAGTTGGAGTCCCTTCTCTTCTCCGGTGCTCCTCGTAAAAAAAAAAGGACGATAGTTGGCACTTCTGTGTCAACTACAGGGCCCTCAACGCATTGACCATCAAAGATCGATTTTTGATGCCCACCATTGATGAATTGCTCGACGAATTAAGGTCTACCTCTTGGTTTTCTAAGCTCGATCTTTGCCAGGGATTCCACCAGATATGCATGGACAAATCAGACATCTTGAAAATGGCCTTCCACACACCATGACCAATACAAGTATTGTTTCATGCCCTTTGGTTTGTGCAATGCCCCATCCACATTCCGAGCCACTATGAATGGGCTCTTCAAACCCTTTCTTCACAAATTTGTCATTGTTTTTTTTTTATGATATATTAATCTTTAGCGATTCGTTGGAGCATCACCTTCACCACTTAGATTGTGTTCTGTTTGCATTGTTACAGGAACGCTTCTTCCTCAAGGGCTCGAAGTGCCTTATCACCAAACATTAATTGGAATACTTGGGCCATATTGTATGCCACGACGGCATAGTGCCAAAACACACCAAGATACAGGCCATGTTAGATTGGCCTCCCCCAACCTCAATCAAGGCCTTGCATGGGTTTCTTAGTCTCATGAGATTCTACCGCAAGTTCATCAAGAGGTACGCCTCTATTGCTACTCTGTTGAACACTTTCTTGTGCAAGGACGCCTTTTGTTGGTCTTCGGATGCTCAAGCAACCTTCGATTTGTTGAAACGAACTATGACGGAAGCTTCGATACTATCCTTACCAGACTTCAACATACCCTTCACATTGAAGACTGGCATGTCGGGCCTCACCATGGGTGCAATTTTGATGCAACAAGGCCATCCCTTGGCATTCTTCAGCAAGCCTTTTTGCCCCCGCCTTCAACATTCCTCTGCCTACGTGCACAAACTTCATGCCATTACTACTACTATGCACAAATGGTGGCAATACTTTCTTAATCACTCCTTCACTATCATGACCGATCATAGAAGCCTCAAGGACCCAATGTCTCAAGTGATACAAACTCCCGAGCAACAAGTTTATTTGTCGAAGTTACTTGATTATGACTACTCAATCCAATTCAAGTCGAGTTCGACCATTGTGGTTGCTGACGCTCTCTCCCGCATCCCGAAAGAAATTCCAGCACAATGTTTTATTCTCTCCATGCCCAATTTTATGTTCTTGGACCAACTGCTCGCTACCCTCCAAATCAACTATAACTTCACCACCCTTATGAGCAATATCACTAATGAGCTCGAACGCCATCCCAAATATCATGTTCACAATGGTCTCGTTTTCTTTCACGGGAAGTTATGGATCAATTCGACCAACCCGTTTATAAAACTATTACTACAAGAATTTCACACCACTCCTATAGGGAGCCACATGGGCATTGTCAAGACACTACATCATCTTCAGGCCAATTTCTTTTGGCAACACATGTGTCAAGACATTCAAACCTTTGTCACCCAGTGCTTAGTTTGTCAACAATCAAAGCGTGAGACCAAGCATCCCGCTGGCTTACTTCAGCCAATTCCCCTACCGTCTGTTGTTTGGGAGCATCTCTCCCTTGACTTCATCATCGGCTTTCCCTCTTCCAATGGTCACACAACAATCCTTGTGGTAGTTGATCGTTTCTCCAAGGGGGTACACTTTGGCGCACTTCCGCAGCACTATTCTACATACAAGGTGGCAAACTTATTCATGGACATAGTGTGCAAGCTTCATGGTTTCCTGCGCAGTCTTGTTTCAGACTGCAACCCTATCTTCGTCAGCTAATTTTGGTGCATCTTGTTAAAATTGAGTGGCACTCAACTGCAGATGAGCACTTATTTCCATCCTGAGATCGGCGGCCAAACCAAAGTTTTAAACTGTGTCCTTGAGCAATATATCCGCTCGTTTGTCCATGACAAACCCTCTATTTGGTTGAAGTTTCTATCACTTGTGGAATGGTCCTATAATACATCAACTCACTCTGCCACGGGCATGTCCCCATTTGAGATCACTTATGGAATGCCACCCCGCTCCATTCCTAATTATGTGCTGGGCATGTCATTTGTTGAGGTAGTCGACAACCTGCTCTCCACCAGAGAGGCTTTGCATAACACACTGCTCTGTCAGCTTACTAAAGCTCAAAACACTATGAAGCGATATGCAGATGCCAAACACCTTGACGTTAATTTTAATGTTGTCAACTGGGTCTACGTGAAACTCCAGCCTTATTGCCAAAAGTCTGTCTCCAACACCACCTATCACAAACTCTCCATACGCTTTTATTGCCCTTTCCAAATTTCTAAGTGCATTGGCTTTGTTGCGTGTCGTTTGTAGCTCCCTACCACTTCAAAAATCCACTCGATGTTTTATTATTCATTGCTGAAACAACACAAAGGTCCTCTTGCACTCACTCCAGCTCCTTTACCACCGGTTGCACTTGACAACCAACCCCTTATCGAGCCCCTCTCCATCCTCGGTTCCAAATGGGATGACTCTACCAATCCACCTTAACAACTAGTGCTAGTTCAATGATTGGGTTTGGAACCAGAAGACACGAGCTGGGAATCTTGGATAGAGCTGTAAACAACCTTTCACCTTGAAGACAAGGTGACTTTCCCATGCAAGGATGATTTTAACAACACCAGTACCAATATGGTATAGAGCCTAGAGACAGCCCAAGTAACCAGGCCAATCAGGGTTACTAGGAGACCCTCTTACCTAAATGATTATGCGTCATAGAAAATATCCATTGTGGTAGAATCTAAGTTGTACCTTTGGAACCTTTGTTTATTTCTTTTAGCGTTTTGCAAATTCTGTTACCACCTTTTGCAGTAAGCCAATGATTTCTGATGTAATTGGTTTTATATGGCCCTTTTTGAAATGAAATAGACAGGGAATGTTTATCACTAATCTAGTCTAGTGGGAGGTGCCTTTCCTCGAATTTAAGGAATCCTATCTTATACTTATCACATATGGTCATAGTTGAGAAGCTTGTAAATGATTCGCATGTCATCATATACTTAATTTGTGTTGTTTTTCCTACTTAGGGAAGACAATGAAAATTTTCCTACACTAGTGATGTATAAAACACATAATTTTTTTAGAATCTAGAAGCTCAAATACCATAGTGAAGACTCAAACTCTCATACTAATGAACTTCTTGAAGTGTTCGCATGTACATACCATTGTTTCCTAACTATGTTAAAGCTTTTACACCAACTGATACAATCTTTTTTAGAGTTTGCAATTTGATTCTTGATTTTACTCATTTTGTATTTTAATTGTTTTCTAGTGTTTTTTTTCAGTTTAATAACGATGCATTGACCATATACAATGGTATTATACTTTTGTTGCATCACTACCTCCCTACCTGGCTGTTTGCATAACATTTAAGATAGATTTATAAAACTAAACCGACTTAACATAAATAAAGAATTTTGATTGCATCATACAATTAAAATTACAAAAGTTACTTAAGGACATATGTGTATATTCCCTAACATCGTCATGAACGATGACTTCTTTGTTTTTTCTCCTTGGCCAAGTAAACTTCTTTGGTCTTAGCAGCAACCATTGGATCCTTCTTGCATTCTGGTGCCACACTGATGCACTTCTTGCAGTTTGAAAGAGAATGCCCGATGACATTGTACGAAGAACTGAAATATGGGAGACGCTCATAGAAAACCCCCACAAAGAAGGCATAGCTTGTCCTCTCCACCAAGATTTGGTCTCGTAGATCTTTCGCTAAATCAACATCCACCCGAACCTTAGCATAGTAACCGAGTGTGTGATTACTGGTAGCTTTGTCAATGGCCAGAGGAATATCCACACCTCGTGCAATTGTGAAAATGAAAGACCAGAAATTTGAATCCAACATTAGGTATTGCTTTGGGGAACTAGACTAGGGTTAAAATCAGGAATCCAAGAGAATAGCTGCAACACTCTTGGGGAGAGATTGCAAAAGCCCGTGGTGAGGACCTTGCACGAATGGTCGACAAAGGTGAAGGAAAACTTGAAGAACCCCGTGTCGATCGGGAGCATCTTCTAGAGGCCATTGGATGCCAAATCTTGAGAAACCTGGCCCGCATGTTAGCCACCCTAGGCGGCACATCACCCTCTAATAGAAGCAGCGGAACGTGGAGACTATTCTTGCAGACCTCAAGATCTTGTAATGATAGTTGATGGATTAAAAATATATTTTATCATAAAAATTGAAAATGTAAAGAATCAATCCTTCACAAACCAACCTGAGATTTGGAACTCAATATTTTGGAATTGAAGATTTTCATAGATACGTTTTGTTGATTGCTATACACTTCCACATGTTCTGTTAGATCATTGTCTTCTTTTTTATACAAGATAACCTAATACAAGAGCACACAATTCAGTGGATTTTTTTATCATTAGTAATTAAAAAGTCTAGGAATTAACCTTAACAAAAAGTTATAAAATTCTACATAAATTCACTTAATATTTATCAGGTTTTATATATAAAAAAGAATGTTCACGTACAAGATGACAGTTTACAAACGCCAACTTGATTTTAGGATTTCTACAAAGTAACTCATTAGATTAAGAGATTTTAGAATACAACAATATCAATATGAAAATATTATGCAAGTACAATAATAAGGTTGAAAATCACATTCACAGGGTAAATAGAAATATTACAAATGACTTATAGTAGTTTTATATGATGTTTCTCATTATCTAAAACATCGAACAGCATAATATAAGTTCAATATCAAGAGTTTTTTTTTTTAATTACTCGGTAAATTACTCACTTTGATTTGTTTCCAAAGAAGTTGTAATTTCCTTTGTTGGAGCAGTACACAACTGTTTAGAAGATAATTCGTCATCAAATATATCTCTTTGAACATAGAATGCTGGTCTTTGAGGTAAGGAAACTATTGCACTCTTGTTTGTCAGCATTGATATAATGTCAGACATTGTGGGTCGATCATTTGCGTAATGTTCAACGCACAAGAGCCCAACATGAATGCATCTTTGCACCTCATCAGGATCAAATGACTCACTTAGTGATGGATCCACTAATTGCAGACACACACCATCTTTCCATAACTCCCATGCCTGTAAGTATTTTAGTCATTGAGAATAATATAGCAAAAACTAACTCAATGTTGCCGAGTATACATACATGTCCTATTAGATTTAACGGGCCATCATCATCATAAAAGCTGGTGTTTCTTCTTCCACTAACAATTTCAAGAAGCAATACTCCAAAGCTGTAGACATCAAATTTTGTAGAGAAAACTCCTTCTATCCTTCCATAGCATATTCTGGAGACATGTAACCACTATAAGGAAGATTAATTAATAACATCTGACAAGATAAATTTTAATTTTACATATATATATATATATATATTTACAACAATTGGAACAAAGAGGGTATAGCAAACTCACTAGGTCCCAACGACCCTATTGGTATTTGATGTGAATTCTTGTTGTGTAAACATTTTTGCCATTCCAAAATCTGAAATTTTTAGGTTCATATTTTTATCAAGAAGAATGCTACTAACTTTCAAGTCTCTGGGAATGACTTTGAGTCTTGAGTACTTGCGAAGATAGAGTATTCCTTGAGAAATTCCTTGTATGATATTGAAGCGCTTATTCCACTCTAGTAATTTGCTTCTAGTACAATCTTCTCAATGACAATATAGTGATGTGTTAGAATGATATTACACTAATGTACCTAACAACATTAACTTTAGTATTGTTGTGGAGTTACAATGACAACGATATTTACTTAACTAGATATGCTGTAGTTAGGAAAACACAAATCAATGTTGTGAATCTATCAACCAATTGTTTCCTTACATGTGTATTCTTTTGCTACATAATAATGAAAACAAATTTTATGTTTTATTCTCCAAAAGAAAACATAATTAAATAGACTCACATATTCCTTACCAAAGAGATAAAAATCCAAGCTTTTGTTTGGCATATACTCATAAATTAGAATCTTCTCTTCTTCATGAATGCAACAACCAAGTAGTTGTACAAGATTCATATGCTGAAGTTCACATATAAGTGTTAGTTCATTTTTAAACTCCACAATTCCTTGTGATGAAGTTTTTGAAAGTCTTTTTATAGCAACCTCTTGTTTTGTTGGCAAAATTCCCTAAAATGATCACAAAAGAAATTAAAAATGTTAGTCCTCAATCTATAAAACAAAAATGTTATTTAATAACTTTAGTTTGTTCAAAATACCTTATAAACAGGTCCAAAGCCTCCCTGTCCTAACTTATTTTCAGATGAAAACTCATTTGTAGCTGTCATAACTTATGTATAATCGAATACTTTTAAACCGTGTCTCTTTTCTAAATCAGCTTCAAAATCTTTGATAGCATATGACTCATTACATGTTGTTGAAGCTGGCATCTTCAATACCATTTCTTTTTTTTTCTTCTCTGTTTAGATGGAAATGAGAATGATTAAAGTATTGAAAATCTATCTAAGAGATTGCATTTAGCTAGTAAAACAAGTAGTACAATGTGTTTAAAGTTTGTATCTACCTTGACGCGCATATTTTCGTTTCTTTAAGGCTAAGCACAGAATGGATAGGCATATTACGAATAGAGCAGTCGCTATTATCGCACTAATCCATATCCACTTTTTTGTACCTGCATAGAATTTTACAGTCTTTTAAATATCAAGGTATATGTTTCTTTCACTACTGTAAAGCGTTGTTGCAAATGGTTGGTTTCTGTTCTTAGCCATAAATGTTTTTAGTGATGATGGATGAAAAATTGAGTTCTTAAAAATATCGCCTTGATTATATCTATTTTTCCCCTTTAATTTGCATCCTGTAATCATCGATGTTGTGTCAACTTGGATAATGCAAAAACTAACCTTACAAAAAAACTGAAGAACTACAATTAAATCAAAAGTGTACCATGAGGTGGTTGGGACTTGGTGTTATTGGGCGTTAGGTTCTCCAGCATGTAAAAGTCTTCACCAGCACTATTGTCAACAACATCCAGAGTATAAGCTCCAGCGGGAAAGAATATACATCCAGTTCCATCTGTATTTAGTTCTTTGAATCCAGTGCAATTACAATCGCTCCAGCAAATAGACTCGCGCAATCACTCGGGCCATAAGTGGTATTTGTCTCAAAGGTTGCATTTAGATAATAGAGTAAACCAATCTGCATCTTAAACACATCACTAGGATTTCTACACTTAGGTATATCCTGCCATTTTTGACACCCTCCATCAGTGTTGTTATATCCGAAACACAGATCAGCCCGAGCAGCATTTCCGTTATTATCAACAAACATCCCATTTACTGATATGGATCATAGTGCAATCTCTGCTCCATTTCTGGTAGTGAAAGAGAACGAGTCTTCATCCCCGTTAGACACAACGGTGTACTTCAACATGCGTTGTGCTTCCTCTGAAATGTGCTCAAATCTGCTATTGTTCCTCAGTTTTCCACTACGCCAACAAGCTTTTCCGCGTCTCCTTATGACGAGTTCTTGACCCGGGGGATCCCATTCAAGGCTAAAGGCACCGGGAGGCACAAGTGTTTTCGTCAACCAATGATGGCCTGTTTTGTGATCAACACCTAGTTTCATGGTGGGGATCAAAGTGTCAGAGGGATAATCAAAACTCTGCCACAACAGAGTCTTTGTTCCATTGGGGTGAATTTGTTGAAGCACAAAGTTGCCTGTGTCCAGCAAGGTTGCCATAGTGTTGTTCATAGCTTGAGGTGGAGAATAAATGATTATTGGATTCCTATCATGAAGAGATTCTACTTTCAGCACACCAGAGTGATTTAGTGATAGAACTGCAGAATCCAAATCAACAGGTTGGTTTCTATGAGCTATCCAAGCTATCGTGCTCATATTTGCAGTCAATATCGCGAAGTAACAATCACCACCAAATCCTATCCGAACAAGGCCAAGTGAATTTTTGTTATTTATAGAATGTAGTCGATCTGCATTGTTCAATGTATCACCGGGCATTAAACTGTCATTTGCAGCTTCAACATTAATGATGCAAGTACTGCACAACAACCACAAGTACATGAAACCAAGCCTTTTCTGTTGCTTAAATTTGATAGCATGCGCAAAGATTAATAATCTGCAAGAGGGCGGTTTTCACAAGGGATGTTGAGATCAAGAAAAAATAAATTAATTTTTTTATAGGTTAAAATTGTCTTCACTTAAAAGTTAAAATTAACTTCTTTATACTCACAAAACAAGAAGAAGGCTCATTCCAAATCTCATTCCAAGCTTCACACAATCACACACCTTTACTCTCCAACTTCGGCTTTGAAATTCTGCAGCAAAGATATATGGCCTCTATCAGCACAAATTGAGAGAATAGAACAAGAAAACTTTACTTTATTACAACAATTGAAGTAAGGAAAAGCACTTTCAAAAAAAAAGTAAGGAAAAGCACTTTCAAAAAAAAAAGTGAGGAAAAGCTGATACAATTATAACATCTTATTTTTTTACTTTTCTCCGACCATGCATTTGTCTCAATCGTTTTTTAACAAATAAATTTAACAATTTTATTTCAATATAGTCCCTAAGTGGAGATGTTAAATAATAATAATAATATTAGTAAAAAAGAAAAAGATGTCAAATGATAATGTAAATTAAAGCAACATCTTTTTGAGATTTCATATAATTACATAATTATTTATTGTTTATTTAGGACTTGTTTGAACACATTAAAGTAGAAGGACTTTTAAAAAAATAAAATATGAAAGAAAATGAAATTAGTTTTTAGAAATTAAAATTATCTTCCCATAATCACCTATAATCAATTAATAAAAGCTCTCTCGTATAGATTATTTTAAAATATGAGAGACTTTTACAAATTAGTTATTAAAAAATATAATTTTAACTTTTAAAGAAGTTAATTTCTTTTTTTTCTTCATATTTTCTTATCTTATAAATCCATCTAGAGTAGTGTATCAAAATAGAACCTTAATCATTATTTTTTCTTTTGAGAGAATGTTAGTGAATGTTTTGAAATATACAAAGAAAATTAGTGTAATGATTTCAAATTAAAAAGGTGTTAGTGTAAGAAAAAAATTATATATAATTTGATAAAATATTATAAGGTGGTGCCGTTGCAATTTACTATAAATAATATGTTTTTTGAACTAAGAATACCAACTATGAATTAAAAAATTTAGAAGTTTTTTTTTTTTTTTTATACAGCGAAAGACTTAAGCCATTTCATTGATAATTTGAACATGAATCCAGTAATGTAAACAATAAAAAAAAGTGTAGACTTGGAAAGAACCTGGACGCTATACTAAGAATATGAGTAACTTGATTCTTTGGTGTACAAAACTCACATGCGAGCTGGTAATCAAATTCGGAAATGGTTAAAGTTAATAGCCGCATGTCATTGTCACGGATTAATATGATCACCGAGCTCCAATTTCTGCATCATTCAAGTAAATCTGATTAACTTCATGAATATCGTAATATTTTGTAACTACTTTTTAAGTTTTGAGAAATAGGGTAGTACTGCCTTGACAGTATAACACTTTGTTACAAATGCATTATCCTTATTCTCAGTTTTATCCATAACATGATATGATCGGTTAATCTTAAAATTTAAATATGGAAAAATTTATTCTTTTAGAACAGAGGATTTTTAATTTTCTCACCGCCATCATATTCAGAGAAGAATCAAGAAGCAAATCAGCAACCATATGTTAAAAGTCCCACTTCACGTGGGTCTCTTTATTGGCTTCTTAGAAGTCCCATGGATTAACTTTGTTGACTACCCCACCAGCCCTATATAATGGAACTTTGATTAAGTCTTTTTAGTGCATTACAAAGTTTCTTCTCCCATTCAATATTTTGTTTGTCTACTTTTGAGAAAAAAAATGGTATCTGTTATCACTATTACAAAAGTGGTCTTTCACATCGGTTATGGAGGATAAGGCCAATGTGGAATGTGGTCCAACTTCCATAACGGTTCAAACAAACTGACGTCATATAGGTTTAAAGTCAAAATTAACACAGCCTTCACATCGGGTACAATTACAACGGATGTGGAAGTTATCAGTTGTAAACTCAACCAATGTGGAAATATTAAATGAGACACAACATAAGAACAGTTTTTGTCAAAATAGATCTACTACCAATGATTAGCTCTGGAAGTTCTTCCCGATAAGAACCCCTTTAAAAGCTGTATACATAACATTTATCCAAATAAGATTATGCTGTAGCTTCTTATGTTTCTTTTCTTCTTTTACAGATTAATGCTACTTAAATCATACACCTGCTTGTAATAGAATAAATGAATGGTAAACTCGATTTTCCTTGCTTCCAACCTTCATGTTATCACTTACACGAAAACCCAAACCAAATATTTATGTGAAGCAAGCTGCATCTAGTTATCACTTAGTTTGTTTGGATACAAAGCTAGAAGTGTCTTTAACAACTACTCTACTGAAAAATGCTCTATATTTCCAATAGAAAAATTCTCAAAAATAAGTTTCATATCAACAACATTTACCACCAAGGCCAAGTGATAATAGAGATTTAAAGTAAGCAATTATCTCCTTCAATTCTTTGGCAGGGTACTAAAAAAGTAGAGCTTGTATCATCCCACAAATCATTGACTTACGCAAAAAAAAAAAAAGATTAAATTGCTCAAAAGCTAAAGTGATAATGAAAATAAAAGTTGTTAAATTAAAAGTGACACCTGTTAAATTAAAATGAAAGTAAGAGTTTAAGAGCAAATATGTACCCAAGCAAAAGTAGTACTTCACCAAAGATTGAAAGACACATCAAGGCTTGATAATGACACCTGCATTTAACATCATTAAATCAACATCAATTTTCAAAACACATTGAAAATCGATGTTAAATAACATGTGGTGGCATTTTTGTAAAAAGATATTGACACCAATTTTCATAAAAATGTTGTTATAAATGGATTTCAATGTTGAAACAAGTGCCTTCAATGATGGTTTTAAAGAAACCGATGTTGAAAGTGGTGTCATGGATGAGAGTTTTGAGAAAATGGTGTTGAAATTATTGTCTCAATACCAGATTTTTTCGAAACTAATGTTGTGACATTTTAAAAACATTTATCACACTCTCTCTTTTGCACTTTCGACCTTGAGCCCTCTCCGGCTCTCCCTCCCTCTCATGCGCTTGTCACCTCCATTCGACATTGAGCCCCGTATGCCTCTGTCACGCTCGCCTCCCTCTATGTCCTCAGCCCTTATCATGCGCCTTCGCTCATGTCCTCCATCCATGTTGAACCGCACCTCTGTGCATGTGGCTCCTTGCCTCTCTCATTTATGTGCTCCATAACATTTTTAGTAGAATTAGATAATTCTTCTCATCTATTTCTTGTGTTATTTTATTTTTATTTTATTTTTCCTTTTCGGGTTTCAAGTTTTCTACTCTTGCACATATCATTCTTGTGCATGCCCAAGTCCAAAGATACATGGCAAGCCAATTGAAGGAGATCCTAAAATAGAAAGAACCTTTCCATGTAAGGAAGAACAAGCAAAAAAGAGTAGAACCTGTAAAAGAGATCACTCCCATGGTTGACAATCAACCTTATAGGGTCCCACAGGATTACTCCGCACTTATAGCTCATAGACATCCAGCTCAGAATGTTGGGACTGAAGGCACTGTTCCAACAGCACTAGTGACCATGTTGAACAAAACCAATTTGGGGGTTCTGCTCTGGAGGACCCAAATGACCACTTGGAATGGTTCTTAAAGATCTTTGCAACCCATAATTTTGCAGTAGAGGTGGTAGATGCAATGAAGCTTCGTTCATTCTCCCTCACTCTCCGAGACAAGGCAAAGAAGTGGTTGTGGACTGCACCAACTACCTCCGTTGCCACCTAGGCTTTTTGTTAACAAGGCTTCTTGGAAAAATTCAAGAACCAAGAATCTAAGAATGAAGATTACCAATTTCCAATACAAAGATGGTGAAGCAATATATGCTTGGGAGCACTTTAATGGATACTTGGAATACTGCCCCAACATGGGTTGAATGAAGCATTGACCATCAACTCTTTTCTTTGAAGGGCTGGATCTACACTAGACTCTGCAATCGGCGCCTCCTTCGTTAAAAATTTAATTAATGGCAGTAAGACTATCCTCCAAGTTGTGGCTTCCAATTACAGTCAATGGGGAAGAGGTAGAGAGAACATTCCAAACAAAGCTTCTCCAAGAAAATTTGAGATCACCAATGTTGATATGATTTTAGCAAAGGTTCAAGCCCTCAGTCTGAAGATAGACATAATGGACAAAGGTTAGGTGAATGTTGTGAATACACTACCCCTTTGTTGTGACCTCTGTGATTTGCTAGGACATCCTACTATTGAGTGTCCAATTGTGATGCCAACTGCCCAAGCTAATCAGGAAGAAAATGTGGCCTTTACCTACAATTTCTATGACCACCCTAGGAAGCAGAAATTTGACCCCTACTCCAACACATATAGTGAAGGTTGGAAAAGTCACCTTAACTTCCCAACTACAAGAATGTAGGTAAGTTCCTAGGTAAAATTAAAACCAACCTTGCTGGTGAACATGTAAATGCTTTTACATTGAGGAATGGTAGAAAATTAGAGGACCATGTGCCTAAATGGGTCCAAGGAGGACAAAGTGAGTAGTGAAAAGGTAGAAGAGGAAACCTAATGCGTTGCATTTAGTTTGAATTTAGGAGTCATTTTAGTTAGGATTAGTTGCAATTAGGTCCCCTTTAACCTTTATTTTTGTTCATCTTCATTGCATTTTATTATTTTTGGGAACTGGTTACACCTATTTTATTTCATGTTTAAAGGTTGTCTCTTAGGCTGTATGCATCAAATCAAGGAGAAACATATAGGGTGACTCCAAGTGTTGAAGTTAGAAGCATAGAAATAATTGGAGATTAGAAGAAAATCACATAGCTATGTCAAGTTATTATTTAAGTTTAGAATATTATATTTGTAATTTTTATTAGTTTGAGCTCAAATCTAATCTTTATCTTATCTTTTACGATTTTTATTGTAATTAGTTTGGGCTCAAATCTTTATCTTTTTCTTAGTCCATTCTCTTTAAATAGATAGTTTTTATCTAGGATTAGGAGTTTTGAATTTTAGGCAGATTGAAAGCTAGGCAAGAGCAAGGATTTTCTTAGGCTTTTGTCTTTTCTATTGGTACTATCTTTTCTTCTTTCTATGTTTTGTTTAGGACTATTCATGACTATGTGTGAGTAGCCCCTTTATTCTAGGATTAGGGCATAGCCCTTGACTATTGTTCATACCTTTTTAAATAATTTGAGGTTTCCTTTAGTTCTTACTTTTAATTCTTCTTCTATCGCATTTATTTCTTGTTCTACACCTGACCAATTTGCATACATTGGACGTCTAGGGATAAATTGAAAGGAGAACCTAAGCATTGGAACCATAGGAGAGGAATTTAGGCTTTAATTAACGACAATAGGATTAATCCTAGGTAGATAAAACAAATTAGTAAAGTAGGGACTAATTCAATTAAGCACATCTCTATTACTTAAGAGAGAATCGATATCACTTTAGACTAATTTTCCATTAAAAGTAGGACTAGAGAACATTGAGTTGTTAATTGTTTATTGAATTGAATTGAATTTGGTTCCTAAATCTATTATAAAATCAATCTTTAATCTTTTCCCAATTATTTGATTTCTACTCTAATTGTGATAATTGCAAAGTGACGGATGTGCATCGAACATGCCGTCAAAAGCAACTAAGTTTCCCAATAAATTTTGCAATATAAGGCTAACTTAGGTCATTTTCTCAAAGATACAATTCATCAAACACTTTGCATTCAATTTAAAATAGGGGGATTTTGTATGATTTTAATAAATTTAAAACAACAAAACTATTGGGAATAAGTGTGTATGCCCAAGACTCAATTTATCATGTAGCCAATTCCATTTCTAATAATAAAGTACTATTATAGTTTCATTATCGTATTCTACTATTTGAGTTAATATGATAATATCTTTTATTAAAATTAGAATTTTGTTATCATCATAGAGATAATGATAATGAGAAACAAGTCTCTTATAATTTTAATCTAAATTGTTCTTGGTCATAGGATTATTGTAAATAGGATATCAATAATCCGGATAGATCAATATATGTGTAATAGTTTTTATTGGATAAAGATTAATAGTTCTCATTTATTAAATTACATATATAGATAATTCATATGTGAATGTGATTATTGAACTAACTCAATTGAGAATTCCTAATGGTTAATATTACCTTTAAATAATTGTCAATAGGAAGTTCTCAAGAAGAAATATAATAGTTTTCTTTGACCTAAGATTATCATAGTAATTAACAAGTTATTTGTTATATCTTAATAACGGACACCTAATGTCTCAGGGCACTAGTTGAATGGACATTGGATATGATTAAATACTTGTATAATTAATGACTAATCAAGAAGGAAACCATCACCTCTGGGTAATGAGTTTGAGCTCTATGATATAATTAAGACCTTGGTTAGGGCAATTAAATGAAAGAAGAAAAGAGTTTCTTAAGTCATTCATTGATTAAATATAATAATGTGTTAACTAATTATAGTTTGACAATAATATTATACTTTATAGTTAACCTTGAATTCTAAATGATGGAAGGAACATTATATTATTCTTCTATTGGTTCTTGAGGTAAAAGATATTACTTCTTCATACTATCAAGACGTTAAGGAATGTTGCTAAATGCCTACCTTAATTAGTAAATTAATCACACACAAACCAATGTTCCAATCTTTGCAAATATTTTATTTAATAATTAAATTAGAGAATTTAATCAAATAAATATTTTAGTGGAATATTATTATATTTTTTCTGCTAACACCAAAAATATAAATAATATAAATATAAATAAAGCAAAGCAATATGAATTTAGTAGAAACATTGAACTTAATCAAGTTTATTTCAAATATATATTATTTTCAAATATGTTTGAAAATAATATCAAAGATATGATCAAATCAGATTGATTCTGTGAATATGATTTAATGATCCTCATTTAAAGGAACATTAGGTCATTCCAGAACATAGCTCTCCCCACTAGTTTTGTTTTATCCTTCCACTCATTAAAGAGTTGATGACAACAGAGATTGGTCTTCATGTGGATACACATAGAGTCTTCACACAATTGAAAAAAAATTTTAAGACCTCAAGAACACACATCTGGTACACAATTCTTGTATATTCCCTTACTTTTATTGTTATGGTATATTTTGAATGCAAAATAGATCCTGTTATTCCATTGCAAGTGTTATAAACATTTCTTTTTAGATGTTATAACTATTATGGGCATACAGCTTTAACCAACAAGAATAACTTAAATCAATAAACAAAAACAGAATCAAAGAGATACAACTCAAGAATCTATGCTTATGGCGAAATAATCATAGTTCCAACAAGGATAAGTTAAATTCATGCTCATGGAAATACAAAATTTAAGGCAACCGCCTCATATTTATTCGAAAAAATTTGGATTACTATCACATTCCTAATTTTTCCAAATTCATGCACGTATCGTATTGAATCACAATCAATCAATTGCAATTGACCCTTTGCCTAAACATGGGTCCAAGGAGGACAAAGTGAGTAGTGAAGAGGTAAAAGAGGAAACCCCACCCATAATTGAGAAAAAAATCTATCGTTGTAGAAAAGGAAAATGGGGTTCCTCTAAATTCTATAACTACTTACCAACCTCCAATTCCTTTCCCTTAAAGATTAGCTAGTGCCAAATAAAACAAATAATTTGCAAAGTTTTTTGACATGGTTAAGATATATGTGGATATCCCTTTTATTGATGCTTTGCAACAAATGCCTACTTATGCAAAAAAAAATTTGAAAGATATTTTGGCTATTAAAAGGAAAATGGATGAGATAAAAACTATGACAGATAGATCTGTCAAATACCCGATATGTCCATCCAATTGGCGGATAGATTCATCAAATACTCGGTAGGTATTTTAGAGGATGTGCTTGTGCAAATAGGAAAATTCTTAATTCTAAGTGATTTTGTTATCATGGAGATGGAAGAGGATTCTCAAATCCCCATCATCCTTGGTAGGCCTTTCTTGGTCACTGTTGGTGTTATGGTTGATGTTAAAAGTGACAAATTAACTTTATTTGTTGATGGTGAACTAATTGAGTTTAATGTTGCTAAAAATTTTAAACAACTTATCTTTGAAGAAAATTGTTGTAGGATTGACATATTCCACTAGGCACTAAATGAGGAAGCTATTTGGTCCTACTTCATGGACCTATTGGAAAGGAGGTAAAAGAGTGATATTAGCTATACAACAATTATATTTGCTTATTCTAAACCACGTGTGTGTATCTTCTACTATTCTTGATCTGCCTCAAAGTTTTGATCGACTCTTGATGAAGTTTGAGGATGTCTTTCCACAAGACATTTCCCATGGCTTGTCTCCTTTAAGAGGAATTGAGCATCAAATTGACCTTGTGTTGGGAGCTTTACTTCCTAATAGGGCCGCCTATAGGAGTAACCCAAAAAAGACAAAGGAGATTCAAAAGCAAGTTGAAGGATTGATGCAAAAAGCTTGGGTGAAAAAGAGCTTGAGCCCATGAGTAATGTCGATCATGTTAGTACCTAAGAAGGATTGCACATGGAAGATGGGCACAAATTGTAGACCCATCAATAACATCACCGTGAGGTGTTATGAAAATAAATCTAAGGTCAAATTCTTTCCAAGGAGAAGATAACAGAGGGCTACCTAAGGAGGCCAAAGAATTAAAAGCGCTTCATGAGTTGAAGGATCCAATGACAAAAGCCAAAACCAAGCTTCTACAAGAGGAAATGACCAAAAGAATCAAGGATAGAATGTTCATCACATGCAAGGAAGAAGAAGACCAAAATGAGCTGAATTGGAGCTTTTTTTAAGTATTTTGAAGATGGTACACATGTTCCATTAGATAGCACATCCGTACCAAGTGTGCAAATATTGTTTTAAGGGAGGTTGTACTAAACACGGCCATGCCTATGTTTAGCACAGCCATGCTAAATTCCTGATGGCCAAAGCGCACCTTTTGCACAATTGGCACGCACATGCACTTCAAGGGCACACCCGTCCTACCCACTGTCAAGATATTTTGTGCCTTTTGAGTTGCTTGTGTAATGAGTTTTCTTGTAGCTTGTAATTGGGTCCTAAACTATGTAATTAGGAGTTATTTGGGGCTTAAGTTTGCTTATTAGTCCTAGCTCTATAAATAGGAGAGACCTTCATTATGTTAAAAAGTTTGAATTTGAATGAAAAGTGAGTTTTGCTTAATTGAGAGAATATGTTCTTAGTGTTTGAGTACAACCATTTATTCTTATTTTTCATCCTTTGTGGCAAATGTTCCTCCGATTCATCATTCCTCTAGGATCGTGGTGTCATTCTATTCCATTTCTTCATCTTTTTCCTTTTGATTCCTAGAAGATCCATCAATGGATCAAGACTTTGAGAATTACTTTCAAAATGGTCCGATCTAAACATTCTAAGCTTAGACTTCATAAAAAAGTTGAGGGATTAAAAATATACTTTACCCTAAAAAAATTGTTCTTCTCCTTATTGTAACTCTTTTGAGACCACCTCCCTCTTATGCACATTTCCATTTTTTTTAAGGCAAAAGGAATTATATTGATGATAAGAAGTATCCTTTACTAAATCACAAGGAGTGAGATAATACGGATGCATGAAGTATAGATAGGTTCCACAACGACATACAAAGCATATGGATAAATTATCTATTACGATTGTTTCATGCACAACACTTATTGACATTGCCATTAATAAAATGACAACTTTGCCCTTATCCACATCCATCACCTACACGTGATCAACTCAAAATTTTTATTGACACGGGGATGGATCTAAGGGGGTGGGTAGGGACTTTAACCCCTCCCCTAGAATCATTCATGAATATCTAAGAAAAAATAAAATGAAAAATACTAACAATGAAAAATTTATAAGAAAAATAGGTTTTTTAGTTAATATTTGTTTTTTATTTTTTCTAGTAGTAGATCATATTTTTAGTTTTATACCTAAAATTAATAATAAATATTTGTATTAAATTTATTATTTATTGAAAAAATATTTATAAAAAATAGGAATTTAAATAATTGTGTAAAAGAAACTTTACAGAACACCAAGGGCATATAATAGCATCCCAAGCAACAAAATTTGCAAAATGATATTTTAGCAAGAAAATGTAGCATGCAACAAAAGATTGGAGGGAGTTAGGTGTTAGAGGTCTATCTAGTGAGAGTGAGGGACTTGAAGAGTTACATGGTATGAAAGGACCAATGAGTAATGACAAGGTCAAAGAGCCAACGTATACAAGAAGAATTGAACAAAATGATCAATCATGGGAAGCCAAGAGAACTCAATTGGAGTATTCTTCAAGAATTTCGAGATTGGTTTTGGCAAGCCCGTGTGGATTAATGGCACACCCGTGCAGATCTTAAACAAGGCCATTGTTCAGTTTTGCACAAATTTACGAATTAGACTTTAATTAGGCTCGTGAGTGAGACCGAAATTGCGTTTATTAAGGGTTACTTTTCCTTAAACTTGTTTTAGGCTACGAAGCCATGATACCAGACAACATGGCTAGGACATGGATACGGGAATACGACTTATCTTGAATATGTTAGTACAAAATTATATATATATATATATATATATATATATATATATATATATATATATATTTTAAAGATAAAATTTTATCTATTTAGTTTTTATCATTAACCTTAAAAAGATAATAGTTATAAAAATGACATGCAAAAAATACCAAATTTTAATCACATTGATATTTATGTCGAAATATTAAAGAGAATAACTAAGTTATTTTACTATGCAGAATGCAGACTGAAATCTATTATGATATTTTGTCAGATAAAGAGAATAAATCAATAAATAAAGGTGTTGATCCACAAGGAAGAAACAAAAGAGTGATGAAATAAAAAGAATAAAGATTAATGTTTTTTTTTTCTTAAAGAGTAAAAATTATTAAAAGAAATAAAATATTAAAATATTATAAAATGATTCACTGTGCATCTGCGTCATTTTCGAGATGTCCGTCATTTTTTTTTTCATAAAAAATAAATTTAAAGAAATTCGATACTTTTAATATACGTATTGGGACAATATCGGTATCCGACACCGATTTGCTATTTTGAAATATGTTTTGGTGTACTAAATCTATCGAGTCCTATAAATAAATAACTTGACTCTATTCATTGTAAGAAGAGATTTCTTCTTAGAAATATATTTCCTCTGAGAAGTTTGAAGATCATAATGAAACCAAGGATGCCTAAGGAATTTTTTTTGCTGGAACTGAAGTAATTGAAGACATCTCAGGCCATGATACATAGATTCTTGAGTTCTCTAAAGAAAAATAGATGCTAGATGCTTTTCAGAATGAAGATCGCGAGAGGGTTGATGATGGTGTTCAGTCCAGTTTGAAGTAAAATTCTAAAAAGCTTGGAATGTTGATTATGATGATCAGAAAGCATTTGAGACAGGTCAGAATAACCTTATTGAAACAATACAAGAACCTGTGGCCACTCAGAATGAAGCCACTGATGTGACTATTGCTGGGGTTCTTCCCAAATTGAAGACTGACGAATCTGGATAGTCTGAGAAGGAGAGATTCAAGGAAGGAAACTCTGGAAGAAGTAAAGGGAGGGATAGGTCACCAATTCAAATTTCTTTAACTAACATTTCTAACAAAAAATAAATTAAAGAATTAATATTTGTCAATAAAAAAAAAAAAAAGGAAACCTGTTGAAGCTGCTTCATTGGCTACAAAATTTCCCTTTGTTGAACCTACTTTCATTCCTAATCCTCCTCATGATAAGCCTTTAACTTCAAAGTTTCGATATCAAATCTATTTGGATACAGGATTAAAAGTGTTTTTTACTGTTTCTTTAATAAAAAATGTTTTATATTTTTAACAGAGAACTCTCAGTACTTCTAACTGGTATAAAAATAGACTCATCTTCCTTGGAATGACAAGTGAGAAAAATGAGAGATCAGAAGCTATTGTTTTCAAACATGGATATAATGCACAGAACCATGAACAACCAGTTTGAACGCTTTCTAATGTTTGAAGAATGGTTCACTGATAAAGTGCGCCCTGCACTTGTTCCAGATGTGGCCCCTATGCCTCATGAACCACCCCCACCACCAAGAAGTTCTATCATGTTTTCTTCCTCTTTATCCTTAGAAAACTATCTCCTACCAAGCAAGAATGAAGCCCTTCTATTTGTCCTTTTGCTTGATGATAAAAAAGGGAGAAATTAGTTTAGGATCTTTAGAGGATTTAGAATGTAATTAGGCCAAGATGGAACTATCTCTGAATCATTCATACAAGAGTACAATGTTTGAAATTGATCACGTGAATTAAAATTACCATTTATTTAAAAAGTGAGTGATGAAATGTCTTAATTATAAATTAGTGGACTAAAATTACTTCTTTTTTTAAGTATAGATGAAAGGTTTCAATTAATAAAAGATGAAAATAGGAAATATAAAGTGGATTGAATAATAAAAAAAAAAAAAAAGTGAAAAGAAAAGATAGAGGAATAGAACGCGGATTCAATCCGCCACATTATAAAATATATAGACATAAATAAAAGTGAGAGTAGTTTAGTAACTACAACAATCATTTTTCCCGCTCCTAGAATTCAAGAATAAATAAGTAAATTATTTTTTCTTCATCATAAGGACAGTAGTATTCTAATTCTTTTTGTTTAAATAAATATCAAAAGATAAATAATATATGCAAAAAAAAAGCCATTTTTATAGCGTCGATTTTTGTAATATATAGCTCCATATATTAACATACAGCGCCGAAGGAAAAATGCTATATAATTATTCAGTATAGATAACGTTTATTCCAAATTTATGTATGTCAAATTTAAGATTTTCAAAGACATTGATTTATGCCCTGTTACTTGCAGCTTGCAGCTTGCAGCAAAACATGCAAAACTGGAAATTTCATTTTTTAATCAAATAGCCCCAAGAACCAAATCCAAGCAAAATAATCAAAGAAATCATAAGAATAGAACTTAAATCATATTACTAAACATCAATAACTCTAATCCATGAATAGAACTAAAATCATAAAGTTGACGCTCATGAGGTGGTTAGTGTTACAAGAATATGAAATGTTTAGCTGGACATAATATAACGAAAGCCAAAAGAATTTCCAAGCTTACTTTTACATGTGTACATTAATATGCTCAAATTACTTCAAAACGAGAAAGTGACACTAGATCTCCTCTTTTACATAATCTATATCTACATGTTATATGCATATTGTTTTCATGACTATTCAATAACCAATGTCAACTTCAGCAATAAACACAAATATTTAATACCTGTGACTCCAAACGTGTTCGGCTTTTGGGTGAACATGAGAGCACAAGTTTTGATAGGAGAAGCTCATCTACAACCATTGAGAAATTCTTATTACACACTATCAAATTTTTTATGACTTAAATAATTTATATATTTATATATTTTTTATTTATTGTCCCTATAAAAAAATTTGTTATGTTTTGATTCTTATAATATATATATATATATATATATATTTCTTATTTTAGTTTCAGATAACATGACATTATCTCAACCTTTAATTAAATAATAATGTAACACCATTTCAATAAATATAGAACCAGTTAAATTGTAATGCATTGCAAAAAGCTATCAAGGCAAATGCTTAACAACTCTATATACCTACTCCCTTGAATTCATACTAATGGTCTTGCAAATACTTAAAAATACCTACTCCCTTGAATTCATACTAATGGTCTTGCAAATACTTAAAAATGACAGAATTAATGTTAATAATCAAGCTTACATAGTTTATAGACGAGAACTTGATTTCTGGAGTTCGATAAAGTAAGTCATAGATATTAAGAGATTTAGAATACGACAATATCAATAAGAGATGTTTATGCATGTAAGTACAATAACAAGATAACAAATCACATGTAGAATAACTAGAAATGTTACAGATAACTTAATAGTTTTATACCACATTTCTAATAATATCTAACACTTCAAATTAAAAACATAACAAGTTCTATTTGAAGAGTTTTTTTTTAAAAATTATTCAGTAAATTATTCACCTTGATTATGTTTCCAAGAAACTTCTCATCAAGTGTATCTCTTTGAACATAGAATGCGGTCTTTGAGGTAAGGATACTAGTGCACTCTTGTTTGTCAACATTGATATAATATTAGACATTGTGGATCGATCATTTGGATATTGTTCCACGCATAAGAGACCAACATGAATGCATCGTTGCACTTCATCGGGATCAAATGACTCATTTAGTGATGGATCCACTAACTTCAGACATACCCTATCTTTCCATAACTCCCATGCCTGTTAGTATTTTAGTAAAATTAAACACAAGGAACAATATACCAAAAAATAACTTAGAGCTGCAAGGCATACATACATATCCTACTAGATTTAACGGGTGATCAACATCATAAGACCTAGTGTTTCTTCCTCCACTAATAATTTCAAGCAGCAACACTCCAAAGCTATAGACATAAGATTTTGTAGAAAAAACTCTCTCCATGACATATTCAAGTAACATGTAACCACTGCAAGGAAATTTAATTAATGACGTGTGAAAAAAAAATTCATATATTGATATACAATACCTACTCAAAGAGTTATTAGCAAACTCACTATGTCCCACCAACCCTATTAATATTTAATATAAATTCTTGTTGTGTGAACATTTTTGCCATTCTAAAATTTGAAATTTTTGAATTCATATTTTTATTAAAAAGAATATTACTAGCTTTCATATCTCTGGAAATGACTTTGAGTTTTGAATACTTATGAAGATAGAGTATTCTTTAAGAAATTCCTTTTATTATATTGAAGCACTTCTCCCACTCTAATAATTTGCTTCTAGTACAATCTTCTCCATGATAATATAGTGATGTGTTGGAATGATACTACGTTAATGTACTAACAACATTGACTTTAGTATGGTTGTGGAGTTGACAATGATATTTAATGATATTTACTTAAGTATATATGTTGAAGCTAGGAAAATACAAATCAATGTTATGAATCTATCAACCGATTGTTTCCTTACATGTGTATTCCTTTTGCCACATAATAATGAAAACAGGTTTTATGTTTCTATTCTCTAGAAGAAAGCATAATTAAATAGACTCACATATTCCTTACCAAAGAGATAAAAATCCAAGCTTTTGTTTGGCATATACTCATAAATTAGAATCTTCTCTTCTTCATGAATGCAACAACCAAGTAGTTGTACAAGATTCATGTGTTGAAGTTCACCTATAAGCGTTAGTTCATTTTTAAACCCCACAATTCCTTGTGCAGAAGTTTTTGAAAGTCTTTTTACAGCAACCTCTTGTTTTGTTGGAAAAATTCCCTAAAATGGTAACAAAAGAAATTAAATTTGTTAGTCCCCAATATATAAAACAAATTCTTATTTCATAACTTTAGTTTGTTCAAGGCACCTTATAAACGGGTCCAAAGCCTCCTTGTCCTAACTTATTTTCAGATGAAAACCCACTTGTAGCCGTCATAACTGATGCATAATCAAATACTTTTAAACCGTATCTCTTTTCTAAATCAGCTTCAAAATCTTTGATAGCATATGACTCATTACATGTTGTTGAAGCTGGCATCTTCAATACCATTTCATTCTTTTTCTTCTCTGTTTAGATGGAAATGAGAATGATTAAAGTATTGAAAATCTATCAATGTGTTTAGTAAAGCAAGATGTACAATGTTTTTAAAGTTTGTAACTACCTTGAAGTGCATCTTTTAGTTTCTTCAAGGCTATGCACATAATGGATAGGCAGATTAAGAATAGAGCAGCTGCTATTATCGCAATTATCCATATCCATTTTTTCTTACATGCATAAAACTTCAACAGTCTTTAAACATTTATCAAGTATTAATATTATGTTTCTTTATCATTTTTAAACATTACTGATGTAAAGCGTTGTGGCAAATGATGGGTTTCTCTTTGGAGATTGAAAAATCGGATAAAACTTAGTAAATTTTTCCTACTTATTTGTATGTGACTAACTGAAGTAATATGTTGATCGTCTTTAGTAAGAGCCATAATATATAAATATTTAATGAATTGAAAGACCAAATAAAAATTTATTAACAATAAATGTTTTTAGTGTCGACGGACTACTCTCCGTTAAAAATATATATACGATGTCTATATAGTTTTTGGCACATGTATTAAGAAAGGCAATTAATGCGTTGAATGTTTTAGAAATATTATATATATCATTCTTCGTAAACATCAATTAAGGATAGTCTTGAAAAAGATATTGAATGTAATATTGAGTAATTCTTAAGGCCAAAACCTTCCATATAAGTGTATTGTACTATGAAAGTACTAACACTAAATAAAAAAGTGTACCAGGAGTAGGTTGTGAGTTTGTAGTAGACTTGCCCAAGTTGTCCTGGTGGGTTTGGTTCCCTAGCATAAAAAACTCTTCACCAACACCCTCCGGGTCAATAGTAAAAGCTTTCTCAGAAAAGAAAATGCATCCAGATTCATTATAATACAGTGTTTGGAATCCAATGCAAGTACAATTGCTCCAGCAAATGGCCTGGCAATCACTCATGCCATAAGTGGTATTTGGTTCACTCCATTTGGCACCATCCTCTCCATAATGACCGGAGTATTTCTTGAACGCGTCACTACGATTCCTACATTTAGGTATTAGATCCCATCTCTGGCACCCTCCAGTGTAGTAATATCCATCACACATATCAGACGATACAAGAGTTCTCTCAAGGTTTTCACAAGTGACCGATTGTGGTTTGTTTTGTGATTAGCACTTAACTTCATGGTGGGGATCAAAGTGTCAGTTGGATAATCAAAACTCTGCCACCACAGAGTCTTTGTCCCATTGGCGTGAACTTGTTGAAGCACAAAGTTGCCTGTGTCCAACAGGGTGGCCACAGTGTTGCTTATAGCCTGAGGTGGAGAATAAAGGATTATTGGTTTTTCCTCATCATCTTCAGATTCTATTTTCAGCACCCCAGAGTGGTTTAGTAATAGAACTGTGAATTTCGGATACATGACAGGTCGGTTTCTATTACCGATCCAAACATCAATATCAGCGTCTGCATTAGATACAACCAAGTAGTTGTTCTCCACATATTTCCCACCGAAAGCTAGATAATATTTGCCGTTGGCAGAATTTAGAGATGTTCTGTAATCCAGTGCATCGCCAGGCTTTAAACTGTAAATTGCTGCTTGAACATGATTACAAGTACTCCACCACAACACCAAGTGCATGAAAGCAAGCCATTTTTCTTGTTTAAGCTTGATAGCTTGCTTCAGATATGGAAAGACCAATCTGCAAGGGGGTGGTTCCAACAATGGATATCAGACTTTTTTTTATCATAGATTTACGTTACTCAATTCAACTAATTAAAATAGACCCTTTGATTGGATACGAGACTCTAATTCCTTCTGGTACGTTAGAAAAAGTAATAACAACTAAAATAAAACTATGCCCTGAAATTAAAATCAGTTAGAGGAAAGGAATATACTCACAAAACGTGAAGAAAGGTCATTCCAAATCTTATCACAGGCTTCATTCCTTTATGCTCCAACTTTGGCTGCTTGAAATTCTGCAGCAAAATGCTTAGCCTAGTGAAAAGGAAAATATCACTTTACTTTACTTTATTACAATAATTGAACTAAAGTTATTCTATAATAAATCAATCAATAATTTTGTTTTAGCTAATTTGCTTTTTTTTGCTTTCTACATGCTATATATCAAAATATTTATTTTTATCATTAAATTTTATTTCAGTTACTCGTAAATTAATAAATTCTGTTTTGACAAATGTTATACTTCTCTAAATTAATAAAGTATATCTCCTTTATCTTTTTCGTATAAATTTCCTTAAATGTCTTTTTTTTAATTTATTCCTTTTTGAAACAAAATCATTTATCTTGTCACATCATACCCCTCTTCCTCCATCACTCTTTGTTATTGGGCATCAAGCTTAATTACACATGGCTCTTTCATAGCAGAATAGTCGGTGCTTACCGAAAGTGGATGGGATCCGGATTCCCTGAATTAGTTTTCTCACTGTTTGGTGTGTAGTTGTCCTTTTATTCACAAGGTATTTTTTTTTTACTTTTTTTTATTAATTTTTATTCATTAATTAAAGAAAAAACCTTAACTATACTTTTGATTTCCAAAAAAATTATTTTTTTGCTATTTTATTCTCTCAACTTTTTATTCATCACTTTTGTTCTTTAAAATTAATTTTTTTTAGCAATTTTGGTATATCAAAATAATGTAAAACTGTTTGGAAATTGAGTTAAAAACCAATTCAACTTTACTTTTATTGAACATATTTTATTTTGAAATTGTATTTTAAAATCATGAATTGAAAACTCACTATCACTTCAAACGGGATTTTAATTAATATACAATTGCCGACACCATCTCATCCGCTATCACTACTATCATCGTCATCACCACACCATTATCAACATTACAGTCACCACCACTATATATAATTTATCAACAAACACATATTAACATAGTTAACATTCAAAATTACCGAATCAATGCAAAAAAAAAAATTGAGTATCAAAATTGATAAAAAAATAATAATAATTTTGGAAGACAAAAAATGATGAAAAAAATTTAGAGGACCAAAATTAAAAAAATAATTTTTTTGGGACCAAAATAATGCAATTAAACCATTAAAAAAATGTGTGATCAATATCAACATTTTACCCATGCAATGGTTTTCCCAATGCAGGTGATCCAAATTCCCCTCTAGAGTCAAGACATCTCTAGATAATTGGTCGTGTTGTGATATGAGAAAATGAGAATCCATACTCTAACTACCAAAGGGGAATATAGCCAACGTAATGAAGATCAAAACAATACACACTTAAAAACTTTTAGTTAGATCTCCATACTTTTAGGAATGTTTGTTAGCGGAAAAGTTTTTGGTTTTTTGAGAATCCTGGCAATCTTAATTTTCTATGTTTTACATCTGTTTTATAAAATTAAAATTCTCGAAAAAAGTTTTTTTGAGAATTTTTTAGCTAGGTTTTCAAAGAAAACTTTTTTTAGGATTTTAAAAGACTTTTTTTTTTTATGAAAATGTATTAGGGTATTCAATCAAAATTGTTGAATGATAAAAAATAATCTTATGATATTCAATTAAAATTATCAAGATTTTTTTTAGAAAACAATAAAATCTTATGATATTCGATTGATATTTTAAATAACTTAAAAAAAAGTCATTTGTTATTCAAAATCATAAAAACTTCGAAAAATTATTTTCTTAATTAGATTTTGATGGACTTTTTAGTTGATTGATTATATAAATACCAAATCTCACAAACAATCGCATCCAACCTCAAAAGACTTTTTCTTTTTATTAAAAACTTTTTTTTATTTTATTATCTTTCCTTTAGAGGCGGTGGCATAATTTCTTACCCAATTTCTCATGTTTTTCTGCTTAAGGTGAGACTTTTTTCATATGATCTCATTCCTCTTTAAAAGAAAATCGTCATAAGATAAATAGATTTGAGCATGAAGGAAATTCTAATTCAATATGGACAAACAATTAAGTTAAAGTTTTAAAATATCTTTCTAAATTATTGCAATAAATTGTGAAAAGATAAAAAAAAACAGAAAATAATGTTTGAGATGTTATAAAAGAAATATCATATCTAAACTTATTTGTTTTGATGTCACCAGAAGAGCATTTATCTTAAATATTCTTCAAGTTAGACAAATGATTAATGTTTTAATTATCTCTAAGAAATTTTCTGATTTTATTTAACTATGTTTTTTAGATGTCTTTTTTTGTTGAATTATTTGGTTTATATTTTAATAACATTATTAATTTTATGGGTTAAATGAAGTACTTGGACTAATGTTTTGTTATTATTTTTTGCTATCACTTTATGAGAATTTGTGATTAGAAGTAAGCAATTATTGTAACTACCGTAGAAAAGATATATCAAAATGTATTAGTAACTTTTAACTTTCATTTAGAATTCATGTATATATGTTATTAGTAGGAGGGAAGGTTCAGCTTATGATGACTTTTGACTAGTCTGTATTCAATGATATTTTTCAAGCACACACTATTTTTGGTTTGTATTCAATAGTTTTGAATGTTTTTTCTAAAAATTCATAGAGTATTTTCAAATCTTATAAATTCGTAAAGTCTTTTTAAATCTTTATGTTATAAATCTATTAAGATCTAAACTATAAAATTTTAATCACAAAAGTCTTTTAAAAAAAAAATTTAAAATTTTTATATTCCTACAAAATCTTAAAAATCCGAAACTTTTTTATTTCAAAATAATTTTTTAAAATTCTAATCCAATTCACTTCCTAACTTTTATTTTTTTTTTGAAGTTTTTCGGCGCATACTATATACGTATTGTTTTTCTGTTTTTTTTTAATATGTATTGTTTTTGTCTTATTAAAATTTTATATGCATATTTGAATTATATATGGAGGTCATTTTTAATAAGTAACAAATCTTTGTAATAAAATTACAATGATATATATTTTTTATATCAAAATTTATTTAAATCTTGTTACTAAATTAAGCAAGTGTCATATTATAAAAAATATTTAATAAAGGGTATATACTTCTAAAAAAAACAATATATACCTAGAAAGGCTATAATCTAACCAAAAATAATTTAAACATTATCTACTATCATAATTCCCATAAATCAACTTTTTCGGGAATCATCATCCCGGATAAGAAAAAACTTTTTTCAACCCCCAAATAAAACATACACCAGAACATCATTAATAAAACAAATTGCGGAATATGGAAAGCAATTATTTTTTTTTATTTTTGACTGAACTGAAATGCAATACTTTTTTGACACTACAAATATGCTGACTTTTTTTCTTTTTCTTTTTTTATTGAATGTAACCTCAAACTAAAGTTATATAAAGGGAAGCGCATTATTACAAGGTAACAACCGAAAGCCATCGAGTTTTAATAATTGAATTTTTCTCGTAATAAAATAATTGAATTTTTCAAAAAGATAAAAGGTTGATATAAAATTATTTTACATCATTAATTAATCATAATTATCTCTACTTAGAAAAAAATAATTAACTTAACTTTTGTAAAATTACTTCAATAATAATAATAATTAATCGATTATATAAAATATTACAATGTATCAACATCATACACCATCTTACTTTTAAAGACATGACTGACAAAACTTAATTTTACTCTCATAGTGTTGTTCTATCAACTTTTTTCATTTCCTTTCTTTCAACAGCGATCAATTATTTTTGTCTTTCATCATTGATTGTGTTTGAGATGAAATAATAATTGAACCGAAATCTAATGCATGTTGACTAGAATATATTAATTTCTAAATGGAGTTAGATCCGAGGTCTTACATTAAAACTATATTAAATTTTTGCTAACTATATTTAACAATAGTTACACATTATAAAAAATTTTAAAACCTCTAGTTGTAATACTTTATATAGGGAGGGGTTAAATTTTTTTTTACAAAAAATTGAAGATAAATTTTAAAAAAAAGATAAAAAATGGGTATTAAATTTGTCAATTTTTTAAAAAATGAGAGTAAAATCTGCAATAATGTAATATAAGAGTAAAATAATAGAGTAAAATTTATAAGATTTTAAAAAAATTATAGATAAAAAGTATCAAATTAATTTATTAAGAATAAAACTTACAAAAAATAAATAAAAAAATATAATAAAACTAAATATTTAGTTGGTATAAAATTAAGATATGATCTATTAATAAAAAAAATTTAAATAAATATTAATTTAAAGCTTATTTTTTAATAATTTTTATTTTATTATATATATATATATATTAAAAAAGGGAATGGGGAGGAGGAGGGCCGAAGCCCTACTTGCCCCGTAAATCTGTCTCTGTATATATAATACTGGTGAAAAAAAAATAAAATATATATATATATATATATATATATATATATATAATACTAATTTTAATTTAAATTAATCTATTTTGTTTAAGTTATCAACTTTAAGCACATGATTTAGAGGTTCGATTCTAAAACTCTATCTCTCCAAAAATATATTATTTTGTCTAGGGTTTTAGTTTCCTAATAAATCAACAAATTTCGTTCTTAATATAAATTAACAAATTTGGTTTCGAGTCACTAATATATTTAGATAAACCTAAAACAAAATTGATTAATTTATCATATATCTAAAACATATTTATAATAACTTTTAGTTCAATTATTGTAATAAAGTAAAGTAAGTGATATTTTCCTTTTCACTTACATGCGCTTACAGAGGCTAGCATTTGCTGCAGAATTCCAAGCAGCCAAAGTTGGAGCATAAAGGAATGAAGCTTGTGATAAGATTTGGAATGACCTTTCTTCACGTTTTGTGAGTATATTCCTTTCCTCTAACTGATTTTAATTTCAGGGCATAGTTTTATTTTAGTTGTTATTACTTCTTCTACTGTACCAGAAGGAATCAGAGTCTCATCTAACCAAATCAAAGCTCTAGTTCATCAGTTGGTTGAATAAGTGGTGTGAGTGATGTAAATCCCTTATAATACCTTTGATTCCTAATTTCCATTGTTGGAACCACTCCCAGGTTAGTCTTTCCATATTTGAAGCAAGCTATCAAGCTTAAACAAGAAAAATGGCTTGCTTTCATGCACTTGGTGTTGTGGTGGAGTACTTGTAATCATGTTCAAGCAGCAATTAACAGTTTAAAGCCCGGCGATACACTAGATTACAGAACATCTCTAAATTCTGCCAACGAAAAATATTATCTAGCTTTCGGTGGGAGAATTGTGAAGAAGAACTACTTGGCTGTATTCAATGAAAAATTTGATATTGATATTTGGATCGGTAATAGAAACCAACCTGTCCCGGATCCGAATTTCGCAGTTCTATTACTAGATCACTCTGGAGTGCTGAAAATAGAATCTGAAGCTGATGAGGAAAATCCAATAATCCTTTATTCTCCACCTCAGGCTATAAACAACACTGTGGCCACCCTGTTGGACACAGGCAACTTTGTGCTTCAACAAGTTCACGCCAATGGGACAAAGACTCTGTTGTGGCAGAGTTTTGATTATCCAACTGACACTTTGATGCCCACCATGAAGTTAGGTGTTAATCACAAAACAAACCACCATTGGTCACTTGTTTCATTTTTTACTTATAAGGATGAGTTTTCCGGCGTATTTAGTCTTGAATGGGAATCCACGGAACAAGAACTGGTCATAAGGAGACGCAGACAAGTCAGTTGGCGGAGTGGGAAACTGAGGAACAACAACAGATTTGAGCACATTCCAGAGGATGTGCAAAGCATGATGAAGTACATCGTGGTGTCTAACAGGGATGAGAGTTCCTTCTCTTTCACAAGTACAACTGATGATGAAGCTGCTGCGTTGTTGATCTCAGCAGAGGGGGGAATAAGAAACCTTGAGGAGAGAACTCTTGTATCGTCTGATATGTGTGATGGATATAACTACACTGGAGGGTGCCAAAGATGGGAGCCAATACCTAAATGTAGGAATCGTAGTGACGCCTTCGAGAAATATTCCGGTCATTATGGAGGGGATGGTGCCAAATGGAGTGAACCAAATGCCACTTATGGCATGAGTGATTGCCAGGCCATTTGCTGGAGCAATTGTACTTGCATTGGATTCAAAAAACTCTATTATGATGGAACTGGATGCATTTTCTTTTCTGAGAAAGCTTTTACTATTGACCCGGAGGGTGTTGGTGAAGAGGTTTTTATGCTAGGGAACCAAACCCACCATGACGGCAACATGGGCAAGTCTACTACGAACTCACGACCTACTCCAGGTACACTTTTTTATTTAGTGTTAGTACTACAATACAGTTATATTGAAAGTTTTGGCCTTAAGAATTACTCAATCTATTCTAAATTATGTCTTTTTAGAAAATCAATATTGCATTCAATATGTTTTTTCAAAACTACCCTTAATTGATGTTTATGAAGAATAATATATAGTAAGAATGAAAGAGTAATTAATTAGAAAGGTAAAAAATATCTTAGAAAATTATCTAATATTTCTAAAACATGCAACACATTAATTGAATTTCTTAATGCACCGAAAACCATATAGACGCCTTATATATATTTTTAAACAGAGTAGTCAATCAACACTAAAAACATTGATTGTTAATAAATTTTTATTTGGTCTTTCATTAAATATTTATATATTATGGCTCGTACTAAAGACTGCCAACATATTACTTTAGATAGTCACATACACCCTCATAGATAGGAAAAATTTACCAAGTTTTATTCGATTTTTCAATCTCCAAACAGAAACCCACCATATATTTGCCACAACGCTTTACATCAGTAATGTTTAAAAATTATAAAGAAACATAATTGAATACTCAATAAATATGTAAAGACTGTTGAAGTTCTATGCAGGTAAAAAAAAATGGATATGGATAATTGCGATAATAGCATCTGCTCTATTCTTAATCTGCCTATCCATTATGTGCATAACCTTGAAGAAACGAAAAGATGCACTTCAAGGTAGTTACAAACTTAAAAAAATTGTACTCCTTGTTTTACTAAACACAATCTCTTGATAGATTTTCAATACTTTAATCATTCTCATTTCCATCAAAACAGAGAAGAAAAAGAAAGAAATGGTATTGAAGATGTCAGCTTCAACAACATGTAATGAGTCATCTGCTATCAAAGATTTTGAAGCTGATTTAGAAAAGAGACACGGTTTAAAAGTATTCGATTATACATCAGTTATGACAGCTACAAATGGATTTTCATCTGAAAATAAGTTAGGTCAGGGAGGCTTTGGACCTGTTTATAAGGTACTTTGAACAAACTAAAGTTATGAAATAACATTTTTGTTTTATAGATTGAGGACTAACATTTTTAATTTCTTTTGTTATCATTTTAGGGAATTTTGCCAACAAAACAAGAGGTCGCTGTAAAAAGACTTTCAAAAACTTCATCACAAGGAATTATGGAGTTTAAAAATGAACTAACGCTTATATGTGAACTTCAGCACATGAATCTTGTACAACTACTTGGCTGTTGCATTCATGAAGAAGAGAAGATTCTAATTTATGAGTATATGCCAAACAAAAGCTTGGATTTTTATCTATTTGGTAAGAAATATGTGAGTCTATTTGATTATGTTTTTTTTTTTATAATAAAACATAAAGTTTGTTTTCATTATTATGTAGCAAAAGGAATACACATGTAAGAAAACAATTGGTTGATAGATTCACAACATTGATTTGTGTTCTCCTAACTACAACATATCTAGTTAAGTAAATATCATTGTCAATGTAACTCCACAACCGTACTAAAGTCAATGTTGTTTGGTACATTAGTGTAGTATCATTCTAACACATAATAGTGTATTGTCATTGAGAAGATCGTAATAGAAGCAAATTACTAGAGTGGAAGAAGCGCTTCAATATCATAGATGGAATTTCTCAAGGAATACTCTATCTTCACAAGTACTCAAGACTCAAAGTCATTCATAGAGACTTGAAAGCTAGTAATATTCTTCTTGACGAAAATATGAATCCAAAAATTTCAGATTTTGGAATGGCAAGAATGTTCACGCAACAAGAATCCGTATCAAATACCAATAGGGTTGTTGGGACATTGTGAGCTTGCTAAACCCTCTTTGATTAGGTGTTACATATCAATATATGAATAAAATTTATTTTGTCACATGTCATCAATCAAATTTCTTTGCAGTGGTTACATGTCTCCAGAATATGCTATGGAAGGAGTTTTCTCTACAAAATCCGATGTCTACAGCTTTGGAGTGTTGCTGCTTGAAATTATTAGTGGTAGAAGAAACACTAGCTTTTATGATGTTGATCACCCATTAAATCTAATAGGATATGTATGTATACCTTGCAGCTCTAAGTTATTTTTCGGTATATTATTCCCTATGTTTAATTTGACTACAGTACTAACAGGCATGGGAGTTATGGAAAGATGGGGTATGTCTGCAGTTAGTGGATCCATCACTAAATGAGTCATTTGATCCTGATGAAGTGCAACGATGCATTCATGTTGGTCTCTTATGCGTGGAACAGTATCCAAATGATCGACCCACAATGTCTGATATTATATCAATGTTGACAAACAAGAGTGCAATAGTTTCCTTACCTCAAAGACCAGCATTCTATGTTCAAAGAGATATACTTGATGAGAAGTTATCTTCTAAAGAAATGTATACTGTTTCTACAGAGGAAATTACTAGTTTCTTGGAAACATAATCAAGGTGAACAATTTACAGAATAATTAAAAAAACTCTTCATATAGAACTTGTTATGTTTTTAATTTGAAGTGTTAGATAGTATGAGAAATGGTGGTATAAAAATACTAAGTTATTTGTAACATTTCTAGTTATCCTACAAATGTGATTTTTTACCTTGTTATAGTACTTACATGCATAAACTTCTCTTATTGATGTTGTAGTCTTCTAAATCACCTAATATCTAATGACTTACTTTATTGAATTGTCATCTATAAATTATGTAAGCTATAAACTATGTAAGCTTGAGAGTGGAATTGACTCCAAGTCAAGCCTTGTTTGTATAAAAGGTGATCTTTATCGTATATAAAATAACGAAATTAATCTAAAAGGTAAAGATAATGTCTTTATCTTTTCACATTTATCCTATTATTCTCTTGCTTCCTAAGATAAAAATAATATCTTTATCTTTTTACATTTCCGAATTATTAAGCATTTGGTAAATCGTTTAATCATCAGAATGATTAAACAGTACACAACTCATCTAACCTTGAGTACGAAACGTCAAAAGATTAAGTTTATTCCTTTAAGATAATTGACCTTTGGTAGATTAACGATCGTCCAATCGGCAAAAATGATAAGACGGTACAATTTTAGATATATAAAACCTTATAAATTTAAAGTGAATTTATGTGAAATTTTATCTTTTTTTATTAATATTAATTTTTCCCTTTTAAAGTATTGGCATGAACAAATATCCACCGCAATGCAAAGAAATATGTGTTAACTTATACTCTACTCTTTGATTAGTTTATTTCTCTAGTCTAGGAATTAAAAAAAAAAAGGAAATGATTTGATAGAACAAATAGAATTAATTAATATAAAACAATTGAGTTCCAAATCTTAGGTTGGTGTGTGAATAATTGATCCCTTACAAGTTTCAAATTCTTAATGTGTTTTCTGACTAAGAAAAGAAGATGAGGTAAAATATTTTGAAGAGATAATATCAAAATTGCCATGTCCGTCCAAATTGGCATATATTGTTGATTGTTATACAAGTTGCATGCTTTCTTAATTTGTCTTTATAGCACAACATTTTTAACATATTCAAAGACTTCATATACTTGTCGAAGAATTTCATCACTTTAATAAACGAGTCCTCAGAATGTTAGTGTCATATAGAATGTTAGTGAAATATCTTTGATGCATCAAATATGAAACAACATATATAATTCTCTTCGGCAAAAGATATAATTATAACAATCTCTATATAGGAGCCTTTTAGTTTTCAAAACTCTATTTCTAATTGCAACTGTACAAAAAAATATCTTAGCAAGACCAACATAAATACCATTTCTTTTGCACCCAAAACATTCAAAGACATCCATTTCCACGCTACAAACTTTATTGCTGTAGGAGGAAAAAATATTTACTAATATGAAATATCAAACTATGTTGCAGCCATATTATGTACTAGCATGTCGCAGCAAAAGAATAGTATCATAACCTATTGCTTATTGTTGTTGGATACATGATAGACTATATTTTAATATAATTTAGAGTTGTATTTAGCATAGTCTAGATATGTTTTATACTTCATTTTAATCATTTTAGCTGAGTTTTATGAGATTGAGTCAATATGGACAAAGTGTCAAAAATTGCTATTTGGAACGATTTATTGATGTTTTTGACATTGTCTCTTGTAAAGTCCATAAATTTTGACACAGGTCTCCGATTTTGATGATTCTTGTCTTGTTTGAAATCTAAGGAGAAGATCTACAATTTCATGTCTTACAAGGATTGGCTAATTCTAACTTTTTAGAGATCAAATTTGTGATTCAATGTTATGGTCCTATACTTGTAATAATTTCGTGTTTTAGTTTGTAATTATGGACCATTTGGTAATTGTAATTGGTCAACATAGCTTTTATTTAGTGGGTTCAGACCTTGTGGGGGGGACCACGGTTTTGACTTTTATTTTTAGCTTTTCCCTGACAACAATTACACTACACAATACTACTCATTGAATAAAAATCTCATCTTTGCTCTCTTCTCTCTCTTCTCTTCTTTTCCTTTTCTCCTTCATAAATTTTGTGTAGCCTCTTCTAGCCACCATGAAGATCTCCATGCCCCTTTGCAACCCAAGAATCATGTGCTTGTAGGTAAATATGAGTTTCTCTATTCTCAATTTTGAATTTTGCTCATGAAAACCATTTTCCCCATTATTCTAATTTCAATTTCCTTATTTAATGTATGATAATTATTAAATTAGGGAATTGAAATCTAAATTTGGGTCAATTACAATCAATTGATTGCAATTTAATACGATACATGATTGAATTTAGGAAAACTAGGAATGCGATAGTAATTTAGATTTTTTCGAATAAATGTAAGGTGATTGTCTTAAATTTCTATTATTGGGAATTTCATAAGTATGAATTTGACTTATCTTTGTTAGAATTGTGATTATTTCTCCATAAGCATAGGTTCTTGAGTTGTATCTCTTTGATTTTGTTTTCGTTTATTGTTAAGAAAGTTGTTTTGTTGCTTTAATTTTTTTAAATCACACAAAATCCCTCTTATTTTGAATTGAATGTAAGGTGTTTGATTAATTATATTTTTGAAAAAATAATTTGAGTTAATCCTATATTACAAAATTTATTAAAAAATTTAGTTACTTTTGATAACGTGTTTGATGCCCTCCGTCAATACACTGCTACCAAAAATATTTTTTAGGTAAGTTGATAAAAGACTTTTTTAGATCAATTTTACGATAAATGTCTATGTGGGAGATATACAAAGTTATAACTTTTTAAATTACATCAACACCTTCTGAGGTTTGTTTTAATTACATATGCACATTTTTTTTTATCATTATTTTGACACCCTTACTTTAACGATAATAAGTTGTTGTTAGTTTTTTAAATGAATTTATATTTAATTTTAATTAATTTATTTAAAATACTATAATTACCCTTATACTTAAATGATCCAAATAGAGAACTTATCTAGTGTAATTACCAGAAGTATTTTTTCTTATTAATTACAAGAATTAAAAAGTAATTAAGAAATCAAGAATTAAAGTGAGTTTTTTCGTTTAAGTGTTCAAGAAAAAAATAAAATTAACTTATCTAAACATTAAAATTGTCATTCTTAATAATTAATGTGTATAAGTCTCGTATCTTTTAGAATAAATTATGTAAGAGAACTTCAACTAATTAATTATTAAATAATATAATTTTAACTTATAAAAAAATTACTTAATTTTTCTTCATATTTTTAAAATATCTTTATCATTAGTGTATCTAAAAATGCCTTATGTTTAAAACTTTCCGTATTAGGGATCAAATACATAAATTAACTTACATAGAATTAATTCAACTTATTAAATATTTTGTGTTCGAGAAATGAATATTTAATTAGTTAAATATCCGAAATAAGAATCTGGTTATTTATATTGATCTTATCTAGCATTAAAAAAAAAATTAGCTTTAAATAAATAAACAAAATAAATATATCTATAGAAAAATTAACATAATAATATACAATCTCAGTACTATTAAACGTTGAATCTTACGTAAAGTAATCAAAATCAAAAAGTGTAAATATATATATTCATATACCATTTTTTTTGTCCTTATAAAATAATTTCTTTTTAAAAAATGATCCTTGTAAAATTCATCCTTTTGGTTTAAACCTTGTAGTTTATTTTGTTTCGTTTGTCTCAATTCCTAAATTGTTTTGTTATCACATCATTCACATGCATTTTGAATTACACTCTTTCAAAAATATTTATAAAAATTAAAAGAAAATGATCTAGATAGGAACAAAAACAAAAAAATAATGGTTCCGCCAGATTATGCACATAGGAATGATGACTTCTGAGTTTCTTCATGCTATTTGACAGTATACCAATTTGCTATTTTTTAAAATAAACAAATTTCTCTGACCCATTTGTTATCAGGGGTCATCAATCTGATGCTAATGCTTTAGGCCAGTTAAACGCAAACTTCAATGCTGTCATCAGAAAAAGCAGTGGAACTCATTGGGTGTCATTTTCAGAAATCACATGGGGAAGTTATGGCTTGGATAACTTTCATGGATAGCCAATGGTATAAATCTTGGAAGGTTAAGAGTATACTTTCTAACAAAATCATAGGATATATTGGTTAAAATTTATTAAAAATTACTGTTAAAAATGTTTGCTACGAGATAACTTGTCAAGAAATTTTATGAACATAATTTTATAAAGACAGAAAAATAATATTTAAATCAAATTAAAATATACAATTTAATTTAATGTGATTACAAGTAGAACTTATGATTTAGTTTACGTGGACAATCACATGGTATCATGCCACACAAATAAAAGAGACTAATAATAAAAAAGTGCTGAACATTATTTTAAATGAAGAAAAAGAAAAGATAAAAATAAGCCCTTTCGGATTTGATTTTATCATTCACTTTCTTAATTCACACTTAAGTGGGACCTATTATCATTGTCTTTTTTCGGACCACATTACAACCTCGTATACATGCACTCACATCACATACATTTATATTATCATTGTCTTCTCATTTGTTTTTTAATTGATCTTTTTGTATTTATTTATTCTCTTTTACATATTTATTTTCCATCTTTTATTTTAAAGAAGAAATGTGTGATGATATTTTAATTAAAGAATTTTGGAGTGAGATTTCCAAAGGACCTTTGAGGTTTTTATGTGGGGTTTAGGGTTTTGGATTTCATGCGAGTTTAGATAAAATAGATGTATTAGATATCAATCATTCTGTTACCATTTCAAATTCATAATATTGTTATTTTGTTAGTTGTTATTTTATTATTCTGTGTATTGTTAAGCACATCAGTAGGTACATTTGAATTATTGTTATTAGTTAATCTCATTTAGCAATAATATTCACTCAATGTTTCATATTCAAAAACTTTCTCTTATATAGTATCAATTGTTGCTTAGCTTAACAGTATCACGATCCAAACTTAAACATTATGGCCACCATTGTATTTGATGGAACCGACACTACTGCTCGGTCAGTCATGGCCTTGAATACCCAGGTTGGCATCAAGCTCAATAATGCTAACTACCCAGCGTGGCGCGTCCAAATGAATGCGCTCCTTATTGGATATGATCTAAGCTACTTTGTTGATGGCACAAGCATGTGCCCTGCAGCAAGTCACCCCAACTACACTTACTGGCATCGTCAGGATCAATTGATCCTTCATGCAATCATCTCATTTGTTGATGCAAGCATCATCACCATGCTTGGTAACGTCAAGAACGTGAAGCAAGCTTGGGACACACTCAACAAGGTGTTTGTGAGTCGCACTCGAACTCGCATCATGCACCTCAAGGAGCGCCTTTCTCGCTCTAACAAAGGAAACCAATTTATTGTCACGTACCTTCAAGGCATCAAGTCCATTGCGGATGAGTTAGCCATTATCAATTCTCCCATTGATGATGATGATTTGGTCATTCATACTTTGAATGGTCTCGATTCTGAGTTTCGTGAGGTTGCAACATCTCTCCGCACCCACGAAAACCCCATCAGCTTTGATGATCTTTACGATCTCTTGGCTGATTTTGAGAATTACCTTCAAAGAGATGCACCTTCAGACGTCTCTATCATTACTTCCGCAAATGCAGCCTATAAAGGCAAAAACTCTCATACAAAACGAGGAAACACTTCTCAATTGGCCATGACGTATGGTCGATCCACTTCTCCTGGCTTTAACAAGCGAGTCATTTGTCAGTATTACAAGAAACTAGGACACATGGCACGAGTCTGTTACAAGATTGTGGGCCATTTAAAACGTCCTCAAAGACCTTATGCACACCATGCACGCACCACAAACACCTCCACTACCCAAGACTGGATCCTAGACTCTGGTGCCACCCATCATGTCACAAATGCACTCCAAAATCTTCATGTTAGTGATCTTTATCATAACATGGATCAACTTATGCTAGGAGATGGTTTGGCCCTTCCCATAAACAACATTGGTAAAACTTTTCTCCCCACCCCCTCTCGAAATCTCACTAGAAAGGGTTTTACATGTCCCTGCTATTGCCAAAAATTTATTATTTGTTTCTACCTTGTGCCATACTAACCTTATCTCAATTGAATTTTTTTTTTTCTGATTGTTTCTTGGTGAGGGATCTGAAGACAAGGGCCCTTCTGCTCCAAGGCATCCATAAAGATGGTCTCTACACCCTGTCTCCATCCATTCACACACCCAAGGCTCTCCTCACCACATCATCTATCTACAAACCATGACACCACATTCTTGGCCACCTAGCACATAACATTCTTCATCAATTTCAGTTTCTTCCTAAAATAAATGTCAACAACCTTCCACCTTATCTCTCGTGTAATAGTGTCAAAAGTCACAAGCTTCCTTTCTCAACATCGAGTCTAGTTAGCAAAAGACCTTTTGACATGATTTACACAGATGTTTGGGGACCTGCTCCAATAATATCCGCAGATGGATTTCGTTACTATTTAATTTTTATAGATTACTTTACGAAATACATTTGGTTATATCCCATGAAATGCAAATCAAATGTTTCATTAATATTCCCTTTGTTTAAAAATCTTGTTGAGAAGTTTTTCAAATTCCCTATTGTTGCACTATATTCTAATAATGGTGGTGAGTACACAAAATTAAAACATATTTTGGCCCAACATGGTATATCTCATTTTATAACACCCCCTCACACACCACAATTAAGTGCCCCTGTTGAACGCCATCATCGGCACATAGTTGAAACTGAGAAAGCCCTTCTTCACCATGCAAAACTACCTTTCAAACTCTGGATGTATGTCTTCCGTACAACCACTTACTTTATAAACAAACTTCCCACTCCTCTCCTACACATGAAATCACCTCATGAGGTTCTTCATCACACTGTCCCTAACCCATACCATCTACACTCGTTTGATTGTTTGTGTTTCCCATGGCTAAAACCATATACCACTCATAAACTACAACCACAATCTCGTCCATGCATCTTCCTTGGTTATGCTGAAAATCAATATGCTTACCTATGCCTTGATCCTCAAACTGACTGTATCTATACATCAAGACATGTGAAGTTCTATGATCACATCTTCCCTTTTCCAACCCTATCAACCTCACCTTCACCTGTTACAAATACTTCTCCCCCCACACCTCAACCCCTGCACATTACACTATCATACACCACACAAATACCTCACCCACACCAATTAACTCCTACTTTCCCCCTCCATCTTGATGAGTAGCAAACAGATGGACCTACGTCTACAGCTACTTCATCAGGTAATGATTTTCCATATTCACCTATTTCCATCACCACTAATGAAACTACAGCTAGCCCTATACCCACTCGTACTCACAATATGGTGACTCGATCCCAAAACCAAATATTCAAACCCAAGAGAGTGTTTATAGCATCCAAGTTTCCTTTAATTGAAAATCATGAGTTGTCCAATGTTCGTGAGGCTATGAAACATGCACACTGGTGTATGGCAATTACTGAGGAGTTTGATGCTCTCCTTTGGAATGGCACTTAGTCCTTAGTCCTAAGGACATCAACATTGTGGCCTGCAAGTGGCTTTTCTGAATTGAAAGGAATGTTGATGGCACCATTGCTCACTATAAGGCACAACTTGTAGCTAAAGGATTCACACAATGCTACAGTATTGATTTCCACGAAACCTTTACACCTATAGTTCACCGACAAACTATCAAAATTGTCCTTACCAAAGCCCTTGGAAGACGATGGCAAATGCATCAATTGGATGTCAACAACACCTTTCTCCAAGGTAAGCTCAAGGAACAAGTATATATGTCTCAACCTCCAGGCCTCAAGGATTCTCAACATCCTCATTATGTTTGCAAATTGCACAAGGCTATATATGGGTTACGTCAAGCCCCTCATGCTTGGCATGATGCCTTAAAATCCTTCATTGTTGAGTTTGGATTCTTCACCAGTAAGAGTGATCCCTCTCTTTTTGTCTATCATACTCATGGTACTCTTGCCTACTTTTTGGTTTATGTCGATGATTTGCTACTTATTAGCAACAACACTAAGTTTCTTCAGAAGTTCATCTAAGCCTTATCCCAGCGTTTCTCTTTAAAGAACATGGGTACCCCTTAATATTTTCTAGGCATTGAACTCATCCTCACCCCCATTGGAATTTTGTTATCTCAGCACAAACACATCTGTGATGTACTTCACAAGTTCGATATGGCAGGTGTTAATCCCTCCCCTACTCCATTATCGGCTTTTGTTGTCCTCAAACTTCATGATGATACTGGCTTTACCGATGCTACTAAATACCGTAAGATTATAGGTGCCCTAGAATACCTCACTCTTATGCGTCCAGACATTGTCTTCTCCATTAACAAGCTTTCACAATACATGCATAGACCAACAACTCTCCACCTTCAACATCTTAAGCGAGTTCTTCGCTACCTTAAAGCCACCATCAACACTAGTCTCCTCCTTAAACAGACATCCAACCTTAACATTTATGCTTTCTCAGATGTAGACTAGGGTGGAAATGCTGATGATGCCACCTCTACTTCGACCTATGTCACTTTCCTTGACAGAAACCTAATTTCATGGTTCTCCCGCAAGCAGAAGATAATTGCTTGCTCCTCAACTGAGACGGAATATCGAGCAATGGCCACTACTACTGCAGAAATTATGTGGCTCCAAAACTTACTTACCGAACTTCAAGTTCCCACAACTCATGTTCCGCGCTTGTTCTATGACAACGTAGGTGCAACATACCTTTGTTTAAATCCGATTCTACACTCGCGTATGAAGTACATCTCCCTTGACTATCGCTTTGTTAAGGAGAAAGTTCAAACAAAACAGCTTCAAGTTTCTCATGTCTCCACAAAGGATCAACTGGCGAATCTTCTTACAAAGCTACTCCTTACGGAAAAATTCAAGGACTTAACTGTCAAACTGAAGTTACTAGACGCACCTTTCACTTGTGAGGACGTCTTAGATACCAATCATTCTGTTACCATTTCAAATTCATAATATTGTTATCTTATTAGTTGTTATTTTATTATTCTGTTTATTGTTGAGCACATTAGTAGGTACATTGAATTATTCTTATTAGTTTATGTACTCTATAAATTAGAACTCTCATTCAGCAATAATATTCACTCAAGGTTTCATATTCAAAAACCTTCTCTTATAAGATGTGTGTTTGAGCCTACATGCAAGGGATCAATGTTCTTAATGTTGGTTATAGAGGAATGCCTATAACAAGTATAACATCTAAAAAGAAGTATTCATAACACTTGCAGCAGAATAACAAGATTTATTTTGCATTCAAAATATACTATAACAATAAAAGTAAGGGAATATACAAGAATTGTGTACTAGATGTGCGTTCTTAAGGCCTTAAAATCTTTTTTCAATTGTGTGAAGACTCTACGTGTATTCACACTGAGACTAATCTCTATTGTCATCAACCCTTTGATGAGTGGAACGATAAAAAAAAAAAAAAAAAACTAGTGGGGAGAGCTCATTTCTGGAATAACCTAATGTTCCTTTAAATAAGGATCATTAAATCATATTCACAGAATCAATCTAATTTGATCATATCTTTGATATTATTTTCAAACATATTTGAAAATAATATATTTGTTTTGCTTTAATGTTCAATGTTTCCAATAAATTCAAATTACTTTGTTTTATTTATATTTATATTATTTATATTTTCGGTGCTAGCAGAAAAATATAATAACATTCCACTAAAATATTTATTTGATTAAATTATATAATTTAATTCTCCTTTGTGTGTGACCTCATAGGTTCAATATTAAGCCGATAGTAAATTAATTTACTAATCAAGGTAGGCGTCTAGCAACATTCCTTAACGTCCGGATAGTATGAATAAGTAATATCTTTTACCCCAAGAACCAATAGAAGAATAATATAATATTCCTTCCATCATTTACAGCTCAAGGTTAACTATAGTGTATGGTATTATTGTCAAACTCTAATCAGTTAACACATTATTATATTTAATCAATGAATGACTTAAGAAACTTTTTTCTTCTTTCATTCAATTGTCCTAACCAAGGTCTTAATTATATCATAGAGTTCAAACTCATTACCTAGAGTGTTAATGGATTCCTTCTTAATTAGTCATTAGTTATACAAGTATTTAATTATATCCAATGTCCATTCAACTAGTGCCCTGAGGCATTAGGTGTCTGGGATTAAATATAACAAATAACTTGTTAATTACTATGATAATCTCAAGTCAAAGAAAACTATTATATTTCTTATTAAGAACTTCCTATTGACAATTTAAAGGTAATATTAACCATTAGGAATTCTCAATTGAGCTAGTTCAATAATTATATCCACATGTGAATTATCTATATATGTAATTTAATAAATGAGAACTATTAATCTTTATCAAATAAAGACCATTACACATATATTGATGTATTGAGATTATTGATATCTTATTTATAAATTAAAATTATAAGAGACTTGTTTCTCATTATCATCATTTATATGATGAAAACAAAACTCTAATTTTAATCAAAGACATTATCATATTAACTCAAATAGTAGAATATGATAATGAAATTATAATAATACTTTATTATTAGAAATGAAATTGATTACATGATAGATTGAGTCTTTGAAATACACACTCATTCCCAACACTTAACGTCATTTTGATGTTTATATGGAGAGAAATGTAAGAATTCTTTTATTTTTCTCCTCGAGAGTGAACTTAATTTGCGCTTAATTAAATCTCTAAGTGCTTCTATGAAATGTTAATTTGAAACAAATATAGAGAAAAAATAATAAAATAAATGTTGAAAAATATGAGAAAATAAAGAGATATGCAGAGTACTGAAGAGGATCGAGTCCGAAGGTTTTAAATTGTGGTCCTAGTTGACCATCGTGGTTGGTTGCGATTTTTTCGTGATTCCCGACAAATGTAGTTGATTCAGTGGCAACTACAGTGACAAGGTCGATGATGGTGTCTTCTTGTACTTGATATGACATCATAATTGCATATTGTTTTCTGAAACCTTGGTTTGACATGTTTGTTGGGAATTAGATTTTACTTAGAGATAGAGAAGTTAGGTCTGTTTTAAAATTGTGATCCTGATTGACGAATATGATGGTTGTCATTTAGTCTAAATCTTTGATGTTAAGGAAAACTGTCGACAAATATAGTCAATCTAACAATAATTCCAGTCATGATGTAGTTGGCAGTAACTTCTTACTGTAGTCGAAATTATAGTAACAATTTTTTTTTTTAAATCATAGTCTGACATGTTTATTGAAATTTATTTTTCTTCATATTTTGCTAATCCTCCGTTTTGCCATTGATTTTGAAGTTGATTATTATTGACAGTGTTCCAAACACACTTTTATGAGTTTTGTCTGGTTTGGTTTGATCAACATGATATCTCAATATGTGGTATGGTTTGCTGTTATTTGGATAATTTAATTTAGGAAAAAACATGAACTCTTGTGTTTTGAAGGGAGAAACCACAATTGTAAAAAATGATAGAAAGAGTGTAGATACTCATATTGTCATGGAGCTAAATTGTGAATAAATGGGATTTTTAATATCCATGATCATGTTGGATACATGATCCTCTATCATGTATTGGAGCAAGATCATGAAAATTAGTCAAATCACTCACTCATAGGTTTTGATTTTCGTGATAAAAGGATGTGCATTGATGTGGGGTTAGATATATTGATGCATGTTGTTGATAAAATTTAGCATTGGCTTTATTGGAAAAAAAAATGAATATAGAATAAGATGCATTGAGTCACTGTGGCATTAAAAAAATTAATATCTTGTTATTTTCTGGTACACTTTCTGTTACTATACTTATAAATAGAAGATTACACCTATTAGTAATAATAGACTTATTACTTGGATTCTTCCCTTAGTATACTCTCTCACTGCCACTTTATTTTATTTTTAATACTTTGATTTGTCTTATTTGTGAGTCAACAACCCAGGTAAGACAACCCTCATTGTTCTTTGTGAATCACATTATATATATGATGATACATTCCATATGTGATTTCTTTATTTATATGTAATGTGTCCCGAAGACACCATGAGAAATTCAAATGATCATGAAAGATCTGAAGATCTTCTAAAAAGAATTTTTCTCCCCGATTTGAGAAAATCAAATGATCATGACAAATCTAAAGATCTTCTAAAAGAAAAGAATTTTTTCCTGAAGTGAAAAAATCAAATGATCATGAAAGATTTGAAGATCTTCTAAAAAAGAATTTTTCTCCTTAAAATGAAAAAAATCAAGTGATCATGACAGATTTGAATATCTTCTAAAAGAAAAGAATTTTTTTTCTGAAGTGAAAAATCAAATGATCATGAAATATCCTAATGATCTTCTAAAAGAAAAGAATTTTTCTTCATAAAGTGAGAAAAATCAAATGATCATGAAAGATCCTAACAATCTTCTTAAAAAAAATGATCATGAAAATCTTGTTAAAGAAGAAGTTTTCCTCTCATATTTTATTGTATGATCTCCTTGAAGTGAGAAAATAATAAAATGATCACGAAAGATTTGTAACTAAAAGAACCCTTGAAGTACAATTATTTTGTACAGCTTTCTTTATGGTGAATAATGTACGATTATTTTGTACACTTTCTATTTACACCATAAATTATTATTAGTAATGTGCTCTTGAAGCAGCAACATACTCTAAAGTAATTTATTGTCACATTGGGCAAAATAATGAACTTATAATGAAAAATCATGAGTTTTCCTAAATTGGTTTTGTTTCATTCCCAGAAGTGAATAGGACAACTTATAATTATTATAATTATAGACAAACTCGTGGTCATAGTAGTAACCCACTAGAAGTGACAAATATATCATTGGTTATGTACCTGTCGTACACCAAAACATTTAATTGAACCCTTTTCAAGAATCCCTTAAAAATAAAGAGAAAAGGATTAAAATTCATTTCACCCATGAAGATGGTGATTTTGACTATGATCGTATATATACTACTCATTTGGATGTTGCTTATTTATTTGCATATCCAAAAGGAGAAAAATAAATAATTTTTCATTCTCGAAGAATGAGAACAGGAACTATTATTCTCAAAGAATGTTAAAGAATAATTCTTTCTCACCCAAAGTAAGAAAATAGTGAAAATGATATTTTTTTTACCGTTTAACAAAATCTCAATTCATAGATATCAACTTGACCCTCGATACTACACCTCTCTTGAAGTTTAGGTGTAGTGCTTAATATTGGGTTAATGACCAAATACAATATGCATTTGTATTCATGTTATATGCCAAAACACTCTCAAAAGTAAGTGCATGACCAAAATATCTAATTATTTTGTTCATAGACAATCTCGTGGTCTAAGTCATGGTCATTGGTTTTAAGAATACTTTTTTCCACCAAAAGTGGAAAAGTAATGTGTGCCCACTAGAAGTGAAAAAGTCATGTGAAAATTTGATTACCTAATTGGTAATGTGAGTGTCAAGAAATAAATTATCTCATAATATATACTTGAGTTTATAACAAATAAAATTTTTTATGGTTGTTTGTGGTAAAATGCAAAAAATCAATGTTAGTACTATTTTTGGTATTATAAGTATAATTGAAGGCTCTAGAAGAGCTAATATATTGTTACATAGAGAAACAAAGTTGTATCCTACAAATGCATTTTACTCAAGCTAAGTACAATGAAAATACATGTTATCGTAAACCTGAAGTTTACTAATCAAAATAAATTTATTGGTTGAAAAAATGACATGTTATGATGAAAATGCATAATGTCATTTACAAATCAAAATAAATTGATTGTTTGACATGACCGGTTGAACCATCCTGTATTTATTATAATGTGAAGAGTAATTAAAAATACATATGAACACTCATTAAAGAGCTAGAAGCTCTCCAGTTCAATGATTTCTCATGTATTACTTGTCCCCAAAAAAGTTAGAAATTGAGGATAAATTCCTTATATTTTTAAAATGGATATATGGTAATATTTGTGAACAATAACCAATCATGTGGATCATTTAAGTACCTTATGGTTTAAATTGATGCATCAACCACATGATTACATGTCAGTTTGTTCTCAACTTGCAACCAGAAGTTTGCGAGATTGTTAGCTTAGTTTATTTAACCAAGAGCATATTTTCTCAATTAATTGATTAAGAAAATCCGTCTTGATAATGTTGGTGAGTTTACATCTCATGCTGTTAATGGGTACTATATGACTATTAGATTTTACGTTGAACATCCTGTAGAATATGTTCATATTCATACACAAATGGACTTGTTGATACTTATTAAATATTTAAAAGTGATTGTAATACCATTACTCATGAGATTAAAACTTACGTCTTATTAGGGATATGCAACATATAATGTTGCAATATTTATTCACATTTTGCCAACAAGTTAATTAACTAATTCTCCCCTTTTGAAATTGCTTTTAATTAGCCAGTCTATATTTCAATCTAATATTTTTTTAAAATGTGTTGTATATGTCCAAATATGAGTCCAATTGTTCAATCACAACACATTAAGATGACTTCTCAAAAGAAGTTGGAAATATATGTTAGGTATGAATCTTTATATGTAATATGTTGAAATCATTAACAATAGATTTATTTACGACTTAATTCATCGATTGTTATTTTTAATTTGTTTTCCCAGCATGAGGAGAAGATAGTAAGCAGCTAGAAAAAGGAGATTAATTATAATGAATTATCATTATCTTGATCCTCGTACTAAACAAATTCAACCGAAAGTTCAAAAGATAATTCGTTTACAAAGTTTAGTCAAAGAGTGACTAAATCATATATATCAATTGCTAATGCTCCAATAAAATTGATGTCCCTATTGGACAATAATGCGAAATGAGTCTTAAACACGCATGAAGTGTGATAGACTTGTTGGTTCCAAAGATAAAAATTCTCAATTACGAAAAGGAGCTAAGAAGTAACATGGTCAAATTGAGGTTATGAGAATGTTGAAAGATTCCTTTAACATAATTATATATTTAGTTCCAAAAGAACTCAAGTACCTGAATTTAATGAAATAAAAAGATTTCATATTATGTCATGAATAAGATGGAACCAAAATAAAGTCAACATTGACAATGTGTTAACACATAATTTAGTACTAAATGTTATAAATAAAAGTAAGGATCAAGAGTCTAAGTCTACAGAGGATTGCAGACAAATAAATGATTTGCCAAAATAGAAAGACTCAATTGAGACAAAATTATACTCGTTTTCTCAAGGGAACAATTATTAGACTTGTATTATATACCTAAAGATGTAAAACTTGGTTAGGTTTTTTGACATGTAGTCCATACTAATTGAAAAACCAATTTCAATTTTTGGACCTGTAGTCCATATATGCTCAAAGATGTAAAACTAATTAAGATTTTTAGACCTGTAATCTGTACACCTAAAGGTGTAAAACCAGTTGGATATAAATGAGTTTTTGTGCAAAAACGAAATGAAAATGGTGAAATTATGAGATACAAAACACGTCTTGTTACTCAAGGATTTTCACAAAGACTTGACATTGATTTTGAAGAAACATATTCACCTGTATTGGATGCAAGTACCTTTAATTAGCTTGATTGCACATGAAGGCCTTAATTTGTATCTAATGGATGTTGTTACAGCCTACTTGTATGGGTCTCTAGATAATGAAATTTACATGAAACTCCCTGAAGGATTTAAACTTGTCCAATAAAACATGTTCTAGAAAAGAATAATCAATTAGGTTGAAAAATGTCCTTCTATGGACTAAAGCAATTGAGACACATGTGATATAACCATCTTAGTAAGTATTTAAAAGAAGGATATAAAATGATCCCATTTGTCCATGTATTTTCATCTGAAAATGGATTTGCGATAATTACTGTTGTGTAGATGACATAAATATCATTGGAACTTTTGAAGAGATTCCAAAAGCAATTGATTGCCTAAAGAAGAGCTTGAGATGAAAGACCTTGGAAGGACAAAATTTTACTTGTGATTACAAATAGAATATTTAAAAGACAGAATTCTTGTGCATCAAGAAACGTATACAACGAAAGTGCTTAAAAGGTTTTATATGGATAAATCACATCCATTGTTTACTCTAATGGTTATAAGGTCTTTTAGATGTGGACAATGATCCTTTCAGACCTAAAGAAAGGGATGAGAACTACTTGGTCCTGAAGTACCATATCTTAGTGCTATAAGCGCATTGATGTATCTTGCAAATTATACACAACCTGATATATCATTTGCAGTTAATTTGTTAGCAAGATATAGTTCATCACCTACATGAAAACATTGGAATAGAGTAAAGCACATACTTCATTATCTTGGGGGCATTATGGACATGGGTCTATTTTATTCCAATGCTTCAAAATTAGACCATGCAAATGCTAGTTATTTATCATACCCTCATAATGAAATTATAGCATTGCATGAGGCAAGTTCTGAATGCGTTTGGTTGAGATCTATGATCCAACATGTATGAGATACTTATAATTTATCTTCAAGGAAAATAACACTAATGATCATATATGAGGACAATGTCACATGCATCGCTTAATTAAAGGAATGAAACATCAAATGAGACAAGACAAAGCATATTCTACCAAAATTCTTTTTAACTCATGATCTCTAAAAGAATGGTGACATAGATGTTCAATAAGTTCATTCGTGTGAGAGTTTAGCAGATTTCTTTACAAAGTCATTTCCAAGAAAGACTTTTGAGCAACTGGTTCACAAGATTGGTCTTCGTCAACTTAAAGATGATTGTTAGCAAGAAGAGGAGAAATGAATACGTTCTGTACTCTTTTTCCCTTTGTCACGATTTTATCCCATTGGGTTTTCCTGACGAGGTTTTTAACAAGGCAAGTGACAACATATTGAAGGATGTGTACTCTTTTTCCTTCACTAGGTTTTTATCCCACAAGGTTTTCCTAGTAAGATTTTAACGAGGCACATTCTCAAATAATTGACACCCAAGGAGGAGAGTTATGAATATTATGGTTGTTCATATCTACTAGAATATTCTACTATAATTTTATCTTGTTATTTTTCATTACACTTTCTGGTATACTCTGTGCTTATTAATAGATCACGCCTATTGAGAAATAATAAATTTCTTACTTTACTCTAATTATTTGGATTCTTCCCTCTATATACTCTCCCGCTCCCACTTTATTTTTAATATATATATATATATATATTCTTTCTTTTTAATGTCACATGTCAATTAATTAATGAGTCATGTGACATCTATCAGAACCAAATCACTTACTATAAGAGCTAATTGACAGAAGGACTAATAACAAAACAAAAAAATACTTCATGAACCAAGGTGGATCAAATGAAACGTTAGGAATTATAAACAAAAATGTTCAATATTTCACCACTAAAAACATGTTAAAAAAAAAAAAAAAAAAAGCATAAGAAGGTTCGCTCACACATTACTCTATTCAAAAAGTTTTGCTCTATTTGAAGATGAATACTGGTGAATATACATGTGTACCCTTTCTATATGTCATGTTTAAAAGTTAAAAGCGCGGAAAGTTAAGTCTTATATGGACAATGGGATTTTATTTGAGATAAATATAGTTGTATAGATTAATTACACTGAAATTTTGACCATAGGATGTCTGTTTTTCTTGAGATAAGTGTAGGATTACTGTGAAACTTTCTACACTGGATTATTATTATTATTGTTATTTTGAGTATTAGATTATTATAATTTATTTATTTTTCAATCGTTTTTCAATTGCCTTCTATTTCAATTGAAATGCCGCTACTTGTTCTTTAGCCGGCTTAATTTAGTGCTGAATTCCAACCGTGCCAATATCAATGTGCCGTTGTTGATTTCCACTCTTTTCCTAATTTTGAGCACAAAATTCTTATTATCTATACCCAAAGTCCCAATTGTTTGCTTTTTACCGTTTTATCATTGCATTTAACTAATTGTTTCTTTTCATTAGTAAATTATGATACTTTTTTATTAATTTTTTTTATAGCAAAGCACGGTGTTTTATTTGAGATGTGGCTTATAATTGATTTATTTGATATAACGTTTACATGTGTTTTTGTCCTATTTTGTAAAAAATGTAAACTTGCCGCCGCCCACAACCCAAATGATGATATGAACTTGAAAACTTGTCACAAATTCTCAATTAATCAATGAAACAATGAAATTGGTTACAACATATTACACACAATTGCCTACATATTGATAGCACCAGAAACGTGTTTTGAACTCCTGACTCTGATGTATCCATCGCTGCAAGTGAGTGTCCCTTTCTGTATTGCGTTAAAAATAAATTATTTATTTTTAAAATAGGTTACAATGTGTTTTAGGTATTTAATATATATTTTAATTTTGTATTTGTTGATACCTAATAATTTTTTCCTTTACAATTAATTTATATTATCACTTAAATAATGATGTTCCGTTAAATATTTTGAAATATGATTTGTACTAATTTGTAAATGGTAAGAATCTAAAAAAAAAAAAATCAACAAACATGTCATCATTTAAATGACTATAAAAATCTAAAACAAAAAAATTATATAAAAAAATATTATTAGAAAATAAATGCAAAATTGAGATATATACTTAGTAACCTAAAACATATTTTAACCTAAAAAATATATTCTCATAAATTAAAAACATTTTTTTTTCTCTGTAGTATTTTGAGTCACGGACCTCCACTTACCTTTGATTCAGCACTTCCCCTCAACAGTGAATTTTGAAAAGTTTTGAAGTTTTAGTTAGGCCGGTTGTGACTTTTGAAAAAGTTTTTTTCATAAACATTGATATAAAAATAAAATCACAAAAAAATGTATATATTAATTTTGGAGAAGTTATTGAAATAACTTCTATAGAGAATTTTTTTTTTTTTATTATTTGAATTTAATGGTAATGTATGGTTGTTGTTCAATTAGAATCTATCATTTACATAATTTTTTAAATGATTTTATAAAAATTAGTAGACTTATCATAAATATTGAATAAAGAATTGTAATTAATTAATAATATAAAACTATTTTACACATAATAATTTTTTTTTTCTTACCCATAGTCGGAGAGAAAATTTGTTGAAACAATAGAGCTAGTTCTTTGAGATTTTCATTTCAATGAAGATCTAACATCGTTGCTACATTTGTTTTAGATTTCACATGACATCAGGGCCGACCCAAGTCATGCTTTAGGCTAAAAAAACAAAACAAATATTTTATTATTTTTATCAAATAAAAAGTTATGGTATATTAACAAAAAGAACCTCATGTATTAAAAAAAATACTACATACATAATTATTTCATTTAAAATAAAATATTTTTTCAATAAATCATTTTAGAACTCATGTATCATTGAAATTAGTGCATTGAGAGTTATCGAGCATGCGTACTCAGTGATCTATTATGTTCTACAGCTTTTGTTCTCTGGTTTGAAAAGCATTAACCGATTTCAATTGTTTTTGGATTTGGTGTGTGACGTAAATAAACTTAATTAGAAGACTCTCAAATTGAACATTCCTCTTAGTTATTTGAAAGTGCCTGGTATAAAAGAGAATATGTTTTAAGTTTTAACAAAATTTTCATGACAGCTTTAACTTTTCCTCTAAATCATCACACAACTCCTCTATTAATTCAAATTAAGGGTTAGATCTTTGACGGTAGCATCATGTTTTGAATACAACTTCAATTGATTCCCTCATTTTTTTCTCTTCCCACAACTTGGACCTTTCGGCTATTCATTTGTGTAAGCCAATAGATTCATTTAGTTATATTTTATTGGATTATTTTGTTTAAATTTATTTGAAGAAATAATTACTTATCTTAATAAAATAAGTAATTTTTTTAGTGTGTTTGTTTAAATTATTTTTATTTAAAATAAATAATTCTGTTCATTTAAATAAATAAATTCTATCTATTTATAAAATAATCATTTATCTAATAATAATTTATTTTATAAACATTTATATTAATTTTAAACAAACTTACTCAACTTTTATCAGGTTTCATTCTTAAATTAATAGAGTCGACAATCTTTTATCAACTTCTAATAGTTAGAGTTCAACTTGTCATGAATTAAATAAGTTTCACACCATTTTAGATCTTTTAAATTTTAGGACACCAATTTGAAAAAAAAAAAAAAAGTGAAGAGACCATTCTTATATTTTAGCAAAAAACTAAAAAAAACATTATAAGGACCAACACAACATAATTACTAGGATCAAATAAAAAAAATTACAAACATAATTTTTGAGAAATAATTTTATAAAGACTAAAATTAATAGAGTAATAATGAAACTAAACATTATTTTAAGTGAAGAAAAAAAGAAAAAGGATAAAATAAGCATTTAAGGTGGTTGCGTGGTGGTTGAAAAAATGAAAGGAGAAGGCAAATGTGTGTGTGAAGGTATTTTTTTTTCTTTTGATAAAAAAAAAAAAAAATTCTTAGAGCACGCTTATCCTCATTGTTTTTAGACACTTTCAATCTCATTGTTTTCTACAAATTGCGACCCAGATGGATGAGCAGGTCAAGCGCATCTCTAGATCAGTCCCGTGTGAACCGGCCGGTGTTTTGCTTGACCCGATTTGTAGGTTTGTAGCTTTTTCCTTAATAAAAAATCATTTTCAAAAAGGTTCAAACCTATACTCATTACACACATGCAATATTTTTAACCACTAGACATAGGTTAATAATAGCAAACGAAATTTTTATATATATATATAATTAATTAATTAATTTAGTGACTACAAAACTAAATTATAATATATTAATTTTAATATACTGTATACTATTAAAATGTAAAATAATTAAATACATAGTCTAATAAATTTTAATTAATGAAAATCAATCAAATAAATCATGGATTTTAATGAATTTTAATTTTAAAAATGAGTTTGTAAAAATTATGTTAATTTGTATTGTTATTATTTTATCATTTAAAATATATGATATGAAATTTTTATAAATTTTACAAATATAAAATTTATATAAAATAAATATTAATTTTCTTAATAGAGATTGAGTTATAAATAACCCAATAATTTGATTCGATTTTTAAAACTTACTCACATTACACACATTCATATCAAGATTTTTTTTTTTCAGACGTCAATTTCATTACTTTTCATACTCATCAATTGTCTTTCTCTTATACACTCTTTTTTTTTTTTTTTTCTCTTACACACACAAATTACCTTTTTTTTTTTCTTTAGTGAAACAACGAATATACTTCTTAGAATACACTTATTATTATTATCGTTTTTCCAGCGGGTTACAATAATATATATGCACTCCCAACACACAAATTCAAATTGGTTTTTCTTTTATTTTTCATACACTTTCAATTTTATTGTTTTCTGTACTCATCAGATGAGCGTCTCTCTCTTACACACACAAAGTACTTCTTCTTCTTTTTTGGTAAAAAACAAATATATTTTTTAGAACACACTTTATTGTCATTATGTTTTTTCGAACACGTTACAACAACTTATATATACAGTCACAACACACACATTCACCTTGAAGTTTTTATTTTTTAGACACTCTCAATCTCATTGTTTTCGGTACTCATCAAATCATTGTCTCTTGTTGTCTCTCTCTTACACACACAATATGCTTTTTGTTTTTTTGTAAAAAAAAAAAAAACAAATATATTTCTTAGAACACACTATCTATTTTTGTTTTTTAATCCCATCTCGTATTCTTTAATTTGTTTATTAAAAAAGATTTTTGTTGAATTCTTGGTATACTTTGAAAATAAATATATTATCTATGTTCTTTATTATAAACAACAAAAACTTGAATACACAATTATTGAGAAAGTTAGTTAAAATCGCTAAATTGTACAATTTTTAATTAAATGTTTTTTTTTTCATATATTACCCTTCCTTAAAACTAGATATCAAGTAGACCCCATTTATTAAGTGATACTTCAACCTTTTGATTTTCGTATATTTTATCTTATCCCTTCATTTGCAGTCAATTTGACTTCTTCAATTACTATCTCAAATTCTAAAGCCTTGTGTCATATTCAGCAGCTGAACAACATTGCAAATGCAATTCCAGCATCCATTTATGGAGTTTGCAAATGTATATTAGAGCTATAAGCATCATGATCGACTTTGAATGCAATCTATCTAATCCATATCTGTTATGATCCATCAGAGTAGTAGGTCATTGGCTTCAGGACATGTCATTCATGTGTTATTCAAAACAGTTGTCATTAGCACTTTGGAGTTTCTTTCTTGGCTCTTTGTAGACAAAAAAAAAAATACCTGATAAAAAGAAGTGTCGAAAGACAGTCATGTTTCTTCTGTAATTTTCCTTTTAGGTATAATATGATGGTTTTAGAATATGAATTTTTGCATGAATTAGATGAATACAATTCTGAAGATAATGAAGAAATTCCCCTGTGAAGAAGAGGAGGTGACGGCGAAGCACAACGCGAGTGAGTGCCCCTTTGAGTAGCAGTAACTAGCTCCAGAGCAGATCTAGAGTAATGATAAGGTGGTATGATAGTTGACGGTAGTAGAAGAGAGAGAGATTGTAGATTCAACTCTCTCCTACTAACAAAAACTAACAATTAACCACTACAAAAAATCCAAATTGATTATGAAAATCTTCCAAAGACTTCACCTTCTGCTGTTCAAGCTTTTGATTTATTTGAAAGTGCCTGACATAAAAGAGAATATGTTCAAACAAAAATTTCATGAGAGCTTTAGCTTTTCCTCTTAATCAGCACACAACTCCTATATTAATTCAAATTACGTGTTAGATCTTTCACGGTATCATCAGGTTCTGAATACAACTTCAATTGATTCCCTCAATTTTTCCTCTTCCCTCAACTTGGACCTCTCATTTCTTCATTTGTATAAGCCAATAGGTTCCTTTAGTTATGCTTCTCAAGTCTTTATCAGGTTTCATTCTTAAATTAAAAGAGTCCATAGAAAGACAATCTTTTACCAACTTTCAATAGTCTGGGACTAATTTATCATGAATTAAATAAATTAGGATATCAAGTTACAAGAAAAATTATTATTGCTAGTGACTTTTTTTTGTAGCTATAACTAAATTGTTGACAAAAAAATGATATTTGACAACGCAATTTTATTATTGTTGAAATAAGTATATTTATCAAAATTACAAATTTATTGTTACGAAAAATGTTTTTTATGCCAGCGACGACGTTGATTGTCGCAGTTAAAAGTAATAATTAATAGCAACAACATTTCATTGCAAAAGTATTTTTCATATTACTAACATGTTTAATAACAACATTTATAACTAATATTAACAATATACAGAGTCGTTGTGATAAATTATTTTTTTTTTTATAAAAGTATTAATTATTTTTTTCTAGATAATATTAATAAATTTTAAATATATCCCACTAATATTATTTATTCAAATAAATATTAGTTAGTGTTTCCTAAATTATCTCCATTCATAAATAATTATAACTACATGTAACTTCTCCTACATTATCTTCATTCACTAAGAAGCAAGACTGAAGATAACTTCCACACACATGAAAGTCTTCATGATATATTTTCATTTTGTCACACACTCAAAGCATCATGTTGGGTTCATGTGCTACGAGACTATCCTAAAGCAATACAAATTTGACATAACTTACAAATAGATACACACAATGAATTTTATCAACAAGATGGTGCAACATAAATGAGATCAAATGCTCGCGGAGACCATGATCAACGTTTTGTAATCGCATATTAGTTTCTCTAGAAGACACGAAATCCTTTCATTTTCGAGGGAAATGAGTGGAGTGTGTGGTATATAGCTAACCAAATCAACATCATGTTTTACATCACAAACAAGGAAATAGAGCAAGGAAACAACAAGTAATCGAGGCTTATCGCTTAGTAACCTCCAATACATCCTTGTTTTAAGCTAAATACGAACGGCAGGTCACTCAACAACCCAGGCAAGTCAGGTTATGGAGACCTCTTTAAAGACTACACGAGAAGATAGATTATTGGGTACACCGATTTCTGCAATATAACCACAAATTTGAATGCGAAATTAATTGTCATTCTCAAGGGCCTCGAAATGGTATGAAAAATAGGTTACACGAAAGTGATTTGCGAATCTGACTCACCGAACGCAATCCAACTAATTTAAGGAAACCTACCGGACCACCACTCTTACACAACAATAATCAATATAATTCGTAGTTACATGAAATGACCCTGGAACATATCCTTCCAACACACATTACGCAGGCAATGTATGTGCAGGCTGGCTTGCAAAAAGTGACTCTTTCACCATGAATACTTTAACTATTTTAGATATTTGTCCGACCCCTATGCAAGCCTTGCTTTCAGCTGATGCATCTAGCATCTTTTTTGTTAAACCTTAGTTGTTTGTTTATTTACTTTTTAATTTTCAAAAGTATATAAAAAAAAATCTACAAGAATTGACTCTTGTGTCACTAACCTCTCAAAAAATAAAAAATAAATAAACGGTACATCCAACATAAAACATTATGTCTTGTTTCTTTCCTTTTTTCTTCCTTCTTCTACGGTAGCATTAAAATTTTATTTTTAACCATTACGCTAAGCAAACATGCATATACCCATTTATATATATATATATATATAGAATATTTTTATTAATTATTGCACCATTTCTTTGTATTCTATGTTGGTTTTAAATTTTCATTAAATTGAACTTAATTGTCTTTAATGTTGCAAGTTGTTGTTTTGTTATGAATATCACTACTTCAATTATTACATTCTTCAAATTCTCAACTTTGACATAATCATTTTCCATGAAATCACGCCACACCATAAGTAGTACATAGCACCAAACCTCAAACATTTTTTCCTTGCTCAAATAAAATTTTCTTCCTTTCAAACACGATTTTTGAGAACTATATTGACCCATCTAATTGTTTTCTCCATCCTAAAATACCTTCACTTCACTCATTAATCATGATTATAAAAATTTCCAAAGTCATGAAAATTACATTAATCTTCTCTTACTTTCTAAATTATGGAAGTGCTTCTATGAGAAACAATAAATTAAAAAAAGAGTTATAAAAAATAATTAATTTCTATGTTTTCATTGGAATTATTTTCAATTTTATTTATTTGTACTCATTTTTTCACCAACAAAAAATAAAGATTTTTCGATGTTAATAAAATAGTAATAATTTTTTTTTTAAAAACCACCAATAAATTTTAATTAAAATTACCAAATATTTAAATTTAAAATACCAATTTATTAATTACAATAACAACGACAATAGTTGTTGCAATAAGTAAATATATGTCAACGATTTCATTGGTTGTTATAAATTATTTATAACAACAGTAAACGTGTGAAAATGACAGACAATTATTGTTGACAAAAATATAAGTAATGACAGCGACATTAAATGTCGTTACAAAACTTTTCGCGTCGACACTTTTGTCAGCGACCTTTAACGATAAATATTTCATTGTCATAAGTTATTTTTACAGTGACAATAAAGATATCCTAACAATAAATATCACTGTGAATAACAATTTTTCTTATAGTGTCATTTTAGGATTTTTAGGTGAAGAAAAAGAAAGTCATCAATAATAAAACTAAACATTGTTTTGAGAGAAGAAATAAAAAAAAAAAAAGATAAAACAAAAGTTTGTGATTTGGTTTTACCATGCTCTCTTCACTCACACCTAAATGACTATTGTCATTTTTTATTTTTTTTAGAGTCCACGTGATATTTTGTCACATATAACTGAAAGAGAGTAGTAATGAAACTAAACATTGATTTAAATGAAAAAAGAGAAAAGATAAAATAAATATTTATGATTTGATTTGGTCATTCTCTCTATTCATTCACACCTAAGTGACCATTGTCATTATCTTTTTTCCAAGCACATTACAATAACATATACATGCACTTACAATACACATATTTACATTGAGGTTTTTATTTTTAAGACACTCTTAATCTCATGACTTTGCCTATTTATCAAATTGTTGTCTCTCTTTTACATACGCAAGTACTTTCCATCTTTTTATTTTTCTTTTGGTAAAAAATAAATATATTTCTTGATAATCATTTCTTTCCTAATGTTCATAAATTATACTTGGTGACTAAAAAAAAAAAAAAACAGGTTCTGTTATGTTGTGTTGGTTTAAATTTGATACAATTTTTTCACTAAATTAGTAATATGCAAAAAGTTATTTTTTGTGTTTTTGTTTTTTAACTCCATTCCGTGTTCTTTAATTTGTTTATTGTAAAAAAATTGTCTTGAATTATGGGTATACTTTGAAAAAAAATATACACATCTGTTCTTTATTCTAAGCAACAAAAATCTGAATGCAAAGAAAATTAGTTAAAAGCATTAAATTATATAATTTCCAATTAAAAACACAATTTTTGTTCATAAAAGAGAACAAAAAAAATGAACTGTTTTTTGCTGCCTATAATAGAGAATACAATTAGTACATATTTTACACTTATCATTTGTTTTTTAATTATTCTTTTGTGTTGGTTAATTTGTAATTTCGAAATTCCTTTTATGTATAATAGGATGGTTTTAGAATATGATTTTTTTGCATGAATTAGATGAATAAAATTCTGAAGATAATATTGGAATATCTTATAATGAGGCTGAAACAAATTTTAATTACTATAATTTTCACTCTGAAAAAAGAAGAAGCCAACATCCAAGTTGGAAGAAGAGCGAAATTTATTGAATGAACATACTAAAGAAGATTTTCACTTGAGAGATAAATTTGTTGAGGATAATTTGGAATATCAACGGAGGGATGCAGTGGGACGTTTGCAATTATGACCATCATTATCAAAGAGGTGCAGCAGGAGCATTTATGTCTACAATTGGAAATCAAGAACTCTTAAATTCAATGGTTTGGCATCGGTGTGGAAAGACAAACACTTTTTGTAACTACCGTTGTAGCAGAGACGGAAGCATCACTTGCATGTTAGGTGGAGACGGTGGAACATTTATCTTATAATGCTTACTAATTAATTATTTTTGAGAGATAATAAATGTGTCTTATTATTTGAGAAACATGATATTTTTTCAAGTACTATATTTTTTTTTTTTTTAAATAACTTTTAATCATTAGTTTTTTCATTGAGTTGTATCCACTTCTACTTTCTTCTTCATCTTACTCCCTCTCCCTTCACTTTTCTCTTATCCCACCACTGTGTGTCGATGGTGGCATTTTCGTTTTTCTGCTAGTGACTGAACTAAATGAAAACAAGCTAGATGAACAAAATTAATCATCAAAACATGAATAAAGCAAACAAATTTCAACCAAATCATAATTTAGAACAAAAATGTTATTTTTTCTTTCTCTCTTCTGTCATTGTCCCTTTCGACTCAATGTATCCAACAACTCTATCTTTAAAGCGGCGAAGCTTCGTATCACAACCGGACTTGCAACTTTTGTGGTTGCCCCCTCCGCCTCACCAACTACTAATAAGGGATAAGGAAAAAAGAGAATGAAAAAAAATAATAGTTGACTTTTTTGGTTGCAGGTTCAATGGTGTTTATGATGTAGAAAAGGAGATGAGGGAGGGGAGAAGGAAACGAAGGAAGAGGAACAAGGATAGATTTTTTTTTGATAGAGCAGGAAACAAAAAGACGAAAGCAAGAAAACCAAATCATAGTCCGGGAGGTTAGAATGCCATTAGGAGGCATGAGAGCCCCAACCTCCAAGAGTATCAGCTACTTTGTTGGCTTCACAAGACACATGTGAGATAGAGCATACCCATTCACGGTTCAACAATGCCCTTATCTAACCGAGAATGTCATTGCATTTATGTAAATAAATATGAGCTTCATTCCAATTACTCAAAACGTTTCAATATTTTGGTTATCTGCTTCATATATCGGCTTGCACACTCCTAGAACAATGATAGATTAGAAAAAAGAGAGAAAATGGTAGACAAGAAAAAGAAAACAATCGAACAATCATATTTTCTCTTGCACAGTCCAAACCTTGCGAAAAAATATTTGAACACGATGAACCCATAAAAAAAAACTCTCATGTTGCACCGTGCATACCCATGGGGGGTATCCCATGCTAGCATTCGTCCAAATTAAAATATACAACTTAATTTAGTCTGCCTTAGGTAGAACTCACGGTTTAGTCCATGCGGGCGCCCACATAGTATATTGTCATTGAGATAAAAGAGAGTAGTAATGAAACTGAACATTGTTTTAACTAAGAAAAAGAAAAGAAAAAACAAGCATTTGTGATTTTGTTTTCTCATTCTCTCTCTTCACTCACACCTAACACATTGGTGAGATTTGTGTGTTTTAGACATTATCAATCCCATTGATTTGTGCAGCACTCATTAGATTGTCTCTCACTTACACACAAGGTACTTTTCATTTTTTTTAGACCACACTCTTGATTATTATTTTTTCACCGATGTACATAAATTAGATTCTATGACTAATAAATAATAGATTATGTTATTCTGTCTTGGGTTGGGTTTGATCCATTTTACCACTGAATTGGTTACATGCTAAAGGTTGTTCTTTGTGTTTTTATTTTTTACCTTATCCCCTTCTCTTTAATTTGTTTATTGAAAAAATTTGTCTTGAATTATGGGTATACATATTCTGCTCATGTCATTTGTTTTGTAATTGACCTTTTTGTGTATGTTTAATCTCTTTTACTTATTTATTTTTCATTTTTGACTTTAAAGAAGAAATGTGTGCTAATATTTTAATAGAGTTTTCGAAATTGAATCCCCTCTCATATATCAAGCACATAAACAATACAGATTAAAAAAATAATAAAGTAGATGAAGGAAAAATACACAAATTTTGTCTCTCCGTCTATTTTAAAGAGTTGACCGTGACTCTCTCTACTTAATTTTTTTGAATAAAACCCATATTTTTTTTTAATTAACAATAATGTCCCAAGACTCTTCTCCTCCTCTCTAGGATACTAAATTTTCTCGCTATTTAAAAGTCTCCTCCAAGACTAGCAACCCCGACTCCCTTCTCCTCTCCTTTGAGCGACGTTCATGTGACCTCCACACAACCACTGTGTGACCTCCACGAGACTTCCATAATATGCGACCTCCGCAACGCTTCTCCTTCAACCTCGGTTCACGCAACGAACACCAAAAGGGAGGAGAAGGAAGACAGGGTCATTGGGTCTCGGAGGAGAAGAAGAGAGGAGATTTCAAGACATTGAGAAAAAAAATTTAAAGTTCTAAAGAGGAGGAGCAGAGTGTTAGGAAATTATTATTAATTCAAAAAAATATGGATTATTATTATTAATTCAAAAAAAAATTAAGTAGACAAAGTCAACGTTAAACCTAGGTCAATTCTTTAAAATAAATAGAGGAATCAAATTTGTGCATTTTTAAAACTAGGAAAACTCAATTGTTCACTTTTAAAATTGGGGATGAAAATTAAAATTAGAATTTAAAAATTAAAAATTAAAAACTAAAAACTAAATTTAAAATTTAAAATTAATCCTTTACTATTTCGTTACTATTCCCTCACCAATATTTTAAATTTTATATGTAATTAATTTATTCTCATCAGTGAAGGATTGGCATGGGATTAAGTTCCTCACTATATATTTAAGTATGTTAGCAAAGGATTAGTCTCGAGATAAATTCATTAGCTTTTTTCTCGTTTTTTTAGCATTGGATTAGCGATGAAATTATTCCCTTGCAAATTTTCATTGCTAATTCGTAAATTTCTTAGTGTTGGTTACATGCAAAATTGTTTTTTAACATCATCCCCAATTCTTTAATTTATTTATTGAAAAAATTATATCTTGAATTCTGGGAATACATTGAAAATATATACATATTTTGTTATTGTCAATTGTTTTTAATTAATTTTTTGTTTTTCAAACACTTTCAATCCAATTACTTTCTGCACCACTCATTTGATTGCCTCTCTCACACAAAAGGTATTTTTCTTTTTTTTAGACCATACTCTCTCTTGATTATCATTTTTTTCATTGATGTTCATAAGTTAGATTTTATGATTAACAACTAAAAAATTATGTTGTGTTGCCTTGGGTTGGGTTTGATCCCATTTTGCCACTAAATTGGTTACATGCAAAATGTTGTTCTTTGGGTTTTTATTTTTAACCTTATCACTATTCTTTAATTTGTTTATTTGCAAAATTTGTCTTGAATTCTTGGCAAAGAGACGGATGGGGGCAAGGACTTGAGCCCCCATATATATATATATATATATATATATATATATATATATATATTATATAATTATTTTAATATTAATTTAATTATAAGATATATATTTGAAAAATATATAATTGTAAATTGTGATTCTTTACTGATATAATATGAGATTAATAGATTGATAATGGAAAATAATATACTTTTTAAAATTTTAAAACGATATTATTATCTTTTAAAATATTATATATATTATCATCTTGTTTTTTCAATTGTTATCTCGTTGTTTTTTCAGTTTCTTCACCCTAATAACGTTTTAACTTCAGGTATATTATAAAGTTTAAAACTTTGTTTTTTATTTTCAAATTTCATACTATACGTTCATCAAATTTTTTTTTAATTTAACATTGATTGTGAATGTTGTGACTGCTTCTCCTAAGAAACATGACCAATTACAAGTTGCTCAAGTGTCAATCATTACAAATTTGATTGCTAGTGATAATATTGAAACGGGCAATGGATTAAATCAAATAGGCACCATACAAAGAATTGCAGATACTCAACGGGGATCTCACTTAAATTCAATTCAAAACTTATTACACATGTTTGATGTTACTTGTGAAGTTCTTCAAAAGGCTATAGAAAAAGGTAATTATTCTCTTCGAGGCGATGCTAATAGTGCTTATGATATTCTCACATTTTGAGTTTATTTTTCTGTTGCATCTTATGAGAGATATCTTATTAATTACCCATGAGCTTTGCAATACTTTGCAATGTAAGAATCAAGATATATTGAATGCCATGTCTTTGGTCTCTACTACTAAATGTTTGATTCAAAGAATAAAGGAATCAGGTTCAGAAAGTTTTTTCAAGGAAGTTATATTATTTTGTGAGAAGCATGAGATTAATGTTCCTAATATGACTACGTTGTATGTTCCTAGAAGAGGACGAGCTCCCAAAAATATTGATCAAATTACTGTTGAGCATTATTATCGTATTAATTTGTTCATTGCTATACTTGATACTCAATTATAAAAGGTTAATAGTAGATTTAGTGACAATATGGTGGAATTGATTATGTTGAACTCAGCTTTAGATCCAAAAGATCATTATAAATCACTCAATGTGAAGAACATTTGTGAATTGGCAATGAAGTTTTATCCTAGTGATTTCACTAACCAAGAGAAGTTGCATCTTAAAGTACAAGCTCAACATTATGAACTTGATGTTCCTTTTCATTCTGAATTGAAAAATCTATCAATAATTTTTGAGTTATGTCAAGGATTGGTGAAAACAAAAAAGCACTTGACTTATTTTTCTATTGATTGTCTAATTCGTTTGATATTGACTCTTCCTGTTTCAACTGTCACAATTGAAAGATCATTTTCAACTATGAAGATTGTCAAAAATAAGTTCGGAGATAAGATGGAAGATGAATTCCTATCTAATTATTTGATTACATACATTGAAAGAAGGATTGTCAAAAAGTTCAATACAAATTCTATTATTGATGAATTTTATTATATGAAGGAACAACATGCACAACTTAAATAAAATGTACTATACAATTAAATGTTAGTATATTATAATTTTTTTAGGATAATTTTATTTTATTTTATTATGAAAAAAATTATAGCCCCCTAGTGGAGTTTTGGATCCATCCCTGATTCTTGTTACACTTAAAAAAAAAAAAAACATACGTATTTTTCTCATGTTATTTGTTTTTTTAATTGATCTATTAGTGTCTGTTTATTCTCTTTTATTTGTTTATTTTTCATTTTTCTACTTTAAATAAGAAACTGAATCCCTCCTATTAGTGTCCTGAATCTCTTTTATTTGTTTATTTTTCATTTTTTTACTTTAAAGAAGAAACTGAATCTCTTTTATTGATCTATTAGTATACTGATATTTTAATAGAGATTTTGAAATTGAATCCGTCCTATATATCCGGCACACAGACAATAATGAGAAAAAATAATAAAATAAATGATGGAAAATGGAAGAGAAATAAAATTGAGAACTAAGGGGTTGGAGAGTGCCAAAGTTAATCAGGTCCAATGTTTTAAAGTGTAGTTGGCAATTGTGGTTGATTGCGATTTTTTCGTGATTCCCGACATATGTAGTTGATGCAATCACAATTGTAGTGATGATGCCAGCTTTTCAACCAAACTAAGTATTTTCTTTTAAAAAAATAATACTCAAATAGGTTTGCATAAAAAGTATTTATCCAAATGGGTAATTTTCTATTCACCTAAATGGGAGAAGTCTTATTGGCGCCTCCAGTTCGATGAACTAACTATTCATCATACATGACTCTAACAAATTGGTAATGTGTGCAGTGACGGATTTTAGGGGGGGCAAGCAGAGGCTTCAGCCCCCTCCCCCCCTTTTTTTTCATATATATATATAAAATAAAATAAATATTAATAAAAAATTATTAAAAAAATAAATTTTTAAGTTAATAATTTTTTTATTAGTAGATGATATCTTAATTTTATACCTAATAAATATTTGGTTTCATTATATTTTTATTTATTTTTAGTAAGTTTTATTTTTAATAAATTAATTTGACCCTTTTTATCTATAATTTTTTAAAATCTTATAAATTTTACTCTACTATTTTACTCTTACATTACATTGTAGATTTTATTTTCAATTTTTAAAAAAATTATCAAATTTTATATCATTTTTTTTATTTTTTTTAATAAATTTTATATTAAATATTTTTTTAAAAAAATTTTATTGTCAATTTTTTGTAAAAAAAATTCTAGCCCCTCTCTACCCAAATTCCTAGATCCGTCCTGAATGTGTGTTCTCAAGGACATGACAGAAATTGGGTGACGTCACTTTAATGCTTTCTTTCTTTACGTGGGAGGCACCACACTCATATATTCCTCCCAGAAATTCGGTGGCGCCACTCTAGCAAAGGCAGACCTAGGTTGGTCCTTGAGCCCATGGCACTCCTTGACTTTTCAATTTTTTTTTTTTTTCATAAGGGTGTATTTAATAATTTTGAGAATATGTTTAATAATTTTAGGTACATTTAACAATTTAATTTCCTTTTTTAATGTCTTCTTTTTAAATATTTTGTGATAATCTATGATTTGTTATTTATGCTTCTTTTCAAATATTTTACGATATAATATTTGTTATTTTTTAATTTTAAAAAATCTTATATAAATTTTATTTTTCTATTATTAATATTATATGATTTATTTCTATTTCTTGATTATTCTTTCTCTCCGTTATCAAATCAATATTAATATTTTTTTTCTAAAAAATATTATTTAAATATTAAATTTTAAATATTGTACAATAAGTTTAATCTTTATTTTTTTTAATTGATAAAATTAATAATAATATTTTTTATCTTTTAAATTTATTTTTTAAACTATAAAATCAATAATAATGTTATCGTTTTTTTAATGTTATAATTTATCAAACTTTAGTTATTATATCATCAATTTTTAATTTACTTTTTTCGTTATAAAATAAATAATATTTTATTTTATAAATAAATAAATCTTATCTAAATAATATATTTGATAATCTTTGTTATTATATATAATTAATTTTTTTCTTGAGCTAATATTATCTTTAAAAAAAAAGTTCTATATTTAATTATAAACGATTTTTGTGACATGCAAAAATAAATATTTTATATTTTGATAAATTATTAGCATAATTAACTTTTAGATTAATTTAACAATATTTTATATACAATTAATTATATATTTTTGTTAGATAAATTTTTGATTTGATAATTGTTCCTTTCTCCTCCCATTTTAGGTCCGCCGTTGCACTCTAGTGTTCACACATACGCCTAGTAAAAGTCTTTTTTTTTTTTTTTAATGCACAAATTTTTGATTTATTGTGAAAACAACAATGCCTTATTGCCCTTGCTGCATACTCCTGGCTAATTGATGACAACAATATTTGATCATGCATGTGTTGACTTTTTCCCTTCAAACTTAAAACAAAATAATAATAATAATAATAATAATATCACTTTTGGTAACCACTTTTTTGTTTTCACTTTTATTAGACAGTTTTATCCTTAAATAATATTGAATTCCTTTCATTTGATATTTTTATCAAAGGATAAAATATGAAAAAATGAAAAATAAAATAAAAATAAAAATATACACACAAAAGTTAATCCATTAACTATTTCACTTTCCTAAAGACGTACAACTATCCCACTAACAAAATAAAATAAATTATAAATTAAAAAAAAGTGAGCATGTTTCAGAGTGTAACTGTCCATAATTACCTCACTAACAAAATAAAAAAAAAATTATAGATTAAAAAAAAAAGTGAGTATGCTTTGTAAGTGCCCATAACTACCATTAACAAAATAAAATAAAATAAATTAGAAATTAGAAAAAAGTGAGTGTGCTTTAGAGTGTAGCTATCCACTCTATTAGGGAGGTTTGTTTGTTCACTCACACTGTCTGACTTGCTCTTCAAAATTTGAAGATCCTATAAAATATTATTCCCATGAAATTCTAAAAGATCATAACTTTTTTCTTTCTTCCTATTCATTCTTCATCATATTTTGTAATAAGTCAGTCCAAAAGTAAATTTGAGGAGAAAATACTATCTTCCTCTTCATTTCTCATTTACTATTTGTTTTTTAACAAAACTTACCAAAAAGGTTTGTTTGTTTTGTTTTCTCTCCAATTTCGTAGTTGTTGCATTTAAAATTTCTGATAGAAAATTCAGGTACTTCTATGCTTAGTTTTTTTAATGCTGTATATATTTTTTAATAATCTTAATAATGTATTCATTATCTAATTTTAGTTTCTTGCCTACAGGAAAAAAAGAATGATGGTGAACCCCTAAAATGGAATTGTGCATCAAGAAAACCTTCCCTAATTGCTAACATAAAATAGGTAAACTTATATTAGTAAGATAAAATCAAATAATATAAGTGGTTTTTAGTTAATAAAATTAATTTTTTTAAAAAGATTAATATATTAACTTAATATTATTTATTTAATAATAAGATTATTCCACATGCAAGATTTGTCTGTTACAATCTAAAATCAAAATAAGTTTTAAAATTAAAAAAAATAAGAAGGAAACTTAGTTTGATTTTTTTTTTATATAAATTTAGAGTTTTTTTTTTGTTTTTTTTATACAATTACTTTTCTATTGTTTATATTTGTTACTTTGTTTTTGGAAATTTCTTATAATTATTTTTTGCACTATTCTTTTGTTTGTCACATTTAAGTGTTTCATTTAATAAACTCAAATTAAGAAAATATATATACAAAAATAAAAAAAAAACATCAATTATAAATTTGAAAACAAAAAATATTATAAAATATTTTAACTAGACAAATAATCAACTATTAAATCAACCATAAAAAGAAATAAAAAAAATTAGAATTAAAGTAATTAACAAAATTAATTTATATGTTAATATCTATAATAAAATAAATAAAATATATATTAATTTTAATATATAAAAATATAACAACATAAAATATTTATGAAAATGGAAATAGTACACTTCTAAAATTAATATAATAAAAAAAAGAATTTGAATTTTTTTTTTTACATTCAAATTCAATCAAATTATTATGCTTAGCAAGCTAATTTTATTCAATGTTCACATTATAAATCACAATATTATTACACATTTGAATTAGGTATATAAATACATAAAATTATTATTCATTTAAATCAATGAGTCAAAATTTAAAATATGCGTGAATCGTTGAAAATTATAATTTTATATTACAAGATTCCTCTATCTTACACGTCCATCATCTTCAAATTATAATTATTGAAGATTATAATTTTTATAAAATCCTTGACTAAATTATATTCTACATTGATATATTGTTTATATCATGTAATCTTAAAATGGTTATCATAAAATTACATTCAACATGTAAGTGTCACTTTTAAAGACTCTCATTTAAATTAGTAAATTGTGTAAATTTTTAATGAGTTTAATTTCTAAGAAATCATGGTAGGTATGACTTTTGAAAAATTATGTTAAAAATAAACCAATTAGAATACTCATATACATGTTTCAATTTTAACATTTGGTACTTTAATGTGTGTATTATGATCATGGAACAATATGACAATCAACAAGTGTATAACAATATGCAAAATTAAGTCGACAATCAACAGACACATAACACACAACTACCAATTACATTTACCAGCAACAATACTAACACATTTAATTTGTCATTATAGAAAATGTCGGACAAAGAACAATTTTACCGTCATCACTTATTGGTAGTCGTCGAAATTTGACACAACGTTATGAAGATGGTATGACTATTATCCTCAATGATGGTAAGCCTTATATTTTCCTTACAATGACATGCAATCCCTCTTGAATGGATATAACATCTGAACTTAATATTCATCAAACACCACAAAATTGTCCTGACTTGCTCACAAGAATTTTTCGAGCAAAATTTGAGCAATTGAAGATTGATGTCATCGACAAAGGAATCTTGGGAAAGGTTAAGAGTTACATGTATGTCACAAAATTTCAGAAATGGGGGCTACCTCATGTATACATGTTGTTAATCTTACAAAATAATGACAAATTACGAGATCCAGAAGAGTATGATAGCATGATTCGAGCATAGATACCAAAACTTGAAGAGGAGCCACAACTGCATGAGGCCGTATTGAAGCATGTGATACATGGACCGTGTGGAACACTGAATCCAAGATCACCGTGTATGAAGAACGACCAATGCAAAAAAATATATCCCAAACAGTTCTTAGAAGAGATACGCCAAGGTAATGACTCATATCCAGAGTATAGAAGACGATTTGGTGACCCAATACCTATATATAGAAATACGAATGTTGATAACAGATGGGTGGTCCCTTATAACCCATGGTTGTTGTTAAAGTATGATTGTCACATCAATGTTGAAATATGCAGTAGCATCAAGAGCATTAAATATTTGTATAAATATGTCTACAAAGGTCTAGATCGAGTAGCAATGGAGGTTCATAAAGGATCAATTGTAGATGAAGTTCAACAATATATTGATGCAAGATGGATTTGTGCTCTAAAAACTTTGTGGAAAATATTTAGATTTACCATTTACCGATTATATCCATTTGTTGAAAGATTACACATTCACTTGCCAAATCGTCACCAAGTACGATTTCAGAGACATCAAAGAATCACTGATGTATTGGAAAATGATCATAACTCCAAACCATGCTGACACAATTTTTTGCTTTAAACTACAGAGATCCACATGCAAGGAGTTATTTGTATAGAGAGATACTAGAGCATTATTGTTGGCGTGAGGGGGATAAGGAGTGGCACCCAAGAATGTCAAATAGGAAAGTTATTGGTATGATCTATACAGTATCTCCTTCAGAAGGAGAGAAATTCTACTTACATGTTTTGTTATCTCATTTAAGAGGTTCAACCAGTTGGGAACATCTACTTTCATCTAATGGCACATGTTTGCCCACGTTTAAGAAAGCAGCTGAGTAGTGGGGCCTTTTAGAAAGTGACAATAGTATTCGTGAGTGCTTAGTTGAAGCATCAAATTTACAAATGCTACATGCTTTAAGGAGGTTGTTTGTCATGATATTAATTTTTTGTGAACCAACTGATGTTAGAAGCCTCTGGGATGAGTTTTACATGTACATGGTAAAAGATTATCCTTCAACAAGTACTAATATGACATCAAACTTTACTAATATGTTGTTGAAAGATTTGAATGACCTTCTAATAGTACATGGAAAACAAATCACAAATTATGATTTGCCAACACTAACACTTGAGGAAAATGAAAATAATTTTGTTCCAAGAGTTATACAAGAGGAGTTATTGGTCCAGGTACCCAATGAAGATGTGGAATCTAGACAAAAGTTAAATAATGACCAATTAACTACTTACAATACCATTATGGATGTTATCCATTGTAAGCAAAGTCAAGTTTTTTTTTATGGATGGCTCAGGAGGAACAGGTAAAACATTTCTTTATCGCACTTTAATTGCAAATTTGAGAAGTGAAGGTCAAATTGTATTAGCAACTGCCTCATCTGGTATAGCTGCTACATTATTACTTGGTGGTTGAAATGCACATTTTAGATATAAGATACCCATAAATGTAGATGCAGATTTATTTTGCTCTATAAGCAAACAATCTGATCTTGCAAAGTTGATTGCAGAAACAACAGCAATCATATAAGATGAAGCACCCATGATAAATAAATATGCTTTGGAAGCATTAGATTGTTCATTAAAGGATATTCTAGATTGTGATGCTCCATTTTTGGGGGGAAAGTTGTGATACTGGGAGGGGGATTTTCGCCAAGTTCTTCCCGTTGTTCTTAAAGGTACTAAGGCACAAATAATTGTTGCATGTATTGTTAAGTCCCATCTATGGCCTATTACAAAAGTTTTACATTTGCGTCAAAATATGCGATCATTACACGATCATACTTTTGCAGAATATCTCATGCACATTGGAAATGGTATTGAACCTACAAAATGTGATGACATGGTCAAAATACCCTCCCAAATGGCAATAACGTGGGAAGGAGAAGCCTCAATAGAAAACCTTATTCAGGAAACATTTCTTGAATTAGAATCTCATAGATGGGATGCATCATATATGGTTGAAAGAGCTATACTCACACCAAAAAAATGAGGATGTTCAAAAAACTAATGACAAAGTTCTTTGTCATTTTCCAAGAGCTAAACACGATTTGTTATCATTTGATGAGGTGGAAGGGGACACACACAACTTATATCAACAAGAATACTTGCATTGTATTTCTCTAGGAGGTTTGCCATCGCATGTTCTAAAGGTTAAAAAAAGTGCACCATTGATGTTGTTGCGAAACATAAATCCTAAATCTGGCCTATGTAATAGCATGAGGTTATTATGTCGTGGATTTTTCATGAATTTGTTGGATGTTGAAATCCTAACAGACCACCATGCTGAAAAAAGAGCTTTCCTACCTAGAATTAAACATAAGACAACAAAGAGTGCAGGACTTCCCTTTGTGCTTATTAGGAAGCAGTTTCCTGTGAAGTTGAGTTTTGCAATTACCATAAATAAGTCACAGGGACAAACCATACCCAATGTTGGAATTTATCTTCCATGACATGTTTTTAGTCATGGTCAATTATATGTTGCTTTGTCAAGAGGTGTTTCTCAAGCTTCCACAAAAATCCTTATAAACGATAGACAACTTCAAGGGGAAGATGGAAACTTCACAAAAAATGTTGTTTTCAAAGAAATATTGTTATCTCAAAATTAGGTATTGCTCTCTTTTATTTTTGTAGATACATTCCTTTATTTTAAATGATATGCATAGTAATTAAACATTGTTACTATTATTGGCTTGCTGTAATAAAAAAAAATAGTATATTAATATTATTATATTGACGTTAATGCAAAATTAATAAATTTTATAATCATATATTCATACTAATATAAAAAAACATGATAACAAAATATTATTGCAAAAATTATAAGCACGACATTACTATACAAAATAAAAATATAAATGCATACATTTTTTTTATCAAATTATTATAATAAAATACAATAGCGATATAAAAAATGCAGATACATAGACAAGATAGTGTTTCTGCTACTAATAATAATAAAAATAAATGAATAAAACATCATTCAATATTTTAAAATTAGAACGGGTTAGACCTTAGAGTGACAAATCTATTTAAATTATTTTAATTATAAGTAAAATACATTAATTTGACTCTTGAAAATTCAAAATTCTCATAAAATATACCATATTTATAAAATTTCACATAATTAAAAACTCATAACCTTATTTTTATTTAATGAATGGTATAATTTTTAAATTACTAAGTTTGACGGTTCATCACCTTATTTTAATTCTCATAAAGGAAATGAGGCGCCCGTTTAGTAAGTAGAAAATTTAATAAAAATAATTGTAAGAATGCATTCAAGTGGCACTAGTATGAAAGTTGTTTTAAAAAATTGTTTGAAGAAACACGAGTGTGGCACCTCCCAACTACACGAAGAAAGTATTAGAGTAGCTTCACCTAGTTCCAATCATGTCTACAGGAACACGCACTACCAATTTGTTAGAGTCAAGTATGGTTGGTGTACGTGCATCGAACTTGTGGCTTCTCCCATGTTGATGAGTAGTAAATCATTCATTTGGGTAAACACTTTTCATACAAATTCATTTGAGTATTTTCTTTTAAGAAAATATTCAGTTTGGTCAAAAAGTGGATGATATTGGTAGTGGTGATTTCTTATGACCGATATTAACTATAAATTGTTTTTTAGAATCTTGATTTAAAATGTTTGGTGGGAATTAAATTATTTTTTCTTTAAAGATAGAGAAATTAGGTTCGTTTTAAAATTGTGATCTCCATTGATTGATGTAATCTGACTAATCTTTGATATTAAAGAAAATTATTACCCGTGAATCCAACAACAATTTCAATGGTCATGATGAAGTTGACAGTGACTTTTTGTCTCTTAAATTGGGAGTGACAAATTGTTTTCTAATATTATGGTGTGACATGCTGGGAGGGAATGAGATTAATTTTTCTTTAAAGATAGAGAGACTAGGTTTATTTTAAAATTGTGGTCTCTATTAACTATTGTAATTTAATCTAAATATTTGATGTTAGGAAAAATCGTTGACAAATGCAGTGAATCTAATAACAATTTCAATTATAATACAATTGACAATGACTTTTTGCCTTTGAAATTGCGGTGATAGATTGTATTAAAAATCATGGTATGACATGTTTGTTGAAATTTATTTTTCTTTATAGTTTGTCGATCCTCTATTTTACCCTTGGTTTTTAAGATGATTATTACTATCTCTAGTTGTCATTTTATTCAAGGAAAAATAATTAATTCACAATATGTTTGAAATTACGTCCATGGTCCACATTGAGGAAGGATGATGTGGAAGCTACAACCATTCCGATCTACAAATTCTTCATGTTGATGTGACATACGATTCCAAAAACACCCTCGGATTTATTTGTTAATATTATATTAGTGTTTATGTTTTCTTAAAATAAAAATAATTGAAAGTATGGTTAAATTATGAGTTCTCTCAAATTTGTTCTCCATATTTGAGTTCAACTTAACCAACAACATGTCACACTAATAATTCTAATTGTAATAAGCCTAAGTTAAAGTTTCATATCTAGTTTGAATAACTATTGTAGGTGTGTGAAAGTGTTTTAAACAAATAAATTAAGCTCAAATCTACCTATGAGCATATACCCAACATTTTTCCTATTTCTCCTGAGGAAGGTCGCAGGGTAAGGCTTATAGCTTCCTACTATTCCATTAATAATCTACAGCCTTTTGAAATTAGAATCAATATCCAACTATGCTCTCTTATACTTTTGAAATTAGCACCCTCCATATACTCTCCATATACTGTGCACATGAGAAACTTAGAGCTTATTTAGCAGAGAAGATCTTTTAAAGATCTTAAAGATATTTTTTTTTGGATCCTTGAGTATTATAAGTTAAGATCTCTCACATTTTATTTTAGACTATCGGATGTTTTTAAGATAATTGAAAAAAATTAGATTATATTAATAATTAATTATGTGTATAATCAATTATTATTATTATAATAATATTATAATATAAGTTATATTTGTTAAAAAAAACTTAATGAAAATAATTAATTTTATTTAAATACAATAAAAAATAGGTTTGGTATGATAAAAAAAAAAAGTGTAAAAATAACTGAAAAAAAAATATAATCATCGTATTTTTTTTTCCAATTTAAGCTTATGTCCGAAACATCCTATTTTTTTTCAAAACAACTTAAATTATAAAAAAAAAAAACTTAAATTATGGTTTCCTTGCATGATTCTACATAATGTTGGAATCATTGTGGAACCATGGAAGATAATCAATTAAACTTAATAGAGAAGAAGAAAATATTCCACTGCAACTAATTCGAAATTTCAGCAAACACCAATTCGCAAAAAGAAGGCTTGTTTTAGAAGCTTATCTGACAAATAAATCTGAAGGTGGAGATTCACTCTCTAATTCCCACCGTTAGATTTTCAACGGTGGATATGGATTGCACAAATTGGGCATAGGTGTGCGGTTTAGTCTACAAGAATAAAACCATTCCAACTAATTGACTCAAATTTCAGCTACTACTTTCAAATACAAAAATTATTCTCAATAAAAAAAAGTACAAAAATTATTAATTTAATCTATACAAAAATTCTCAAGTTATTTAGGATCTGTTTTCATTTTTTGAAAAATAGTTTTTAATTTTTAAAAATTATAAAACAAAAATAGTTGATAATTAATCAATTTTTAAAAACTGTTTTTAATAATTATTTTCCAACTTTATAGTTTCTAGGTGTTTTGTTATTTTTTTTTTCATAGAGTCCCAATCTTTTATTTAAAAAATAAGATGTTTATAATTTTTACACACAAGTCTCACATTTTTTATTTTATTATTCTCACATAAATTTTACATCTTTTATTTTTTCTTTCTCACACAAAAGTCTCACTTCTTCAATTTTATCTTTAATAATTTAGCCATGAAGTGAAGGAGAATGTTTCATGTATGTGAAGGTAAATCATGATCCATAACCATGAAGTGAAGGAGAATCTTCTTGGTATGAAAAGTAAAATCATGCTAGGTAGCCATGAAGTGAAGTGAAAGAGAAAATTGTAATATCTTAATACCATGTGAATGATTCACTTTAAGTAATAGTAATAAATTCACTTGATGATATTCAATAGAAAGATTTACTTTCTTTCTGTCCTTATAAGTTATAAGCATTACCACAAATATTTTAAAATTGTGATTTCTTAGCACTTTGTGAATGATTCACTTTGAGAAAAATAAAAATAAATTAATGTGGTGATATTGAATAGAAAGATTCACTTTCTCTCCATCCTTATAACCATCAATGCTAATGATTCACTTTTCTCTCGATCATTATAAGTTATAAGTATTATCACAAGTATTTTACTTAGTTGCATCACCAACTTTGGCTCAAAAAAACATTGTTGTGTGAAAAGTCAAGTATTTTATTAGGTAGCCATGAAATGAAATGAAGGAGAATCTTTCCTAAATGTAAGGAAAGTTGTAATCTCTTGACGCTTTGTAAATGATTCACTTTGAGAAATAATAATAAATTCACTTGATGATATTCAATAAAAAGATTGACTTTCTCTTCATCCTTATAATCATCAATTCACATGAATGATTCATTTTTCTCTTGGTCCTTATAAGTTATAAGCATTACCACAAATATTTTACTCTGTTGAATCACTAACTTTCGCTCAAAAAGACATTGGTACATGAAAAGTCAAGTATTTTACTAGATAGCCATGAAGTAAAGTGAAAGAGAATCTTTCATGCATGTAAGGAAAATTATAATCTCTTAATTGATGAGGATGGATATGTGTTGATTATTGGTAAAATCCATATTAATTATCATTTAATTAGAGCTAGGGAAGGAGCCAAGGCCCCCTTGTATTTTCAATTTTTTTTTATACATATAATATAAAAAAAGTTAATAATATATATATATATATTTATTAATATTTGAGTAACTTTTTTAAGTTGAAATAAGATAATAATATAATTTTTCTTTAAATAAATATTTTATTTTTCTTATTACATTTATTATGGAGATAATTATATAATTTTTTTATTTTTAGATAAAATATTTAAATATAATTTATTTTTAATAGTGTTTTTCTCTTATCACCTATTTTAAAAACTACAAATAAATATATTTACAAGTCTATTTTTTTAGCAATTCATTCGTATATATTGATTATTTATTTATTCATGATATCAAATTTTAATGAAAGAGATTTTAGAAATAAATTTAATTTTTAATAAATTGATAAAATTATATTATATTAAGTTACTTTTTTTAATTAATGTGAAATTATTTAAATTTTGTATATTTGATTATAGAATGAGTTTTATTTTTTTATTATATATTTGTCATAAAATTTCTTTTTGACAAATATAATTGATGGCTAACATTTATAATCTTTTGATTCTTAAAAAATGTTTTTTTATTTCAATATATTTTTATATATTAATATTTTATTAAATTTAAAATAATAATATAATCATATATTATTATAAATATTTGATTTTTTATTAAAAAAAAAAGAAATAGTTGATTTTTTTTAAAAATAAATTTATGATTATATGATTTTTATTTTTGAAGTTGATCCCCCCCTAAATTTAAAAGTTGGCTCCATTCCTAATTACAGTAGAATGATGGAGAACTAAAACTTATACATTTCATTTTTCATACGAGGAAACAACAATCAAGTTAAAAGATGTGGCTTTGCAACTTGACCTCGGAATTGATGGAGAGGTTGTAACTAGTATTGGTAGTATTGATTTGGTTAATACAATTTTATTAAGCGTCATTCCATCGTAACAATAAATATATAGGATAAAATTATCATAGCTTAGCGATGTATTTCAAGAACTTCTTATTAATGTAAATGAACTTGTAATTGCAAGACATGCACGAGCTCATAGGAGGATTTTTTTATGTTAGATACATCATCTTCAAAAGTTCATTTGATATTTTTATCATTATTGCAAGACTTAACATGTGCCAAATATCACAGTTGAGGTTCAATGATTTTGGCTTCGCTTTATCGAGCTTTAGATCATAGGGTTGATTATAAGTAAGAAAATATTGGAGGATGCATGTTGCTCTTCCAATCATGACATGGGATTGACTTACATGCATTTCTCCAAGCATACAAAAATACACAGATAAAGAGATTCAATAGAGAATAGGATTTCTTCTTGCATATGCCAAATTCTATTATTATTAATGATGTTTTTAACATTTTATATTATTAATATTACAAATATTTTGTTTTCATGTAAGGTGGACTGTCCCATGAAAAAAAAAAAAAACTATTACCCCTAGTATATCTCATACATCACACATTTGATCGGTTACATCATAAGGAGGTTAAATTTTTTTTTAAATTATAATAAAGTTGATATTTTTAAGAAATCATTATGCTACACTGATAAAAATTGTTTTATAGTTGTATGAACTCCTTATTGCAAGGTTTCAATAAGGCAATTAATAAATGTCCAAGTATATCCCGTTCCTTGTGCAATAATACCTTTTGTATGTTTTGGAACTATCAAGTGGCATCCAACAAGTCGAGCATGAGGAAATTTGGCCTACAACAAATTATTCCTCATGACCCAATAAATTTAGATCAATTCTACAAAGAAGATATGAGAGGAGAAGCAAATAGATTTTGGTCTCAATATCACCAAAGGTGGATTGCTATGTGGAATGATCGCCAAAGTCGTCTAGTTTAAGATTAATAACAATATGGATATTTGCATGAAAATTCATAATACATGCAATGGTATATACAAAAAATTATACAATGCACACTAGGTTTGGAATCCATCTACTAGAGAAGTAAGTATACATTATGGCAATTACATAGTCAAAATTATATTGTCATGTGCAAAAATTGTATTTAATTATTCATCTTTTCTTCTAGCACGATGAACCATAAGCAGAAGACAATTTCTTAGATAACACAATATAAAGTACTTATCAACCAACGGATTTTTCCAGATATATGCTCTAACATCAACCATCGGTTGGGCATGCATGGACAATCTAATTATCATCAAGTGAACTTCTCTGAATATATGACCCATTGTGATCAATGAACTTTCCCACCACGGGGTTCTCATCATACACCTCTTAATACTCATTTTATCAAGTTCCTTCTAGTTCTAATGTTTTTCTTAGACATTCAAATAAATTTGTCACATATTCCTCCACACTTGTCTGCATACAATTCATCATCATTAATGAATTGTTATCGTCTCACATTGATTAGGGACATATGTGATTTAATGACAAAAAAAATGATGATAATAATAATGATGACAGTGAAGATGAAGATAATAATAATAATAATGATAATGATGGTGGTTGGAATATTCATCAAGCACACATGTCCTCTTTACATCAACAAATGGATAAACATGATGATATTACAAACAATACACAAGAAGACTTACATGCAAGACATCTTCTCACAAATAATCCATTTTTAACATGAATATTTGTAAAATATTGAAACTTTATTTGTATTTGTATTATTGAATTTGAGTGCTTTAATATTATTATTTTAAATTATTTATTTTAATTTTAAAAATATAAATGGATGCACAACTATATTTATTATTTAAAATGGAATAAAAAAACCGTGCTTCTAAACTCGTGTCTAAAATGTCTCTCAGGATAGCCTATCAAACACTTTTACTATTATAAGATCTCTCCACCGTTCCATCCAATTCAAAAAACTGGTTCCCGCGGGTGTTGAAACTTGAAAGCCACCAGCACTAGGCGCGTCCATCCCATCCATCTATGACCACAATGGAAGACGCAAACGTAACAGTGCTCACTCTATCAGACCTCCTCAACTCCCCTTGCCCTCTCACCGCCACCGCCTCTTCCCTCTCCCCTTCCGCGCCGCCGCACAATTCCACCACCCGCCCCGTCCTCGCCGCCCTCCCCCGCCCGACCGTCCTCATCGGAATCCTAACCCTCCCCGCCCACCACCCTCCCTGCTCCTGCCTCCGCTTCTCCGACGCCTCCGCCGCCCTCTGCTGCGACCTCCTCGACTTCCGCCCCGCCGCCCTCAACAAACAAATCCGCGTCACCGCCTGGAACTTCCTCCCCCTCAAGCGCCACCGCCACGGCCTCCTTGAGATCATCACTTGGCGCTTCTCCGACCCCGACGAAGGGTCCAATGCCGTGGACTCGCTTGTGCTGGCCCCAGATTTTCCCCGACAATCAAGGGCCAGCGCGAGGAGTGTCCACGGCATTGTGGAGTCGGTGGGGCCCGTCTCCGTGGTGCCGTGCACCATGGCAGCAATCAGCTCCGACTTGACTTCGGGCTCCAAGGTCAACCTGCAAGGGTTTCTGCTGCAATTGGTATGCTGTGATTGCAGGTTGTGTGGTTCCCGAGAGATTCTAATAGACAAATTGAAAGACTCTAGGGAGAGACACTCGTTTAACAAATCAGAAATTGTGTATTTCTGTGGCAGTGGCTCCTCTTGGCACCCTGCGATCACCAAGCTGATTGGTACTCGCGTTGTGGTGTCGGGTTTGAAGAAGAAGCTGGTTTACGTGATGAAGGAGGAGTCTCGTGTGATGTATGTGACTGCGGATGAGACCGTCCTGCATGTTGGTTCTCGTTTGGAGAAATGCACGCTGAGTTTGAAGAGTGGGATCCGTGGGAAGGGTGAGTGTGGTGCTTATACTGGCGTAGTTAAAGGTGTTTACTTGCAAGGGATGGTTTTGGAGTTGGACCATGATGTGTGGCTTCTTTTAACTGATCAATTGCATACTTCGGTGCACGGTTTGAGAGTTGGATCCATTGTAAGTGAAGCTAATTTGCTGCGTTATTGACCTGAGATATCTTTTGGATTGTAGATGTAACATCATGCTGAAGAACAGATTTCTTTTTGCACTGTATGTGTAAATGTCGTGACCTGCGATGTCTTTTGGATTGTAAATGTAGCACCATGTTGAAGAACAGAGACTTTTTGCACTGCCAGCATAAATTTCTTGACCTGAGATATCTTTTGGATTGTAAATGTAGTACCATGTTGAAGTGCAGAATTCTTTTCACACAGACATCCAATAGGATGTGATCATTTTACCACATCATCCCGTTCATTAAGATGTGGCATGGGTTCAATTTTCATGTTGGATGTCTGTGGAAAAATGTTTTACACCTTAGTGCTTATACATTAAACACATGTAATATACTGTGCTACCCATTTGGAGTTTTGAGTTTGACACCGAAGGTTGTTACCAATGTGCAGTTATCTGTGAGAAATGTGCATTTTGTGGATCCAAAGCTTTTGTGGACAAAGATTATTATTCTTGGGGCTTGCATCAAGACTAGCATTATTGTGCAATCCTTCTCCCCATTGGAAACTGCGTATGTATTATTGCTACCATTAATGTGGTTTCTTCTGTTCTAATTTGCATCACAGTAGCTAATTAGATTAGATGTCTTTTATTTTGTTCCATGCATGTTATCTTTCTTTCCCTTTTCATTGGTGAGATTGGGCTAATGCAAGTAACTGAAGCTATGCATGGCTATGCTCTGAATTATTGTACGTTTTGCATGGTGTAAAATTAATTGTTCCTTGAATACTAATAGCATGTTTGGAGATGCTTTTCTCAAGTAGAATAACTGCATATTTTCCGAAAGATCTCTCAAGAAGGCAACCACGAAAAGCAATTGTTTCCTCAAAATAAGTTGATTCAATCATGCACTAATTGTTCCTTGAATGTTTCTGTGTTGTGACTTATTTTACATGTCTTGTTGCCTATACATATCCTTTGCAGAAAAGTTATAATTCAGCTCAGTATTGCAGGTGTATTGTAGTTTCTCCATCTACTAGTATGCTAGAAAAGTTCATTCAGTCGTTGCCATTTTCTGCAAGACTCTGGTATTAAATAATGTTATTGCAATTAATTTGAAACTTAAGAGTTTTAAAGATTGCTGGAATGTTATTCCTTTTTATTACTTTGACTTGGCAGGGTATTACTTCTTGTCTCTAGCTTCCGTAAAAAGTTTGCTGGTATCTTATCTGACAAGGAGATTTTGGGATCAAAACATGTAATCTACTTTCTCTGTGTTGAAGGAGTTCTTAGATTTTCTCCATTTCTAACGAAATATTTTTGTAAGGTTTTACCAGAAAGAAGGGCTGGTTCAGATGTATGCTGGTTCACTTTTCCCTTCATCAGTATTTCAAACTCAGGTTTGTTAAGAAATTGACATCTGGGAAAATTTCAATGAAACCATTTTTTTGCTGCCTTAGTTTGGTAATAATGTTTTCCTTTGGCAGTATGGTGCTTTCGTGGGGCTGTGTACACATGACTTGAATGGCTGCGGCAGAGAACTGCATTGTGGTTTTCTGAAATTGGTATTTTATTTGTGTTTATATTAAATTTTCTTCTGGTACGTAGTACTTCATAAAATTCAGGTCCAATATGGTCTATAGGGCATACAGTCATTATTTCATCAAAAAAGAAAAAAGAATTCAATTTTTATATTTTTATGGAAGGAATTTCTTATTAACCACTGAAGGATATAAATTACTTTATCTTTGTTTCATTACAGGTAATACCGATGTCTATCTTCATCTGTCACTTTATACACATCTTAATAAGAATTCTTAAGTCAGAAAATCACTGTAAATTATTGCCTGTTGGCAACCATTTCAGTATTTTATCACGTGAAGCCACATATAATGGTAGATCAGTTAGTAGGATTGTTCGAAGTGAAGATCTAGGTGTTGTTTTGCTAGGATATCTAAAGGTTCGTAGTTCAATTTCATTTCAACACTTGCGAATAAACTGCAGCTTGCAATGGCTTTATTACTTCTTTATTCTTTTTAATGTGACATATAATGGTTTTCTTTGATCTTTTAAAGATGGATACAGCACAATTTTTTTTACATGAATCTTAGAGATTGTTGGCATAACTACTACTATTTGGGTTTTCATTTTTTGCTTTGGCTATTCAGATTGATCCATTGACTAGAAGACTGCAGCTGGTTGATGCAACTGGTGGCATTGATGTTCTTATACCAGACCTTCCCTTAACTTGGAATCCTAATGAAATATATGAGGTCTGTTGTGTCATATGTGGTCCTCGTTTTCATAAACAAGAGACCTATTTATTTTTGAGGGATTAAAAAAATAAACATTGCTCTTTGCAGGGACTAAAATCACTTTTAACCCTTATTATAATAGACAAGAAGTTCTACATTACTGTAAAGTGCGCTTGATTTCGTGGACTCAGATGAATGTTTCTCTTTTCTTGTATGATAAAATATCACCTTATATCTTATTTCTAAGCTTAGTGTTATTAAGCTGTCTTAATTGCAGTCACCTCTACCCATTTTAATTATGGACTCTTTGGGAGCTACCATTAAATTGCAGCCTCAACTCAAGGATGGCGTTTAGTCCCACATTGGCTAGAAATATGGCTTAAATAGTGCTTACTAAGCTTGGGCAAACCTCATCTTACAAATTGGTTTGTGGGGTTGAGTTAGGCCCTAAGCCCAAGTTCTAATACTTATAAATTATTATTCTTGACACTCGTGCAATATAGTGGGTCGAGATTACATATAAATTTCTAACCTGATAACATAGTGTTAGGTTGTCTTCAGCATTATGTATTTCAACTTCACAATCATTTTGGATTTTCAGGTGATGGACTATGTTGTTGTTGTGGACAGCATAGACGAATTTGTGGATCAGATTGAATTGCTTGGAAGCGAGTCATTATCATGCAGAACAATCTTTAATTGCACCAAAGTAGAAAGAGAGTTAAACACATCAATTTTTGTTTACTTTCCTTGGAAGAATGCTAAATGCAGAAGCATTCCCCTCTACTCGTGTATAAATAGTAAGAATGAAACTGAGACACTAGAACCTGGATCCTACCATTTGCTTAGAGTATCTCACAAATTTCCTCTTCAAGAAAAGGTTTGTTTTAACCTTATATTTAATCAGAAATTATAGTAATTGATTGCATTATGATGTGCAATTAAATGTTCATTGGAGCAGTTGAATGATAAAAATAGAAGTGTAGAGTTACAGATGAGAAGATTTGAAGGTCAGCTTGTAGGATTAGTAATAGCTTAGAGTGACTAATGTGTTTAACCCTTTTAGATTTGATATTTATGGAAGCTTTTAGTTTCTCTGTAATTTTAATATTATTGTTTGGGAGACTGGCAACTAAGCTATTATGTTTTAAGTATTTTTGGTAGTTGTATATATTTAATAGATTAATTAACCTTTCTTGGTTATGATAATTTCATAATCCATATTACAGGATTAAATGCTTGCCACTGGTCAGTTGAAATTCTTTAAATTCTTGTTAAGAATACAATCTGTTTAAGAAACCTGAATATTTATGAGAGTTATGTAACTTGTGTTTGAATTTTCTGAAGATGAATGAATAATATTCTTTTGTTATAGTTTCCTTGAGCTAGTAACTGTCAAAGTTATCTATTCATACTTAGGAGCACAGAACATAATGAAATGATATAAGCTATTAGGTATACCTAGGAATGGTTTTAAATATTCACAATATCCCAAATACCTTAAGCACTGTATCTACTTAATTCAATAATGTATTCTAAAACATCAATGTTAGATACAAACAATATTCAGAGATTCAAAAAACCATAACCACTTCCAGTGTGCATAGGCATAGCTATTGAGTTGCTTGCAGATTCATGCAAAAACTTGCTGATGTATTGTGATATGATAAAGGAGTTTTTTGTCTGTTACTAATCTTTACGTGTATAGCATCATTCATTACTCATCTTAAAAGTGTTCCTTGATTGTATAGTATTCGCATTCATTTTCAACAAGTTTGCCCTGCTAAAGCCCCAGCCCTTATTTCAATTCTTGCAGTATTCTATTAAAGCAGGATCTTGCAAGTCAAGTACTTTTGTTGAAGCCATACTTTTTCCATTCATTTTATTGCTTTCTGGGAAGAAGAGTAGAATAGCACATCCATGCAATTCTTCTTGGGACAAGACAAAGAATCTTTCGAACTATTGTATCAGTGGTAATAATGTGGATGAAGTTTCCAATAAGAGGCAGAAACTTATTAATGAATCAGTATGTTCAACAAAGGATGAATTTCACACTTCCATCTATGAGGCGAGTGCTTGTTCTAATTCTTCCAGGAAACTAGAAGAAAACAAAAAATGTGTCAACTTGAGTTCTTCTCATGATGTATCTTGTCTGGTTACTTTTAGATCCCTTCAAAATGAGAATGTGGTTTGCCCGGCTATCTTACGCTCTACATCACCTGTTAAAGAGACAAGTTTTAATTCAAAACCTTCTTCAAGGAAAATTTTGCTGGAGTTCTCATCAGATAGATTTTTAAAGTACCAGGTATCTTATTGTCTTTGGGTTACTTACCAAGAGCAGTAGGTATTGACTGATTTTATATAGTGCTTGTGCTTCTATTTGTATTGGAAACCAAGTATTAATTTACCATCTGCATTTTAGTTGTTGCAGATTGGTGATTATTACATCATAGATCATAATATAAAGGACTGCTTCAGCAGTACAAAAGATGCCAACTTTGGTAGGAGTGACAGTGCTAAATTACTTGTTGATTCTGGAAAACATATCTGGAGCCTTTCATTTATTTATGATGAGAATCTTTCTGGTTATCTATCAGAATATACATCTGCAAAAGAGTCTTTATCTCCTACCATTGATGGAGTTTTGCCTAAAGATAAAAAAATTATGCCAAGTTCCAATGGTGAACATTCAGGTGCCTGTTCAGATGTTTGCCTTTATCTCCCCATCAATCTTGCAGATGTCTTGGAGGATAACATAATCGAATCAGAAGATAGTCAAAAGTTGCAATTTGCAATATCAGAAGATAGTGCTAACCTTTCTTTAGGTACTGGGACTGTCGTGGCTAGGCCTAAATCTTGTTTTGGAGCTCAGAGATTAAACAGCTTGTTCCCAGAGGGCAATTTGATGTCTCTCGAGGGAAATGTGGTTGATATTCATGAAATTTGCTTTGGTTCTTTCCATTCATGCTCAAGTGGTGCAAACCTTGATGCTCTTCAGTTGAAAGACCTCATTGGGACTAGAAGCAGTTTCTGCATTCACGTTTTAGTGCATCACCATATTGTAACTGCAATCCCATCTCACCCTATATTTATATTTTCTGCTTATTTTTGCAATCTAATCTTAATTTATTTCTTATTAGGTGAATATTTTTGGTTCAGTAAATAAACATGCTTTCCCTACTGGATTTGGACCTGGTGTAACTGCAACGTTTCATCGAATTCTCAATGCAGGGTATGCACTGGATACCTGACAAGAAATAATTGGGCTCCAGTTTTTGTTTCACTGCACCTTACAGAAAATAGTAATATTGGCAGTTGTGTTGTAAAAATGAAATTTCATTGATGAGTTTGTTGTGTGTATTCTTGTATGCCAGTCTGTTTTGTCTATTCAATTTCACTCTTCCATTTTCCCATATGCACTTATATGAAGGACTTATCCTTCCATTGATCATATGAAATTTGTTTAATATTTGCAACAAAATTGATTCCTTATCTTTGGTTCTGCAGGGCACAAAATAAATTTATGTTGCTACCTGTGTCATTTGTTGTAATAAAATCGATAAAAGTATGTGATAAACAATGCAGTGACACAGATGCTGGCAATGCATCTCAAGATTCTCTCTCTTGTTTGATTTCCCAATTGCCTCAGAGCTTGAGCCACAAACAAATAGTGCTTCGATGCAGGGTAAATTGTTTTTAGGGTTTACTATCTTTTTAGTCTCTCAACTTTTTATTGTTGTTTAGTCCCTTAAATGTTTTTCCGTCCTTTTAATACTTGGATGGAAAAAAAGTTAAAGGACTAAAAATAGATAAGTTCAAGGTTAAAAACATAAATTCTAAAAAGTTTAAGATAGTTAATCCTTGTTTTTACATTTATCCATGAAATATTTGTGCTCTCAAAGAACATTATTTTTGCTGCTGTCTTGTGTGAACAGGTAGTTGCAGTCTTTGTTTTAGTTATAGAGAGAAAGACTACAAATTTTACTGCAGAAACAAAAATTAATGCGAAGGGTACTCTTTTGGACATTCCACTTGCTTGTTTTTTGTTGGGTAAGTTATTTGTGTTAAAATTAAGTTCATTTGAAGTGTTACTGAAGAAAAGTCAGCTAAGAACAACTCGACCACTTTGTATGTTCTTGCATGTGAATGTATTTTTATTTGTTGATCAAATATGGTTTAACTTCTGACAGTTATTTTATTTAATGTTCTATAGATTATAGACATCTTTTTTCACGTATTTTATAAATTACTCCTCAAAACTTGTCTCTACTTTTTGGCTTGGTTGAGTTTCTATTTCCTATCTTCTAATTTTTAGTTTGTGTTGCTCTTTCATTTCTGACATGGACTCCTTGTTCGATTATTGTTGTTTTGGCCATATCTATTCACTTGGAAGCATTCTTATACATGATATTTGTAATCATTTGTGCAATTCGTTTTGGTGTCAATAAGTTGTACTTAAACCTATAAGTTAGGTGGTAGCAAATTTCATAGGAAAGAGGCTTCATTTAGACACTTTAGTTGCACAATATTTTAACCAAGGCTAGTTGTGAGGATTGTAATATATTAACGATGGTTAGCATGCGCTTTCTTCAATCACAAATAGGCAATACTTGACCTAGGACACTATTTTTTGTCATAAAAAAAAACTATATGCTAGCTCACCATCTCCACTTTTTCTCATGTTTTGGATCTCCATTTTTTTTATGTGACCATTTTATATAAATGATATTTTCCCCGGCATTTTCATAATTCATGCAGAAGATGGGTCATCATCATGTTGTTGTTGGGCTAGTGCTGAAAGGGCAGCAACTTTGTTGAGATTACATGAAGAGCTTGCCACATCTCATCATCTAGGGAGAATTTTGAAAAATCATCAGAGAATTACTGTGAGAAGCAATGGATTATATATTGATTCTCCTTACCAAGATCTTGTTGTTTCTGTTACTTCTGGTAATGCTCTTTGCAGTTCCGATGAAAACCTTCTCAAGTTGATAATATTCAATGCATGTGTCGGCAGAATATGGGTGAGTTACATATATGGATCTGAAGTAGTCAGAAAGTAAAAGTTGTTTTTTAGTCCTTCAAATAATATAGGATCTTTTTGTTTTAGTCCCTCAAATTAAAAGTTGTTATTTTTATTCCTTCAAATTCTTAAAATGTTTTTTTTAGTCATTTTCCACATATGTTATTAGTTGTGTCAAACAAAGAATATTGATTTTACAATTTGTGGTGGTTTTTGACCATTAAAATCAAATTGTGGTGGTTAAAGACCGACACAAATTGTAAAATTAATATTCATTGTTTGACCATTTTGACTGAAGGATTAAAAAAGACATTTATCAAATTTGAAGGATTAATAAAACCAAACTTTAATTTTAGGAACTAAAAAAAATAGATCTTTGAGAGACTAAAAACATATTTAAACCTAAAATAAAAATCTTCATTTGTTAATATAAGAAAGTAATATTAAGTTCGGTGATGTCTTGTGATTTGTTTCTCACTGCTTGGTCACCTTGTTTATGTGTATACATTTTACATCTTGCCTCATCTCATTTCATTTTCTTTAGCTCTTAAATATTTGTCTAAATAAGGCTTTTAACCTGATCTGATTGAGCAGAATGTAGTTGCTAGTTGGATGGATGCAGAGGAAATAAGACAGTTGGAAAAGGAATACCTTACAGAAATGGTGAATGTGCAAAACATGCAGCAGCATATTTTGGCCAAAGAAGTCTCTTACCCACGACCTCTGGCTGAGGCAAGGAATATGATTCAGGAACTTTTGAAATGTTAATACCTCTGGTCAAAACTGTTGGGAGCTGAATAGGATTGATTACATGCGTTTTGTGTATAAGTATATAGTAGTTCTATATGTAAAATTTAGCAGAAGTAGCATACTGAAATAGGCATAGACTGTTTGTACGTAGGCAGTGTTTGGCCCAGCTTTTAGTCTTCTCTGTAGAAGTAGAAGTTGCACCAAACACGTTTTTTGTAAAGCTTGTAAAAAATCTTAGTCTATTACGAGATGGAGGCTGGCATGCACTACTTATGTTGTGCATGGTTCAACATTATTAATATTCGTTGGATTCATCTAATATACATAACTATAAAATTTGTTTGATATTTAAAAAGATAAAATAGAATACGTGAGATTTGTATTTGAGGAAGATAAAATGAAAAATAAGACTATTGTGAGAAAGATAAAATAAGAAATCATGAGAGTTTGTTTAAATTTATTTGGAGAAAAAATTATTTTTTTAAACAAAATAATCAATTATTACAATATTTTGGATGTTTGGGTAAATTTTTTAAAATAAGTATAAGTTAAAAATAAGTCGTTTCTAGTTTATTTTGATAAGCTCTAGGTATCATTTGTCTCAGTTTATTTTTAATATTAAAAATAGGGAGTTTTATAATAAGTCACCCATATGCGGAGCTTATTTTTACATTCTCTCTTCGAATTCCAGTAATTAGTATTAATGATTAGTTTGTTAATTTTTGTTAGCGGGAGAGTTGAACCTAAGACCTCTCCATGTGACTATATTTTAATTTTAAGGAGCTTTTAAGTTTATAAAAAAATAAAATTAATAAACAACTTTTTACTTATTTTTTTAAATTCTTATTTTTAATTTTTATTTAAAAGTAATTTATAAGTTAAAAATAAGATAGACCAAACAGAGCCTTAAGCTTATTTTAATAAGTTACTTGGAGTAACTTATCAAAATAAGTTGTGTGGAAGCGAAAAACAAAAAAACACGAAAGGGTGCTTAATGAGATTTTTTTGATAAAATTACCCTTCCTTATAAGAGCTTTTGCATAGTGAGAAACCCTTTCTTCTCCATCTTCTTGTTTGTTTGCAGAGAGAGAACCCTACGGTTGCACAACACCTTCTCCATTATTCTCGTTGGATTTGCAGAACTCCTAATTTTCGACGGTGTTTCAGAGAACCCAATGTGCACATCCTCCATTTTTGTCTGTACTTGAAAATTAAAAATTAAAAACAGAGGTAACATAAACAAAGTGGGAGTGTAAGAAATAAAGTGGGAGGTACTGAAAGAAAAATGTATCAAATATATAAATTCGGCTATCCGAACCAAGCTCTGCACCAAAAAGTAATACATTAACCAATACATTATTTTATTTTACAAAGACGAAAAACAGACGGAATTCTTTATAGTGATTAAAATTAAAATTTTCAATATTTATAGAGATGAAAAATATATATTAGCCAATACATTATTTTATTTTAAAAGTAATTTATTTAAATTATGAAATATAAGCTCAGTTACTAAAATAAATTTCTTAGTATTTATATTATATTGAAATAATATTTAATCTTTGCGTACCATAATTAATTCAAGTCCATGAATATCTTATTTGTAGAGATTTTATATCTTTCAGTAACATGAATGACTAATTTAAAGAAGAAATACTTTTATAAAAATTAAAAATACAAGAATTTATTTTTAATGCCACTTTGCTAAGTGATTTTCTACTTGACTTATGAAACATTTTATCCAAAGAAAACTCACTTTATTCATTTCCCAAAGAAGTGTGAAAAGGTTTAGAAATTACATAATCATATGCAAGCTCCAACTTTTAAAAAAATTCATTCAGAAAAATTATTAGTTACATGTTGTGTAAAATAATCTTCTTACATTCTATCATGAAGTGTATCATGTCAACTAGTTTAATACAAAAAATTGTTAGTGTATGGATAGTAGAAGACAATAATGACCTATAAAACTGATAAGGTTAAAAGAGACATGTTAGAAGATTGTCTCACACTTAGTGTAATTAAGAATTTGATTATATCTAATTCATTCATTGAAGAAAATGAAAATAGTTCTTTAAGAATTTGAATTTAGACTGTACAATGAAAAATAACATGAAACCTTACCAAATTCAAAGCATAAAAAAAAGAAAGTCAAATAGGATTTGAAATAGAAATGAGTTGACTTATCTTTGATACTAACAGTGGATTTCATCATCTCTTGCTTGACAATTGAAACAATATATGCTCCACATCCTTATGTGATTTTGTGGTGTCTATCCAATGAGATAAAAAAAAGAAGGAATTATTCTACATGATAGAATTGATTAAATTTTTGTTTTCAACTAATAATGTATAGGTGGAGGGAGGTGTTTTTGAGAGATATAATTGAGAGGTGAGAGTTACGGGGTGTGCATTATTTAAACTTTCTAGAGTCACTGGTATTTGTAAACAAAAAGTGTATTAATTCCCGATTTCTTTTATTGTAAACAAAATGTGACAAATACCTTCCACATTAACACTTATACTACATGACATGATATTAGAAGCATGTTTTTGGGAAATGAATTTTCTCGTAGGCAATGTTCCATGAGAACACTACCACAAGAAAAATTCAATATTCTCAGGTAACAATGTTATCCAAATCAAATTCCATGACTTGGTTGGATAAATATATTGAGCCTTCAAAAGTTATTTGTAGCCTTTCTTTGCTGTTTAAATACGTTACATGCATACCAAACTCATTAGTGTCTTTCATGCACATCCTTATGATGATCCCATAATTACATAAAAATGTTTTAAAAGAAACTAATGTAACAATTGTTTAGTCATGGATTATAATAAAAAAAACATTGATGAATATTAAACTCACTTGAAACCCCAAAATAAATAAAAAATGTTGATAAAGAGGACATAAATTCAAATATCAAGAATATTAAAATCACATGTTGGTACATGATTCATAAAAACATAATTACTATGTTTTCTCTGCCGCATTATTTTTCTTACCATACTTGCTACAAATAATAAAACAAAATACTAACCATATTTTATTTTATTTCATTATCAAGAAAAATATTTTGTAAAAAGCTTTTCAAATATATTAATCATTCCAGCTAACAAATAGAATGTTAACTATAATTTACTCTTCAATATGCCATTGTTAATTACATGGGAAACTTCCATGAATTGCCAAAAAATGCATTTCACAAATATGACAAATCACGAAAATAGAAATTCAAAACGTTTGAACAAATTTTAATGCCAATTTAATATTTTAGTAACAGATTAAAGATATTCATTAGTTTTGAGAATGACGACTGGAACAAAAATTTTCTAGAGCGTGTTTTAGGATGATGAGTGAATGTTTGGAGATTGAGTGAATGTATGAGATTGAACAGTGAAATGACACTTAACTAATTAAGCTAATGTGTTAAAAATTAGTCAACTTGTGTTGCGGTGTATGGATTTAGGGATTCATAAATGAAACCCTACATTATGATTTAAGGTTTAGAGTTTTAGGGTTTATGGCTTATGATTTAAAATTTAGAGTTTTAGATTTTAATATTTAAGGATTTAGTGTTTTAGGTCTAGGGTTTATGCTTTAATATTTCAGGGTTCTGTGTTGTATTGTTTGTGGTTTTATGGTTTAGGATTTAGGATTTAAGGTTTCATGATTTATGATTTATGGTTTCATTCCATGGTTTAAGATTAAGGGTTTCTTTTAAATTAAGGTTTCATGGTTTAGTATTCAAGGTTTTATTTCATGGTTTAGGATTTAGGGTTAGGCTTTCATGATTTATGATTTAGGGTTTCATTTCAAGCTTTATGATGTGGGGTTTTATAAATGCAACCTATATTAGGATTTAAAGCTTCATCAAAGAAACCCTAAATTCAAAAGGTTGCATCCATGAAACCTTAAATCCTTAAGGTTGCATTAACGAAACCCTAGATCCTTAGGGTGGGATCCATAAAACCTTAAACCTTTAAGGTTGTATTCATGAAACCTTAAATCTTTAAGTTTGCATCCATGAAATCCTAAATCCTTATAGTTACATCCATGAAAACCTAAATCCTTAGTGTTGCATCTACAAAAACCTAAATTCTTAGGACTGCATCTACGAAACACTAAATATTTAGGATGAAATACACAAGAACACACTAGAAGGGGGGGTTGAATAGTGGGTTGAAAACTTTTTCGTAAATACTATTAGTTCACAAGTTGCCTTCTTGGATATATGTTAGTTTAAATCAGCAAATATATCCTTGCAAGGCAAAGCTTAGAAAGTCTTTCCAAAAGAGCACAGTGAGCAAGATAAAACATATGTAATCATAAGACAACAGATAAGAGCTTGTTTTTATACTGGTTCACTCAACTCTGAGCTACATCCAGTTCTCCTTTAACAATTGTTAAAGGGTTCCACTATAATCAACTAATTACAAAACAAGTATTTTTCATTGCCACTTCTAGCTACAAGTATTCTCTATGCCACTCTTGGCTACAAGTATTCTAAACCACTTCTGGTTACAAGTATGAATCTCCCCCTAAGATTATATTTCCTAAGTATTCTTTTATCACTAAGCTACTCCTGGCTTTCTATACAAATATGTATAAGATTTAGATAACTCTTGAAATCAAATGTTGAATCTATGTGAGCTTGTAAATGATGGGTGTTCTGTTTCTCTCAGTTCGAGTTCAAGACCTTATCTCAGAATGCTTTCTCTTGCTGTCTAGATTGATTTCGTTATTCAGTTCACGTTCAATCGTTCATAATCTTCTCTCGTTTCAAAAAGACTTCATTATAAAGTGAGCTTCATGAATTTGAACGTTGGAGCATACTTCTTTCCGTTGTCTCACATAGTAGAGTGTTGAAGTAGCTTTAACTGTGCTTTATCTGACGGGAGCAAGTTTTTGTCTTTGTTACAGTTTGTCTTTTAGCTAAAAGTGTGCATCCCAATGCTGATTGGTTCTTTTTGGTTGTACTTACACACTTTACATAGTACGATACATGCAAGTAATACGAGGAATAAAAGAAAGTAATGTTAAAGGGTATCTCCCTTTGTTTTTGTTGCAGCAGTACCTTTATTTGAGTAAAGAATTAATTATATAGCACATATGACAGATTATATTATGTTCCTGCACAGAATAAGTCTGGCTTAACAAACATAGTCTGGTCTTGATTAAGTATGTTCTATTTGTGCACAAACAACGTCTGGCTTAACATACACATTCTTGATTAAGAGACATGGTCTGTTCTAGCATTAGACATTGTCTGGCTTGACCTCAGACATCGTCTGACTTAACCTCAGACATCATCTGCATTGGCCTTAGACATTGTCTGGCACTTGGCATCAGCCATCGTCTAGCTTGGGCCTTAGACATCGTCTGGCCTTAGCATCAGACATCGTTTGGTGCTTGCATCAGACATCATCTGGCCTGGGGACATAGCATGATCAGTTAAGAACTTATTTAAATCTGTTTATAGCCAATTTCAGTGCTAAATTTAACCATTATAAGTTCTCAGACAATTAGAGCGTAGGATTTGAGTTGAGAGATTTTACCACTATCTGTTCTTACTTTGATTTCCTGAAATCACTTAGTCTCAAATTATCAGTTGATCAAATATTATTACATTTGTTATCATCAAAACCTATCAAGGTATTAGGGGTTAGACATCATAAAATGTCTTGGTTCTAACTTAGGATTCCATGCACGAAACCTAAATTCCTAAGGTTTCATCTCTGAAATTCTAAATTCTTAGGGTTTCATCAATGAAATCCTAAAGCATTAGGGTTTCATACACGAAATCCTAAAATCTTAGGGTTTAATCTACAAAACCCTAAATCCATAAGGTTGAATCCATGAAACCTTAAATCTTTAGGGTTAAATCTATAAAACCTTAAATAATTAGGGTTGCATCCAAAAAACCCTACATCTTTAATTTAAAGCTTTCATAAACTACATCTTAAATCTTTAGGGCTGCATTCATGAAATAATTAAGGATGTAAGCTTTTGTGAATGAAACCCTAAGGATTTAGTGCTTCGTGGATGCAACCTTAAGAATTTAAGGTTTCATGGATTCAATCTTATGGATTTAGGGTTGTGTGGATAAAGCCTTAAGGATTTAGGGTTTATGGTTTTGTGGATGAAACCCTAAGGATTTAGGACTTCATGCATGTAAGCCTAAGGATTTAGAGTTTCATGGATGCAACATTAAGGATTTTGGGTTTCATGGATGCAATCCTAAGAATTTAGGGGTTTGTGGATGCAACCCTACGGATTAGGGTTTTGTGAATACAACCCTAAGGATTTTAGGAATTCGTTGATACAACCCTAAGGATTTAAGGTTTTATTGATGCAACCCTAAGAATTTAAGGTTTCATGGATGCATCCCTAAGTATTTGGGGTTTCGTGGATAAAACCCTAAGTATTTTAGGGTTGTGTTGATGCAATCTGAAGGATTTAGGGTTTCATGTGAAACCGTTAGGATTTAGGTTTCATTGATGCAACCCTAAGGATTTTGGGTTTGATGAATGAAACTTTAAATCCTAATATATGTTTCATTTATGAAAGCTTAAATCCAAAAATATGAAATGAAGCCTTGAATTCTAAACCTTATAGATTTAGGGTTTTGTGAATAAAACCTTAAGGATTAAGGGTTTAGGTTTTGTGGATGAAACCCTAAACATTTTAGATTTAGTTGATGAAAGCCTAAGGATTTAGGGTTTTGTGCATGCAAGCCTAAGGATTTAGGGTTTCATGAACGCAACACTAAAGATTAAGGGTTTTATAGATGCAACCTTATGTATATGGGATTGTGTGGATGCAATCCTAAGGATTTAAGATTTTATGGATGCAACCTTAAGCATTTATGGTTTCATTGATGCAACCTTAAGTATTTAGGGTTTCTTGGATGCAATCTTAAGTATTTAGGGTTTCATGGATGCACCCTTAAGGATTTTAGGGTTTTGTTAATGCAACCCTAAGGATTTAGGATTTTGTGAATGAAACCCTTAGGATTTGGGGTTTCATTGATAGAACCCTAATAATTTAGGGTTTCGTTGATACACTCTAATGATTTGGGATTTTGTGGATGCATCCTTAATTATTTGGGGTTTCATGGATGCAACCTCAAGGAATTTAGGGTTTTAGTGATGCAAACCAATGGATTTAGGGTTTCGTGGATGAAATCATTAAGATTTAGAGTTTCATTGATGTAACCCTAAGGATTTAAGGTTTCGCGAATGAAACTTTAAATCCAAATATAGGTTTCATTTATGAAATCTTAAATCCAAAAGCATGAAATGAAATTCTAAATCATAAACCATAAAAGCTTAACCTATATTCTAAATGAAACCCTAAATCCAAAACCATGAAATGAAGCTTTGAATTCTAAACCTTGAAATCCTAAATCCTAAACCATGGAATGAAACCACAAACCATAAAACCGTAAACAATACAACTTGAAACCCTAGACCCAAAAGCACAAAATCCTTAAACATTTATCTCTAAAACTATAAATTTTAAATCATAAGGCATAAATCATAAACCATATATCGTAATGTATGAAACCCTAAATTCTTAAGGTTGTACCAATGAAACCTTAAATTCTTAGGGAGACAACAAGAAACCTTAGATCCTTAGTGTTACATCCACGAAACCTGAAATCTTTAGGGTTGCATAAGTGGAACCCCAAATACTTAGGGTTGCATTCATGAAATCCTAAATCATTAGTGTTGCATCAACAAAACTCTAAATCCTTAGTATTGCATTCATAAAACCCTAAATCATTAGGTTTACATGCATGAAACACTAAATCCTTGAGCATTCATCCACTGAATCCTAAATCATTAGGGTTTCATTCATGAAACCATAAACCCCAAATCCTTAGGATTTTATTCACGAAAAATTAAATCCTTAGGGTTGCATCCACAAAACATTAAATCTTTAGGGTTTCATATAAGAAATCTTAAATTTAGAGGGTTCCATCCACGAAACCCTAAATCCTACGGTTGCATTCACAAAACCCTTAGTCATTTGGATTGCATGCACAAAACATTAAATTCTTAAGGTTTCATCAAGTAAATCCAAAATCCTTAAGGTTTCATCCACGAAATCGTAAATCCTTAGGGTTGCATCCATGAAACTGTACATCCTTAGGGTTTTATCCACAAAGCCTTAAATCTTTAAGGATAAATCCATGAAACACTAAATTCTTAGGATTGCATCCACAAAACCCTAAATAATTAGAGTTTCATCCATAAAACCCTAAATCCTTAGGGTTACATGCACAAAAGTGGTTGCATCCACGAAACCCTAAATACTTAGGCTTTCATGCATGAAACCTTAAATCCTTGGGTTTTTATTCACGAAATCCGAAATCCTTAGGGTGAAATCCATAAAACATTAAATCCTTAGGGATGCATCTACGAAACCCTACATCCTAAGGATTTTATTCATGAAACCTTAAATCCTTAGTATTGCATCCACGAAATCTTAAATCCTTAAGGCTACATTCATGAAACTCCAAATCCTTTGGATTTTATGCATGAAACCCTAAACTCTTAGGATTTAATCCACTAAATCCAAAATCCTTTGGGTTTTATCCATGAAACCCTAAATCCTTATTGTTGCATCCATGAAACCTTAAACTTAAGGTTTCATTCATCAAACCCTAAATACTCTAGATTTTATGCACGAAACTCTAAATTCTTATGATTTAATCCACTAAATCTTTTGGGTTTCATGCACAAAATCCGAAATCTTTAAGGTTCCATCCATGAAACCCTAAATCCTTATGGTTTCATTCAAGAAACTTTAAATTCATAGGGGTGCATCCATGAAACCCTAAATCTCTATAGTTGCATCCAAGAAACACTTAATCATTTGGATTGCATGCAGAAATCATTAAATTTTTAGGGTTTTATCGAGTAAATCATAAATACTTAGGGTTTCATTCACAAATTCATAAATGCTTTGGGTTACATCCACGAAATGCTAAACCCTTAAGGTTGTATCCATGAAATTGTATATCTTTAGGGTTTTATCCACAAACCCTAAATCCTTAAGGTTAAATCTACGAAACCCTAAATCCTTAAGGTTGAATCCATGAAATCCTAAATCCTTAGAATTGCATCCACAAAACTTTAAATCCTAAGGGTTGCATCCACGAAACCCTAAATCCTTGGGCTTTCATCCATTAAATCTAAAATCCTTAGGGTTTCATCCACGAAACCCTAAACCCTAAATCCTTATGGCTTCATTCACAAAACCCTAAATCCTTAGAGCTGCATCCATGAAACTCTAAATCCTTAAGGTTGCATCCATGAAACTCTAAATCCTTAGGGTTGCATCCAAAAAAACTCTAATTCCTTAAGGTTGTATCCACAAAACTTTAAATCCTTAGGGTTGTATCCATAAAACTCTAAATCCTTAGAGTTTCATCCACGAAACTCTAAATCCTCAGGGTTGTATCCATGAAACTAGTTGCATCCACGAAACCTTAAATCCTTAGGCTTTCATCCATTAAATCTAAAATCTTTAGGGTTTCATCCATGGAACTTTAAACCCTAAATCCTTAAGGTTTTATCCATGGAATTCTAAATTCTTAGTGTTGAATCCATGTAATCCAAAATCCTTAAGGTTTCATCCACGAAACACTAAATCTTTAGGGATGCATCTATGAAACCCTACATCCTTAGGATTTTATCCACAAAACCTAAAATCCTTATTGTTGCATCCACAAAACCTTAAATCCCAATAAATCCCTAAATCCTTATTGTTGCATTATGAAACCTTAAATCCTTTGGATTTTATGCATGAAACTCTAAACTCTTAGGATTTAATCCAATAAATCCAAAATCCTTAAGGTTTCATCCACGAAGCCCTAAATCCTTATTGTTGCATCCACGAAACCTTAAATCCTTAAGGTTGTATTCATGAAACCGTAAATCATTTGGATTTTATGCACGAAACTCTAAATTCTTCAAATTTAATCCATTAAATCCTTAGGGTGTCATCCACAAAACCTTAAACCCTTTGGGTTTTATCCACAAAACCCTAAATTCTTAGGGTTTTATCTACGAAATCTTAAATCCTTAGGGTTTTGCCCATAAAATCCTAAATCTTTAGGGTTTCATCCAAGAAACCCTAAATTTGTTGGGTTTCATCCATGAAAGCCTAAATTCATAGGTTTTCATCCACAAAAACCTAAATCATTAGGGTTTCATTCACATAACCATAATTTATTTGGGTTTCATTTATGAAACCTTAAATACATAGTTTTTCATTGATGAAACCCTAAATCCTTAAGGTTTCATTTATGTGACCCTCATTACTTAAGCTTTAGTTTACAAAACCCTATGTTAAACCATGAAACCCTAAATGAAACTTGAGGATTTAGGGTTTCATAAATAAAACTCTACATTTGTATTTTGTGTGTAGTGTTTTATGGTTTTAAGGTTTATGGTTTTAAGGTTTATGGTTTATGGTTTATGATTTAGAGTTTTAGTGTTCAATGTTTTAGTATTTATTGTTTATGGTCTAGGGTTTATGCTTTAAAAATCATAAATTCAAATAAAAAAGATTAAACTCACTTGAAACCCCAAACTAGAAAAACAAACGTTGATAAAGAGGAATAAATTCAAATATTAATAATATTAGAATAAATTAAAATCACATGCTGGTACATGATTTATAGAAACATAATTACTATGTTTTCTCTGTCTCGTTATTTTTCTTACCATACTTGTTACAAATAATAAAATACTAACCTTGTTCTACTTTATCTCATCATTAAGAAAGAGATTTTGTAAAAAGCTTCTTAAAGATATTAATCATTCCAGCTAACAAATAAAATGTTAACCACACTTTATTCTTGAATATGTCATTGTTAATTACGTGGGAAGCTTCCATGAAGTACCAAAAAATGCATTTCACTAATATGACAAATAAAAAAAGTAGAAATTCAAAACGTATGAACAAATTTTAATACCAATTTAATAGTTTAGTAATTGAATAAAGACATTCATTAGCTTGGAGAATGGCGGCCGAAACATAAATTTTTTGGGGTGTATTTTAGAGTAATGAGTGAATGTCTGGAGATTAAGTGAAAGTATGAGATTAAATAGTGAAATGACACTTAAACAATTAAGTTGATGTGTCAAAAATCAGTAAATTGATGTGGTAGCATATAGATTTAGAGTTTCATAAATGAAATCTTACATTATGATTTAGGATTTATGGCTTATGATTTAAAATTTAGAGTTTTAGATTTCAATATTTGTGATATATATATATATATATATATATATATATATATATATATATATATATATATATATATAAAGGTTCTCATCTTGACGGATTGGAACTAAAATCCAATTACTGAAAAGAGGTTTTCCTGACCTTTTGACCCTCCTACATTTAATTATTTTGATTATCAAGAAGCATGGCTCAAGATCCTTCTTGAACCTAACCCTCGCCATTCTTGGTACATTACCTTTAAATATGCCCTTCCAGCCAAAATACCGACTTGGTTTCAAGACTGGTTTCTGCTTGTAGGGCTTGTAAAAGCCATTCTACCTACCAGGGTAGTCTCAATATATGAAAATTATAAAAAGTTAACTCCCAAATTACCAGTACATGAAAAGCTAATTAGCTTTTGCTCAATAATGGGAGTGAGCTGGTTAATGCAACATCTCTATGAATTCCACCAGCATAATTCAACTCCTTATTCGAAGGCTTTATGCTGCATGGTAAAAGTTTTTTGGTGGAAAAATTTCGAAGTTAAATTTCTGGAAGATAAGTTTTCTTATTGGAAGACTGGAAAATCATTCCTTCCCCCTAATAATGAAAAGAAGGCACTCCAGCATCTTGCAATGTCTTTACAACTAGCAGGAAAATCTAAAGAAGAGAAAAGGCAACACTTGTTGGCGGCCTTGTCTTCTCTAGACTCAGATGAAGAACAGGAGGTCTTAGAAGGAGAAACCCAATGCAGTAATTCGTATTTAAATAATGAGGATGACTGCTTTGGAATTCAAGAAATTGCAAACTTGGATCAACCGTGACTAGGATCCAAGACAAAATTAAAGGTAATTGATGAAGAAGCTCCTGGCAAAATAATAGGGGCAGTGGACATAGTAGCTACAACAGTTGATCATCTTGGCAATACTATCGTATATACCAAGAAAATACCAATTCGGCTACCCAACTAGAGGTAGCTGGAAGACTTTTTCAACAAAGGATTTCTTTAAAAGAAATAATAGGGCCCACAGTGTCACTTCTATCTTCACAAAACGACAAAGACGACGCTTAGATAAATGTTCATTTCTATTTGTTACCTTAACCCTTACCTCTATATATATATATATATATATATATATATATATATATATATATATATATATATATATATATATGACCCTTGCAAAACACTAAAACATGTATAGACCACTTTTTTGTAGGTGGGTTTTTAAAGAGGTTATTAATGGTCAAGATGTCAACATACACACACAAAATGTATAACTAAATTATATACGTTGGTAAATTGAACAATTCATACCAAATTTTATTTAAGCAATGTCTCCAAGAATTTTCACAGGTGATTGACAATCAATTTGGATAGACTTGTGTAACTAATAGTTGTCCTACAATACATGCTCCGACAATCCTGTTGAATAAATTCTTGTGCAGCCTATACTGTGACTTGTAAAATCATTTACTTTATGTCTATTCCAGTAAGAGTACGACTCTTTATTATCCAAAGGCTCTTCCTACTTTATTGTTATATGACCAACAGATTTTAACTTGTAGCATATTTTAAAAGGCAATGATCAATAAATAATAGCCATTAGATTTTAGTTTAACGACTATGGATGGTCTAGATTAGTTATGTAAAGATTGTAAGCCTTTGTTGGTATTGCAATTGTGCATAAAAAAATTGAGAACTATGTAGCGAATGTGTTTTTTTTTTTTTTTTTTATGACATTTTTGTCCTATTCTTTGTTTTTGATCATTTTTTTTCTTATTTTTGGTTTTCCTAATCTTTCATGTCTTTTTTATAATAAATGCCATGTTTAAGGTTGGTTATGAGCCACTTCCTACATAATTGACACATCACCTACTCTACAGGTAACTTGCGAAGAACAATTGTGCATCAATAATTGTAATTTTTTTGCTTCATGTTTTAATTTAATATTTGCTTAATTTAAAATTATATTGATGAATGTCACACATGTTAATTTTTAATACTTATTATTTGTTTTTCTTAATATTCACAATGGAACCTTACATGAGGTTCAAATATGTTGCACACGTTGATAGGGTGTGATATAAATCATGTAATTAGTTAAATTTATCATTGTTAACCCCCATTTATGTAATTACTTAAATTAAATGTCAAAAAACCATCATTTTGGGTGTTAAGTTAACCATGCATGTTTACTAACAACTTTGTTTTTCTCTTGTTAAAGGATTGTGTTACATTTTCACGTTGTTTCTATCAACGATTGAGATACAAATTGCACCATAAATTTTTATTTTAAATGAAAAATGAGGGTTTTTCCCATGCCAATTAGAACTACGGGGTGATTCAACTAGATTAACACATGGTCTTGATGCAATCAAACAGTACTACAATGTCCAGGGTATTGTACTCTTCCACTTCTCATATCGTTGCAATAGCTATTTTAACATTGAAATTGCATTAGCAGTTGACGATTTTGACCAATGGTGTACTAGGGCCCTGAGTCAGTGGGTGTCAATTTTAAAATATGAATTTAGTGAATGCACATAGATAAATTTAAAAGATATAAATATAAAATTATAAGATTTTATTGATAATTTTTTTATCAATTTTTTTTTTATTAATGATTTTTAAAATTTGATGGGGTACACATGCCCACCCTCACACTAACATAGGTCTGTTAGTGATTCTGATGATGAGGAAGACAAATATGACGAAGAATTGCTTTGGCAAAAAACAGGAATGGATGAAATGGAACAAATGGGATTAACTACATTGGATTTAATATTTCAATTTTTTAAAACCATGTTTATATTATTTTAATATATATAGTTATACTTTTGTCTTCAACAGGTGTTCCACATCACATCGTGTACTACATACTTTCTCATAAACTAAGCAAAATGGTAGTGTTTTTGCTTGATTAGACTATTGAAATTTGATCATTATCATACAATCTGACTAAATCGTTCAACTGCGAAGTAGGTCATGGATGGAATGAATTCCTAGCATTCTTTGAACTATAGAGAAATTACACTATCATGTTTACAAAGATTAAGGGAACCAAGATTATTCATGTTTGTTTATAAATGGTCAAATGTGGTTGTTCATGTGTGATTTGTAAACCTTTTTATGTTTACTATACAGTCTACTTAGCGGGAATAGTTTCCAATCTTTATGGAGTGTTTATTTAGTGCAACTTTCCTTTATTTCAATGAACTATGTTATGTGTTATTATCATGTTTGAAGATTCGGGTTTGTTCATTTTGTTACAATTAATCCACTAAAGTTGAATTCACAAGATATATCTTATTCATAAACTTAAATATATATAAAAACAAACTTAATAAGAGATATTCATAATATGAAATATTTTAAATTTAAATTTATAATTGTTTTTTTTTTTTTAGGATTAATGTTACTTTTAGTCCATAAGTTTCATATTTTTTGTATTTTGGTACATAATATTTTAAAAATTTCATTTTGATATTTTTAAGTTATGTTTTAGTCATATTTTGGTACATAATATTTTAAAAGTTTAATTTTAATACTTTAAACTATCTTTTAGTCATATTTTGGTACATTTCAAGGTTGTTGATTTGCTTTTGTTTAGGTTTGTGATTAACATTATGTATAAAAATATGACTAAAACATAGTTTAAAGTATCAAAATGAAACTTTCAAAACATTATGTACCAAAACACAAAAAATGTTAAACTTAATGGATTAAAAATGTCATTAACCTTTTTTTTTTTTAAATTATTTAAGTTATGCACAAATTTGTATGCATTAATTAAGATATATTGATCTTAATTGCCCAATTAATCTTAATTAAGTTATGCACAAAATAAATATTTTATTTACCAATTGAGATAAACAATTATAAATTTGTTTTAATATATTTTACTTCTAGTAACAACTTAAAATATATAATAGATAATTTTACATAACATTTTCATACGTTTATTTGAACTACAAACATTCACATACTAAACAACCTAATGAACACAACAATACTAACTCCAATAACTTAATCGATCTATAAAACCCTTTACATAAAATATTAAATAAACATTCCCAACGTAAATTGTGTTTATGTGCTACCCATAAGACACGACATATACCAACTATGTAGAATTATGACAGGGTCAAATTGTCTTTGAAAAACACTTGCATAACATTATAATAAGACATGGTCACAACGATGCAAATAGGCAAGCACAACTATTATAATGTGAAGTGAACACACTAGTAAGTGTTTTACCTTAACAATATTGTTGACAGTAATATTCAAATAACACTAACACTTGGATTGTGAAGTGATTAAAATATGTTTTGTTGTAAAATAAAAAATTTAATTAAATATGATAAATTTATGAGAAAAATTGTAATGCATTAATAAGGCAACATAATTTTACATTGTCAGACAATCACAACCATCTATTTTTATGATTTTTGAAATGATTTTATAAAAGTCAATTGATTTCCCTTAAATAGAGTATTGTGATTGGCCAATAATGTAAAATTATTTAACAATGTTAGGGTATCACCATTTTTATCTAAAATTATATTATGATCATGTAGATTTTTCATTATATAATATGTGTTGTCATGCAAGGTTTGAAAAACTGGACCAACCCGGCTAGTTGGATGGGGACCCAGTGGTCGGCCCGGGTCGATTTTGGCATTGGATTGGTCATGTTGTTGGACCAATTTCGCCCAGTGTGACTCGGTAAGGTTTGCGGTTAAATTGCTAACTCATTGACTAGGTCTGGGTCACTTTAAAAAAAAAAATTGAGCCACAAAAATGACATTATTTTGAAACATCACGAAAATAGAAGCGATGCAGGCTTGTGTTCATCTCTGTCTTCGTGCTTACTCTCCTCAATCTAAGAATCAAACCTAAATCCCTAACAGTCAAGTCATCTGCTCGTTGCCACACTGCTTGCCACACTTGCCCCCAAGCGCATTCTGCTGTTGTTGCTCGCACGCCCTTTTCGCACTCCCTATGCCATGCTTTGCTCGTGGGTTTACTATGTCTCCACTCCCTCACGTTTGTGCCTAACTCGTGCTCAGTCGCGAACCCCTCGTTGTGCCCAGCCGCACCCTTCAACCACCAAGCACAACCCTCTACCACGCCTCAGGTAATTTATTTGAAGTTGTGTCTCTGTTGTTCTCTAATCTATTGAATACTTGAATGTGTCTATGTGAGTTTGTTCTCTATTCTTCTATTTAATATGAGTAGTTATTGTTATTTTGTTTGTGATTCTTTTGTCTAATGACCAACATCTTAAGCCTCCACTCAAAATTCAAGGCCTAACGTTAGAGTAAAAACCAATATAGCTTGGGGACATTGTAAGTTGATTGAAAATGGTAAAAAGAGTGTTATGATGTGTATTTACTATGATAAAATTATTAGGGGAGGTGGAATTAATAGGTTCAAAGGTCACTTGGCTGGTGAAAAGGGTCAAGTTGAAATGTGTAAGAAGGTGCCTTTATATGTTCGTTATTTAATGAGACAAAATCTTGATGAAAATAGGAGCAAGAAGAGAAGAATTGAAGAAGAACACGATGATAGTTTTCTACCTAGTAAAGATGTGGGTGAAGTGCCAATAAAAGTGGAAAAACCAATATCAACTTAAAAAGTGAAGTTAAGTAGTCACATTAAGAATTATTTTTAGCCTAGAACCACTCTCGAAGCTCAACCTACTTTGAAGAGTGTGTTGCAAAGTAAAAAAGTGATAAAGAAGTGTAACCTTGTTGTTTCTAAATGGTTTCTTGATGTATCTGTTCCAATTTATGCCGCTAATTTAACATATTTTTAGCCTATGATTAATGCTCTTTGTAGCATGAGTCCAGAATATAAGGCTCCAAGTATGTACAGTCTTCATGGTCCTTTGTTAAACAGTTGGGTTGATGATGTGAAGAAACTTGTAGAGAAATATTGTTGTATTTGGAAGAAAATTGGTTGTACTCTTATGGTGGATGAGTGGATTGATAGAAAAATGAGAACTCTTATCAATTTTTTAGTCTATTGTCTTAAAGAAACTATTTTTCTAAAATATGTTGATGCCTTTTATGCTTGTAAAAATTATGACTTGTTGTTTGAGCTTTTCAAGGAGGTTGTGTTATATGTTGGTCCTGAAAATATAGTTCATTTAGTTACAAATAATGCTTCAAATTATGTTACTTTTGGTAGGAAATTGGAAAATGAGTTTCCTAAATTGTTTTGGTCTCCTTGTGCCGCACATTGCATAAATTTGATGTTACAAGACATGAGGAAATTAGAGGAAGTAAGTGTGGTCGTGTCACATGCCTTAAATATTACTAAATATATTTATAATCATTGTTATGTTTTGTATTTGATGAGGAAGCATACAAGTGGTAGAGAAATACTTCGACTCACTTTGCCACTAATTTCATTGCATTGCAAAGTATATTGGTTCAAAAAGTTGCATTAAGAGGTATGGTAACATCTAGAGAATGGGCAAGCTTAGTTTATGCCAAAGCTATCAAGGCAAAACAATTTGTGAAACAAGTCTTAGATTCTACCTTCTGAAGTAGATGTGCTGACACAGTGAAATTGACCAAGCCATTTGTTCATGTGTTGCGTATGGTTGATAGTGAAGATAAACTTGCTATGGGTTTTCTTTACTAATCTATGTATAAATATAAATAAGAGATGGTGAGAAGGTTTTAGAGAAATAAATCAAAGGTGAAGCCTTTCTTGAAAATCTTAGATTGACGTTGGGATTTACAACTTCACAAAAATCTTCACGTTGTTGGTTATTGGTTAAATTCAGCGTGTCGGTTTAATAATGAAGAATGAGAAACATGTGTACAACAATTGGTCTTTTGGATGTCATTGAAAAATTTGCTTATAATGATAATGAATTGTGAAGTAAGCTAATTAGTGAGAAAAGAATTTACAGTAATGCTGAGTTTGATTGGAAGGCAAGCTACTTTGCATGAACAAAATACAGTCATGTCAAGTAACTTTCATAACTTATAATCCTCATTCTTTAATATTTATTTATGACTTTTTGTGTTATTAATTTATTTCATCACATGTAATATTTTAGATCAGTGCTGGGCATCTTATGGATGTGGTGTACCCAACTTATAAAAATTGGATATTTGCATTTTAAGCCAAACTTGTAGTGCTTTGAGTTGTGAATGAAATTGGAGTGTATTTGAGAACATTCATTCAAAAAAAAAATAGATTGGAGCATCAGAAACTTAATGATTTAGTTTTTGTTCGTTACAACTTGAGATTGCAAAATAGGTATTATTAATTCTATTCTATTTTTGTTGTTTATCTTTTTAGATTTAAATACTTATGCTTAAATATTTGTACAAGTGCTTAGGAAAAAGAGAGAACTCAACTATGATCTTATTAATTTGGAAACACTTGTTGACCATGTTGATTGGGTAATGGTGGATTCACCATCATTCTTAATCAATGAGGAGGTAGATGCATTACGTAAAGATCTTGCAAATATGATTATCCAACTAATTTCAAGTGATATTGGTATATTTTAATTACATTATGATTAAATTATTTCATACTTGTTATCACCATGTGCTAATTATAACTTTACATCTATTTTTTTGCCATAGGTCCTTTAAATTTGGATGATGATAAGGTTGATGATGCATCAGGCAATACCATGAAAAATATGAATTTAAATGAAAGCAATGTTAAGGAAGCTATTATGAAAGATTTTGAGTTTTTAAATAAAGGAAATAATTTATGCTCCTTGGCCATAATAAAAAAAAATGAACTTGTAAGGGACTTATGTTTTGAACTTTTTATTTATGTTTGTTAAAAACATGTTTGGAACTAGTTTATTTATGCTTTGTAAGCTTTATTATATGACTTTGATGTTTGATTTTGAATTCATTTGAAGTTTATGTTATGATATTTTGTGGATTTATATAAATTTCTAATGAAATATTTTTTTAGGACATTTTCAAATCTTGAGACAAGTATAAAAATTGTATTTTTTTTAATACAGATTGGGTCATGTGGTTCAACAAGTGACTTACTAGTTCAACTACTGACCTAATGACCCAATTCCTTGATCAGTTCAATCATTGGTTTAGTTTTTAAAACACTGTTCTCATGTGCTATCATCATTGTCAAATCTCATCCAAAAGGAATAAGAATAAAATTTATCCATGTGGCATGCACACATCTCATCATTGTATGTAATTTATTATCCCATACACACCATCTTAAAACACTTCATGGATAATGAGCCCATAAAAAAATACAAAATTTCAACTATGTTAATTGTTAGTGTCCATGATCCAATCAAATTTAATTTTACAATAAAATATAATATATAATAAAAGTACAATTTTTCACCTAAATGTATGTCACTGTTTCTATAACTATAATATATAGACCTTCATTACCATGTCTTTTTCAAAACCTTACTTGTTGAATCATCTAAACTCATATAAATAACTACTTTAGATAGCATTATACCAAAATTGTCTTTCAAATTTGAATGTAAGCATCAATTATTTCTTTTACATTTTAAAATATTACATATTATATTAACAATATCATTTTATATATTTACCAAATAAAAATTCTACATTGAAACATGAAAATATAAGTGTACAAAAAACATATCATTGAACAATTAATGGAATTCAACTATTACACAATTCAAAAAAACAAAAATCTACAAAATTTTATATTGACCAACCATTTGGGTTTAGTTGTCATTGGGCTAATTTATAAAAATGGGTGAAAATCCTAAAATATTTACCAACATGAGGTGTGCATGGATATTATTTATGAGAATGAGTGATTTCCCCAATAGGTGTCACTAGACCATGGGACATCTTCCAAGTGTTGCCAGTTGGTCTGCAACATTCATTAAGGTGTCGCCAATCAATCAACCACCATCTACTTTTAGTCAAAGCATGTTCCCTTGGCAAGTTGGTATCACCAAATTATCAACGTGTGCCTTCCTTAGGCAACCTTGGTGTCACCAGATTAACAAGGAGCATCCTTTTTAGTCAACTATCCGCATGTTCCCTAAAATAATGGTGTCGTCGGTGCATGAAGGACCATCCAATTTTTCCCATTGCACCAATCGAAGTCATGATGCCTATTTAAACATAGTCCCCATTTTCCCATCAGCGAAGTTGGTATTTTGGAGGGGTTTTTTGAAGGTTTTCGAAAGGTTTTTTGAGAGTCAAAGTTGAAGGAGGTGGATTATTTCTAGTAATTTTGGAGATAGTAGAGCAACACAAAATATATGAGAAGATCCTACCTTATTGTATCATGTTATTCTTTTTTACGTAATTTTTTGTATACAATAATCATTGTATTATTTTAGTTTTTTGTTTAGTTCAAAATGTTAATAGTAGAGATATTTTATATGTAGATTTTTTTCTATTATTTATATTTATTTTTACATTTGAAATATATACTTGTCAGTATCATTTGCTAGGGATTGTGACTTTTGTTTTACGGATCTTTTACGGTAAAAAAAAAAGAAGTAGAAATGTCAATATAACAAAAAAGTGGTATTATAAAATAAAAAAGAGGACAAAAATCAATATTAATATAGGTAGTTTTTTTTATTATTATTATTAATATGCACTTCAACTCCTTATTATATCTTTTGTATTTTTTTATTATGTTAATTTTATTTTCTATTAATATGCATGTTATTTTTATTTTCTGTTGAAATGCATGTCATTATTAGGGTTTTGGGTGTAGTGTACTGTTTAGTGTTTTCTTGTTTTGCAAGTTATGATAAATTAACATTTTTTATTGTTCTTTTTTATTTTTGTATTTTATTATTATGCATGTTATAATTTTTTCTATATTGGATTCACGTCAAATTTATATATTTAATTTATAAAAGATGAAGGATATGACAATTATGCATCCTGCTCCGCGTGATGGATCCTTACAATGTCTGCAACACATTCATATATTGGAGTATATATGGGTTGAAAAACAAGAGAGTCCTACAAGCACGTTAAAATACACAAGAACACACTAGAAGGGGGGGGGGGGTGAATCGTGGGTTAAAACTTTTTCGTAAATACTATTAGTTCAAAAGTTGCATTCTTGGATATATGTTAGTTTAAATTAGCAAATATATCATTGCAAGGCAAGGTTTTAGAAGGTCTTTTCAAAGAGCACAGTGAGCAAGATGAATGTATGTAAACATAAGACAGCAGATGAGAGCTTGTTTTTATACTGGTTCACTCAACTTGAGTTATGTCCAGTTCTCCTTTAATAACTATTAAAGGGTTCCACTATAATTAACTGATTACAAAACAAGTATTCTTCACTGCCACTTCTGGCTACAAGTATTCTCTATGTCACTACTGGCTACAAGTATTCTAAACCACTTCTAGTTACAAGTATGAATCTCCCCCTTGAGATTATACTTCCTAAGTATTCTTTTATCACTAAGCCACTCTTGGCTTTCTATACAAATATGTATAAGATTCAGATAACTCTCAAGGAGAGGATATAATCAAATGTTGAATCTACGTGAGCTTGTAAAGGATGGGTATTCTTTTTCTCTCAGCTCGTGTTCAAGACCTTATCTCAAAATGTTTTCTCTTGCTGTCTAGATTGATTTTGTTAATCTGTTTTTGTTCATTTGTTCATTCTTTTTTTCTCGTTGTATGAAGGCTTCCTTATAAAGTGAGCTTCATAAATTTGAACATTGGAGAAGACTTCTTTTTGTTGTCTCACACAGTAGAGTGTTGAAGTAGCTTTGACTGTGCTTTATCTGATAAGAGCAGATTTTTGTCTCAATTACAGTTGTCTTTTAGCTAAAAATATGCATCCCAATGCTGATTGGTTCTTTTGGTTGTACCTACACACTTTACATAATACGAGACATACAAGTAATACGATGAATCAAATAAAGTAATGTCAAAGGGTATCTCCCTTTCTTTCTGTTGCAGCAGTGCCTTTATTTGAGTAAAGAATTAATTGTAAAGCGCATATTCCTCAACACATGTGATAGATTATGTTCTGTTCCTGCACAAACAAAGTCTATCTTAACAAACATAGTCTGGTCTTGATTAAGTATGGTCTGTTCATGCACAGACAACGTTTGGCTTAACAAACACATTCTTAATTAAAAGACATGGTCTGTTCTAGCCTTAGACATCGTCTGGCTTAGCATTAAACATAGTCTGGCTTCGCATCAGACATCGTCTGGCCTTGCATCAGACATCATCTGGCCTTGAGACTTTGCATGATCCGTTAAGAGTTTATTTTAGTATGTTTTAAGCAATTTTAGTGCTAAGTTTAACCATTATAAGTTATCGAGACAGTTAGAGCGTAGGATGTGAGTTAAAAGATTTTACCATTGTCTATTCTTACTTTGATTTCCTAAAATCACTTAGTCTGAGATCATCAATTGATCAAATATTATTACATTTGTTATCATCAAAACCTATCAAGGTATTAGGGGTCAGACATCATCAAATGTCTTGGTTCTAACATACGTCATGCATAACGTGGCAAACAACAAGTGGAAGTTGTTGAACTTGAACATCCCCCTCAAGTTTTAAATCAGATCCAACACTTGTTAACTGCTGCTGGTCGGTTTCTTATAATTGTTGATATTCCATTCTTCAAATACGATTTTAATTTGATATCTTCTTTTGTTGAGCGATGGTGACCAGAGACACATACATTTCATATGTCTGTGGGTGAGTGCACAATCACATTGCAGGATGTCAATATGTTGTTGGGGTTAGCTATTGATGGTTTACCAATGACGAGCCATTGTAATGGCCAATGGATAGCGATGGTTTCTAAGTTGCTAGGTGTTGAAATTGTTCCAAGGGATTATAAGGGCAATAAGTTGAAAATGAGAGTGCTAAAAGCAAACTTTAGAAACATCACTAATAGGTGGATAAGCACCATAGAGCATTTAGAACAATTTACTTGTGTGATCGTGACTATATTATGTTGTTGTTGGGGTTTTTTTTTATTTGTTGACCATTTTAGTGATTATGTGGCACTTAAATTCATTCCTCTTTTGTATGACTTGCATCAATGTGCTACATACAACTGGGGCTCAGCGTTGCTTTGTAATTACTACTATGAGTTATGCAAGGCCACTAATCATAAATATATTGAAATTGGGGGGCATCCATTTTTCTACCTCTTTGGGCATGGGAAAGGTTTCACTTAATTGCACCAATTTTTTGACCAGATCTAATCAATGGTGTTATTCTTGGATACCGGTATGTATTTTCATGATATAAAAAAATTATAGGTTCTATATTTTTTATACTAGGCTATAATCAGTGTCCTTATTGTTCTAAAATAGGTATAAAGGTGGACAACATAATAAGAGCTCGTCGATTTGATTTTGTCTGCTTACCATGACAAATTGGACGATATCAAGACATATGATGTAAGTTGTGTTATCCTAATTATTTTTTACTATATGCATATATTTTTTTTATTTCTAATTCCCTTTTTAATATAGGTGGTGTGGGATCCTTACACACAATATGCAATTTGTTTCCTGAGAGTTGTTTTCATGGAAATGACATTTGGAAATCGCTTGTTCCATTAATCTACTTCCAAAATATCGAATGGCATCAACTTGGCTGTGTCCTGAGCCAATTTGGTATAGATCAACCAATTCAAAATACATCCCTCCAAGATGAAGCTTTACATGATATAATATTGAGAAGGAAGGAAACAAAAGATTAAGGTGTATTTCTCTCCTTCTTTGTTGATTTGTGGAATGCAAGACGAGCTAGGGTTGTTTCTACCACACTCATTAACAATTCATATTGTCCAATTAGTTTTGCATACATGAAATGGTACCTAGCTCATACCTAACATTGGATTGAACTTGATGGTGCAAAACACGATTTTACGGTAAGATATGCAAGATAAATGTCATTCTAATATTTTTATTTTTATATGTTGACATTTTTTCCTTGTAGGCTAATACGGTGGAGAGGCTATTTCATAACACAACTGACCAGCATTATAGTAAGGGTTCCAATAAAGAAATTAGAAGATGTGTCACCAATATTTTACAAGCCATGGGGGAAGTTGAACGTATAACCATCCTTCACAACAGGTTTCGCCGCAATTGAATCCCTACCAATTCCCCCACATAACTTGAATATTGAACCACAAAGTCAAGAGGGTAGAGGACTTAGTTGAAGTAGGATGATTATTGAACATGTGCCGTTCCAGTTGTCTACTCCTCCACCATAACCAATCGAAGGGACCTTTTTTGTGATTCCCAGCCAATATTACGGTGATTACACACAATTCACATATAATACTCAACAAGTCCCACCACATGCCGTCGCGCATGCCACCAGCTCATATCAAAATCAACAATTTTATATACCTGAACCATCTTCAGTCACGCATGCTTCTAGTTCATATCAAAACCAAACGTGTTATGTACCACAACCACCTCAATCTACCATTGATTATTCCCAATATTTGGATTTGACACCTAACCCTATGGAAACAATTTTATGTGTTTTATGTTTAATTTTTATTATTACATCAATTCTTTTGGGCATTGTTTTTGTTTGCAAATATACATTGTCATAAACCAAACTTGCACCAACCAAAGCTTAGTTTCCACTAATAACGAAATAATTCAAACTTGCACCACCAATAAAATGACTATTACATTCATAATAAACAATTTTTTTTTTGTTATTAATACATTGATAATAAACAACTACCTCATAAATAGCAAAAAAACTATTATATTCATAGTAGAAAACTACTATATTCATAGCCAAAAAACACAAAAAAACAATACAACGACTCTATCTTAATGACCCTAACGAAGCTTTCGAGGAAAAGGAGCTTGTGGTGAATTATGACCCAGCTTTGGGGTTTATGAGGAGGTGAGCGACTAGGCAATAGTCAAATGATAGTAATTGCAAAACTTATTTTTGCATTACTATAATTTACATACGTAACTTGGGATAAAAAAAAAAAACAATATATAATTTTAACTTGAGATAAAAAAAAAAAAAAAAACATTCATGATATTTGTTAATATCACAACACAAATTATATTTATACACAACATTGCTTTGTAATTTTTAATACCAGATGACATTATTTTGATAATGGTATCATTCAAAGTCGGATGAAACCAATTTATAGAAAGTCATGTCGTCACTATGTGAAGCAACTTCACAAGTGGTACCACTTCGTGAAGTAATTTCACAATTAACTTTATGAAAATCTGTATGTTCAAAAACTTAATATAAATTCCAAAAATGTTAATCTATTTATTATTTATAGACTAAATAGGTACAAATTAAAATTAAACATCATTTGATAAAAAAAAAATTAACTCCTATTAAATTTTTGTAAAATTTCCTCCATGGTATTGGTCATGCGATTGTTATTAGACCTTATTTTTCTTACATCATCATTCTTCAAATTTTTCAAGACTTCTTCAACCGATTTGAAAGAAAGAAGGTTTAAATATGTTTTTAGTCCCTCAAATATGAGTCATATTTTTTTTAGTCCTCCAAATAAAAAATTTCTTTTTTTAATCCTTTAAAATTGAAAAATGTTTTTTTAATCCTTCTCACAAAAGATACCAAACAAGGAATAAGATATTTACAATTTGTGGTGGTTTTTTAGCCGCCACAATTTGACTTGTCACATTTTTGTATTTTTGTGGTGGCTAAAAAATCGTCACAAATTACAAATATCTTATTTTTTGTTTGGTATTTTTTATGAGAAAGACTAAAAAAAAAGATTTTGAAGGACTAAAAAAAGCAACCTTTTATTTGGAGGACTAAAAAAAATATGACACATATTTGAAGGACTAAAAACATATTTAAGCCAAAAAAGAATTCTAGAATGCTTCACATATAACTCAATCGGCCCGAACTTTTATGTTGAGTGATGCGTAAAATACGAACGCTTAAAGACAAGTGTACCCCTGCGCAATAGTAATAGTGAACCTAAGTCCGAATATCGTACCCTAGAGATTAGAAGTGATTCCCAAATAATAAATCTATAAAGGACAAGTGTCAACACCCAATTTTGTCCGCGCTTAATTATGCTATTATAGTTATTATTATTACTGTTGTTGCTACTATTATTATCATTATTGTTATCGTTATTGTTATTGTTATTATTATTATTATTATTATTTGTTTCACAAGTAGTATCTTGCCAAAAAAAAAAAGGAGAAGAGAAGAAGAAGAGAGAAGAAAAAAAGAAGAGAAGAAAGATTCAAAGAAAATCATTCATTTATCATTTCTTTCATGTTCCTCTATCACAAGGCTATTACAAATACAAAATTGAAATGAAGTTTCAAAAAAGCTTACAAATCTAAAAATAGTACAAAGCCAAATCTATTCAAGGAAAAAAGAAATAAAGGAAGTAGCAAGAGAAAAAGAAGAAAAAAGAGCAGCCTCATCAACTAAAAAGGGGCAGGCAAAAAAAATCAATCAAACAGCTTCATCCTAAGTATCTCCATCAGCAGCTTCATCCCAAGCAGTTCCATCAGCAGCTTCATGAATCAGCAGCTTCATCATCAATTGGCAACTTGATCTCATGAGCAACTAGGCTCAGCACCAGGGGTGGCTAATTCAGAAATTGCTGCAAGCAACAAATAAAAAATTAGATTTAAATGAGGAAACCCTCCTAGGAAGGAAAGCTGAGAGCAAACCCTCCTAGGAAGGAAACCTCCTACCTATATATAGAGGTGATCAAAAGGAAAAAAGGGGAGCAAGCATCAAAAGAAAAACACACACTGAATACAGAAAGCACTGAGAGATCAACAGAGAACAAGAAGGCAGAAAAGCAGAGAAAAAGAAGAGAGATCAGCAGAGTAAAGAAAAGAAATCAGAAAGCAGAGCACAAAAAGAAGCAAGACAGCAAAGAGAAAAGAAAGAAATCAGCAGAGCAGACAAAAAAAGAGAAAAGGGAAGAACAACAATAAAGGGAGAACAAAGCAGAACCATAGAACAACCCTGAGCAGAAGAATAACGGGTTTCTTCCCTTTCAATCTTCATGTAATCTTCATGTGTATTAGCTTTTTCTATGTTTGTTCGTAAGCAATGTAATATTTTGCTCAAATCTTTTGTTCAAAATGATAAAAAGATATGAATCTGAAAGGAAAAGTGCTTATGTTTAATTAACCAACCTATCAAAGATGGACCAGAGACACAAACAAGGACAGATACCAAAAACAAAAGAAACTGAAACAGAAACAAAACTAGAGGCATGAGCAGAGACAGGTACCAAAAACACCAAATCCCGAATCACCAAAATCATTGAGTTCAAATCCTTCAATCCCAACCAGAGACCAAACAGAAACCCAACAAAACAAGAGTCACAAAGCAAGGCATGAATAAAGCAGAGACCAAATCCAGACAACAAAGCTAGTCACTAGAAAACTAAAAATCAATCAAAGATAAAAGAACCAAAGAAAGCGAAAGAGAAACAGGGGAAGAAAAATTGTACTAGTAACCCTCACGGAACCGCGACCCCGTCCCGCGCCCATGGCCTCATCCTCCACCTCACCTCCCTCAGCCTCCAGGACCACCGCGACCTCACCCCCACGAACCCAACCCCCTCACGCCGCCGTATCTGGTTCGATCTCCATCATCTCGAGACCTTCTCCCTTGCCATCGCGACCTGCCGCCCCGCGCTCCTCCTCGCACCAACCACCGAACCTGACCACGGCGCCGCCACCTCCACGCGCCGCGATCTCCCATCGCCCAGCCTCCGTCCCCTCCTCTCCACCTACGGCGACCTCGAAGAGGTCGTCGCCATCCTCGCCAACCCCTCGCGCCGCCGTAGCAAGTCCGATCCCAATCTCGATCTGCTTCCTCTCTCTCGCAAACCCTAGAGCTCAAGCAGCTGAATAAATGAGGGAAAGAGAAACCCTAAATTTAATTTCGCGTTTTAGGCCATTTTACTATTTGCACCCTCTAAATTACTAAATTACAACCTTCACGTCTTGGGTCAGTTTTCTATTTACAACCCCTATATTACTAAACTGTAACACATTTATCTTGGGCCAGATTTCTATTTACACCTCTTTTTACTAAATTATGGCTTCTCGTTTTGGGGCCATATTTCTGTTTACACCCCCTGTTTTACTAAGTTTCTTTTTTTTTTAATTATCAATAGTTGTTTTAATTAAAATCATTTTAAAAAATAATAATAAAGATGAATTGACTTTGGTGTACACCTCTGTCAATTTTTCAAGTGTCTTTTTAGGATAAATGACTTGCGACAACTCAAGAGTCCTAAATTAAAAAAATTAAAAGGGAATAAAAATAGTATATCTCCTTCTTTCCTTTAGTAAAATTAATTATTTTGTTCTAGTAATGTTTTTGTGAGATAAATGTCTAAAAATTATAAAAGATTTTCGCTTAATTAATTAAAGGTAACCGTCTTTGTGACGGACGTTGTAGGGTGCTAATACCTTCTCTACACGTAATGGACTCCCAAACTCAGATCTGGTTTCAAAGACCATTTTTTTCTAAAAAAGATTTTTCTGATGTTTTCCTTAATAAACATTGGTGGCGACTCCTCTGATCCATACTTTTCGATTTTTAATTGCCGTCCCGCTGTGACCTTGGTTGCAACAACAAGTGATCAAAAGGTTGGTTTGAGTGCAATTTAATTGTAAAAAGAAATAAAGCAAAAGGCACTTGAGAATAATGAAGGATCTAACAAATTAAAAGACCTAAGGTCATGAATTCAGACCTATCTTTACATTCCCCTATTTTCCTATTTCACTTAAATCCCCAATTATTATTCAATTACCAATCATGCCTCTTAAAGTAATAATCAAAGTTTGGTCATTCATTGAAAATCCACTTCTCTAATTTATTCCCCTATTGGTGATGAAAGGATAAATTAAAGAGAAGGTTTTAAGTTCAGAGAGGTTAATTAACCAATGTTAATTAGATTGGGAATTTAGGTATTAGTTTGGTCATGCAAATCCCTAAAATTCAATCTATGCGTAAATTTATCAATTAAAATTGTTGATCATGACATTAATCAATTTGTGTTATAGGGTGATTAATCCTAAATAACAGTAAGAATAACGCAAATATATAATTGAAAGAACAATTGATAAACTTTATTGAAAATAGAGAAATAAGATTCACATGATAGGTCCTACATCACAACCCTAGATTATGAATTTAGCTAGCCATAGACATAAGGAAGCAACAATTCACAAAAGAAAGTAGTAAAGACATTAGAGAAGAAGAACTTTACAAAAATTATTCCCTGCGATGTTCCTTGCTTTGTAGTTCCCTCGGGAATTCTCAAAATACTTAAAGGAAAAGTATGCAAAAAGATAAAAAGATCCGTCCTCCAAAAAGATGAAAAGTAGGCTATTTATAGAAATAAAGGATAGCTGTCACGTGGGGGTATGTACGGCCTCAAGTGCGAGGCCGTGCATATTTTATGAAGCGGAGGTTGTTATGCATGGCTTGATGTTTGAGGTCGTGCATATATGCACATCCTAGTACTTGAGTCCGTGCATACTTTATGAAACAGAGACAATTATGCACAGTTGGGTGCTTGGGCCATGCATATATGCACAGCCTAGTGCTTGAGGTCGTGCATACTTTATGAAACATTGGCCCTTCTGCACTCCCTCGTGTTGGAGGCTGTGTTTCATCAGCTTATACACGGCCTAGAGCTTGAGGCCGTGCATACTCAAAATAAGACCAAACTTTTCCTTATGAAGTTACTTTCCCCTTTTTCCAATGTCTCAACTATGCTGTAGCAACTCAACACACATTTGAATCAAATATCTCATTATGGTATGCAAAAATCAATAAAATGGTGGGAGAAATCCCTTAAAAACAAAGACTAAAAAGGGATTTATCATTGAGCAAACCATAACATCATTTGTTTGACATCTTCATCACACTTGATTTTAAAACTATCATAACACATATAATCATGCTCATAATTAATTGGGTATTGATAAATGAGGTCGCAAATGTATTGGTCAAGAGTCCAAAGTAGCATAGCTTCAATTTTTTACGTTAATTGAGCATATGTAGATTTTTCAATAATACGAATCGGGGTAGGATGAATAGAGAAAAAGTAAATACATTGTTCATTAGTGTTTATTTTGTCATCATGATACAAAAATGCAAGTGAAGAATTTTGAATATTTTTTGTTGTAGTTTAAGCTAAAAACTCCATTGTTAAGAAAAGAAAGATTAAAAATAACAAATTTAAGAAGTCCAATAAATCTCTAAAAATTGAGAAGTAGCAAAATTAGACTATACATAGACGCAGAGTAGATATAGGTAGAATAAATAATGGTGTTGCCACTTTAAGTGGCACATATATTGGTAGTGACACATTTGTGATTGAATAGTGGTGTCGCCACTTTAAGTGGCACATATAGCAGTGTTACCAGATACATCTTCAATGATGTCACCAAATGGTCTATCACCTTCATTGATTATGTCGCCAAAACATGTGACCACTAAACTTGTGTCACCAAAGTTCTCATGTTATTCATGCTTTTGCCTATATGAACCCACTTTACTCTGTTTCTTTTGGACTTTTTTGTGTTTCTGTGGCTCTAACTTATTTTGTGTTCCTTGAATAGGTTTTGTGGTTAGATTTTGCATGAAACATTAATCTTATACTTTATTTTGCTTAGTATTCTAATTTCATTTTCGAAAATAGCTTTTCAAATGATTTTTGTTTATTGGAATGGTCGCAAATTTATAGGACCTCAAGAAATCACATATGAGGGAAGCAAAAGAATTATTAAAATTAAATAAAATATTACTTATGCCGCTTTGAAACAAAGGGTTAGTGAAAAATTAAATCTTTCTGTTCATCAAAGTATAGGTAGGTTTACATGTAGATTTATGACTTCATCAAATTTCATAACATTTGATGGTGTGGATGTTTATGATGATGAAGATTGAATGCATGATTAGTGCAATGAAATAAAATGCATTTAGTAACTTTATAGAGTTATACGTGGAGATTGTGTTGGGAATAATTTTGTATGCCCAAGTTCCAATTTATCATGTAATCAATTTTTATTTTCAAATAATAAAGTATTATTTCATTTCTTTATCATTTTATACTAGTTTGATAAAAATAGTTAAATTGATGAAGTCCTTGGTTAAAATTGAAGGTTGTTATCATAATAGAGATTATGATAAATGAGAAACAAATCTCTTGAAATTTTAATCTAAAGTGTTCTTGATCATAAGATTATTTTGAATAGGATATTAATAATCCGGATAGATTAATATATGTGTAATAGTATTCATTGGATAAATATTAATAGATCTCATTTATTAATTTACACATATAGATGATGCACATAGGGATGTAATCATTGAACTGACTCGATATTGAGATTTTTCTAATGGTTAATATTACCTTAATTTGTCAATAGAAAAACTCTCAAGAAGAAATATAACATTTCCTTTGACCTGAGATTATCATAGTAATTAACAAGTCATTTGTTATATTTTAATTCCGGACACCTAATGCTCTAGAGCACTAGTTGAATGGATATTGGATATAATTAAATACTTGTAGAATTAATGATTATTCAAGAAGGAATCCATTAACTCTAGGTAATGAGTTTGAACTCTATAAATCAAGACCTTGGCCAGGACAATTGAATGAATGAAGAAATGAGTTTCTTAGAGTCATTCACTAATTAACGTGATTGAATTTGACAGTAATACCATATTCTAAAGTTAATCTAGAGTTGGAAATGATGGAAGGAAATATTATATATTACTCTTCTAGTGGTTCTTGAAAGTAACAACAAATTACTTCATGCTATCTGGACGTTGAGGAGTGTTGCTAGACGTCTACCTTGATTAGTAAAATTAATTTGATTAATTTACTACCAGCTTAGTATTGAATCTACGGGGTCACACACAAACGAGTGTGTTAATCTTTACTAGAGAATAATCAATTTGATTGACAAAATCTCTATGTGGAATATTATTATATTCTTTGCTAGCATCAAGAATATAATTAATATGTATACTAAAGATATGCATCTTTTTTTATTATTGTGACATTTATGCATAATAATATTTTAATGAGCAATAGAAAATGATGAGAGAGTATCTTATTAAGAGAATATATTATTTCTGTTAATAAGTTTGAATTAATTTGAATATGTCAATAGGTTGACAGATTAAATTCAAATTTGAAATATCTTATTAAGAGAATATATTATTTCTGTTAATAAATTTGAATTAATTTGAATATGTCGATGGACTGACAGATTAAATTCAAATTTGAAATATATTATTAAGATAATATATTATTTCAGTTTGAATTAATTTGAATATATTCATGGGTTGGGCTATGGGATAACATCAGTATTCCTATAAATAGGAGCACTCATCACGTCTATTGTGCATCAGATTACTGAAGAGAATTCTTTAGTAAAAATATACAGTTCCATATTCAAGAGTTTTGAAGTAGAGATTAACTCTCGGTGTGGATACACGTAGAGTCTTCACATTATTGAAGAACATTTGTGTCTCAGAGACGGTAACAGGTACATGTTTATTGTAATTTTATATTGCGATAATATTATTCTAAATCCGAAAAAAAGATCCTAAATTCCGTTGCGTGTGTTTTGAACACCAGAATGAACTAACAATTGGTATCAGAGCCAATGGGATTTTTGTGATTGAAGAATATATTATCGAATATTATTTTAAGGATGTATTTTATTTTATGAATACATGTCATCAATTTAAGAGAGATATGAATCTCAATGAACAACACCACTTCAATCGTTGTTTAGAACACGATCAAGGGGTATGGAAAATAAATTGATGATGCCCTCTGTAACTGTTTATGTGTTTTAAATGTTATATACACCGATATAAATGAGTTTTGGTTTACGTAAAATTATTTTTTGATGAAAAATATATTGAACATTCTTGATTTGTTAAACGATATAGGATCTTATGTTTGATAAGTGAACTATAACAAAAATTGAATGTGAAAGGATTACGTAAAGTGTCATTTATATAGTTTTGTAATTATAAACAAAGTTGTTGTTTCTAATGTACACTCATGTGCTTGCTGATCATGTGCCTTATATTTTTAATATAAGGTTTTATTATGGAAAAACAAAATTTGTTTTTCTTCAAACATGTAGGGCTAAGTCACTATGATTTTATATTAGAAAATTTGTTTTCTTTTATATATTTCGTGACACATTATATATAATGATATATGATTTGTTATTCAATTTATTTTATTTTTCAAGGAACGACCTAATAACTAGGTGACTTGTGAATTAAAATAAATTTGAGCATTTGATGTAGCTTTATGATTAATTTTTAATAACAAGGAATGGCCTGATAACCAGAAGACTTGTAATTAAAATAAATTTGAGCATTTGATGCAACTTTATAATTAATTTTTAATAACAAGGAACGCGGCCTGATAACCAGGAGACTTGTAATTAAAATAAATTTGAGCATTTGATGGAGCTTTATAATTAATCTTTAATAACAAGGAACGGCCTGATAACCAGGAGACTTGTAATAAATAATTAGTTATAAGTTTATTTTAAAAATTAATTTTATACTTAACGCCTAGACTACCTAGGGAAGTGTTAAAGTTAATTTTTGGGATACCAATAGGAATGACCTGACAACCAGGAACCTATGTGGTATATTATTGTGAAACTGTATGTGATACAATTTCTTTCTCTTAAAATATGTACGAGAAATGACTTGATACCAAGTAGCTCATTCATAATTTTAAGAGTTTTATGTTTTCCTTTCTACATATGAAACATGTTCTGACTTAATCTGTTTGATTGTATATTTAATTAATAGTATGTCTTCAATATCTCTCCGTGGGATACTAGAGTCTGGAAAGTTGGTTGGATCCAACTATGATGATTGGTATCGCAACTTAAGAATTGTTCTCATGCACGGAAAACTTATCCACATAATTGATCAGCCTGATAGAGATGCACCTGATCTCGAAGATGTTAAGGGAACCAATGCTTTTTAGAAGTATTTGGAACAGACCCTAACTGCCAAATGCATCATGTTGGCATCAATGAGTTCAGAACTCCAGAGGCAACATGTGGATATGGATCCAAAGGAAATCATCGTACATCTTAAGAAAATGTATGATGGTCAATGTAAGACTGACTAGATACCTGATTATCTAAAACGTTGTTCGAGTCCTCAATGACTGCAAATGTTCAAGTTGGACCGCATGTTCGGAAGATGATTGATCTGATAGAACAACTTGAAAAGACAGAATGCAAGCTTGGAAAAGAGCTTTCTCAAGACTTGATTCTGCAGTCACTTCCTGATACGTTTTCACAATTCATTGTGAATTTTAACATGAATAAGCTAGACTGTGATTTGCATGAGATGCATAACTTACTAGTTGATTATGAGAATCAAATTGCCTCTGAGAAGAAAAAGGGAACTGTTATGGTGGTTGGCAAGAACCACAAGAATAACGGCAAAGGAAAATATGTACCAAAAAGGAAGGCTTTTGGACCTAAGGGTGGTGTGACCAAACCCAAGAACAATAAAGCCAAGGTTGACCAAATTGGTGCTGAATGTTTCTTCTGCAAAGAGAAAGGACACTGGAAGAGAAACTGTAAGAAGTATCTTTATTTTTTGAAAAATAAGAAACAAGGTGAGATACTAGTGAAAAATGTTTTCATGCTTTCTTTAACTGTTGTTGATGCTTTAATATGGGTATTAGATACTGGTAGTAGCTTTAACATCTGCAATATGTTGCAGGGGATGCAGATAACTAGATGGTTAAAGAAAGGGGAGATAAATCTTCAAGTAGGCAATGGAGCAAATGTTGCCGCCTTAGCTGTAGGATCTATTTCTTTAAAAATGCCCACTGGCAAAGAACTGGTGTTAGATGATTGCTATTATGTTCGAAAATTTGTTTCAAACATTATTTCAATCTCTATGTTGGATAAACAAGGTTTTTGCATTATTTTTAATAATAACATTTGCTTAATTTATCGTAATGACGATTTATATGTGAATGGTTATCTCCAACATGGCATTTATGTCTTACCTGATGTAAATCGTAACTCGATTGTACATGTTTCTTCTAATTTTAAAAGAGAAAGAGATGATCAAATAAATAAAACATATCTTTGGCATTGTAGGCTTGGTCACATTAGTGAGAAAAGAATTAACAAGTTACACAAGGAAGGTTACCTTGATAATTATGATTATGAATCATATGCAACTTGTGAGTCTTGTCTCAAAGGAAAAATGACTAAATCCCCATTTATTGGAATTAGGGAAAGAGCCTCTGAATTATTAGGATTAGTTCACACAGATGTTTGTGGACCAATGAGAATTCAAGCCAAAGGTGGATATTCTTATTTCATAACTTTCACTGATGATACATCTAGGTATGGGTTTTTATATCTAATGAAACATAAATCAAAATCATTTGAAATCTTCAAAAGATTTCGTAGTGAAGTTGAAAAACAAACTGGAAAAAGTATCAAGATACTTAGATCCGATAGAGGTGGAGAATATCTTAGTACTAATTTTATTGATTATCTAAAAGAAAATGGAATTCTTTCACAATGGACACCTCCAGGAACACCACAACACAATGGTGTATCTGAAAGAAGGAATCGAACCTTATTGGATATGGTAAGATCTATGATGGGGTTCACTGATCTTCCAGTGGGGATATGCTTTAGAAGCAGCAGCTTATTTGCTGAACAAAGTTCCTACAAAATCAGTCTCTACAACTCCATATGAGATATGGAAAGGATGTAAACCAAATCTCAAACACATTAAGATGTGGGGTTGCCATGCTTACGTTAAGAGATTGTTAATCGATAAACTTGAGGCAAGGTCGAAAAAATGTAGATTCATTGGTTATCTTAAGGAAACAATGGGATACTATTTTTACCAACCCTCTTACCATAAAGTGTTTGTGGCAAGAGGAGGAACCTTTTTAGAAAGGGAATTCCTTGTAGGAGGAATTCATGGTAAAGAAATTGAGCTTGATGAAACTCAATATTCCAATGAAACGACTCGGGAACATGAGATGGAAACTGAGAGACCTTTCTTTGATGTTTTAAAGTTGCCACAAAGGTTGTTACCTCCCAGAATTATGGTTCAAGAACCAGTTGTAGGTCAAGAACAGGTTGATGAACCAATCCTAGAACCAGTTCAACAACCTATAAGCCCAATACAAGAGCCTCTTAGAAGATCCACTCGAGTGCATCGTGTACCTACTAGATTAAACTTAATGGTACAAGATGACACATCGAATGAGGTTTATCATGATGATGATGACCCCAAGAGTTATGAAGAGGCTCTGAGAAGCTTAGACTATAAAAGATGGCAAGAAGCCATGGAATCTGAAATGGAATCAATGAAGATCAATAAAGTATGGACTTTAGTTGAAACTTCAAAGGATATAAAACCAATTGGTTGTAAATGGGTTTACAAGAAAAAGATTGGTATAGATGGAAAGGTTGAGACCTACAAAGCTCGCCTTGTTGCTAAGAGGTATTGTCAAAGGGAAGGTATAGACTATGATGAAACATTTTCTCCTGTGGCAATGATAAAATCCATTTGGATTCTACTTGCAATAGCAGCATACTATGATTATGACATATGGCAAATGGATGTGAAAACGGCTTTCCTTAATGGTGAGTTGAAAGAGGATGTGTACATGACACAACCTGAAGGATTCACATCTATGTATGATCATAATAAGGTATGCAAATTGCAATGATCCATTTATGGATTGAAACAAGCTTCTAGAAGTTGGAATATTCGTTTTAACAAAACAGTCGAAAAGTTTGACTTTGTTAGATGTGAGGAAGAACCTTGTGTGTACAAAAAGGTTAGTAGGAGCATAATCATTTTCTTAGTGTTATATGTAGATGACATATTACTCATTGGAAATGATGTACCAGCAATGCAAAGTACAAAGATTTGGCTATCAAGAACAATTCTCCATGAAAGATTTAGGAGAGGCAACCTATATTCTAGGAATAAAGATTTATAGAGATAGATCTAAAAGGTTGCTTGGACTCTCCCAATCTATGTACATTGATACCATTCTAAAGAGGTATAACATGGAAAACTCCAAAAGAGGCTATTTGCCAATAGGAAGTGGAGTTACTCTCAGTAGGGAGGATTGTCCTAAGACCCATGAAGAGAGAGAACGCATGACTAGAGTTCCATATGCTAGTGCAGTGGGAGCTATCATGTATACCATGACTTGTACACGTCCTAATATCTCTTATGCACTAGGTGTAACTAGTCAATATCAAGCAAACCATGGTGAGGAACATTGGAAAGTGGTTAAGACCATTCTTAAGTACTTAGGAAGGACTAAAGACCAATTCCTCGTTTATGGAGATTTTGAATTGAACCTAAAGGGTTATACGATGCAAGTTTTGCATCGGATAAAGATGATAGCAAATCTGTTTCAGGATATGTTTTCACCTTGAATGGTGGTGCAGTAAGTTGGAAAAGTTCCAAGCAGGCTACAGTGGCAGACTCAGTGACTGAGGCAGAGTATATAGCGGCAAGTGAAGCTGCTAAAGAAGCAGTTTGGATTAAAAGGTTCATATCTGAACTTGGTGTGGTTCCTTCAATAAATGAACCAGTTCCACTATTGTGTGACAATAATGGAGCTATTGCTCAAGCAAAGGAACCAAGATCACACCAGAAATCCAAACATGTTTTACGAAGATATCATTTGATTAGAGAGATCATTGAACGTGGTGACGTTAAGATTGAAAAGGTAGAAGGGAAGGATAATGCGGCAGACCCGTTCACCAAAGCACTTGGCACAAAGGAGTTTGATAAGCACAAGTGGGAAGTAGGAATGAGATACATGAATAATTGGCTCTAGTGCAAGTGGGAGATTGTTGGGAATAATTTTGTATGCCCAAGTTCCAATTTATCATGTAATCAATTTCTATTTTCAAATAATAAAGTATTATTTCATTTCTTTATCATTTTATACTAGTTTGATAAAAAATAGTTAAATTGATGAAGTCCTTGGTTAAAATTGAAGGTTGTTATCATAATAGAGATTATGATAAATGAGAAACAAGTCTCTTGAAATTTTAATCTAAAGTGTTCTTGATCATAAGATTATTTTGAATAGGATATTAATAATCCGGATAGATTAATATATGTGTAATAGTATTCATTGGATAAATATTAATAGATCTCATTTATTAATTTACACATATAGATGATGCACATAGGGATGTGATCATTGAACTGACTCGATATTGAGATTTTTCTAATGGTTAATATTACCTTAATTTGTCAATAGAAAAACTCTCAAGAAGAAATATAACATTTCCTTTGACCTGAGATTATCATAGTAATTAACAAGTCATTTGTTATATTTTAATTCGGACACCTAATGCTCTAGAGCACTAGTTGAATGGATATTGGATATAATTAAATACTTGTAGAATTAATGATTATTCAAGAAGGAATCCATTAACTCTAGGTAATGAGTTTGAACTCTATAAATCAAGACCTTGGCCAGGACAATTGAATGAATGAAGAAATGAGTTTCTTAGAGTCATTCACTAATTAACGTGATTGAATTTGACAGTAATACCATATTCTAAAGTTAATCTAGAGTTGGAAATGATGGAAGGAAATATTATATATTACTCTTCTAGTGGTTCTTGAAAGTAACAACAAATTACTTCATGCTATCTGGACGTTGAGGAGTGTTGCTAGACGTCTACCTTGATTAGTAAAATTAATTTGATTAATTTACTACCAGCTTAGTATTAAATCTATGGGGTCACACACAAACGAGTGTGTTAATCTTTACTAGAGAATAATCAATTTGATTGACAAAATCTCTATGTGGAATATTATTATATTCTTTGCTAGCACCAAGAATATAATTAATATGTATACTAAAGATAGACATCTTTTTTTATTATTGTGACATTTATGCATAATAATATTTTAATGAGCAATAGAAAATGATGAGAGAGTATCTTATTAAGAGAATATATTATTTCTGTTAATAAGTTTGAATTAATTTGAATATGTCAATGGGTTGACAAATTAAATTCAAATTTGAAATATCTTATTAAAAGAATATATTATTTCTGTTAATAAGTTTGAATTAATTTGAATATGTCAATAGGTTGACAGATTAAATTCAAATTTGAAATATCTTATTAAGAGAATATATTATTTCTGTTAATAAATTTGAATTAATTTGAATATGTCGATGGACTGACTGATTAAATTCAAATTTGAAATATATTATTAAGATAATATATTATTTCAGTTTGAATTAATTTGAATATATTCATGGGTTGGGCTATGGGATAGCATCAGTATTCCTATAAATATGAGCTTTCATCACGTCTATTGTGCATCAGATGACTGAAGAGAATTCTTTAGTAAAAATATATGCAGTTCCATATTCAAGAGTTTTGAAGTAGAGATTAACTCTCGGTGTGGATACACGTAGAGTCTTCACATTATTGAAGAACATTTGCGTCTCAGAGACGGTAACAGGTACATGTTTACTGTAATTTTATATTGCGATAATATTATTCTAAATCCGAAAAAAGATCCTAAATTCCGCTGCGTGTGTTTTGAACACCAGAATGAACTAACATATTGAACAAGCTGGTTCTTCACTACAAGTGTTAATTACGCAACATATTTTACCCTCCAATGAAGATGGATATATAACTGATGAAGAGAATCGACAACATTAAGAAGCAGATTTTGAAGATGATGAACTTCAAACAACGAAGGTGAAGACTAGGGAGACCCAGTTGACCATTCTGACTCGAAGGATGAGGCAGCAATTTCAAGTAAGTAAAAGCCTATTTTTATTTAAATAAAATAATTATAATCAAAAAATTATTTAAAATCCTACTTTTGGTGTTTTGAATATGATCCAAACCATATTACCGCAATGCAATTCCTTGACTCATTTCTCAAATGTTAATTGGCCTCATCCTAATCAAGAAATGCCATCCTCGAATTTCAATGATAGAGATCAATGGAAACTAGGAAAAGAGTTGCATAAGGGATTAACTTTTGAAACAAAAGATGCAATGAAAATGGTTGTTACTTGTTACAATATAAGAGTATATCACTCATTTCTGACTTTAGAAAGTTACCCAAAAGTAGTGGAATTTGTATGTAGAAATATTCCACAAGGTTGCCCATGGAAATGCAAAGCAATGGTGTCCCACAACATGAGTTTGTGGACAATAACTAAATGGAAAGACTCTCATTCTTGCTTACATACAAACTTAATTCAAGATCATGTTAATTTGACCGTGCAAATAATCAGCAACTTTATTCTATGTATAACTTTATTTTCCAAATGTTTTTAATCTATTTGGTTTTTATTCACCTTGAATTTTTTTTCTAGAGATGATTAGATATGACCCCTCAATTTCAATTTCATTGGTTCAAGAAATGATGGTTAGTGAAAATTCTTGTTTCATACAAAAAAGTGTGGCTAGCAACACCTAGAAAATGGTTGATTGACTAGCAACATCTAAATGAATGTTGCAAACCAATTGGGAACACTTGGAAGATGGTTCATGATCTAGCAAAACCTACTGGGAAATCACACATTCTCGTAAATAATATTCTTGTACACCCATATTGGTAAATATTCAAGGACTTTCACCCATTTTTGTAAATGAGTCATTGTCTTTGTGAAACTTTTGTAAAAAAATACTTAGTCGTATTATTAATTCACAACATACCTCTAACTTTTGTTTCCTGCACCATATATTTTACTTCTAGCGTCCCATAAAAAAATGAAATACTCTAACTTTTTATTTCATACTTATACAAATATAATTGCGTAGCAATATTTTGGATTCGTATTGTATTTATGGATTTCCTAGCCTGCAAATATATATGTATAAGGGGTTTGAACATAGACCCACTCAAAAATAAAAATTAGAAGATCTATGTTAGCACATTGCACCTTTTTTAATTAGAAAAAAAAACATCAATCTTTAAACCAACACAAATTTAAAGGATATTTGTGTAATTTATTAGAAAGATTAGATACTTAGTATTAAATATTTTAAAATTCAAATTTAAAATAACAAAAATATCTCTAAAAAATTCACCAATTAAGAATTAAATGTAAAAAACTACCATCACTACTGCCATTACCAAGACAGTTGCTACCACTGTCTTAACCATCGTTGTAGTCATCACCTTGACCACTATCGTCACCACCATCGTTGTCAACACCATCATGATCACCACCACTTCCGTTGTCATGATTGTCGGTATAGAGATAGTGACAATCATGGTGGTAGTGGTAAAAATAATCTTGAAAAAAAATGACGTGATAATTGAAATATTTTAAAATAAAATAAAATTATTGAAATTTGAAAAAAAAAAAAAAAGGGTTAACAAGATAAAATTAAATTAAATAATTAAAACATATTGTTAAACTAGACCTCTTAATTTTTGAAAGAGTCTAGCCTAGTACTCCCTTATGTATAAATTCAAATTATACAATCCACAGCCCAATCACTTATTCCAATTTTGTGTGTTTACTAATCCATTCGCACAATTCGTCAATGTAATACTAATATGACACATTCGATAATCTATAGTTGTTATTATGATCATATGAAAAAAAAAAAGCAATTATGGAAGTTCGACTTCGAACAACTAACACCTACCCACGCCTTCTTACTTGCACAAACATCAGAACGTAGCTTCATATTGTAGCTTTTCAGCTAAGTTTGAGTCACACAACATTAAACCAAGAAAGTCATTTATTGTAATTATTTAAAATTAATTTATGCATGAAGAAAATTAAGGGGTGCATCAAACATAAGTCATTACCATTTTTAATGATTTTATTGGCTCATTGTCATGTCATTGACAATTTTATTTTCAAAATCGGGCTCACGATATACACCATACTTATAAATTTAGGTATTGGCTTCATGCACCCCCAATTCACATTAACTTGGGGTACAAAAAGTAAAATCCCTAAAATTATATTAAAACAATTTTTAATGTCTCTTGTATATTATCAACTTACACATGTCTATATGACATTCAACTAGGCGTGACAAAATGGGTCAACCCACCAAAAATGGGATGGGCCGACCCACCTATGGCCAGCGCAAATAAGAAAGACCAACCCGCCTCACCATAAGGCGAGTTGGTGAGTTGGCCCACTAACTTCAGGTTTTTTTTTTTAATATGATTTTTTTGTAAAAAAAAAAAAAGAATATTTATATCTACATATTTTTTTATTTTTAATTATTTAATTTCAAATTATTATAATAACAAGAAAGATTAAATAGTAAATATAAAGTAATTTGTTCTTTAAAGGATTATATCGTTTTTTGACTTTCACTTCATTTTAATTAATTATTTTTTCTTTTTACAATAAAGGTTATTAATATGTTTATTTCTTTAAACGATTTTTTATCATGTTTCATCATTCATGCATCACTTTAAAAGATAGTGGTTATTAGAAAAGTGAGACAAATACTTTAATCATGATTTTTTTTAAAATTAAAAGTGAAAATATATAAAGTATAAGTTGGATAACATGTGCTCGAATATTATTTAAAAATATATATTATTTAATTTTTAACAAAATAAAATTATTTATTTAAAATAAATAGTTTAATGCTCATACATTATTAGTGTAAAATAATTTTATATTCTTTTCATGTTAATTAAACCTTTGACCAAGATATGTAGTTAACCTAAACAAAAAAAAGTTAACAAAAATGACTACAAAAATACATACTAAATTGCATGTCATTAAATATACAAAAAAAAATTATAATTACATAAATTAAATTTTCAAACACTTCTTTCTTTTTAGACAACATTGAATGTGATATTAAGATCACAATTGTCTTCATTTTCAATAAATATCTTTAATCTCTCTTTGTTTTTAACCCATGAAAAAGCAACATACAACTATTTATAACTAAACACTGGTCGAGAAAGATACAATCCAATATAGGAAAGTGTTTGTCGTTGTGATTTGTTTTGTTAATTGTCATTCCAAAACAAACACATATTGAAAATTGTTTTCTTTGAAATTGGATTAGCAAATTTGAGTTGTTTATAATCATGTCCATCCTTGGAATAAGAACATTGTCTTCAAAAGTAGTCTTAGTCAATACTGTGCACTCAAGTACATGCTCTCTCATTCTTCTTACTTTTATTATTGTTCCATTTACATAATCTATGGAATTGGTCTATGTTTCTCATCAACATTATAGGGACTCCAACTTTCAAACATAATTCATGTCTTTGTTCAGTGGTCAAGGAAGGGAGATATTGATGTGATAAATCATTTAGACCATTTTTATCATAATTCAACTCCTCAACAATTAATCTTTCTTCGACATTCTCCATAGATTTATTTGATGGATAAGGCATAGTTAGAAAATGCTTCAAACTCCTACCATTATTTTGAAATACTTTCTCAATCACAACAATTGCTAGATTTTTTATTTGATCTTTAGTTAGTAGTAAATCTTAAAAAAAAACTATATTAATATTAAATAAATGCATTAAACTTAGTATTGTAATAAAATTATAGCAGCATAAAGTAACACTTTCTTTTATAAACTATATCAAGTCACATCATAAAAGGTCTCTCAAAAGGGTCCATAACACTTATTATCAATTACTATTTAAAAACAATAATTTCTTTTTGAAATTTAAGATCTAAAACTATTTTTTTTTTTTGAAAATCTAGTAAAAAAACAAAATTAATACCACATAAATTATTTAAATTTAAATTGATATTTATTTTAATTTAAATCCATTTAGACTTGTTACATTTAATATTTAAATTTATTATATTCATAACATAAGTCATAACATAAAAACAATGGAACAAATTTGAAAATTATTTTTTATTTAAATTACATGATGAAGTTTATTCAAAATAATATAAAATAAAACTTATAACCCTAAACAAAATCAAACTAACAAAAGAAAAAATATTATAATCTTAAAACAATTATAATAATCCTAAGATAATAACAAACATGATAATTTTAAGATAATTACATTAATCAATTTAAACTACTCATTACACTTTTTTCAGTTTTTTTTAATTATCAACTATTATTTAAAAATCATAATTTCTTTTTGAATTTTAAGATCTCAAACTAATTTTTTTTTAAATGTTATTAAAAAATGATATTAATATCAAATAATTAATTTAAATTTAAATTGATATTTATTTAATTTTTTTATATTCAAAATCTTTAAATTTGTTATATTCATAAGATAATTACAATAGTAACTTAAAAATGACATAATATAATAACAACGGGACAAATTTGAAAATCATTTTTTATATAAATTAACTGATAAAGTTGATTGAGAACAATATAAATTAAAAAATTATAACCTAAACGAAATCAAACAACAAAAAACAAATATTATAATCTTAAAATAATTACTATAATCTTAAAATAATTACAATAAGCATAAGATAATAATAAACTTTATAATTTTAAGATAATTACATTAATCAATTTAAAGTACATCATTACACTTTTTCAGTTTTTTTATTTTTTATTATCAACTATTATTTAAAAATCATAATTTTTTTTTGAATTTTAAGATCCCAAATTAATATCTTTTTTTTTTTAAATCTAGTTAAAAAAAGAAATTAATACCAAGTAATTGATATAAATTTAAATTGATATTTATTTAAATTTATTATATTCATAATATTTAAATTTGTTATATTCATAATCTTAAAATTTGAAAATCATTTTTTATTTAAAATTATTTTCTATTTAAATCAGATGATAAAATTTATTGAAAATAATATAAAATAAAAATTATAATTCTAAATAAAATCAAACTAACAAAAGAACAAATATTTTAATCTTAAAACAATTACAATAATGCTAAGATAATAACAAACATTATAATTTTAAGATAATTACATTAATCAATTTAAACTAACTCATTACACTTTTTTCAGTTTTTTTTATTACCAACAATTATTTTAAAATCTCAAACTAATATTTTTTTTAAAAATAAAATATATTTAAAAAAAAAATTAATACCAAATAATTAATTCAAATTTGTTATATTTGTAATCTTTAAATTTGTTATAATCATAAGATAATTATAATAATAACTAAAAAGTGTCATAAAATAATAACAACGACACAAATTTAAAATCATTTTTTTATTTAAATTAAATGATAAATTTTATTGAAAATAATATAAAATAAAAATTAATACCCTAAACAAAATCAAACTAACAAAAGAACAAATATTATAATCTTAAAACAATTACATTATAATTTTAAAATAATTACATTAATCCATTTAAACTACATCATTACATTTATTTTGAATTTTAAGATCTCAAACTAATATTATTTTTTAAAATAAAAAATGTAGTTAAAATAATGAAATTAATACCAAATAATTGATATTATTTAAATTTAAATCCATTTAGACTTGTCACATTTAATATTTAAATTTGTTATATTCATAAGATAATTACAATAATAACATAAAAACGCCATAAAATAATAACGATGGGACAATGATATAAAATAAAAATAATAATCCTAAACGAAATCAAATTAACAAAAGCACATATATTATGATTACATTAGTAAATATTATAACCCTAAACACGAAATCAAATTAACAAAAGACCTCTTAATATCTCAATTATTGATGTAGTGATGGTTGATAACTCAGTAACATGAAACCACACTGTCATTGGTAAGGTTTGTCATTGTTGTTGCGTAGGATGTTCAACATTGAATTTAGGAACTTGAAATTCCTTGTTGAATTAAAAAGAAAAGAGAATACAAAATATGAATTATAAAAAAAAAATATAGGAGAAAAAATGTAGAAGAAACCTTAGCTCAATCAGTGGTAGGCTGGTAGTATAATGGAAGAAAAAATAAATATACAAGCAACCTGAGAAAGAATGATCATAGGAAAAAAAAAAACCTACTGCATGGGAGGTAAAACAAATAAATATATAGTCGCAATTAAGGAGTGAAAGAAATAAAAGAATGTAAAAAAAAAAAAAATAGAAGCAAAATAAAAGAAAAATAGAAAAGAATGCAGAAAAAGAGGAGAATAGAAGAAGAAAAAAACCTGGATGGGATGGAAAGAGAAAACATGAATATAGACAATAGAAGAATAATAATAATTGAATTTATCACTAACTATGTTAGTAGATATAGATAAATAATTTTAATAATAATATTAAAATTATTTTAAAAATTGAATAAATTAATTTGTTAAAAATATTTTTTTATTTAATAAAATTAAATGTATAATTAATATGAGACTGTCATGTGATATCTAACGTGACAAAACATTTTTTTAGAGTAGATAATAGATAGATTGGGTTATTTTATTTTTAAAATTTAATAAATTGGTTCATTTTATGTTACATAGATAAATGACATTAAATAATTATTCCATGTACCTCTTTTTATTGTTGCATACACTTTCTTTTAGCTTCCAACACTCCTTTTTAAAGTCATAATCTTATAAAATCCAAACGATGAAGACAATGAAAATGAGAATTTCTAACTTTTTATGGGACATAGGAAGCAAAAATGGAATGTATATAACAATAAAATGGGTGTAAAGAATAATTATTTAATGTCGGTTAAACAATAACTTTCCAAGACATTTGACGAATTTAATACAAGTTGTCTCGTTTCAAAAATCATTGCAAGGGATGCTTCTAGCAATGAAGTGAATAGTTAGTATAAAATTATTTTATACTGTTAATCAATCACAACTCCCTATTTATGATAAAATAATTAACTTTAATAAAAAAAAATTCAAAAGTCATTAAAACAGTAGATTCATTAAACTCTTCATTTTAACCATTAATAATAAAAAATGGTTGCCCTGAGCTTGCCTCTCAAATCTTGATGGGTAGATTAAACTAACTCATTGGAATGTGTTGGTGTCATCGTGGTGAAAAATAGTTTTTGATACATAATATCAATTATCAGGGTTGGGGGAATTATACAGATGGCAATTAGGTGCCTGCTGATATGCCCCTTAGAGCTACTGTGAATTGCATTATTATGCAGGCGTTGAACTGGTTCATTCTGTTATGTTACTCTTCAGCCCGGTTTGGCTATTGCTTATGACCTCTCGGGACCTATTTATAATACTATTTGGCTTATTAAAAAAAATAATAAAAACGGTTTTAATTTTTCTGTAAAGTAATTATTGAAAAAAGAAACCCAAGGGGTGTGCAAGAAAATTAAAGATTTCTAACTCCTAATTCCTAATTCACGAAACAATACAAACTTAACAAAAAAGCAAAAAATCGAAGCTTTAGCGACAAATGTGGGATCAAGGAAACGAAAATAGAGATAAAGACGTGACAATCAAACAAGTTCGGGACGAAGAACCCTATAATCAGAATACGGAAAAGATAGAGAAAATCAAAAATCAAAGAATCTATGCTTGTGCGGTGAAACGAAGTTGGAGAAAAACATAGTTATAGTTGTAATTGAGAGAGAGATTAAGGATTTGAAGTTGATCTTCAATGGAGAAAAAAAAAGTGATGAGAGGTTAAGGGAAGAGAGAACTGGGCGTGTCTGTTTGGCTTCTACTATAAAGGACTTAAAAAAGTGTTTTATAATTTATAGGACCAAAAAAAAAAAAAATGACAGATATTTAAAGAACTAAAAACATACAAGTGAATTAGCAATTTAGGAAATGAGGAGATAAAAAAAGAGCTTCAACATGATTTATTCCACATTAGTTCCTATATGTATTTCAGTACCACTAACTTGTCAGCATGTGTTTCCCAGTAAAGAGTTTATGGCACCCACCCAATCAATGCCCCAGAACGGTGTGACCCATCACAGTAACTTTTGAATACAAACCTACCTACCCCACGCCTTGTATTATAAAATAGGAAAGGAAACATGGGAAGAATCAGATATGTGCCTAAACCTGTACAGGGCTATAACCACTAAAAATGTTTGTACCAGCCACCCACACAGTAACAAAATAAGCTTCCCCTGTCATGAGTAAAAGAAAAGACAAGAGGAAACAGATCAAGCTGAGAGTATATCATAATAATACATGGAGAGAGCCTAGCCTGACTGCAAATATATATCATCACAATGCTACCACATTGTTACTGCATTATGATAAAAATATACAAAAGGGGCAGAAATCTCTGCCATAGAAGCAACGTGCACTTACTTGCTCTACAGATTGCTCCAGATATACGCAAGTACAGATGCAATGTTGTTGTTACAGTTTGATGAGACCTTCTTCAACACAGCCATTATAATTAGAAGTTCTCTCCGATCATTCTATCAACTTAGCACAGTCTCCGAGTTGACATGACCACCACTGCTCCCTGTATAACTGTTGAATCCAACCACAGGCACAGAGCGCTGAGCAAAATCTAGTAGTAATTTCCTCTGGTGGTCATTAGTGTGAGGAAGACTTGCTCGTAAGAGTTCAACGGGCATTTCCCTACTAATTGCTTTAGCAGCATCTGATCCAATTGCAGACACATTTGGTGTCCCCTGTACATGTAGTGATTGCATTTGCATGACACTCTGGTATTTATTCATGCAATAAATTGTGAGAAGGCCAAAAAATTCATCAAATGAGGCCTGCCAAAATGAACGATTACCTATATAGCTGCCAGCAGCAGCACCATGGGGATCAGTAAGAAGTTCAGTGGCCCTCTCAAGAACGGAAACTAAAATATGGGAGGCACCATCCCCAATGGTGCTTCCAAGGGGACGTAGAGGAGGCTGCTCTGAGGAACAAACCACTGCTGCAAGACAAGCACCCAGGGCACCAAGATCCATTCCTTGGACACACTGACAAACAACCTTAGCAAGGTTGCTTGTAGTCTCTGCAGCTGCCGGATCAGAGGGCACACAACCAAATAAGAATCTCAAATGACGGAAAATGGCCATGCAGACTATCCGCATAAGCTCACTACCAGGAACAAGTAACTGAAGATACTTTGCTAGGAGTTTACGCCCTTTGGGTATAGATACTAATCGTAAGAAAACAACATCATCCTTAGCACCAAGCCCAACTTTGTGTCCATTCTTTCCCAGTGGGTCAACAAGTTGGAGTGATGTTGCTAGTCCTTCCAAAAGGACCTTCCGTCTTCGTCTTAATTGAGTTCCACCATCTTGTAGCTGATTACACTGTAGAAAACGATCAATATCCTCTACATCAAGAAGAACATATAGACCGTCCTCAATTGTGACTCTGGCTGCAAACAGAGGCTCCTGCTCAAGGGGCTTCTCAGAAATATTTCGCTCAGAGCAACCACTAATAGAAGAGTTTGACAGATCAACTTCAAGAAGAGCATGAGGCCGACGAATAGCCAGGAACGAAACCCTCCCTAAGGCATCGACCTGAAGAAAACCATGGGAATCTGTATTGGAACGTGCTCGTGGAGGAAGTTCCTTTATTTGTGTTGGGCAAAATGAATTTTTCAACTTAGCCCCTGTTTTTTTAGCAAGACAAGCTTGGTGATAATAGTCATCAACATAGGGATCATTACAATGAGTCACAGCTAGTTGCATTCTAAGAATACTCTCAATTTCATCACTAGTCATATACTTGGACCTAAACTGTAATGAACCACTTTCATTCTTCTGGCTACTTGCATCAGAACCCTGTTGAGAGAAACGATGACTCTGTTTACCCTTATGAGTTGATTTTGGTCTGTGTTCTCTACCATCAGCAAGACCAAGCATATGTTCATATTTGCTAACAATGGATGATCCAGAAGAAAGCTGAGGACTAAATAAATGGGATTGGAAACCTAACATGTAGCCTCCTGATTGCTGAACAGGATGATGCCGTCTATGCTGCTGTTGCTGCAATTGGGTCAATAAATGAGGTGATAATGATCCACTACGATGGTGTAATTGCTGCTGCAACATATTACTGAGGAGGTTTTGATGGTCTCCAGAATACAACCCTGATTGGTTGACCCAGGGATTCTGCATTCGATAATTTAGAGGGGAGCCAGTTGTAAATTGGCGCACATTTCCACTAAAATGTGATTGTTTTGAACCACTCAACTGTAGTGCAGAATTAAACAAATGAGAATGATTTTGTGATGGCAAAGCCACGTGAGCTCCACCAGCATGAAAAGGAATGTTCAAATGACCTGTACTGTGATTTGGAGAAAACTGTTGGGACCTACCACCAGGGGGGGGATAGGAAGTAAATGAAGATTTTGGTACCAGAATAGGTTCACTAGAAAAACGAGTAAGCTCCTGTCGCTTGTCAGGGTAAGATGATGTTCTATACAAGGGCCCTGATTCTTGTAAGTGGGCCATGGAGGAATGTGGCTGAGATGACCATCTCTTTCCATCCTCAGTAGTTTCACTATCATAAAAATGCTGATCAAACCAGTTAGAAACAGGTTCACTAGAGCAATGTTGGAGTTGGTGTTGCAGCTGTCGTTGCTCCTCAGGATATGAAGATGTTCTGTACAAGGGCCTTGAGTCATGTAGCTGAGTTAGAGAAGAATGGGGATGTGACGACCATCTTTTTCCATCCTGAGTGCCTTGCCCTTCACTGTCGTAAGTGTGCTGGTCAAACCAGTAGGGAATGTCATCCCTTTGTGACAATTCAGAAGCAGAGGAATCTGTAAAATATAATATTAGAAACAATTCAGTCAATGGAAACAATGCATGGAGAGAAAAGGGGTATAGTACAGCCATAGAGCTAAAATACATATTTCACTTGGAATACTCGATATGCATCATCTCATACAAGTCAACATCATAATGCTATCTAAATAGATTTTGTGAGAATTGAAAAATGAGTTTCTCATTGTAAGAGTGTTCAGAATCAGGGTATAATATATCTGATTCTGAACACTCTTACTCATTATTCTCAAATGAATTTTACACAGCTTACAAAGTATTCTCTACATAGAGAGATAATACTATTCTAAGTCACTAGTGGACTACAGCTGTCACTAACTACCTAGAATGAACTACAGCTGTCACTTAGCTAATTGGAGAGGTTACTCTCACTCAACAAAGGAAAAATATTGCAATGACTCACAGAGTAAGACTACTCTTCCAATTGTTGAAAGCAAGTTCGAACCTCTTTCGATTGAAGAGGTTGAGGCATTACTCCTTGCACATGAATCTCGATTGCAGAGATTCCAAAAGAAACTCCGAATTTCCATCAATTAATTTGACTCAGGCAAACATAATTCTTCACAAAATTTTGATGCGAACACAGTGCCAAACAAAGCCCCTCAACAATCTGATTCAGAAAATTTCCACACCAGCACTCAGTGGTTTCAACTGTCGTGGCGGTTTTGACCAGCGCAGCAGTGATCAAGGCCATGGAGGTTGATTTGCCAATTTCCAGTGGCAAGTGTGTCTCAAATTTGGGCATACTGCTGCTTTTCATTACTATTGGTTTGATCAGCATTATCAAATGAATTCATCACTGACTCTCCAAGATCCGTCAGGACAGGGTCAACATCAATTGTATCAACCACAACAAAACAATCAGTGCTAATTCTGGGCAGAACAGTGGTGGTTTTCGACTTAATAATACTTGGATGCCAAACAATTATAGACCAGAAAACAATAATTCATATCAAGCCTCACCTACTGCTATGCTGACAAATACCAACCCTCAACCAAACAATTCTTCAACCTGGTTCCCAATTCAGGTGCTGCTTTTTATGTCACTGATGAATCTCAAAATGTTCAACAACTAGGACAACTTGAGGGACCTGATCAGATCTATATTGGCAATGGCCAAGGTTTGCATACTCAATCCTCTGGTTCCTCTATTTTTGCTTCCCCTCGCAATCCTAAAGTATCTCTTTCTCTCAATCAATTGTTACATGCGCCTTCTATCACTAAAAATCTTATCAGTGTAAGCAAGTTTGCATAAGATAGTGCTGTTTCCTTTGAATTCCACCCTAATTTTTGTGTTGTTAAATCTCAGGTTACCAATGAGGTCTTACTCCAAGGCTGTGTTGGTCCTGATGGTCTCTACACTTTCCTAAATCTCAAGCTACAATCAGCTGGTTTAGCTTCTTGTTGTGTTTCAAGTTCTGAAAAATCTGATGTAAATATGTATAGAGCTTAGAACACTATACAGCACAAGCACCCAGGAAAAAAAAAAAAACTTGATTATTTAGAACACAATATTCTTGGATTATTTAGAACATCATGTTCTCAAGCATCTGGTAATTGGTATCATCTCTATAACCCAAATTTCTTTTGAATTACCACTAATTTAAAAGACTTGTAATAATTTTCAACTTTGTATACCATGATGTCTGTGTTACATAAAGATAAGACAAAATCCCCAACAAGGTAAAAACATAAAAAATAAGACTCTTTTACATATCTTTTTGCTTTATACATTTCCAGCCCATCTTAAAATTATTTCAGTACTTCTGATTACCCTCTTTATGTGTTGCTGTCAATTTATTTTTTTATCCTTTGTTGTGTAAAGTAGTATTCACATCAAGAAGTAGGACTAAGACAAACTTTCAAGAAAAATATTAGAAAGGTTCTACTAATAAGTGTCCTCAGCACATTGAATAAGGTACTTGAAAGGAGCATTTAATACACTATAAAATGTTTGCAATTACTTAAAAATGTATTAAATAGGAGTGTGTTTTTTTTTTTAATATAATACATACTTCATTTCTAATAAAAACTCTATTTTACTTGTTGAGGGCCCTAGTTATATCATCCGCCTATCAGAAAATAATGGTACAAACTACAAAGTAACAAACATTTTCTTGCCGAGGCGCCACAAGATTAGAATTCGCTAGCACAACTTAAAGCCCCAAATAGATAATAATGTCGCATTATCACACAATGAAATCCAATTCTAAGAACCTTGTGTTTAAAAATATGCAATTTAATAGTGATAAATGCATAAAAGTAAAACATCAATTAGCTGAATTCACTTAATTGCTTACTCACTTTCTCTCGATCCCCGTTCACCAATAACTCCTGGACTTCTTGGTCCACTAACAACCTTGTTCAACTGAAATAAATAAATAAAATAAAAAGCTTAATATCCATCTGCATAAAACAGAATATATGACCATGAAGAGAATGCAATTATTTTCAATACAATAAAACAGAATCGTAAAATCAATCACTGCTTTAAACAGAATGGAATTATTTTAATAGTGCATTGGAATAGATTAAAAAACTAAGTTATGAATTATAGACCAAATGTGTTAGTTGTCGAAACTCGAAACATTAAAATAAATCACAAATGCCAAATTCTGAGAAACTCAGAAATAGTAGAGATTGAAAACAGTAAAGGAACTAATTCTCATTAACTAACTGTAACAGTAGCTTACACTTGTATTTATAGACTCAGTTGTCTCTATGACAGCTGTCACAACTAACCTAACAGATTACTAACTACCTGAGACTATACATCTATTGCAATACTCTAATAGGCTAATAGCCCCCCTCAAACTCAAGGTGGATGAGACTTTGATAAGGGCTCAAAGCCTCAAACACACAGAGATTGCTTCTTAAGTAGAGAAACCACGTGGGAGATAGAGGTTTAGTCAATGCATCTGGCCACTGACCAAGAGCTGGTATATGCTGAACCAAGAGTTGCTTAGCAAGGACTTTTTCTTGAACAAAAAAAGACATCAATCTCCATGTGCTTGGTTCCAGAATGAAGGACAGGATTATGTGCAAGAGCAGCTGCACTCTGATTATTACAATATACTCTAAAACTCCGTGCAACTTGGAGGACATAAGACCTCTTGGTCAAGCCAAAATGCCAGGCATAGTGATTCGATCTTTTGATCACCAATTTTTGGAAAACCATTTTGGAGGGCTTCAGCCTTATACACGGAAGATTGGGTTGCCTGAATCACGGGTCTTATATACTGTGTTACGATCACCTCATTGATAAAAAAAAAGTTTGAGAACAATTTGAAATGGAAATAAAGAAAAAATATCTGATCATAAAAACAGAAAAGCATGAAATGTGCAAGAAGTTCTTTTGGTTAAATGCTTTATTTTTCCTAGTTGATCTCGATTCGACATTCAAAAATGGTAACCAAGCCGGTTATCTTGCACCCCTTAATAGTGATAATAAACTAAATAAAACATAACATATAATAAATCAAATAATAATAGTAATAAAAATATAATAAACTAAATAATAATAATAATAATAATAACAGTAATAGCAACAAGAAAAATTCAACATAACAGCTAACCCGCTATGCACTATTCCAGCCGGTGCTTTGCTCTGCTATCCAAGATTTAAAACATTGATATTTACAGTTATACATTATATAAATTGTATACGAAGTTTCAGAATAACAGCCCACTATGCAAGCCAATATTCAGGATTGGTCCTAATAAAAAAAAAAGGCTAAATACCACTTTTGTCCTTTATGTTTTAGTTTTTATTCAGTTTGGTCATTTATGCTTTAAAAATAAGTCAAAATGGTCATTCTGAAAACAAAAGATTATTTTCAATTTTGTGACGGGATTTTGAATCATATTTTGACTAATTCAAGACGTAAAAATATTTCATTAGATTTACTTACATGAAAATTATAAAACCCAACTAATGTTTGAATAAAAAAAGGTGATAAACGCAGTGAAAATTGCATAAAAATTGTATCAACGGACAACTGAATTAATGAGATCCTTTTCAATTGTTCATGAGGCTTATTTTGTCACACAATTTTCATAATATTTGGCCCCATTTTGATTTGTACATTATTCATTGTGTTTTCATCCAAGTAAATCTAATGAAATAATTTTCACATCTCAAATACATCAAAAAAGTTATTTAAAATCGTGTCACAAAATCGAAAATAATCTTTACTTCAGAAGGACCATTTTGACTCATTTTAAAAACACAACCAAACTGAGGCTTCTAAAACATGAAAGACCAAACTAAATAAAAACTAAAACATAAAAGGATCAAAAGTGTTATTTAGCAAAAATATATATATATATATATATATATATATATATATATATATATATATATATATATATATATCCAGATTTGGTAACACTGGTTTATGGCCTCTTTGGATTTCAGTATTTAAAGGAGTTGCTGTCTAACTTTATTTTTTACAGTTAAAAAGCAAAAAAGCATCTATCTATCTACCTATAGAGTTGCTCCAATGATTGGATCAAACTTAATCTATCAAGCTATTTTATATCAGAGCAACCACTCATTTATCTAAAAATCCTCAGCATCCAGAGAAAGCATGATATCTCAGTTTCAAAATCTAACCTTTAAAAAAGTGGTAGTGAGATCATCAATATCAGAAAGAGATCTTACATCTTTCACCTGCAATGTAGAAATAACAGTTAGTTGGAGGAAATTCAAGCAACATAGCTGCAAATATTAATTTGTTATGATATTCTACATTGACTAGGAATATGGCCAAAAATACCCATTATCAAACTTGTTGGGCAATCCTCCCCCTAGAGCTAGCTTTTGGGGTTTGAGTTATCCACAATACAAATATAAACTATGTTGTAAAGATGTGCTACAGCCACTACAGTCAATTCTTAATATAATTAGGCTTAATTATACATTTGGTTCTTCAATTATTACTAAAAGTTCAATTGGGTCCCTCAATTATTAAAATGTTCAATTAGGTCCTCTAATTTTTTAAAATAGTTCAATTTAGTCCTTCAATTATTAAAATATTCAATTACGTCTTCTAATTTTTTTAGAATAATTTAATTGGGTTCTTTATTTTTAGAAATTTCAATTAAGTCCTTTTATGTTTTAAAATATGTTCACTTTGGTCTCATTTTTTATTTTCAATTTGATTTTAAATTGGACTGAATTGCATCCATTTAAAAAAATACAAGACCTAATCAAACTATTACAAAAGTTAGAGGACCTAATTGAACCCATTTTAAAAAATAAAAGACATAATTGAAACTTCAAAAAGTTGGAGGACCTGATTGAACCATTTTTAGAGATTAGAGGACCTAAATGAACATTTTAATAATTAAGGGATCCAAATGAACTTTTAGTAATGATTAAGGGACCAATTATATAATTAAGCCTATAAATTATTCATAAAAGTAAGATATCCATTTTTTTCATTCGGTGGGATACAAAGAAAGAAGAATTTGTCATCAGAACAGACAAAACACATGCTTCTCTATCAATTCTAAAAATTCACTCATTTCACTGACATCAAGAAATTGAGATTAACTAGATAAAATTCAAATATAATGTTTTAGTAATGACTAACAGATGCCACAACTAAAAATTCTGACAAAATTCAACATTTTGGAAAAATAGTCATGAATGGGAGATTTCAGATAAGAAACAATATAGTTGCAACATAAAGTGCAGAAGTGGAATATCAAGTCATGGCATCCACCACTATCTCATTTGACTAAAACAACTACTCAAGAAGCTTCTGCTTGAGGAGATCATGCAAATGACACTCATTTGTGGTAACCACACTGCATTGCATTGCATTGCAATTCTATTCTACTTTTCCTTGAGTACCAAATACATTGAGGTATTGTCATTTTATAAGTGAAAACATTCAATATGCAGACATCAATATTAAGTTTGTCAATTCAAATTATTAACTGATAGATGCATTCACTGAGTTATGAGTCTTGGAAAAGTTATCTATGTAATAAGCTAGATATACATGACATATACGCCCCAACTTTAAGGGGGATATTAAAACTTTTTCTTTACAACTGGAATATTGAAACATGTATCATCATGCCTACAATAAGTGTATGATGTAAATATCGAATAATAGTATCATAGTAATTAGGAAAATTGTATATTTGTTTTCAATATATTTGCTATGAAAATATAAATCAATGGTGTAGTTGAACCATATGGTGTTCAGCATATGCATCTCTTTTCTCCTCTAAACAATCTTCAATACTATGTCTTTAGTAAAACATCAACAAACGAAACAGGCATTGTATCACCAAAATTTATTGAAAAAAATCATATATGAAATTCTTTGTATTTCCTTTTTACAGGACTCTCTACTTCTATTAAACATAACTGCAATTGAAACTCTACTAAAAAAGATGAAGAATTTAAGAGAAAAGCGGGGGAAAAAGCCACCAGCTAACCACCAAAAAACAATCTTTATTCTGTAGGCTAATGGCTAACGGCTAACAACACAAAAGCATGAGTGAAATAAAATGCACCACTTGATGAAATGAAAAAAAAAAAAAAAAAAACACAAGCAGCAGCGGTTAAACTAAATGCACAAGATCAAAATGCCTAAAAAAAATTACACAAGACTGAAATAACCTCTTCTTTATTGAGATAGAAATCTTCCTCACTGAACTCAACAGCAGGCATAGCCTCACGGTCATCTTCATCTTCTAACCCCCCCAACTCATCTTCCTTGACAGCATCTTTACCAAAGAATGCATACTGTGATGCATCAAATACTTGACCTTCTGCATAAAAAAACAAAACCGAATCAGAGACATTTCAGTAGCTTCGTACAACCATTTTAACATATAAAATACAGTTTGCACATCTAGAAGAGAATCCACATTTGCCAGTACCACGGCCCACCAATAAGAAAGACAAACTAACCACAAAATAACAAAACAGAAACTATTGATGATGATAGGTCAAAAGATTTCATTAAGCATAGAAAAATGGCCTAAAAATTGTAACTGTAATGTTGTAATATCCTGAAAAATAAGCAAAAAAAAGGCTCTAGAATAGAACATTAGTCGAGAAGGAATATTCACAATCTTCTTAGAAGTTATACATCCAAAAAACACTAATATACACTACACCTGCCTACTAAAGCAACCACCACCAACAGCATAAACCCAAAAGAATTTCAATTCAGACTTCACGATAAACAAAACACTAAACCCTAGTAAGACCTTACAAGAACTCATTCAGTATCTGAGAACTAAACGTATTTTCTTTTAAAAAAAAAAAACTCGTTTTTTATTGGTGATCAAATTCCTAAGCAGGACCAGATCTACATGCACGAGCTCAATAACAAGAAAGAAGCGATTGCAGTAACCATACAAGAAAAGGCGCCAAAAGAATCTCGTGAGAAAACAATAGCAGCGCAGGGAAAGTGAAATCATCAAAAATATGTTCTGAAATAGTGAGAAGAGGGAACGAACCTTTGGAATGTTCGAATTGTTGTTTGTGATCTTCGGCGCCAAACCCATCCATGAAGGAAGAGAGCAACGCGAACGGTGAAGAAGGGAACCTGAACGCTCCTTTGCGGAGGATTGTGTGCGGAATTGCGCAGAGATTATTATTAGGTCATGGCGGAGATTGAAAATGGAATGGGTTTATACTTTGTATTGAGACTTGAGAGAGAAGAGAAGAACCCTACCGGAGGAGAGAGAGAGGGTGTGTAATAATGGGCGAGATAGCGTACCGAACTTTTTTAATTAATTTTTTTTAATTTAATAACTTAACTGGGGACATTTTCGGTGAAGAAACCACGCCAAAATTAGAGAACACTAGTGTGTAAGCCCTACACGGTACAAAACAAATCATTTGTTTCATAATATTAGTTATTGATTGATGTTATATGGACACCCATTATCCTATTAACACTTAGTAAGAGAGTGCAAAAAATTTAAAATATAGGTATAATAGGATTTATGATAGGATAAAAAAGAAAAAAAAGATATTGGTGGGATATTTAAAATAGTGAATATCCTGTAACATTATTTTATAGATTTAATATTCATTTACGGATGAATTCTATCTTGGATTGCCAATAGATAGTTCATATCGTGAATTGAAGTATACATTTGAATTGAATTGACGTGTGTAAAATTGATTTTAAATGAACATAATTTTGTCAAATTGATTCTGATTAAACATGAGCTTAAAATAATATGATTTTTGTTTGAATAACAAAGCATTAGAAAATTGATTTTTGCATATAATGTTGTTTGGACACTTTCAATCAAAATTGATTTTGAGGGTATAATTACCTAAATGGGTTTTAACATCTATGTCTATTTTTATATTACAATTAAATACATTGATATTAATATATACATTAATAATTTAAAAATAAATTATTTAAATTTGTCATGATTTTACAAGAGAATAAACAATTAAAATATAAACCAAACCTAATTAAGATCAATCAAATGTATTGGTTATTAACACTAATTAAAATAAAATAAAAATTAAACAAAAGCTTTAAAACAACCAAAATAAAACATTGTGCATATGTTAAATAATATTTGCAATAAAAGTAATCCAACAAGAATAAGAAGTATGAATGATTCTAGTTTCTACAAGAAACAAACAAACAAAAATAAGAAAGAACTTTCGTTTGAAAAATAAATGTAGTTCAATGCCAAGTGGGAGATCAAGGGAGAAGAACGAAAGGAATCTGGTAAGTACAAAATGCAAAAAGGGCAAAATTAAAAAAATAATATATTTAAAGAGAGAATCAATTTTGAGTAGATGCAAAAGCTACATTTCTTTGCTTTAAGTTGGACTCAAGTTTATCTATTGACTCAAGTTTGACTCAAATTTAAAATTTGTTCCTAAACATCTTCAAAATGACAAAATCACGTTTATTTGGGTTGTGATTCACATTTCATGTGTTCAAACATATACTTAAATACACACGAAATTAACAAAAAATTTCAACCATTTGATCAAATTTATGAAAAAAATGAGTGGTTCATATCTATCATTTCAAATTGATTTAAGAATGAGATTTGAATTGTGAATTATTTGGAAACATTAACAATTAAAGTAATTTACTACTTTGTCCCACCCATAAATGGGTCATTTATTGCTGCCAATAATAACCTATCATTGTTTTTGGCCAACTGATGTAGGCATTTTTTTTGTCATTGAGAAAGATTGAAGTATTGCTTTGTGTTTCCATTATTGTCCAATTCAAGTTTCTCCTTCATCTTCATGTATGGTTTGGTGTCTGATTCATGATTTTTTGTTTTTATTTTTAAATTAATGAGTTTTCAAACAGGAGGTCCATGATTATGGTCATTGAAGAAGATGGAAGTTTCACATTTTGTATCAATTCCTTTATCAACATTGATATTTGTCGGTTTCATCTTCATTGATTGTTTGATGTCAGAATCATGGTTGGTCTACTTTGTCTTATGTTATTTCCAATAATTTATCTTCATTTGGATTTTAATTGTTTTTTCAAAGTTTTCTTCATGATATTGGTATTACAGATGATTTATGATGTGTATCTATTTATGCGTTCAAAATCCCCTTAAACCTTCAACCAATGCAATGACGATCACAATTTTGGCTTATTAATTTTCTATTTCCTTGAATTCGATTACCATATCAATTCTTTTATCAACATTCAACAATGATATTCCCATGTAAAATGAAGAAATTGTATGTTTTTTCAATGGAGTCATATTGATGCCTTGTCAATACCCATGGTTGCCCTACTAGTTTCCTCTTTGCAATTAGGTTTATTTTCTATAAATTGCAACGGCTCATTATTGTTAATTATACTAACCCATTGATATTCTTAGGTGAATTGTTATTTTTATAATTAGACTGGCCCATTATACATTATTTATGTTTTCGTTAATTTATGTAAATATTTAAATAGGTTGTGTAATGGGTCGCATGTAATTTGTTATGGTTAGTGCTCGATCCATTGACTCAATAATCAGGCACCTAACCAGGTCGAGTAGTGAATCGAAAATGCAAGCAAATTGGTGCGACTTGGCGAATTTATGGATTGAACTAGTGACTTGATGAGTCATGTGTGACTCAACTAGGTCACGTATTTTTTTTTAATTCAAAATGATGTTGTTTTGTGGTGAGTCAAATTTCCCAAATTGAAAATTTCAATCCTTAATTGTGTTTTGTTCATGAATTAGTGAAAATGAGAAATGAAAAACAAGAAGTGAGAAGAGAAACTTTGTTCATCGTCATCACGATCTCTCCTCACCATCACGACCTTCATCAGTGGCACAGTCTCCTCGTTGATGGTGCAGTCCCCTCATCTGTAAAGCCCCCTCACCTTATATGTCAACGTGCATTTAAGAATCGAGCCTCTTTACTTTTCAATCTTCTCTATAAGATGCGTACAAGCCTCTATTCTCTTCTCAACTTCTAAAAACGCATTGTTCTACTCTTATAAAGGTTCAAACTTCAAACTATGGACCTTGTTATTTTTGGCCTCTCATATTTTGTTTGTTTTTTTAGCTTTTGATTTTTGAAAACTCATTGTTCTGTTTATTATAGCTCTCTAAGTTGTTATAGTTGTCTGAAAATAAATTGCAATCTTTGAGTCTAAATTTTATAATTTTGTAAATTTTTGTAGTGCTCTAAAAATGAATTGCAGTCTCTATGTTGATTTATTATAGTGCTTTGAAAATGAATTACACTCTCTTAGTCTAAATTGTTATTATTTGTGATTATGTTATGCCTTTGGCTTTTGTTCTCTAAGTCTAAATGAGTTGTGAGTTTGTAACCTTGCTATTTTAAATTTAAGGATGTCAATGCCTAAACCTAAAAACCCATCATCACAAGAAACATCAACTTAAGCTTCAAATCATAGGGGGGAAAATTGATCCAACTTGGGCCTATTGCAAATAACTTGTTGGGGAAAAAGGCAAAATGTCTAATGTGTCTTTATTGTGATAAAGTTATTAAGGGAGGTGGAATTAATATATTGAAGACTCACTTGGTTGGAGAAAAGGGGCAAGTTGAAGCATGCAAAAAAGTGTCCGCGGATATTTGTTTCAAAATGAAAGAAAGCATAGATAAGAATAGAAACAAGAAAAGAAAAACTCTAGAGGATTGTGCATTGAATAAAGATTATTTGGGAGTAAATGTTGATCCTCCACCAAGACCAACAACTCTTACATCTCAAAGGGGGCATAATACCAATTGCATAGATGACTAATTTGCTCCATGAACAACTGTTAATGCTCAACCAATCTTAAAAAGTGTGTTGCAAAATAAAGAAGTGGTAGAAAAATGTGACATTATTTTTACAAGATGAATGCTTGATGTTGTTATGCCTTCTAGTGTAGTAGATTCAGCATATTACCAACTTATGGTTGATACCTTTTGTTGCATGGGTCTAGGATATAAAGGTCCAAATTTTCAATGTTCGTGATTATTTGTTAAATAAGTGTGTTAATGAGGTGAAGAGTCTTATTGAGAAGTGTCGTGAAATTTGAAAGAAAATTGGTTGTACTCTTAAGGCAAATGGTTGGACTAATCAACGGAAATTAATAAATTTTTTGGTTTATTGCCCTAAAGATATCTTTTTTAAAGTCTGTGGATGCTTTTAAAACTTTTGAAAATTTGTATAAGTTTTTAAAGGATGTAGTGATGTATGTTGGCCTTGAAAATATTGTTTATGTAGTCATAGACAATGCTTCAAATTATGTTGTTGCTGGTAGGTTATTAGAAGCTGGGTTTCCAAAAATATATTGGTCTTTGTGTGCAACACATTGTATTAATTTAATGCTGCAAGATGCTAAAGAATTACAAGAAGTGATACTATCTCGCATGCTTCCAACATTACCAAATACATATATAACCATTATTATGCATTGTATTTGATGAGAAAACACATTAGTGGAAGAGAAATACTTCATCTAGCTCCAACTCATTTTTCCACTAATTTCCTTGCTTTGTAAAGTCTTTTGACTCAAAAAGATGCATTGAGGGTCATGGTAAAAGAAATACTTTGTCCAACTCCAACTCATTTTGCTACTAATTTCATTGTTTTAAAAAGTATTTTGACTCAAAAATATGCATTAAGGGCCATGGTAACTTCTAGAGATTGGACAAGCTTAGCTTATTCCAAAGAAGCCAAGGCAAAAAGATTTGTGGAACAAGTTTTAGATTCTAGGTTTTGGAAAGTATGTGCTGAAATTGTGAAAATAATTGAACCATTTGTGCGTGTATTACATATTGTTGACAATGAAGATAAATTGACTATGGGCTTTCTTTATGATGCTATTTTTAAGGCTAGGGCGGAGATAGTGATGAGGTTTCAAAGAAATAAGAAAAAAGTGGAGCCTTATTTGACAATCTTAGATAGACTTTGGGATTCACAACTTAAAAAGAATCTCTATGCTGTTGGTTATTGGTTAAATCTCATTTGTCAGTTCAATGTTCAAGAATTTGACACACATATGCATATAACAACTAGCCTTTTGGATGTCATTAATAAGTATTCTTATGGAGATCTTGGGTTAAATTTTAAGTTGACAAGTTAAATGAGAATATATAAAAATATTGAGGGAGATTTTGAAAAACCATCTGTTGTGCATGAAAGAAAAACAGTGATGCCAAGTAGTTGTAGTTATTTATAATTTAAACTTAAATTTTAGTTTAATATGTATATTAATTTATTTCATCAATCCAATATTTTAGATCAATGATGGGAATCTTATGGACGTGGTGCATGCAAATTGCAAAAGATGATTATTCGTATCTTGAGTCAAACTTGTAATTCTTCGAGTTGTGAGCGGAATTGGAGTATATTTGAATATATTAATTCAAAGAAGAGAAATAGCTTGGAGTATCAAAAGCTAAATGATCTTGTATTTGTTAGCTATAACTTGAGGTTGTAAAGAAGGTATAATTGTGTTTATTCTATATTGATTGCTTATATATAATGTTTGGATTTTTTTATGTTGATTACTTATTTATGACCAATTTAATAATCTTAGGAATCAATCAAGGAAATCCACTTGACTTAACTATTGAAGAGATCAATGAATTATGTAATAACATTACAAATTAGACTATCCAACACATTTTAGAAAAGTCTATAGATTATGATTTTTTTTTAATAGAGATCGAGTTATGTGAGTCAATTACTAACTCACCAAGTCAACCTATGATCTAGTGACCTAGTACCTTGACTGAGTTCATGAGTGGTCCAAGTCTAATAACATTGGTTATGAATTGTGCAAGTATATTAAAAATAAGAAGAGGTTGCAAAATATGAGTTTTGTAGTTTTTTATTCATTATTTTTTATTTTATAATTAAAAATACAAAGATAATGAATTTTGACAAGTTGATTGATTAATCATGTATTAGAATAAAGTACCATGTTGTAGACCATACTAAGACAATGAATTTTGATAAATTGATTGATTAATCATGATCAGGTACCATGTTGTAGACCTTTGGTATGATTTAAATGCATCAATCAACTCACAATATATAAAGTTATTGATTTAATGAAAAATCAAATATTAAATGTTTTTATTTAATGTTAGTATTGGTTAACACAATAATTATTGTACAGTCTTTTCAATACATAGTTTAATTAGTTATTTATTAATGATTAAAATACAATAATTTATTCATGTGCATATATTATAATTATCATCTTCGAACATTTTAGATAAACTGTGAAGCTCATTCATTAATTTCAAGTAAAGTTTTTTCATACACAATTCTTTGATGTTCTTTCTTAACAACATTAAGTAAATTTTTGTTAGGCATCATGTTGTTGTTGTCAATTTTTAGCATGTTGGATATTACATTATTAACATACAAAACACCTGAATCATAATCTAACATAGGCATGAAATAACCAAAATATTGATAATTGAAAACACACAACTTTCATGAATCCAACTAAAGTCTACACTATTTTGATCCATCTTTCATATGTCAATGATGTAATTTACTTCTCCAAGGTGTCAAATACAAAAGAAGGACAAATGATCTTGTAGAATATTCACCCCACAAAGTTGAACATCATCAAAATCCAAATGTTCTAGAAGATATGTTTCCCAAAATGTTGACTCAACAATATCATAACTTAGTATTACATGCTCATATGTTGAGTATGAAAATGCAAGCTAGTGTAAAGTCCCTTCAAAGAATAAGCTCACAGAATCATTCTAGATGTTGACAGTGCAATCATCAAAAGCAGCTAGTTTAGGGCACGATGTTTTCATCTATGAGTTCCCTGAAATTGAAATCTTTCCATACAGGTCGCATCATAATCATCCTTGTTCACATAAATCATTATAAGCACATAGTCATTACTTAATTTGTTGTAATCCAATTCGATGAACCATAAACTATAATCATGATAGATGGTTGAATTGATGAAAGATGGGATTATTTAAAACTTAACTTTCAATGTTGTGCTTTAATTCCACAAATAAAAAGCCCTACAAACCCCCACAAACGAAAACCCCCTACAAGTACCAAATAAATTAATTAAACTCACTAGTAGTATTTTCAAAATGTCTACAATATAAGTAGAAAATGTCACCTCGCTCACTAAAGATCAACTAACATCAATTGAAACACATTTTGAGACAAAGGATGCGACAATTAAAAGCCTTTTTTATGTAAGGCAAATCAAGAAATGACTATTAGTAAAGTAAGGGTCATAAATTATAAAACATCATAACTTACAGACACATTTGAAAAGGATAAGTGTCTTCACTAGTAGTCTTAGAAAAATGTCCATCAACATTTTCATGAGAAGGTATTCTATCATATGAGCTTTAAATGGTTTTTGATAGACAGAGGTATGGTATTTGGGCGTCTTGCACTGTGTAATGGGGCCTTATATTTTTTATGCTTTTTTTTATAACATTCCAAAATTTATTCTATTGGTTTATTGTGTTGAAGCTTGTTCATGTTAATTGAGGTGTAATTGTATTTTTTATGATAAATATTACTACTTATTTGTGTAATCCATTTTCTTTATAAAGTTAATTCCAACCCATTGTGTTTTGTCTTGTTGAATACCACATATTGATAGATACTCAAGGAGTAGGGTTTTAATGATTGGGGAATAACAAAGCAAAGGAGTTTTTGTGTGATGGTTATCAATATTGAGTGAATAGTAAGGTAGATGATAATTATTACTAGTGAATGACTTTTTAAATGAACGAAAATAGCTTATGTCAAATGGTTATTATTGATTTTTTACGACAATCAAAGCACATTAGGAATGGTAGTTTAACCCCACGAATTATAGGGTGAGTTTGTTAAACTTATTTGAAGTAAAAATCACTTTTTTAAACAAAATAATCAATTATTGTAATATTTAGGATGTTTTGGTAAACTTTTAAAAATAAGTATAAGTTAAAAGTAAGTTATTTCCAACTTATTTTGATAAGCTACTTGGAATAGCTTATCATAATAAGCTATGCGGAAGCGGAAAGGAGTGAATCACAGAGCTTGTTTAATGAATTTTATTAGCTTCCTATTTTTTATTTCTATGATTTTCCAAATTTTCTATATGTAATTTCCCTAATTTGTTACATGTAATTGATTTAATTTTATTTTCAATTTTCCTAATTTACTTTTCATAATTTCCCTAATTTGGTTTGTGTAATTTTATTGATTTCGTCCATATAATTTGTCTAATTTGGTGATTTCTAAAGTTTCCCTAATATTCTTTCCATAATTTGGTTGAATTTGTGACAATGATCAGAGAATATTCTAATTTATGATAATGTTCTGTTTGTGAGGATTTCATGCTTTATTACCAACTTTTTTTCATGTAAAATGTTGATGAAACAAATTATTTATAAGGACTTGCTACATAATCTGCTGCATAATATTCTATTCTTTGCTTAGTCCTGGTTGAAGGCATTTGAGCCTTTGTTTGAATACTCATTTGGGCAATGTATGTTGTGCCCAAAGGCATGTCTTTTTAACTAAAGGAATTGGGTTGGTGATTATTAATTAGAATGGCATATGAAGATTGTCCTAGTATTTGAGATTGTTTTGGTAGTTGGTGTATGTGCAGAGCTTACAACTCTTTGTTTTGATTGGTGTATCTTGATATATACCCATTGGGGGGGGGGGGGGGGGGGGGCATATACATAGATTCGGCTATATAGATTATGGAAATGTTATATAACACACAAATGGTTATATTGGTGGGTTGTATATTCTGTGATGTTGTCTTTTTTTTATGTTGGTATGGCTTTGGCTGTTTGATGGCCCCTATCATCCTTGGTACCTTGTGTGTTTTGTATAACACTTGGTTGCTATCAAATTCTAACACTTCTTATGCCTTTGGTTTTCACCACTATTTATATTTATATACATATAGTTTTGCTAACAAAAAAAAAAAATATTTATAAGTTTTTTTTGCTCATTTGTGATATGACTACATTTACACTAGTTTAAAAATTAGATTAGAGAAATGGTATGAAGTAGGTTTCTTAGACTTGCATTCCTATATGACAGAATTTTGAGTCATAAAATATTCCCTAAGTAGGAGTTTTCTTGGTGGATTAGAAGTTAGAACCTGTGGCCATGTAATTTCATATGAAATTAGTATGTTAATACCTTCCTTAGTGGGTTCTGACAAGAAGATAGCAAAATCTGTGAGTAAATGATTAGCATTTTATTGTTTTCTTATTGTTACTTAACCATTTGAGAATTCATTTATAGTAAATAGTCCTTGTTTTCCTTTGTATAAAATTGTTACTATGTATTGATTTTTTATGTATGTGTGGAATCTGTGAAATTTGTAATTTTTGCTAATGTCTATAGAATGACACCAAAAAAAGAAACTACTAAGTGGGATGACAACAAAATTGAAATTTTGTTGAGAATTTGCATCGAAGAGATAGATGCTAGAAATAGGCTAGGAACACATTTTAGTAAAGATGGGTGAAAAAATATAGAGACAAAATTTTATAAGAGAGCAGGATGTGATTATGATAGGATTCAATTAAAAAATAAATAAGATACATTAAGAAAGGATTTTCAATAATTTGCTAAGTTGGTTGAAAAATAAATCGATGCTGATTATGAGAAAAAAACCATCGTAGCTCTGGAAGAATGGTAGGTTATAAAAAACAAGGTATATTAATGTTTTTGGTTTTTTATGCAAATAATTTTGGATGTATTTTTTATTTGTAATGATTATTATTATTTTTTGTTATTAAAAGAAGATTCGGATGTCTTGAGATGGGAATATGGAAGACCTCTTATATTCGTTAAAGAAATGCTTCAAGGGCACAATAGTGACTGAACTTTCTGTTTTAATTTCATATTAAGATCCATCGACTTATGAAGCACTGAATGTTGATGGTAAGGATAATGCAACACATGGAGAAACTCAATTAATGAGGATGAAGTAGATAGTTTTGAAGTTGGTAATGAAGAACAATCAAATGCAACACCAACTCCCTCAAACATGAACGAAAAGAGGAAAGGGGTGGAAAAATGAGAGAAAAAATCTAGGACAGCAAATAAACCTCAATAGTCTTTCTCTTGATTATATTGTTAATGTGTTTGATCGAGTGTCGAATACTATTGTTACAGGACCAAAACCAAAAGACCTTTATAGCCATGACAAGTGTTTACCATTATTAAATGAAGTTCCAAATTTGGTGAAGGGATCCCATTTATATTTCTTGGTTGTGAGAATCCTCACCATCAAAGAGAATAGGGTAGCATTTTTATACTTTATGGAAAATGATCATGAGATGACCTTTGATTGGCTTAATACTTTTACTAAGGCAAACATCCCTCGGGATCATTGCTAGATTGTTTAATGCATAGACCTAATGTTACACTTTCATGTCTTTTATGTTTTTTGAATTGTCGTATTTAATGATTTAATACTTTGAATATTTAAATTTGAACTTTTAATGTATCAATTTGATGTTACTTTGAGATTTGTTATATGATAAAAGTTTTTTAATCTTTTTAAGTAGTAATTATGTTTATATTTTTATTTATAGGATGACAGATAGTTCAGATGAAAGTGAGTATAGCTCTGACATGGAAATTGAAATGAATAATAATATGTTTCCACTTCATATTGCAACAACTTTGGCTGAATTTTTAGCTACAAATCATGCATTGAAATATGTTGTAAAGGAAGATAAAACCACTTTAATTCTCTCAAGTCATAAGTGGTTTGTAGAATTTATACATGGAAATGAGAATAGGTTTTTTGAGCAACTTCAAATGAGAAAACATGTATTTAAGTTATTGGTGTGGGAGTTATCTAATAAATATGGATTGACACCTACTAAGCATATTGGGGTAGAAGAAAGTGTTTCCTTGTTCCTATATATGATAGGTCATGGAGCCACATATAGACAGGTTAAAAAACGATTTTAGTATTCTCGTGAGACCATTTACAATCATTTTTATAAAGTTTTATTAGTTGTATATAGGTTAGGAAATCATATAATTAGACCACTTGATCCTATGCATCTTGATACTTCTGAGCATATCAAAGATGATGAACGTTATTGGCATTACTTTAAAGATTGTATAAGGGCAATAAATGGAACACATATTGTTATACATGTTCCTACAAAAAAGTAATTGCCATTTTTTAATAGGAAAGGATATACAAGTACAAATGTCATGGCTATATGTGATTTTAACATGTGTTTTATATTTGTATTGTGTGGTTGGGAGGGATTTGTTCATGATGTTAGGATTTTAACGGATACTATTTGGAAGCTAAATCTATGATTTTAATGGATACTCTTTATATTACTCTAAAGACTTGTTATTTTGTTTATTTATTTATAGGTAAATATTACCTTTGTTGATTTTTTAAACTTTTTAATTACAAACTTCATGTTTGTCATTTTGTAATAGTAATTATGAGAATTATAATATTAGTCATAATTAATAATTAATATCATCAATGTTTACTTTTATTTATTCTAGTATTTATTAAGTTAAATGACTTCATTTTCATCACTATAGTAATTTTTATTTAAATATGTGGATTTTATTTATGCATTTGGTTAGTTTGTATTAAAAAAAAAAAAAACTCCAACTGAATTCATCAAGGAATGTTTCATTTCATTAGGCTTTTAATTTGCTATTAAAGCAAATTTTGAGTACCATGATGGTAGTTTGGGATTTGATGTTGAAATCCCTTTTGATGATATTGAATTCCTATCAAAATTTGTCCTTAATTTTTGCAATAATAATTTCATTATCATAAGCATAAACTTACAACAAATATTACAATCCAAATGTTTGCGAGTGACAATATTGGAAAAAAACATACATCATGCCTATGCATTTTAGGTAGGCAAAGGGAAGGTGTATAGGTTGACATGAATTTTGCATGTGGATTACTTAAATATGAATTTCACGAATCAAATTATGAGTTTAGTTACATGTTCAATAAAAAAAATTGAATAAAATAATAATTTATTATACATTTATTTGAATTTGAATATTGAATACAAGAGCAGTAAAAAAAAATTACAATTACAACATATTTTTAACTAGATAACTCATTGTTTTTGGTGTTTTACCATTTTAACATGTAATGATAAAACCAATATAACATTTACCTTAGACTTTCTAGTAATGTTTGAGCTTAATTTTAATTGAAGTTTCAAACCCTATCAATTCCCACCTCTTTATCCATAATTTACAAGGTATGTAGTTGACATACAACTAAAACTCTGTTGAAGGAAGGTTATTTTGTTACATTTCATTCTTTTTTTTTTTTGTTGATTAACACATATTTAGTGGTCCAAATGTCTTCAACTTTAAAATCAACATATTTCAAGGTCATTATACATCCCAATGAGGTTAGTATTGGAACAATCATTTACAATTATTGCTAAATATGTTTTTCAATAAATGTTACATTTATTTATTTTTTTAATATCCCCCTTCCCCCCTATCTTAATTTTGGTGTTTATTTTGGTTGGATCAATTCAAAAATGATTTTCTTTTGTTAGATGAAGATTAAGTTACCAACGTATTTCATGGAAAAATGGGCATATGATTTGAAGTCAAAAGCCATACTCAAGGATATCAACAAAGGAGGGACATATACAATGTCCATTAAGATGTAACTTGAACATGACAAACCTGTCCAATACCTCACCAATGGGGTGGCAACAATTGTAAAAATGTATTGCTCTGAATCAAAATACATTGCTTCTTTTCAATGTATGGGAGTGAGTCATTTTGGGATGAGTGCTTCTAAGTTTTTAGGAAATGGTGCATTCTCAGCAAAACATTAAACTAGAAGCAAGTCGTCAATTGATTCCACCTCATTCATGAAATACACTAGAAGGGGGGGGGGGGGGGGGGGGGGGGGGGGGGGTTAAATACTGGATTAAAAAACTTTTTTGCAAACAATATTAGTTCATAAATTACCTTCTTGGATATATGTACGTTTAAATATATCCTTGTAAAGCAAAGCTTTGAAAACCTTTTCAAAAGAGTATAGTAGGTAAAATGAATAGATGTAATCATAAGACAGCAAATAGAAGCTTGTTTATGCTGGTTCACTTGAGCTACGTCCAATTCTCCTTTAACAACTGTTAAAGGGTTCCACTATAATCAACTGATTACAAAACAAGTATTCTTCACTGTCACTTTTGGCTACAAGTATTTTAAACCACTACTAGTTATAAGTATGAATCTCTCCTTGAGATTATACTTCCCAAGTATTCTTTTATCACTGAGCCACTCCTGACTTTCTATACAAATATGTATAAGATTTAAATAACTCTCAAATAGAGGATATGAACAAGTGTTGAATCTGTATGAGCTTGTGGAGGATGGGTATTTTCTTTTCTCTCAGCTTGTGTTTCTTAGCTTTTTCTCAAGGTGCTTTGCTTATTGTTCAAATTGCTTTGAATGGTTTCGTTTCAGTTCATTAGTCTTCTCGTTGCATGGAAGCATTTTTATATAGTAAACTTCATGAATTTGAATGTTGGAGAAGATAGGTTTCCGTTGTCTCACAGAAGAGTGTTGAAGTTGCTTTGACTATGCTTGATGTGACTGAAGTAGGTTCCTGTCTCTGTCATAGTTAGCTTTTAACTTAAGGTGTGCATCTCAATGCTGATTAGTTTTTTGGCTATACCTACACACTTTACACAATTCAAGACATGAAAGCAATACAAAGAATGGAAGAAAGTAAATTCAAAGAATATCTCCCTTTCTTTCTGTAACCAACAATACCTCTTTTAGTATAAAGAATTAATTATAAAACACATATTCCTCAACAGATAAAACAAATTATGTTTTGTTTCAGCACAAACAATGTCTAGATTTAACAGATACAGTCTAGTCTGACTAAGCATGGTCTGGAATGACAGACATGGTCTAGCCTAGATTCAAACATCGTCTGGCCTGACTCAATCATGGTCTATCTTGACTATGCATTGTCTGATCGTGTTCCATACATGGTCTGGTTTAATACTTATACATAGTCTAGTCCTAGACTTGTATTGTTTGTCACAAGACTTCACATAGTTTGTCCTAAGACTATTGTGTAATTTGGTCCTAGATTTTGCATGAGTCTTTTCAAGACTTAACATGGTTTGTTTTAAAACTATACCATCTAACCTCATGAATTTCGCATGGTCTATTGTAGAACTTATTTTAGTCTGATTAAAAGCATTTTTGGTGCTTGATAAATTATTACAAGTTATTAGACAATTGAGATAGAGAGTGATATGAAGAAATTATACCATTTGTCTATTTTAATCAAAGTAGGTCACAACTGTTGTATTTTTGTTTAATAGGTCGGGGCATTCTTTCTCTCAAGAGCCCTCCACCGATCACAATCATGATCCATTTCTGCTTGTAGCCAAGCACGTTCGTTGTCACGAATGATCAATTTTGATTCCCTGAAATTACTTAATTTCAAATTATTAGTTGATCGAATATTATTACATTTATTATCATCAAAATCCATTAAAGGATTAGGGGCCAGACATCATCCAATGTCTAGTTCTAACAATTCACAACCAAATGATGCATTTAACCTTACACATCATACCAGACCAACCACACACAGCAAACACCTTTTGGAAATTTGTCGTGTAAGAAACTGATTGCAATGGGAAAAAACTTGCAGGCACCCTTACGTACTCCAGACAAGCCTTAGTAAGTTAAATAAAATGCAATGATAATATGCTTTAATTTTATATAAATGTATGTGTGTTTGACAAGTTCAATATATTGTTTAATACTACAATTTGTTGCATATAGTCCATTCCAGTTGAAATCTGCAACAAGGAATACTCAGCTAAGCCTAAATCAATCTCTATGCTTTTGCCTAATGAATCACAAACTAAGTGAGATATTAACTTGAATCAATAGGCAAAATTTTTGAAAGGATGGTATGATTTTGCCAAAGCAACATGGTAGAGAAGGGTAATGTTTTGCATTTTGAAAATGTGGAAAAAAAAAAGAATAAGGTGTATGTGACACTATGTAATGTCTAGGTATCATTCACATAAGTCAATCAACTTATTTTGTGAATTATTTGGATTTTTATTAATTTTGTTTTTTTAGTATTAATATTATGTTGTCTTTCTTGTAACAGGTTACTATAGAATAGAATGTGCCTATATATGGAGTTTTGATAAAGAATACGAAAGGCCTTTTGTTATTTGAGGTCATTTGTTGTCCACTACTATTGGTTTCTACCAGCATTGAATAGTTCTAATTTTGGTGTAAATTTAATGGCTCGAGAAGAGTGTCTTTATGTACTAGAGTAATTTTTAACAAAATACTCCCTATATGAAATCATGTCATGACCATCATATTTATAGGTTTTTTTTTAATAGCATGTGCCATTCATGAAGTTCTAGACACCCATACATGATACTACCTCTAGTTCTTAAAGCAAAATTTTAAACAACAGCCTTGCCAACATTCCCTTTGCCTAATAAGTTAGAGATAATGCAGACAAGTTAGAGATAATATAGAATAAAATAAGTCTAATATGTGAATCGTAAGTATAAGACATGATATGGAAAGCAAGAGATAAGAAAAGAAAGCATGGACCTTGAATTCTTTGAAAAAGTTTCTTTACGTTTTGCTTTTACTCATCATAATTAATGTTCACTTTGAGAACAGAAGTATGTAGATGAGAATAAGAAGAAACAAAACTCTATATTGTCAATTGCTTATAATAAGAAAAGGTAGTATAGTAACATACTAACATCCCCACAATCGTGCCAATCTAAAACCAAAGTCATAAAACAACATAATGGCTTAATTAAAGAACAAGAACAATCTTGGAAGAATGTCATTAGAAGTTCTCATCCTATGAGACCAACTTGTGCATCCTGCTTAACATTAATACATTTAAAACAACTTCTTACTAGCAAAAAAATATTTAATTGACACCTGAATTCAATAAGTACATTAGAATGATTTGCATTAATACCTAGATGCAACGATTGTTACTTCACCAAAAGTGTCATTTAAAATAGCTACATCAGGGGGAAACCTAATAGAGTCTTAAAACAAGATAGTTCATATAGTTGTTATAAGACTCAATCGTGTTCTAAAAGTTCCATCCGTTGCTACACACATATGACCAATCCTTATTTTTATAGCTAAGCAATTATAATAAATATAACAATAATTGATAATAAAATATATCATATCCTTAGATTATCCTTCTAGTTCCATGCATTCTATCTTATCAACCATGGCCTAGAGAACATAGTGAAAATACTTCAAAGAGATTTGAGCAAAAATTTAACTTAACTTCCATAGCAGTGGAGTCCACAAGTTTGGTAAGAGAAATGGTGATCAAAGGCATCCTTTTGATTTCTGAGCTACTAATTTTTCATGACTAACACCTGAAAATAGAGAGTAGTGGCAAATCAGTATTTTCTTTTTCTACAAATGACAAATCAGTTGCTTCCCCACTAAGAAGAAAAATAATATGACATTATTTATCACATGCATCATAGAACTTCTAAATTAAAACATAAAAAAGATAGAATATAAATGTAATCTTAGAAGTATTACAAATGCAACTCTTGAAATATTTGTCAATATATAAATTGGAAAAGAAAATTAAAATAGTGACTAGTTACCATCATTAATAACAACATAACAACATTAGCAAGACAACAAGATAAATCAAGATACTAGGATTAAAAGATGTCAAAGGAAAGAAACAAAAAGTAGAAATAGCTAGAGCACTAACTAGTAACTATCATTAGAGCTTGAGTTTGCCTCTAGAACCAGCTTTAAATTTTGTGACCTGAGGGATGTTACAAAATAAAGTAAAGCACTTAATTAATTAGATAATTACATATTAGTTTGATAGCAAACATATAAAGTATATTGACATCTATTTATAGTTTTGAAAATATTCCTTACCAATTGAAGAACTAGCAAAAAGGCATCTATCTAACTTGTCAAGCTCCAATTGAAGATGCTTTACATGTTCCTTCCTTCTTCTATTCTTCCATATTATTTTCTTTAGTTCCCTTTATATCTTCCAAATCATATGTATCTATAGGGTAAACAATTTAAGTCTTCAAATCTACCATTTTCAACACTTTTAATTCACCAAAATATTTAAACAAACAAAATGGTATAAGAAATCCCACAACATGGCATAAGATATCCTAGAATAGAACAAAAAAGAAGAAAAGTATAAGAATCACAAGTAGATATAATATGAGGCAATTAATATACACAATCTACATGCAGTCATAGTGAGTTCCCATAAACATGGTCAAAATTAAGGCAAACACTGAAAATAGAGTTTGGAGCAAAAAGGGTAGGAAACAGATTTATAATTCACACACAAATCATGCTTGTAGAAATAAACTAGCACAAAATTCAATTACATAACAAATTTTTTTTTCATTAAAGTGGTATAAGAATATCAATAAAGGACCAAAACATTCATGCACCTTAACAATATATAATACAAGGCAAGGACAACCAACTGAGCTAGACACCCTTGATATTTATTATTAACATTTGCAATTGAAACAAAATTATCATTATTATATAAGAGATTGGTAACTTAAACTTTTATACACGTTAGCAAATATGTCCTCTTTATGTTATTATTCTTATAATTTTCTTTTGATTTTTTTTCTCTCATCTTTGTCACTATGATTATTTTTAGGCTGTAATGGGTTTCTAGTTTTGAGAGGTTCATTAAAATTTGTTTTCTTAGTGGAATGATCATGGTCACATAGCAAATTCTTTTTCAAATATTATTAACTACTATTATTTTAAAAGATAATAAGTGTTAGAAATTCTCATTAAGTGACTCATAATTAGAATTGATGTAATTGTTACAATTCAGAATTATTGGCTTTTAATGGAGGAGCAAATTCAAAGGAATAGTTACAATTTGTGTTTTATGCAAAGGTTAGAAAATTCCTCTTATATTCTTTTCTCTATTTGTGAGTGTCTAAGTGTTTATTATTTGCTTATAATAATAATGTCTTCAAGTGTAGGTATGCTTCCGCATTATTTTATAAAATATTTCTTTATATATTTTACTATATATCAAAGACTAATGACAAATGTAATGAATATATTTTTGTGTATTCTTGATTGAAGTCTTTCAATAAAATGATTGACATAATTCATTTTAGTTCAATAATTTTTTATAATATACTTAATAAATTGTTTTTGTTAAAATTTATTAACATATATTTCATTTTTTATTATAAGTTAATAATTATTAATGACATGTGAAAAATTCAAGTCATTCATGAAATGATGTTTATATTTTCATTATATGTTCTTGATTTTCTTAAATAAACACATGACTATAAATATTTGTATAAAATTAAAGATTGATATATTTATTAAATAAATTTAATTTTTTAAAATTGACCCCCCCAATCCTCAAATCCTGGGTTCGCCCTTGAATATAAGCAGGCCATACTAGTTTTATATTTGTTATAACTTATACTATGTTTGTCAATTTTTTTACACCAAATACACATCATCCTCTGCATATGAATGGTTTAGGATAGAGAAAAAATAGATCTAACACCCAATAACTTAGTAAAATGCTATTATTAAATGCTTCTTGAATAAATAAATTGTAGTGATTTTTTGCAACTTAAAAGAAATATAAATTGTTTCCTCTTAAATAACTAACTGTTAAAAGATTGAAACACATAATCATCTTTGTGTACATCCAAGCTTCAAATAGGCATCTTGGTTAAAAGAAAAAGAGAAAAAAAAAACATGGTGAGAGGGCTAATTATTGATAATAGAATGAAGATTCACCTCTAGCTTATAACAAACACGACTAATCATTATGCATAGGACATCATGAACAACTCATCAGCTGAGATTAATTCACAATTAACCAATAAACAATCATACAAATATTGTACCTTGCTTTAAGGATGTACAAAAGTACTTATCTTAGTGATTCCAAATCATCCTATTGACTTTACTCTACAAATAAAAAATGAAAAATAGAGCTGTTGGACAAATTGAGGCATATGATAATATTTAAGAAGATAACATGATTTCTAATTCTACTTTTTTTCCCTTGAAATCACTCTTTTTAATTGAAGAAAGAAGGAATAAAATCACAAAAGTGAAAAGATGGTTGATTTCATTATCTTAAGGATCTCCGGTAAGGAACTAAGATTTGATTTGGATTCTTAACTCGTTTTTAATGGATCCTACTATGCCACATCAGATTTAAAATCTAACAATTTTCCACTACAATGGTATAATCATCTAAAGTGAATCGATTCTTAATTAAATTTAGGAACCTCAATGGTATAAGAACTTGCATTGAAGAAGTTCATAGTATGGTCTTTATAATGATGCATGTTTCAATTATTCACAAAATCAAAATCAGATTCATAAACAGACCAATAATAACCAAATAACATGAGACAAACTACAAATTTTAAGTTTATAACACAAATTTTCAAAATACTAGTTTCTACGATTGAACTCTTATGCGTCTTGAATTCAATTTCACTCTCCAATTGGTTTTGCTAAGCCACATTCTCCTTACTGTGATCAACCTTTCTTTGAAGGTAAAGGTGCTGAGACTTGAGCCTCTTATACACTTCAGTCATGCAATTCCTCTTCACTTTCTTGTCTCGCAACTCACACATTAGCAAATCCACACGCTTGAGTAGCTTCATTTCCCCTTGCTTATCAGCGAATTCCTCTTGTTTTCCCCTACTCTTGATAATTCTTGGAAATAAAATGCAAGACTAATAGAGAAAAATGAAGAATGCTTAAACAAGAGTTAGGGAAGAAGAGTGTTTAATTCAGCTCACTAGATAGAAAATGAGATTGATAATATATAAGCAAACAAAATAGTTAATTGCTACATTACAATATGATTCTTGATTAATCATCGAAATCAACATCAAAATCAGATTTATACCAAAAAGACAAACAAATAAACAACTAGGTGTAACATAAAACTTGTGATTAAAACATCAATTCCTCAATTTTCAATGTTAATGATAAGATCAACATTGAATCCTACTCAAACTTACCAAAAAATAAAATCAATGACAGTCAAAAATAGTTCTCAATTACTAGATTGAAAGACAAAAGATGAATGTGAGAAAGAATAATGCAATGAGAGAAGAACTTAGCTTGAATAAAAGATGAACAAGGAGTAAGATGCAGAGTATCAAAACATGGATAAGCTTGGGGAGAAAATGAGTGTGGTGGCTCCTTTAAAGATTTTGAGGATGAAAGTGAAGATGGAGGCTAAGGTTTTGACTCAATGGCCAGTGGTTGCATTAGAGTCCAGGTGCGTGAGTTGTGGTAAAGGGAGAAGGTGTAAGTTGAGGTGAGGTAGCAACGTTTGATGGAAGAGAAGGAGAATGTGAAAAGAAAGGTGTAGCTGTAGGTTACTACTTCAACTTGTGATTTTTGAGCTTTTAATCCTGGGCAACTTAAAAAAAAAATATGGGTTTTTACCACGATTAAAAGAAGAAAAAAAAGTTTTATGGTTTGACCTACATTAATTCTTCAGTTCTCTTGTAGATAAAAGTTCTACATACACTAGATTATGAGTGTCATTATAGGTGTGTGTAGGTATAGGTAACTTTTTTGTAGTTTTGAGTTTTATCTACTCTAAAATATGTCCATAGGTAAAAACACTTGTAGGTATATAGTGTTTTTTTCTTGTAGTGACACCAAATATTTGTAGGTATAAATTATTTTAGTTTTATCTACACCATGTAATTGTAGGTTAGCCTTTTATAAATTTACTTATATTAAACATTTGTAGGTAGATGTATTTTAAAGGTTTTACCTACATCAAATAGTCATAGGCATAAGTTTTTTAAAGTTTTACATACACTATTTATTTGTAGGTAAAAGTCTTTTTTCAAAATTATATTTTTATTATATTATTACAAAATTTTACCTATACTAAACATTTGTAGGTAAAAGTATTTTTTTAGTTTTACTTACAAAAAAATATACCTGTAGGTAAAAGTGCTCGTAGGCATACCTGAAAATAATTAAACAAAATACCGAACAATTAGAAAATAATACAATACATGAAATCAATCTAGCAACACATACATATATATTAATGCTTCAAGTAAAATTGCATTATAACAAAAAAAAAAACTCACCAAATTATTTATTGAATATGAGTTGTTATGAGTAGGATAATACAGTGGAATATCATGAGAAATGTCATCATGTAGCATGGGTTTGTCTATTATTGTGACAACTTTTCTTGTTGTGTTTAGGTTGTTTACAATTCTAACACTTTTAGCTCTAACAATAGCAGGATCACGAACATTAACATAATTATCTTTAGCCATAGTCACATTCTTTTAAGTATCATCAGATCTTTTTTTCATCAAAATAGTATAATTTTTGGCTTTCATTTTTTGATCTTCATAATCTTCAAAACTTTTAACAACAACAACACTAAGGTCTTCATAAGATTCCATCATTGACAAATACCTTGCATCTTTTTCAAAACCCCAAACATTGGGTAACATTATGTCATTATGTATATGATGTTTGGCAAATATTAACCACCTTTTGAGTAACAAATATGGTGGCAATTCAAAAATATTGACATAAACCAAAATTTGGAATATATGGTGAAATGGTAGACCCATCGATTCCATTTTATGACAAGAACACCCAATATCATTAGTTGACGGATGCCATGAAATATGTCATATTTTATCATCACTATTTACATATTTTGACACAATAAATATAAAATATTGGAATAATTACTTGCATCCAAGCACCCTTATCGTACCATCCTTTTCAAGTGTAGACTAAAATAACTTTATCAATTTCTGGTATAAAAATTTGCAACAAATCTTTCCAAGTTTTGATAGTGTGTAGTTAAAACGAGAAGACCATGCTTACAATCAAAATCAACATCTCCTTCCCTAAGATGTATAAAGCTAATACAATAATTAAAATGTTGTACTAACTCAATCAAATTATGTGTGGAAAATATAAATTTTGAAATCTAAGCATGTAGTACCTCACATCTAGAAGTTGTCTTAAAATCACAAAAAAAACAACCTCAGATATAAGTTGTGCACCACATCTTTCTCTTCTCATTCAACTCTAGCACCCATCGATTGTTCTTAACATTGAATTTTGAAATTATATTTGTCCATTTAGGCTTAAATTCACCAATCTCATAATCACTCAACAAACATTTTGTGAACTCTTTATTGAATGCGGTGCTTCCAATGTTGGTTGTTGCATTGCGAAATAAGTGTCATGCACACAATTTATGATGCATATTGGGAAAGATCCTTATTATTGAATTTCTTATTGCAATATCACTATCAATGATAACCAACTTTGGCAACTTGTCTTCCATAGCTTCAACAAAACACTTAAGCAACCAAACATATGTTTCTTCTATTTCATTAGCAATTGTTTTTGCAGCAAACACTACTATTCGATTGTGGTTATTAACACCAGAAAACACTTATACTTATTTTTCTTATAAGTTGCATCAAATGCCAACACATCACCAAATATTTCGTAGTACATCTACATGATATCATCACACCAAAACAAGACAAGTGTTGTAGTCTTCAATCCTCATCAACAATGTGATGGGAGAATATCAACAGATCATTCACTTTTAAAGAAGTCAAATAACACAACAAATTTAGTATCTATATTTTTCAACTTTTGCTACTTGGATATTTGATTATATACATCTTTATAACGATATTGCAATCAATCATACCTTTCACACTGCCTTGCTAGGGATCCAAAAATTTGAGGAGTGTCTTTGCCAACTGCTTTCATATTATTCCACTACAAAACATCACATTCCGTCATTGACCTATGACTTGGCAACTTTCTACATTCCCCATCATCCAATCATGAATGACTATGCCCATCAACAAAAAATGAGACATACCAATACTTTGCAAATATGTTAATATTCACTCTCAACTAAGCTTTGCAACCACATCTAGTCTTCAGCTTTGAATTATGCATGCAATTTTCATTTGTTATACTAATAGCTAGTCTAAAACCTTCTCTATAACACAAGAAAGTTTGTTGCACAACTTCATCTTTGGTGTTTTTGAGAACATTACTTTTCCTTAATTTTGAGAAAATTCATCCTTGTATACTAGTAATAGAATATGTATGTAACATCAAGACTTGAAAATTTCAAACACAAAACATCAACATGACTTAAATTCTTCAAATCCAAACAGAGAATATCATGTTCATTGGTAAGAATAACAATTTCATCATTGGCAACATCATCATTGTCTTCACTTTAACATTCTGCAATATCATTTTCAAAATCAACATTGATTTTGGTAAAACCATTTATAGCTTTATCTTTGGATTCCACCATGGTTTCAGTACAACAATTTGGAGCTTCATTTGGAGGGTCCACCAGGGTTTAACTCAACCCATTTGCAACTTTGTTTTCAAAGTTCATGTTAGGAAAACTGCTTTTTGGACTGCATAGGGCAAGGCAATTTGTGTCTGTGTAACAAATTTCAACACATTCTAAATCATCTCTGAGTCATTACAAAGGAAAGTCAACAAGTCATGCAAAGTAAAAAAAATAAAATTATAATTAAATGACCATGTTACTATATTATTCTTTAGAATTACCTTGACAGGAAATAAATCTTAGCTTCTTTTAGGCTAAAAAGAAACAAACACAAAAAAAATAATACAAAGGATTTTATGGGCATAATGCAAAAAATGAAATAAAAAAAATAAAAGTAATCAAATTCACCCACTATTTAAGAAATTTGTTTTCTAGTTTCTCCACAATATGGGCTTCATCATCATCAACATCAAGAACAATGGGCTGTTTAAAACATGTAATATGTAATTAATCAATTGTTAAGTATTTAATGAAACTAAAGATGTGTCAGATCAATCATCAACAAATTACTAATTAAATTGGGATTTGGAACTTGTATAACTAACAACTATCACAGCCAAATGTTATGAGCAAACAACATAATATGAATGGATAAATAAGAAAAAATAGACACACCTTCTTGGACCTTGAATCATCTAATTGACTTGTTTCAAAAGCATCCTTCTTACCATGTAGGTAAAGAGAAAATAAGAACCTAACATTATGAATCTATTCATTCAGAAAACTTTGCTAAAGCTAAAACTAAAAAGCCATATCTACATCTATCATCTTCAGCATAAACAGAAAAGGGTGTATTCATGCAAAAAAGGAAATCATGTGAATAATTTTCTATAGAAAACGATGATGATGTGATGACCTTTGAACACAAACTTATTACTACTAGACGGCAACATAATTGCAATACACAAAACAGTTAACATTCATATCTTATTTTGAAAATCATAGATGTACTAATTTAAGCATAAAACAACATACATTAATCCCTTACTAAGACAGAAAAATAACACAGTAATACTTGGAATACTCATAAATCATCCTTAGCCATCCAATGACACTTGAACTCTATGGAATACTTGGAATAGCAAAAGAGAATTCTTCTCTGCCCCTAAGATTTTATATTAAAGGATTACAATTCAAATCCCCAATCAAAGTATCATGGAAATTCCATTAGAATTAGGTAAGGGGAGTGAAAATAGGTAAGGAGATAACTGTCCCTTTGTGCTTTTAGAGGAAATGGACTAGCCTTTAATGTGTACCCTCAAATATCCATAGAAACCACACCAAATATAAAAGGATAAACAACCACATGAAACAATGAATACCTAGAATATGTATATCTAATTGCTAAAGTTAAAAATGCACTACATTTGTTTTAAGAACAACAAAATATACATTTCAAGTAACCTGTCAATAGCAAAACAACTAAGTAAAGTAATTAAATACATCAACACCAAAATCACAAATACTACCATTCAAAAAAAGTATTTAAGTGAAAAACCACAGCACATTTTCTGTTACACTTTTGGGTGACATCTTGGCCAATTTCTCTCATTATTCCATAGCAAACCTAAAGTAGAAGTTGCTCTACAATTTTTATCATCACTAAAAGTATCACATTTGGAAAGTTTAATGGGCATTGAAATTGCAACTCTCAGATTAGGTTCGAGTCGGATCGAAGTGTGCCACTAGATCTTTGAGAATGACTTGACTTGGACTATTACTGATTGAAACTAGAGTGGATTGAATGAAAATAAAAGCAGACTTACTAATAACTAGTTTTGCCTTTTAGAAGAAATCATGCTCCATTGCTTCGTGTACCAGAGCAATTCCAAATGGTAATTGGAAGTTCAACTTGATTCTTTATGGAGGGTTTTGTTGCAAATTGATCTTTACAGATATTAACAAAGAATTTCTTTGAACACTTGTGGTGGGGGTAGCTAGGGATGACTTCATACTGAGAATGGAAGTCCAAGAGCAAAGAAGGAGATATCTGTCTATTTTCATATTGAATTTTCCCATTTTATAGTTAATTGATTTTCTTATTAATGTGAAGGATCCAGAAATCCACAAGTGAATCATCTTATTCCTATCCTTATTGTGCATTTTCATTCCTACTGTTATGTATTGCTAAACAATTAAAGTCTCCATCCATTTATATTGGTGTACTTAGGTCATCCTATGTGGACTCTAAGCATTCCATTACCAAAAATAACAAAAAAGAACTAAACTTTGGGGCTAAAATCCCGTAACTAATTTTATTAATGCAATTTTTTGTTATTTTCTTGTTTGTTGGTTTACTTTTGTGGATGTTCCTAGGGATTTTCATGCTCTATTGGTTTTCTTTGGTATATATATATATTCTTAGCATCTCTTTTTTTGCCTTAATATTATTTTTATAAGAAATATTGATACTGTTATACTCATTTATCTATGCATTATTCTAGTATACACTTCCTTCCAAAATTTTGCATTTGACAAGTGCATATGTTAGACCTTTAACTTACCTATATCTCTACTCAGTTCTGGGTTTATTACTCATGTTTCATGTATCCAACCTTCATTGGAGCTTGATCATTATTTGTATCCCAAACAAAGAAGATGAATCGGGGTCAATCATACTTCATTTGAATTCTTTAGGTCTTCACTTTAGTAAATGAATTTTTGATAATATTAAAAGGTGGGATTAAATAAGTGCTTGTATAATTGTATCTCATGTGATATTTCCATTTTCACGTGTTTTAATTTACCATTTTCATGGGAAGGATTGGAATATATGATTTTGGAAGACATGTTGCAATGTTCCAGTTGATATAGTTTTGTAATTGAATAAACTTGATAATGTAGCCACTTATATTCTCATCAATACTTGGCTAGCACATTTGAATGCATGATAAATTTTCACTTAAACCAGCTGACCTGAGTAAAATTGATGGTTTAATAAGTAAAAATCATTTGCATGATAAAAAAAAAATATTTGTTTGTTTGTTTTGTCTAGTCAATCAGATCATCTGACTAGGTCGATCCCAATTATGTTCCTTACAAATTTGCCTTTTGTCTTAATTGTATGTTTCTATGTATTTACCTTAAATTTAAACATCAAACTTAATGATGTGAAATTATGCTCTTTAGCTATTTAATTGAATAAAAGAACTATATGGATCGAGAAGATGTGTCTTCAGATGTTTTGATTGCAGATAGAATATGGAAGTGCCTTCCTTGCATAATTGAATCTCAAATCCTTTAGGTCAATTTGCGTGCTGTAAATCTAGAATAATGTGTTAACATAAATTGATACTATCTATGTTCATGAAGTTGATAAAAATAAGAAGAAAATTTTCAGCATGTTTGTGGTCACATGTTTCTTGAGTAGTGATTCAAGTGAAAGTTGGTTGATTGATAGTGGTTGTACCAATTACATGACCTTTGACTGGGCACTCTTCAAAGATTTGAGGCCAACAAATGTCACCAAAGTCATAATTCATAATGGTGATTATATCTCAGTCAAAGAAAAGGGGACAGTTGCAATCACAAGTTCTGCAAGCACAAGATGTATTGCTGATGTTCTATTCATTCCTGAAATTGACCAAAATTTGTTAAGTGTCAGCCAATTGATTGAATGAGGATTTAAAGTTGTATTTGAAGACAAATATTGCTTGATTAAAAATGCAGTTGGTTAAGAAATCTTCAAGGTGAAAATAAAAGGAAAAAGTTTTACTCTAAACCCATTGGAGGAGGAGCAAGTTGTTTTTTCTCTCATAGAAAATCTTATAGAAATCTGGCACAAGAGGCTCGAGCATTATCATCATCAAGCATTACTGTAGTTAAGTGAAAAAGGGTTAGCACTTGATGTTCTTGTGCTTAAGGATAAAAAATTTTAAATTGCAAAGCCTATCAATTTGGCAAGCAAAATATTAAACCTTTTTCCAAAGATAACATGGAAAGCATCAAGAAAGTTGCAATTGATTCACACCGATGTTGCAAGGCCTCAAAGAACACCTTCATTGAAAGGTAATCTGTATTACACTATATTTATTGATGACTTCACTAGAATGTGTTGGATTTTTTTCTTCAAGTTCAAATAAGAGGTGGCTAAAATTTTTTGGAAGTTCAAAGTCAAGGTAAAGAATGAAAGTAGTCTCAAAATTCAAATTTTGAGGTCAGACAATGGTATTAAGTACACATCTACAAAATTTAATCAATTTTGTGAGGATTCTAGCATTGAACATCAACTTACCAATCCCTATATCCCATAACAAAATGGGGTTAGTGAGAGGAGAAATAGATATATCTTGGAGATGACAAGATGCATACTATATGAGAAGAATTTGCCAAAGAAATTTTGGGTAAAAGCAGCAAGTACTATTGTTTTTCTTTATAATAGACTTCCCACTAAAGCATTGAAGGATCAAACACCATTTGAGGTCTGATATGGTTACAAACCTTCTTTGAAATTTCTTAAGATAGTTGGTTGTTTGTGCTTCACTCATGTTCCACAGAGCAAGCGAGACAAGCTAGATAAAAAAGCATTGGCAATAATTTTTATAGGCTACAACACAGTTAGCAAAGCTTATAAAATTTTCCAACCATAAATGGAAAAGGTAGTTGTTAGCAAGGATGTGCACTTTGTGGAAGATGAAGAATGGAATTAGGATAATCCAAGGATGATAAATCATGCTTCTGAACATTTGAACTTAAACTTTCCTACACCAAGTTTAGAAAACTAGCAAAATAAGCTAGTTGATGATGTTTCGGTAAGAAATACTAGACTTCTCTCTTATATTTATGATATGTGCAATATTTTTATATGTGAACCTGCAAACTATGAAGAGGCCAAGAAAAATCAAATTTGAATTGCTGTAATGAGGGAGGAGTTGTCAATAATAGACAAAAATCACACTTGGCATCTTGTAGAAAGATCTCAAGATAGGAATGCGATTGGAGTCAAATGGGTATATAGAACTAAGCTTAATATTGATGGTTTTATTAATAAACATAAGGCAAGACTTGTGGTGAAGGGCTATGCTCAAGTTTTTGGAGTAGATTACTCAGAAACATTTGCACCAATTGCTCGATTGGACACATTAGGTTATTGCTTGTTGTTGCTGCATAAAAGAATTGGAAAGTTTATCAACTTGATGTTAAATAAGCCTTTTTAAATGGTTTCTTACAAGAAGAAATCTATGTTAAACAACCTCAAGGCTTTGTGAAGGAAGGAGAAGAAGATAAGGTTTATTTCCTTAAGAAGGCTCTTTATGGGTTGAAACAAGTCCCAAGATCTTAGTACAACGGAATTCATGAACATTTGCTCAACTTGGGATTTGCCAAAAGCTTAGCTAAAGCGACATTGTATGTTAAGAGTGAAGGAACTTACATTCTTATCATCTCACTCTATGTTGATGATCTTTTTGTAACAAGAAGCAACACAAGTCTATGGAAAAGCTTAAGAATGAAATGATGGAGGTGTTTGAGATGACAGACCTTGGTTTAATGATCTTCTTTCTTGGCATGGAGATCAAACAAGGAGAACATTAAGTCTTCATTTGTCAAAAGAAGCATGCCAAGGAGATTTTAAAGAAGTTTAAACTTGAAGAATGCAGAGAAATGAGCACTCCAATGAATCAAAAGGAAAAACTTTGCAACGAAGATGGAATTGAGAAGATAGATCAAGCATATTTTAGAAGCATGATTAGGTGTTTGATGTACCTTCCAGCATCTTGACTTGATATCTTAAATGTTGTAAGCATTTTGTCTCAATTTATGGATTGTACAAGTGAAATTTATCTCAAGACTACAAAAAGGGTGATCAGATATGTTAAAGGCACTAGCAATTTTGGCATCAACTTCAAGAGAACTGAAGAGTTCAAGCTAATAGGTTTCTCAGATAATGATTGGGGTTCAATTGATGATATGAAGAGTACTACAAGGTACTATTTTAGCTTTGGATCAGGTGTTTTCTCATGGAACTTGAAAAAATAAGATACAATTGTTTCAGTCTACAGCAAAAGTGAAATTTGTTGTTGTTGCAATTGTTGTTAACCAAGTTTCGTGGCTTAAAAAATTTTTGATTGATCTTAACATGGAGTAGAAGGAGAGTACAAAGATTTTTGCTAACAATGAAGCTGCCATAGCTATTTCCCATAATCCTATTTTTCATGGGAAAACTAAGCATTTTAATATCAAGTTGTTCTTTGTAAGGGAAGTGTAGAGAGATAGAGTTGTTGTTCTTGTTTATTGTAAAACAAAAAACTAGGTTATAGACTTATTCACCAAGCCACTACAGGTTAGCAAGTTTGAGTTTCTAAGAAAGAAGTTAGAACTTTGCATATCCTAAAGCAAGGAAGAGTGTTAAGAAAACTACTTTTTGGATTGCACATGACATCCTTATCTCTTATTATTTCAGTTGTTGAATAAGATTTCCTAGTCAAAGTAGTCATTACTAAACTCTATGAAACTTGTTCCTAAACTTTAGGAGAAAATATTTTTGTTTTATCTTAATCAATTTTTCTGTTTTGCTACAAAAATGTATTGTATTGGTAGCTGAATAAATGTACTCCTACGATCTATTTCTCTCCAAATATTTATATATTACTATCTCTGTTTTGACATTGCCTTTATTCATTAAAACCAACAGTTCACCATGCCATTAGTCAAAACCTCAACAATCTCATATTCAAAATCCATGATGGGTTCACCATCAATTTCAGATTCTTCCATAATTTCAGTCATAAAATTTGCATGGTTGTATAAAGAACTCTCCATGCCATGGTTCAAGACCTCTACAACATAATGCTTAGATTCCAAGATGCATTCACCATCACCAAAAGCATATTCATAATCCTCAATGTCTTCTATAAAAAAATCCTTCAACACCACCGTATGAATAATTCTGGGAATAATTTTCTTGTAAAAATGTGTCATCACTTAAATTATCTCCCCCTATAAGCATACATGTTTCAGGCATAAGAAAATAAAGAATCGTGAACAATCAATTAATATTGTTAAAGCAACAAGAGTTAACCAGTTACACAAAAAACACAATACCTTATCAAAAGACAAAAATCGACCATCATTGTTGTCTTCCATAGAAGTTCTTTCCTTTAATTTGTAAATCCCTACAAATCATTCATTTAATACAAAAAAAGTAACATTTCAAACAAAATTCAAAAGATGAAAATACTTCAATCTACTACCAACCACATGAATGTAGTCACCTCTGCTACTTGAGTGTTAAAAGAATAGGAGACTCAACAATGTTGTTCAATGAAACAACAAAAACAACGATGGAGAAAAAGAGGAAGATTTCTTAAATGGGTTGGGTTGGGTTGTGACATTTTTTAGTTGGGTTTGGCCCAAATAAAAAAAAACAAACATTTTAATTTATTTTTTAATTTCAAAGGGCATTTTGAAGAATTTCTATTAGGAGTGAGAATTGAAAAGTTACGGATTATGGGAATTTAGGTGGTATGCTCACGGACCACCTATCTATCTTCCTCACCCTAGAATCCTCTTTCATTTAGGTTTTTTTTTTTTCTATACTCAATTGAATCCTGATGTTATTGATCTAATTAATTAAGTTTTGTTATTTATTATTTTGTTCAATTGGGTTATAATATTTGTTAAAATACACAATTAGGTCATGTTTGTCATTTCTTTAAACGTTGTTCCATTTGAAAGAGATAATAGACATGACTCAATTGGATATTTTTAATAAATATTATGATCCAATTAAGCACAAACAAAACAAATGACAAAACTCAATTGATTAGACAAATAATATTAAAATTTAATTGAACATAACAAATAATCAAAATTAATTAAACAAATAATATCAAGACTCAATTAGGTAAAAAAAAAAACAAATAATAAGATCTAAATTAATATTAAATCATTGTACAATTATATAAATAATTTAAAATAAACCTTTGATATGAAAATTATTATTTTAACAATTAAATCTATTAAATAAAAAATACATCTTACCGTTTTCTTAATATATTTTTGAAAATATTTTATTTTATTCTATTAGTAAAATTCCAAATTACAATAAAAGAAAACATGTCCATGAAAATAATATACTTAACATAACATTCTTACATATATAATTTTTAAAAAAATTATTTAATTAAATATGTTTTTACTATCAAGAATATACATCTTTTTCAGATTACTACTAGAATATGTCTTAAGGTGATGTTTGGTTCGAGTGTTTTTTTTTCATTTTTAAAGAAAATAGAAAATAGATGTAAAAATATGTTTGATAAAAATTTGAAAAATATTTTCTAAAATAAGTATAATTTTGAAAACAACAAATTGTTGTTTCTATTTCACTTAAAAGTGCACAATTAGAAAAATGTAACATTTTTTTTTTTTAAGTCATAAACTAATCAAATAAAAAACATTCTCTAAATCTTAAAAAAAAACAATGAAAATTATTTTCTAAAAATAAAATTAAAAATTAAAAAATATATATATATTTTCTCAAACTAAAATATTTTTTTTTTTCATTTTCATATTTTTTATTTAAAAAATTTCATTTTACTATATTTAGTAGATTTTAAACCCGTGTTATGCACAGGTTTAATTAAATTATTTTTATTATTATTTTTAATTTATATTTATATATAAAAAAATATGCACATTAATAAATTTAATTTTTTAAATGAAATACAAAATAATTTTAAAATTTTAGATGGATATTAGATATAATTATATTAAAATTAATGAAGATAATTAACTATATTTTAAATTAAGAATACGTTGTTTTAAAAAATATTTTTTAATTATATTTTTGACAAGATATTATCTTAAAAAATATTAGGCATATTCAAATTTATTTTAAATGTATAAATTAATAATAAATTTGAGTTCTCATTTTTGTTATTATGAATAGTATATTTATATGTACTTAAATTTTGTAAGTTTATAATTAATAATTTATTATTATTTTCAAAAATTAAATTTTATCTACAATGTTAATTTTAATACCACTTAAATTTAATTATTATTATGAATACAATTTGAATTGTCTTATATTATTATTATTATTTAACTTAAAGTTTTTCTATCTATAGATATAATTAAATTTAATGTTCTTAATTATACTTAATGAAAAATTAAGTTATTAACATTAATATTATTTTATATAAATTTTATCATTAAATATTAATTTTCATAATTTTAATATTGAGTAGTATTATTCTATTTATTATAAAATTTATTTTAAATTAATAATTAAGGATAAAAATGATGTAATATTTATTTTTTAAAATTATTCATCATTATAAATTTAAACCTAAAAGAATAATAAGTATTTATTATGATTATGTATCATAAATATAAAGAATAATATTTATTATTATTATTTAATTAGTGTTTATTATGTGCTATTGACATAAATTTTGCCATAAAATACATGTGGGGTTTATTTGTCATTTTCTTATAGTGATGTGGATATATGAAGAAACAATTATGAAAATACACTCAAATGAACCTACTTCTATTCTAATATAATTTATAATAAGACTTGTTCATGTTATGTTAAAAGAATAATATTATAAATTGAAGAGATAGTAAAAGTCAAATTATTTATTGGTATTTTGTTGTTGAAAATGAAAAAGGTTAAAATGTATACATTACTTATTTTTAAAATAGCAAAAAGGGAAAAATATAAAAACATATATGAAATAGTTGAATGATAATGAGCAAAACATAAGATTATATAATAGTAAAATGAGAAACGAAGAGAAAATTATGCATAAAGTTACATATTTGTAAAGAATAGAAGAAATCATATGAAAAAATTGTTATCATGTGATGTTTGATTCCCAATTTCACTTCGCACCAAATTTATTGGATAATGAACTTTTATCTCTTGTATATGGAAAATTGTCATTGTTGCAACTTAATTAAGACATGTTGAGTAATATGTTCATTTTCTCACGATGCAATAATCAACTAAGAGAAAAATGTTAATTATGCAAACCAAAAAATAAATAAAAACACTAAGCAAATAAAAAGACAAAGTATGGAAGAGCTTACTAATTCATCCTTAAAAATATAATATTCATTGATATCTAGCATGTGTCTTAAAGAAGTATGCAAAAAATAAAAATAAAAAGCTATGTGGTTTTTATCAAATAGAAGTAAATAGAAAAAAAAATCTTATATAAAAAATAATAGGAACAATTAACTAAAACCTAGAATAATATTAAAGATAACTTCAACATAAATTTTGATAAAAAAAAATATTTTTATCTTAATTATCTTTACTTCTAATTCTTTGCATAAATATATAGATATAAATTAATATACTCAAGAATATTACGAAAAGGTTGTCATATAGATATGAATAGCCAGTAACTTATTAGAAAAATAAAGCAAAAAGAAAAACGTATGAGGAGTGAATGGTTAAAGTTTCGTACATATGTTTTCCAAATTTTCTGGTCATCTTTCATAATTTATCTACACAAAACTCAGGGTGATTCTCAAATTACATTAACAAAATGAGAGAAAAAAAATGTCAAGTCAAGAGAAAACAAAAATAGTTAGCATATCCTTAGTAGTAACATGAGTTGATTTTATGTTTTAATTTATAAAAATAAGAAACAAACATATGCTTAATTTTTTGATAAAAAAAATCATTAAAATTTAATTGTTTTATAAAATAAAAAATATATCATCATATGACACATTGACTACATATACTATATTAATGAGAAAGAAATAGGAAAAATAACATGTAAAAGCGGTCTAAACAAAAGAAAAAACATATAAAATTGAATTTTATTCTCTCTTTTAGAATTCATTAAGAAAAAAATATTAAATAATTAGTAGACAAATAAATAAAGAGATAAGCAAATTAAAAGGAAAAGAATGGAAGAATACACTTCTTAATTGATCCTTAAAAAAAAAATATTAATTAATTTTTATTAAATAGAACTCAATAGCATAATATTAAAATAGTCAACATATCATTAGTAGTAACATATGCCTAATTTGTTTAATAAAACAAATTACTCAAATTTAATTTATTTTAAAATAAAAAAAATATATCATCACAAGACATTATGACATATTATATTAATAAAATAAATAAATAAATAAAACATGTAAAAGTGATCTAAACCGAAGAAAAAATATATATAATATTGAATTCTATTTTCTCTTTGAATTTATATCAATTTTTAAAATGAAAAAATTTAAATAAGTAAATAATTTAAACCAATCAAATCAATTACTACTTGTGTTGACAACATTGCACAACAATGTAAAAGTAGTGTGCAATGTTCTCATATAAGTAGTAATAAGAAAATATTGAATGTGAAACAAAAATTGGTTACTATTAATACTATTTTATTATTAATTAATTACAATTATGGAATGGAAGTTAGGCCGCTAATTAAAAAATGGAAATTATGAAATCAAAGACTTTCAAGAGTTTTAAAAATACACTAACTTGAGCTTAAATTTAAAAAAAATTATAAATATTTTGAATTTGTGTAGAAATTATCTATAAATAATATTATTTTTAATATATATATTTTTATGGTAAATGAATATTAATAAATAATAATAATTTTATTATTATTATTACATATATATATTATAATAAATAAATATTCTCAATTTAAAATAAAATAATTAATTATAATAATTAGAATCATTGGTATTTCAAAAGATATTTCTTTTTATTTTGAAAATTTTGATACATGATTTTTAGCACTAACAAAATTAATTTGTTTCACTTTTTATACCTTTCAACTTCTCTCACGTTATAAAAGTTGTCATTGCTTGAATTGTTTAAATTATTATTACCATTATGCCTTTAAATGCATGGTAATGATTTTGTCAAATAAGACTTCAATTGTTTGATGTTCTTATTTTATACCAATTTCTAATTGGTACTTAAATGTTATTTTTTTATTTTAAATAATATTTTTAAATTATAGTTCAATTTTTAAATCTTCATTATATTTTTTTAATAGTTTTTTTATTTCTTTATTTATATTTTAATTATTATGAAAATAAAACATTATGTTTTTTAAAAATGTAGTCACATATTCATAAAATCATTTATTATTATTTTCCATGAGATAATTTTTAAATTATATTAAAACTGTTCATGCAGAACATTTTATGATTTTTAATTGTAAGTTTAATATATTAATTAATTTATTTTTTTATGGAAATTTAGTCTATCAATATTTTAAGAGAAGGATTAAAGGGATCTCAATAAAATTGGAAACCAAGTGACTCCCTATCACAGACAAATATAACTACATTTAATATAATTTCATGTCTCCTTAATTCAAATGAATTGTTAATAATAAATTAAATTTTAATCCAATAATTTTAATAAATAAGTTTCCTTTATTTACAATATATTGATGATGGTTACAAAGTGACGCTTACTTTGATAGACTGAAAATCATGTCATTGACATAGTAGCATCACTGTTAACTTATAAAATAATTTTGTTTCTTGCCCTATTCTGCTTTCTGCACACTTAAATTTGTTACTTGCAAATCATATTTTCCATTCTCCCTACACAAGTTTCCTCAGTAATTAAGTGACATTTCATTTTTTACATTATCTCTTGTCCGACGTAACTAATGACGGATAATAAAATAATTTAAAAATAAAAATAAAAATATGAAAACCATTTTTTTTCCTTCCATGTAGTAATCTGAGAAAAAATTATTTATTATAAAATAAAAACATATTTAAGCACTTTTTACTTTATAATTTAAAACAAACAATACCAATCGTTGGCACTTGCATAAAAACCTAATCAGAAACGAGGGGCATAGAAGCACGCACCATACCCATTGGAAAAACAACATTCAGAAGATATACATACAATTTCTGTTAATGCAGCAGAATAACAAGAACAAGAACAAACAGTAGCAGCACACTACTCTACCCTCTCTGTTTTTTTTTTGTTCTGCAAGTAAATAAATGGCAAGAGCAGCTTGCAATCACCTTCACTTGGTTCCCAGTTTAGTCAATCCTTTGAAGTCAACAACCCTCTTCTTCACAAATCACCACACTCTTTCCACCGCCACACGCACTCGCTTCTTCTATGGCGTTCAGCGAAGGTTCTCTTCTTTTTCTTCAAAAATAAGCATGAGCCTCAAGGCTGGTATCGTTGGCCTCCCCAACGTTGGCAAGTCCACTCTCTTCAACGCCGTTGTAAGCCACACTGTCTCTCTCTGGAGTATTCCTTAATTGAAGTTTTTTTTTTTTTCGGGGCAATTCTTTTCGAGATACTGTAGGATAGGTATCTGTTTGCAGAGGTCTGTTTGGATAAGTTTCCAGAGAATGACACTAGACAAGTTAATTTCATTTTTTTCTTCTAGCAGTTTGAGAGAGTGTTTCTACAAATTTGCTAATGGATTAACTAATTTTAAATTATGGAGAAGCTAATTTTATTTTTCTTCATTTTTTTTTTCTAAAGTTCTTTTAGAGAAATTTATCCAAACATGGCCTTTTATATTTTATTCTGTTAGAAGTTCTTCTAGAGAAGTTTATCCAAATATGTCCTTGAACATTATTTTAGTTTGCCGTTTTGTGGTTTTGTGAGGGACTAGCTCTTTCCATTAGACCCAATTCTTGGTGGTAAATGAAGGGTCTTTGGTTCTCATCCATGCAGTTTATGGATATTTTGGGGTTTACGTATTGTTCATAAACTCATTTGGGTGTAAACATTCTGTGATGGGTGTATATTTGAGTATGCTTATAGGTTGAGTTGCTTGTGAATACTTTTTGGAATTGAATGGTTCATTTTGAGTCACAAGATTTTGCTTTTGATGGTTTCCCTAATGATGTGTGTTGTCCTTGTTTTATGTGATTTAGAGATGGAATGCTTGTTGTTGATTCATCATTTCTGAAACTCTTAAAATGCTCCCTGATTCAAATTTACTATCAAATTTTGCATTTATTTGTTCCCTGGGGTTGGATGAAGATGTGTTTGGGGGAGGAGAGTGCTTAACTGCATATGAATATCTGATAGCAAAGATGTGCTTAACTGTAGCTATTATTACAAAGATAAATAGATGTTTACAACTTTTTTAAATTCCTTTCTAATTGTCTAAAGAATTGTAGAGTGCCAAAGTAATCTATCTATGTCAAGAAATCCTTTTGGCAATCCAAACAGAGTAATATATGATTTACGGTTCTCAGTGTGCAACAACTTGCAAGTTTCTAACGTCTTACTTATATACTTCTTCCAAATAAGATTTCTTACTTCTGTTGGGTGATTTGTATTTCAAAACTTACTTAAACATACTGAACAGTAGAGTATATGTTATGAGATTTTCAATATACAGTTTTTGGAATGATGATTTGGATTATTATTCTAGGTAAATGGATAGATTACCCTAGAACCAATTCTTAGTGTTCCTCTATTGAATAGCAATGGACAGATAAACTTTGAATGGCTACTTTTCAAAGATACAAATGTCATTGTTATATATTAGAATTAAGTTTGGATTAACTGCATATGCCTCTCTGTAAACAATTGACTAGCAAGACCTTCTCCTCTAGATTGTTTAATTTCTGTTCAATGTTTTGGCTGATTGTCCAATTGATGTTTTGTTTGTAGCCCCAGTTCCCAATGCTGTAATAATGTATTAAATAATAATATAATATTCTTGTATGTCTAGGTGGAAAATGGAAAGGCTCAAGCTGCTAATTTTCCATTTTGTACAATAGAGCCAAATGTAGGGATTGTTGCTGTTCCAGATTCTCGCCTTCATGTGCTCTCTGATCTCAGCAAATCTCAACGAGCAGTTCCAGCATCGATAGAATTTGTAGATATTGCTGGGCTTGTCAAAGGTGCAAGTCAAGGCGAGGTTTTTTAATTTCTCTTCTCTTTATTTTTGGTCTCAACAAACACTTGTTTTACCTTTTTTTTTAAATAACTTCTCATATAATGTGGTAGCAATTAGTAAGTTAGCATATGCATTGCATTGATCTCTATTCTTACTTAACTGTTGCAGGGGTTGGGCAATAAGTTTTTGTCTCATATTCGTGAGGTGGACTCTTTACTTCAGGTGTTTATCTATTGTCATTGCCTTGTCATCACGATCTTACTACATCTAGTCTTTTTGTTCTGTCTTCCTTTTTTTTATGAACCAATTTTGTAGCTATGTACATATTGCCAATCAGAACTTGGAGTTTGGAAACATCTTTATGTGATAAAAAATACAGAGTAGTTTTTAATTCTTATTTGCTTTTCTGATTTAAAATAAAATTGCTGTGGATCTATTGATTATCAAATTAGGTTGTACGGTGTTTTGAAGACAATGACATTGTTCATGTAAGTGGGAAAGTTGACCCCAAGTCTGATATCGAGGTTATCAATTTGGAGCTTGTTTTCTCAGACTTGGACCAGGTCAGCTTACTAACTGTAATTCTATACCATTTAACTGCTAATGCTTCCCTTTGAATGTTATCATCATTCCAAATTTTGTTGGTTGTACTGTGGTCATATTTATCTTGATCTTATTTGTTTTGATGAAATTATATAATTTTCCTTCCTCTTTGTATGCACGAACACTTGCTATGGATTTATAACAAAATTGACTGATGAGCTAAGATATTCCTGTTTTTAAGCAATGCAGATTGATAAAAGATTGGATAAACTAAAGAAAGGCAAGGCAAAGGATTCCCAGAAACTCAAGGTCTTTAACTGCTACCACATGTCATCAATTCTTGTGTTTATTAATTGAATTAATACATTATTCAACTTGATTTGGAAATTCTTGATTTTAGGAAGAGGCAGAAAAGTCTGCATTGGAAAAGATTCATGTGGCACTTATGGATGGAAAACCTGCACGATCTGTTACCTTAACAGATTTTGAAAGGGATGCAATAAAGCATCTCTGCTTGCTCACCATGAAACCTATTATATATGTGGCAAATGTTGCAGAATCTGATCTAGCTGATCCTGCAAATAATAATTATGTCAAGGATGTTACAAATGTTGCATCTGAGTTGCAGTCCGGAATTGTAACAATTTCAGCACAGGTAAATGTCTATTATTTTATTCTGATTTTCAACACTCCCCCTCAAGCCGAAGTTTGCTAAGCTCCCAGCCTGTTACAAGAAAGTTTATTCCCAACTAAAATAAATAAAAACATAAAAAATGGAGTTCCACCATAAAACAATGAGGATCTTTGTTAGAGAACTCATCACTTAACAAATCTTCATCAAGGACGAGGATCAATTATGAGATTTTTTCTAAAAGAAAGGATTCAAAATGAAAGAAAAAAATTTAAAAGAACCAAAATTGAAATTTACTAATTTTGTAGAGGCATTTTTTTTTTTTTGCCACATTTGACTGATGACGTGACACTCCATTAGCTGTGTCATCACTTAACAAAACACAATTAATGGTGAGGACTAATTTTGGATATGTTGAAGTTGAATTAATGGTGGATAAAAAATTTTATTAGGGACTGTAATAAAAATTTACGAATATTATATGGACAGAAATATTTAACCCTATTTTCAAAATGACTGTACAACTGTTAAGCTTGCTGTGAAAACTCTCTTTCTTTGATAAAAATATCAATAGGGTTATGAGCCTGTGACTGAAGTCCCACTTTTCATCATCATTGGGCTTTCCTTTGTCTTAGTTTCACATTTAACGTTTGGGTTATTTGAACTTTTCATGTACTGTCACAGGGGAACTTTTCTAGAACTCTTGCTTGTCTGTATCATAATCTCTGAAGATTAAAAACAATTATTGATATTTTTGTTATAGTCACCACAGCGAATCAAAATGGGGTTATTTGTCCTTGCAGGTTGAGGCAGAGCTTACTGAACTACCAGTTGAAGAACGACAAGAATATTTGCAATCTCTTGGTGCTAGTGAAAGTGGTCTTGGCAACCTAATTAGGGCAACTTATGACCTTTTGGGGCTCAGAACTTACTTTACATCTGGTGAGAAGGTAAGAGGAAAACTGGATTATTTTTGGAGATAATACAGATAGAATATCTTGTTAAACAGGTATCTAGTGCTTGTTTGGATAAACTTCTCCGGAAAAACCTTTATGAGAAAAAAAATAAGAAGAAAAAAAAAATGAACTTCTCTAAAAGTTAAAATTAGCTTATGTATTAGCTAATTTGTAAAAGCTCTCTCATATAGTCTCTCTAAAAGGTGAGAGAACTTCTACAAGTTAGCTAATGCAGAAGCTAATTTTAACTTATGGAGAAACTCATTTCATTTTTTTTTCTTATTTTTTTTCTCATAGAAGTCCTTTTGCTGAAGCATACCCAAACAGGCCCATAGTGGTAACAACATTCAAAGATTTGGAACTCTTTATCATATTAACAATTAACTTACCCTGTTACGTTAGCTGCTGATGGCCTAACACAACCCTCCTCCTTAACCCTGCCTTAGGATTGGCTATGAAAAATATAGGCAGAGTTAATATTTAATCTAAACTGTAAAAAATGTTCACCAAGACATCCTATTTTATCCTGATTGCACATCATATTTCATGTTCAAAACTGATTTTGTTTTCTAATGTGTACACAGGAGACAAAGGCATGGACAATACTTGCAGGTTAGTTTTTGTCCCCTGGATGAAACTTTTACATTGCACAATACTATAATATTAATTTTACTGGATTTATCCTTTTCTGAACTGTTCCAAGTAATTTTCCATAAAGTAATTTAAAGAGGTTATTAAAATGGAGTTTGTTTTATCTTTGGATGGCAATTAAGAGATACTATTTTTCCTTTGTTGACAAATGCCTGTGATAAATGATTGGCTTAATTGCATTTTTAATCTCCTACTTTTACAAATCCGCAATTTTGGTCCTCTAGTTTCGAATTCTAAATTTTGGTTCAACTGTTACTTGGAACTCATCGACCGTTAGTTGACCGTTAATTAAATGACATGGCACTTCTAATCTTCTAATCTGTGATTAATTTTTTAATTGAGATTAGTATTTATTTTAGTTAATCAAATAAAAAATTCATATCCCCACAACAACATTTTCGCTTCCCCTCACAATCACGTGAACTGTTGCTCCACACCCAACTCTGTTGCTGCCAAATTGATATCCAAACTCAATAGGAACCTGCAAAATTCATTTCTTAATCTAGATCGACACAAATTTTTCCCTCCCTACCCATAAAATTATAACATATATCCTAACAAACACACATCTGTAATCGTATAAATGTTGCGCCTTGAATCTGGTGAAACATGGCCACACATGGCAAAACTGAACCAGAAAAAAACAAAACAGTCATGGTAGCAAAATCAAAATTGAACCAACAAAAGCAAAACAACCATGGCAGCAAGCTCCCCTCCCCCCAAAGATCTTTGAACCTCTTCCTACTATGCTGGCAGATGGAGGGTTGGTTGTCAAGTCTCCCAATCTCCTCCGCCCATGCTCTTGTTGCCTGCGACAACCGCACAGATGTCTCCATCTTCGTCCTTCTTCTACCACCAACATCGTTCCTAAACTCAATTTGCATGACCCAAAACCTAAAAAAGCACAAATTATCCAAAACCAAAACAAGTGTTGCGTGGAACTAAGATCAGCAAGAGCACACGGCGGCTTGATTTGGGGATTTTTCAAATCTAGGGTTCAAGTTCTCACCACAGTAAAGATGATAAATGAGGATAAGGGTACAACAGTAAAAAAAAAAAGATAATTAAAATTAATTAAAGTCAACATTACATTTCACAATCAACCATTTCAATTTAACAGTTCAACCAAAATTGCAATATTTTAAAAATAGGGGATTAAATGTCAGAATTAGAAACTAAGAGGATCAAAATTGCGGATTTGTGAAAGTAAAGGGACTAAAATTGCAATTAAGCCTAAATGATTATATGCACCTTCTTTTGTAAGATTGATTGCCCATTTTTGCTATGGAATACCTTATTGATTGCCAAATAGAATTATTAGTAAAATAAGAATTCTACTTAGATTGGATTACTCCTCTAAATTTTAAACCTCTTGTACCAGGAATGAGTGCACCTCAAGCTGCTGGAGTTATTCACTCTGACTTTGAGAAGGGTTTCATTCGAGCAGAGACAGTAAGCACCAAGGATCTAATTTTGAATAACTATATGTATATAATAATAGCATATGACTTGGCATTGAAAATATTTTATAAATTAAATGTGTTGAGAATCATAATAGGATCAGTTTCAGATTGTCTTTATTATCATATCAGAGTTATAGCAACAATATCTCCTATAATTAATTGTATTGATTGTAATTAATCTATATAAAGAGGATTGCTGTGTGATTCAAACACAGGGTTTTCACTCAATTTTCCTCTGTTTTCTTTAACATGGTATCTAGAGCTTACGAAAGTTGTGCCTCACTGGGGACAGTGGGACCCACTATCCCTGGTAGACCCTTATGGTCATCGCACTTATTCTAGTGACCTGTTTTTGCTTCCTGGCAACACTTTTCCCTTTTCTAGTAGCTGCCTTCCTCTGCGGACAGAGCTCCGGCAACCTTTCCCTTGATGGCATCAAAACCCTGGTGCCACTGTTGCAGTTGCCCATGTTTTGCTTGTCTTGTTTTAGCCCATTAGGAACTTCCTTTATGACAGTTATTCACAGAAAATAACTATGGCAGTTATGTATTAGGGTATATTTGCTAGTAGAGTATGTAATTAGGTGTTATTTGCAATTTGTGGACAAAGAATACTCTTTGTAAGAGACTTTTTTTATCTCTCTAAGCAGCACGTGTCTTTCTGTATTGCATGTGATTTTTGTTCAGCTTTCAGCATTATATTTTATTGTTTTTTCTATTGGTGTTGTATAACGCAGAACACCTTAGCAAAGAACAAGTTTTGATAAGTTAGAATTTGTTTTAAATATCCTAGAATTGGCTCTCTGTATTTATTACTATTTATACTATAGTATAGACAAAAATGAAAGCTATTTTATTTGTTTTTATTACATATACTACTGTGTTTATTTTAAGCATATGTCAAAGTTTGCATCATACTTCATTCATCAATCTTCACTAAAAATGTTATTTTAAATTAGGTATCGTATGAGGATTTTGTTGCTGCCGGTTCACTTACTGCAGCACGAGAGAAAGGACTGGTAACTAGCTTATATCATTTTCCTCCCAGTAGACTAGTTTTTCTTTTATATTCATGGATATCATTTTAGCATTAGTATTATGTTTACTTGCCGTGTAACTGACTTGTTATAAAATTTGATTTAATAATTGATCATTTGGATTTTTGTTCAATATGACTAAATTAATTGCTTTAATCTAGGAATTATACTTTTGTTTTGTCCCATTCTCATGCCTTTAAGTGGTAAACTCTGCATTAATTAATCGAGGAGTGCTAACATACTCTCTTTGATATTATCTTTCAGAGACTCTCCCATCAGTTGAAATTTGTTAGAAATCACCAATTTTGGTTGATTTCACACATCATTTAATGACTCCATTTCTTGATATAACTGATTCCAATAAATTTCAATCAATCACAGGGAGAGTCTATGAAAGAATGTCGCCCACACTCCTATTAATTAATCCGAACTGGTACATTATGGCACATTAATTAGGTTATTCAATAAATCCTTTGCATGGGGCTGGAACTATTGTTCCAAGGTCTCTTTTCTCTTGTTTTTTTAATTAATATATTAAAACCTAAGTGATCACAGTTTAATTAGGCTTGGGAAGGAAGAACATGATTCCTTAAATGACAATCTTATATGTTGAAATTGGTTCCCTTTATTATGTTGTTTGCAGTTGAGATCTGAAGGTAAAGACTACGTTGTACAAGAGGGGGATGTCATGTTGTTTCGATTCAATGTTTAACAGAATTCACTGCTCCCTGCTAGAATTGAGACATAATTTGTGACTACAGATCAGAAAATTAGAAAATTTTGGTACAATTGATGAAATGAGGTCAATTTTTTTCAGCCAATTGCTGGTTATAATTTGGAGGGATATTGTTTCGGTTTAGGGAAAATATTTAAATTTCTTCACAGTGCAATGCTATAAAACTTCAGAAGATGTGGCTGTATTTACTCTTTAAAATAAAATAACATTTTATTATTTATTTGTTTTTGTTTTTATCCATTCCTCGAACAGATTTTTGTATTACATTATTTATTTATTTTTCGTCTGGAATTACATTGTTTATTTTAAATATTGTAATATTTATAATATTTAATTTATTATTTTATCATTAAATTTCACGAAATTAAAAATGTTAATTGTTAGATTTTTTTTTAAGTAATTTTAACTATTATGTTGTTAATTAGCATAATAAAAGTATAATGTCTACTAAAGTTCTTTTTTTTTTTTTACTTTATTTTAAATCTGATTAAAAGTATTTTAAGATATAGTATAAGATTAATAACAAAATACATGAAAAAATCTAATAATTGAAACTAAAAATGCAATGAAAATAATGTATCTATAAATAAAAAAAATACAAGAATTTTAAAATTAATTTTTGTAGGCAAAAAACTAAAATTATAACACCTCAATATTTTTTTTATCCATAAAATAAAATTAAAGTTTATATAATAACAATATCATATAAAAATGTATATTATTTTCATTTGATATTTTTTGGGTTCTTCAATGTCTAGTTATCTGAACACTTATAATTTAATTAGTTTAAAAACTTTCAATTAATTAGTTTTTTTAGATAGTTTTGTCAAATATAATCTCGATGTAAAAGATAAGGTATCAATTTTGCAGGAAGTTTTTAAACTCAAACTTTTGCCCTTTTTTTTTTATCACAACAGATAATGAAGTGTAGAAGAAGTTTCTGTTAGATTTACTCGAGCAAAAAACAAATTAAGTGGTTAAGTCTAAAAGGGTGAAAAATAACATGTTTGAAAAGGAAATTAATGTATCATCTTGTTGTCATTTGGCAGCTGGTTATGTGATAGTTTTTCTCCATCAAACATAAGATGAGATATCATTTTCAACAATATAATGCAATTAATCATAGAGGACATCTCAATAGATTTTCATACTTGAAGAAGATTGCAATAAATTTACAACTTTCTCTTCACTTTTTGACCATCCAATACTACATTCAATGTCAGAGCTAACCATCAAAAGGCATCATCGTTTTTTTTATTCATATTTTTTTTTCATAAAAGCATCATTGTTTATGGCATGCTTAAAAAATCTCAAAAAAGAAAATTAATTGGAAAGTACTAATTTAAAATAAAAACAATAACAGCAAGGAATTTGATTTTCTTTAAATAAAATGAATACAAGTGTTGGAATTTGGAAAAGTAAATTAATTTGAGATTTTGTAACTTAAAGAGTTGGCACAATGACGAAAAATTTCACTGTTTTAACAAGAATGGAAGCGTTCTATTTAGTGGGGGGTCCTGTATTCAATTTTTACTATATGTAAACTTTCCTTAGATACAATCATACACCACAAGTAATATATTTTCACGATCTTTTGACTTAGTGTAAAAAAAAATTTAGATTCTATTAAGAAAAAAATAAAGGTTGGAAAAGTTTTTTTCCCTTAAAAAAAAAAAGTATATCTCATTTATTCGACTTAGATTTTAAATACCAAAGTCCATGAATAAAAAAAAAAAAACAAAACGTATGTTAAAGTTGGGACAAAGCAACATCCTTAATCGAAAAGATTTTGTACAATTTGCAATCTGCGTTACGATTAGTAGTACCTTAGAAGTGTTAATCAACGATGGCTTGAAAATTTATTCAAACACGTGAGAAAACAATGGAATTTATTTCAGTATTTAACTTAAGTTTCCTAAGTAAGTTACGTTTCCTATTGTTGAAGATAATAATTGATTGATATTCCAAAAATTCTTGATCTACTTCTAATCCTTAGCTGGCTCAATGTCAACTAAATACCAAATGTGAAAAACATGGATTGGACTAAAAGGGACCCACTTGTTGACAAAATATGACCTTATTACTTGTTTTGACTCTTATCTGTATTGATAAAGGTTATTTTTAGTTTTTTTTTTTCAAAAATATCAGATATATAAATTTTGTATTTTGTGGTAATTTTTTTTTATCTAAAATCAAATTATGGTGATAAAAAATCGTCATAAATTATAAAATTCATATATTTTATTTAACAATTTAAATAAAAAAATTAAAAATAATATTTGTCACATTTGAAGATTAAAAAAAATATTTTAATTTTACGGATTAAAAAAATAAATATTTAATATAAAGAACTAAAAATATATTTAAACCGTTCAAATATGCAGTAAAAAAAATCTATTTGTGTTGAAGAAAAAAACATTTTCTCTATAGATTTATATATCAGCAAAAATAACTATTTTCACATTTGTTAAGAAAGTTATAATTAAAATATCATTTTATTTAAACTTGTATCTTGTACAAAAATAAATCAATTGAAAATAAAATTGTAATTAAAAGAAGATGTTTTAGGAATTATAACAATAAATATGAATCCAATATAACACTATATCGTCTTTAAAAGTAAATTATTTCTTAAATGCCAAACATGCGTATTGTTTCTAAATGCCTATGTCTCCCATTGTTTGTGTTGAGACTTACCTGGCAAGTGTATCTTTATCCACCTAATTGATTATGTAATTTTCACCTATTTTGTCAATTCTAGATTAAATAAGGTATCTTTTCTTTCTTTATGTGTCCGTAATTAATTTGTCGAATGTTGAGCTGTGTGCATTTTTCTTTTCCTAGTTGACTTAGTGCCTCCTTTTCTTTTCTTTATGTTATGTTTGAATTGTATACGTATAAATAAAATATGAGTAAGGTTAAAATAATTTTATACCATCGATTAAGTATAATTTATCATTTTATTTTTAAAATAATTTTATAAAATTAATTCTTTTATTATAAATGAAGAAGTATGATTGATTGATGATATAAAATAGTTCTATTTGTATAATCCTATTTTCTCATAAAACATAGATATATTGATGTAAGAAGAAATTAAGTGGGAATTGTTACACTTTTTTTAAGGATACAAAAGGGAGGGATACCCACTTGGTTGTCATTCATCCTAGGTCTCGAAGAATTTAAATTTATGAAATAATTTTTAGTTTTCTTTTTAAAAAAAGATATTGATGTCACGCTAAGAAAAAATAAATAGAAAATGAATTATAAGGCATAAGTTTGATCGTCACAATTTGTCTTCATAGATCAGATTTAGTTCTTTACCCAAAAATAAGGAAAACTTTCATACTAAACTTTTCAATAAGAATTCAATTTCCATTAAGAATTAAATTCTCACTTAGCATTGAAATTTCACGAGAAATAAATACCCACTAAGCATGACAATGGTCTAAGAAGCCTAAAATAAAATAAAAAAAAACTACCAAAAAAACATATCAAACATCATGTGAACGTATTACATTAACATAAAATACGAAAATAATAGAGAAAATTAAATAGAAAATAAGTCTTAATTAGTTCTTTAGTCCAGAAGTTATATAATTCATCCAAACAAACTTCGGCTCACAACTTGCATATTGAGTAAAAAGTGTTGGGCTAAGTCTGCTCTTCAAATTATTGTTTTTAAATTTGTTAGAAATTATCTTTTTACATTGTAGATACGAGACAATTCTAAGATTGAACACTTGTATGATTATGCTTTGAATTTATTTTTAATTCTTTTTTTTTTTAATCTTAACTTCCATCTATTTATTGTAAAAAGATATTTAAAATAAGGTTTAAATATATTTTTATTTCTTTATATGAATGTTTTTTTCTCTAAAATTAAAATTTGTTGTTTTAATCTTATTTTAATCTGTTTAAAATTGTCAAATAAAATATATAAATTTTATAATTTGTGTTAATTTTTTATTATTATAGTTTGACTTTAAGATCAAAATCTATATCATAAATTATAAAATTTATATATTTTATTTGACAATTTTAAATAGAATTACTAAAAATAATATTTATTTATTTGAAGGATTAAAATGTTTTTAAAATTTAAAGGACTAAAAATATATCTAAATTTTAAAATAATTACACCTTTGACCTATTCATATTAGAAGTACCACCACCTTGTGTGGATAAAGAAGAAAATGTAAATATCTTAGTCATGATTTAAAGTTGAAGTTACAAGATGAGCTTTACATGCTACTGGATTTCTATCGAGATCCCTATAAATCTAATCTATATAATCATACGAACAACTTGTACTTGAATAGTCAACTAATTACTAATTAGAATTTAAATCCAGGAGACTTAACATATTTAAATTTAGCATTTAAGGCAGAGATGGATATATATATATCATATTTTATTTAATTATACAGTATTTATCAAATTTATTGATGATTAATTTTTATTGAAGAACTAGCACGATGGGTAATTAACAAATACTTTTAATGAATTAAAGTATTTTTTAATTTAGAAAATAAAATTAAAAGATAAAAGATATTTTAATCATATTTAAAGAGAACAAAACATAAATATATATATTATTTCTTCTCTTATTTTTATCATCACTTAATAAAATTAAAATTAAAAATTACTTTTTTTGGGAAATATTAAAATATATTTTAATCTTATGAAAATATATAATTTTTTATTAAGTAAACATGATAACCAAGTAAAATAAGAATGAGTATATTATTTCGTGTTCAGTCATTTTCATCCTAGTCCTCGTCAATTATTTTCACTTTCATTTTTTTCTGTCTGTGATTTTTATCGTAAGTAAAATTTTATATTTACCTAGTACTCATTCAAGTAAATTCACCCTGTCCTCGGCCCAACTTTATTTACTAAAAATTGTTAATTATTATTTCAAATATATATATATATATATATGTTTTTTTTCTAATTTTAAATTTAAAACTATTTTTAGATGACATTAACTTAAACCATAAAAATGCAATTATTTAAAATATATATATATAATATTAAAAAAATATAATATAAAAAAATAAAGTAAAATGAAAAAAAAAGAAAATAATTTAAAAGAAATTTTTTAGTATAACATAAAGAAAATTTTTATGTGGAGTAGATATATAATTGAAGAGGAAATTAGAGTTTTTGACAAAAATAAATAAATAAATAAAATTTGACACAAATAATACATCTAAAAAATTCTTTTCCTAAATGATACAAATCACTATTTAATTAATAAATTAGTCTCTGCCTCGATTTCCCCACCCCGCTTTCTCATTGTCACGATAAATTATTTTGTATATAATAATAAAATATTAAACAATAAATTGATTTAATAAAGATATGTAATGGATCAAAGTGCTTTTTAATTTGGAAAACAAAAGTAAAATAAAAATAACAATTAAAAGATAAAGGATATTTTAATCATATCTAAATATGTAATTATGTTAAACAAAAGAAAATTTGTATAATAATGATTGTAAATATGCATGACAACAGAATAAGACATGAATATATATATTATTTCTTCTCTCGTTTTCATCTTCACTCAATAAAATTAAAAAAATTAAAAATTAAAAATTACTTTTTTTGGGAGAGATTAAAATATATTAAGTAGACATGATAAAGTAAGAATAAGTATGTTGTTTTCGTGTTCGGTCGTTCTCATTCTAGTCCTCGTCATTATTTCCACTCTCATCTCTTTTTGTCTCAGATTTTTATCTAAAATAAAATTTTATATTTACCTAGTACTCATTCAGAGTTGGGTAAATTCACCCCGTCCTCAGCCCATCCTTATTCACAAGGTTTCAAAACAAAAATCATAAATCTTAATTGGGAAAAATTAAGGTAGGGATCAATTTTTTCAATTTAATAGTAATTTGTATCATTTAAAAAATAAAACAAAAATGTAAAAGAAAGATAAAAAGGAATATCAACATTTTGTAGAAAAAAGAAAAATGAGAGAGGGAGAGTGAAAATAAACAAACAAAGAGAGGGTAATACAAGGAAGGAAACAATGAGGAAGAGAAATATGATAAAAAATAAAACATTTTTTTTTAAAATTTTGTCTGAATTGAAAGTGAGAAAATAATAATGAAAAAAAAAGAACTTATGAGAAGATGATATTTTTTTTATGTATATCCTTTTACTAATTATAATAGATAGATTACTAATATAGTAATAGATATAGATTATGTTAAAAAAAATACAAAAGTAATAATTATGAATAAGCATAGTAATAAAACACGACAAACATGTATGTCATCTTTCGTCCTTATTCATGGTCCCGTCCTCAATGTAAAATAATAATATAATAATAACATAAATATATAAAAAGTGTAAAGTTGTAAAAAAAATTATAAAAGAAAAAAAAGTTATAAGAAAATGAAAAAAAGTAGTAAGAAAAAAGAAGAAAGAAGTAAACGTAAAAGAGAAAAGATTTAAAAAAAAACTGGAAAAAGAAGAGAAAAATATTAAATAAAAAAAATTAAATGATCTAAGAAAAAAATTACTAATGATAATTAAATAAAAAAAATCTAAAAAATAGACATAATTTTAAAATAATAAAAAATAATGAGAAAATATGTAATCATTTAAAAATTTGTATCACTTATTTAACAAAAATAATAATATAAAAAACATAAAACAGTAATATAATAATAAAATAAAATTATAAAATTACATGTATTGATACATCCTTATTCATTAAAAATTGTTAATTATTATTTTAAAAAAATAATATATATATATATATATATATATATTTTAATTTTAAATTTAAAACTATTTTAGATGACATTAAATTAAACCATAAAAATGCAATGATTTAAATATAATATTAAAAAAATATAATATAAAAAATAAAGAAAAAATAAAATAATGTAAAATATAATTTTTTTAGTATAACACAAAGAAAATTTCTATATAAAGTAGATATATAATAGAAAAGGAAATTATATTTTTTGACACAAAAAATATAAAATAAATAAAATTTTACACAAATAATACATTAAAAATTATTTTTTAAAATGATATAAATCACTATTCAATTAATAAATTGGTCCCCTATCCCGATTTTTCACTACCAGAATAGATTATTCTATATATAATAATAAAATATTAAGTACTTTTTAATTTATAAAAAAAAATTAAAATTAAAAGACAAAAAATATTTTAATTATATCTAAATATGTAATTATTTTAAATGAAAAAAAAAATGTATGATGATGATTGTAAATATACATGACAATAGAGTAAGACATGAATATATATGTTATTTATTCTCTCGTTTTCATCTTTCACTCAATAAAATTAAAACAAAAAATAAAATAATTAAAATTACTTTTTTTTATTGGAAAGATTAAAATATATTTTAATCTCATCAAAATATATAATTTTTTTTTTTATTGAATAGACATGATAATCAAGTAAGATAAGAATGAATATATTATACCGTGTCTAGTCATTCCCATCTTAGTCGTCGTCATCATTTTCACTCTCATCTTTTTTCTCTATGTGATTTTCATAATGAATAAAATTTTATATTTATCTAGTGTTTATTCAGAGTTGAGTAAATTCACCCGCCCTTGACCCATCCTTATTCATAATGTTTTAGAACAAAAATCATAAATCTTGACTGTGAGAAATAAGGGTAGGAATTAATTTCTCAATTGAATAGTAATTTGTATCATTTAAAAATAAAACAAAAATGTAAAAAAAGATAAAAAAGAATACAAGCATTTTGTAAAAAAAAAAAAAAAAAATGAAAGAGAGGGAGAGTGAAAATAAATAAATAAATAAAACAAAGGGAGAATGACACTTATCTTAATGTACATCCTTTTAATAATAATAATAATAATAATAGATAGATAGATAGATAGATTGTATTAAAAAAAAATGTAAAAGTAATAATTATTAAATAAGTATGGTAATGGAACACATTCGACAAATATGTATGTTATTCTCCGTCTTTGTTCATGATCTCGTCCTCAATATAAGACGGTAATATAATAATAACATAAATATATAAAAAGTGTAAAGTTGTAAAAAAAATTATAAAAGAAATTTTTTTTATAAGAAAATGAAAAAAAAAGTAGTAATAAAAAAAGAAAGAAAGAAGTAAACATAAAGAAGAAGGATTTAAAAAAAAAAAAAAGGAAAAAGAAGAGAAAAATATTAAATAAAAAACATTAAATGATCTAAGAAAAAAATTAAAAGTATAAAAATGATAATTAAATAAAAAAAATCTTAAAAATAGACATAATTTTAAAATAATAAAAAATAATGAGAAAATGTGTAATCATTTAAAAATTTGTATCACTTATTTAATATAAATAATATTATACAAAAAATAAAATAGTAATATAATAATAAAATAGAATATATAAAGTAGAAAGTTGTAAAAAAATTATAAAAGAAAAAAAAAGTTATAAGAAAATGAAAAAATAGAAAGAAAAAAAAGTAGTAAGAAAAAGAAGAAAAATAGAAAAAAAAAAGTTATAAGAAAATGAAAAAACAGAAAAAAAAAAAGTAGTACGAAAAAGAAGAAAAATATTAAAAAAAACAAAAAATTAAGAAATAAATAAAAAAAGCAATATAGCAAATTGACCAAATTATCCTTAAAATTGATTAGGTGTCAAAATATTAAGAAGGGTTAGTTTGGTAATTTTCTATGTACATCCTTTTATATATAGTTATAGATTTAACTAATTATTTTTAATGAATTTTTTTTTTCATTTACAAGTTTCGTATCAATAACAACAAACTTTTCAAAAAAATTGACCTTTCATTGATTGAAACGACCCCGTTCACACCATGGCGCAAACCAACAATGTTGCTATTGATATCGATTTTAGAATGGAACAAAATTTGGTGTTAGTGACAGCTTTGTGAATTGTGAATGCAACTTGTGCACTTATAAATATGCAATTTAAACCCTAAATTATAATTAATAGTTCACTTTCTTCTACAAATTTTTTAAACTTTAAATTTGGTTAATAAATTATTTAAAATATGTTAAATTAGTTATTTTTGTTAGATTTTATTATTTACACATTCATTTCACTAAATACACTCCCTTAAAATTATGGGAAAAAAATGAAAGATGTATATGTACTTAGTAAACTGAGGATATAAATAACAAAAAAAAAAAAAAAACTCAAATTAAAAATTTTAAAAATTAAAAGACCAAAATGACTGATCAATTATAATTTGAATGCTATGTTATGTATTTCACTACACGGTGTAAATTACAATAATAGTACAACTTACTGTTCACTAATAGGGTGATAAAAAATCAATTTAGAATCAAATTAATTTTATCCGAACTGTTTTAAAAAAAGGATTGATTAGTTTTTAAAAAAATTAATTTAATTTAAAAGTCAATTTGAAATCGATTCAAACTAATTTAAAATCAGTTTGATTATGAATCGATTTTTAAAATTAATTTAATCTCGAATCAATTTTTAAATTGATTAATAAAAGTAATTATTAAACCAAATTCATTCAACCAGTTCAAAAATGGTTAGATTTTTTTTTTTAGGAAACCAATTTTTGAACACTCCTACCTACAACATTTTTGGCTAGAGTAAATTAAAATTACAGTGTTCTGACTAGAACCAAAACTACACAGTGAAATGTTTTGGGACAAATAGTTTCATGCACACCTTTAAGCATATGGCACGTAAGAAGTAGTACCTAGTCAAGGGTTCATTACTGCGGAACATTAACCTCATGGCCCCCATTTTCTATTTTTGATGAAACCATCGAGATATTTATTAGAACAAAGAAATAAAATATCTTTGTGAAATAGAACATTTTTAAATACTTATCAGAATAGTGTCTCTTCTTACCTTGAATGTTATCGAAGTATCCATGTCATGCAAGAGTGTTGTTGGTTTGTTCGTAGCAGAAATGACAAGAGCTCATCGAATGACATGTTCCTTGTACCAAAAAAAAAAATTAGTTCATTGAACAGTGTAACCGAAATGAAAATGTTTGCAAAAAGATTTAGCAAATATTTCCAAAATTTAGTTCTTTTGGTCATAATATATTTTTAATCTCTCAATGTTTTTTTTTTCCATAAAATTAAAGTTTATTATTTTTTGTCATTCAAATATGATAAATATTTATTTTTAATCATTTTATCTAAAATTATCAAACAAAATATATTAATTTTATAATTTGTATCGATTTTTAATTGTCAAAATTAAATTTTAACGATAAAAATTTATCACAAATTATAAAATTTGCATACTTTATTTAAAATTTTTAGATAGGAGATTAAAAATAATATTTATCATATTTCAAATACTAAATAAATAATTTTTAATTTAAAAGACTAAAAAAAATTTTATATAGAAGAATTAAAAATATATTTAAATTTCTTTTTTTTTTTGATAGGATGAAAAACACAATTATGAGATCTCCACAGGATTCCAACACTAGTAACTAAATATATTAATGTGGTGCAGTTATTGCATTAAATGGAAATATTATCATTAAAGAAAGAATGTTAATTTTCTATTATATAACTAATATTAAACATTAAGCGAATCTTAGATTTTACTCTTAAATGCATTATTACAATTTCTACCTGAGAAATACGGTATACTGGATTTCCTTTCCTTAAGACTATGTGATGTATGGAACTTTATTTTCATTTAAACAAAAATTAACACCTAAAATTATGAAAAAGTCTATATATGCCCAAATTTTTTTTTCTGAATAAGTGAACAAGCCAATGGGAAGACATGAAAAACAACCGGCACAAGGAGAAAAAAAAACATGAAAAATGAAAAGAAATTAAGTTTACCTAAAAAAAAAAAAGAAATTAAATTTTTCATAAGAGGGTAGTGTCTAGTAATAGAAAAAATTTAAATTTTGACTTGGATGATATAGAATTATGCACGGTAACAAACACACGTGCACACATGCACAAATAAACACATAATAAATCAACTTGATTATAAACATTGATAAATAATTTTGTAGTTTAATTAATATAATTATTATTTTATTTTTATTTTTGTTGTTAATTATAAAATTATTCATCAAAGTTGAATATTTATAATATTTTAGTTTTAATATATAAAATAATAAATTTAATCATTAAATTTAAACTCTACTAATTTGAGTAACATGATTTTAGTGATTTTAGGAAGGAGGAAGGTAGTACCAAAACTAGATCTAAAAAAAAAATTTTAAATTTTTTTTCTAACAGATATCGTACTTTTATAAATTAATTAGTAAATATGTAAATTTTAACTTAAAGAAAAAATTAATTTTATTTTATTTTTCATATTTCCCGATACTCCTTTCTATCGAAGACTTGTTTTATGTATATATTTTTTAATTTAGTTAAAAATGCTCCTTGTACATGTTCAAGCTCCTTGTTCAGAACTAGAAGGGGTTTAGAGAAACAATGGGCTCTGTACTAGGATGTCTTGATCAGTGAGCTTCAGTTGTGTGTTTGTTCTGTTGTTTGTCGGTGTGCTAGCAAGTTAAAACTATTACGAGAAATGTTGACATAAGTTTCATTAATCCAAATTCAAATTTATTAAAAATTATCTTAATATTAAAAAGTAAATTTTTGAGAAATTTATCTTAATATTATCTATGATATTATATATAAATAACACTTTCAATTTTTTCCTGTAAAATTTATTTTCTTAATAAAATATCTTTTATATCCTTACTATATGGTTAATTTTATCTACTTTACACTCATTTAATTTAAATTAAAAGAATTTTTTTAAAATAAAATTTAAATTTATGAAATAATTAAGTGTAATCATTTATTTCCTTAATATGGATAATTTGTCCATAGTTATATTTACTTCTAGATACCATTTCTCAACTGTGATATATATCCTCAAATTTTAATAAAAGATGACTTGTTTGTGTCACTAGCTAGAAATGTTTGGTTGCAAATTGACCCCACAATTCAGCACCGGAAAACAATGACTTTGCACCCACACTTTTTAATGTGAGTGTATTTTAAGTCTCTTTGTTGTCCTTCTTTCTTTCTTTCTCCTCCTGCATCGATTCTTCATATTCAATAAACACACACACCAAAAAGAAGCATGAAGAAGAAGATCAATCTATTACTCAGAAAATGCAAGAGTCTGTCGAGGCAATTAGGAAGATCTTCATCATACAGCAGCTTGAGGTCGAAATCCACCAAGGAAGACATGTGGGGTGGCAAACAACAACAACAAGAAGATGAACATTGTGAAACTGTGTTGGTTGGCAGCACAAGGAAAAGGTACGTGATTAGCAAAAGGTGTCTGAACCATCCCCTTCTGCATGCACTAATCGATAAGTCAAAGCAGAAGGATGAAGAAGAGAGTAGTAGTAGTAGTGTGTTGGTAGTGAACTGTGAGGTGGTTCTCTTTGATCATCTTTTGTGGATGATAGAGAATGCAGATCCCAATCTTAGTTCCGAGTCTTTTGAGGAATTGGCTGAACTCTATGTGTTTTGATATCATGTAGTTGTATCTTCAGTTTTTAAGTTATAATTAAATGTTGAATTTAATCTTTTAAATTTTAAAAATATTTAATTTGATTATTAAATTATTAAAAATGATCAAATTTGATATTCTGTCAATTTGATAAACAATGTTAACTTTTTTAACACTTTTTTGTAATGTATGAGAGTTACACTTATTATTGTAGTTAGTTAAATTAAAAAAAAAAATGACTAAATTGAATCGTTTTTAAATATTGAGACCCAAAACTTTTTAAAACTTGAGAAACAAATTAAATATTTAATTATAACTTGAACATCAAAAATACAATTAATCATTTGATATATAGCCATTAACGCCTATGTAGTAATTAGTTGTATGTTTTGCTAAATGTAATGGTTGAGAGTCCTTTTTGTTTGCTTTATTACAAGTGCATTAAATGTCAACATTGCATAGCTGATTTATGTTCTAAGTTCTAACTCATTGGATTTTTCACTAGCCATATGTATAGATGCTTTGCTTTCAAAGTTCTATTGCATTGGCTGACCCTACATTTATTTATGTTGCTGGCCAATAAGTCTTAATGACATTAGATCCAACAATTGTATAATTGTTGTACCAATATATATATTTTTTGTTTAAATATGTGTTTGGTCGTTTAAATTTGGTGTTTTTTCTTCGTACCTCAAAAATTAAAGTTTGTTTTTTTTAACTCTTTAAATTTGATAAATATTATTTTTATTCATCTTATCTAACATTGTCAAATAATGTATGTAAATTTTATGATGTGTGTGAGTTTTTGACCATTATAATTTGACTTTGATAATTAAAAAATTGTCACAAATTACAAAATTCATATATCTTGTTGGTCAATTTTGATAAAATAATTTATTATATATTTTTTTTAAAATAAGTTTTAATTTAAATGATTAAAACAAAAAAATCTATTTGAATGACTAAAACATATTTAAATCTATATTTTTACTTTTTATAGGTAATGGACGGGGCAAAGGCCCAAAGAAACAACTGGAGGTTACAGGCCGTTTGATTTTGCTGTTTTCTGTTTTCATTTTTATAAAAAAATAAAAAATGCAAATGCAAATGTATTTGTTTTAATTTTTGAAAATATTTTCAGAGAAAATATTTTCTAAAAAATGGTGAAAACTGAAATTTTTTTTTGACATTTTTAACCTTTTTATTTTTATAAACATCTTCATCCTTCAACCATTTCGTTTTCAATATTTTCACTTATATAAATAAATTTTATAATATTTGAAAATCTAAAAAAAAATAAAAATTCTCCTGAACGAAACCCAACTACAATTCTCGGAGTCGCAACTCTCAAACTATCACACAAATTAAACCATTTTTTGTTTTGCCTTAAAAAGGCTGGAGATTGCTAAAAAAAAATTACCTCCATCTTGCAGGCTCTTAATAAATAATATATTTTTTATTGCTTAAACTTTTTTCTGTTAAGACTTTTGGTCCTTAAATTTTTTAATTTTTATTTAACTAGATAAAGTCCCTAAATTTTTTAAAAAATAATTTTTAGTCCCTAAAAAAAATTAAATCCTATTTTTGTATTTATTTAATAGATTTTCAGGACTAAAAACTGAATTTTTAAAAAGTTTAAGGACTAAAAATCTTAATGAAAAAAAATTTAGGAACTAAAAACTTTAATAGAAAAAAGTTTAAAGAATTTGACCAATAAAAAAAACATAATTAACAGTTAAAATAAATAATGACAAGTTATAACAGTTAAAAATATATTTTTAAAATTTTAACGGCCACATAAACATGCACCACCACCACCAACGAAGAAGACTCGAACAAAAGAAAAAATGTTCTAAAAACCCTATAATAAAACAAAAATTTTATAGACTTAAAGTAAAAAATAAATATTTTATGGGATTCAACTTATTTAAGTTTTTTTTTTTTTTTTTTTTTTTTTTTTTTTTTTTGTACAGAACACATTTTTTGCATAACCTTGCTTCGTTGGACACATTTGAATTTGCACCAGATTGAGTGTTGCCACTTGCCACATTCATCGTAAACAAATTCCCATCACTTGTTCCATAAACCAAATATTGCAAGATTCATTCACCATTCTAACTGAAGTTCATGCCATTAAGAAAATCACGTGTTTATACATACAAAAGACCTAGATGGAGTATATATTCTCGAATTCAATGGCTCAAAATAGTGATTCTTTTGATTTTGATTCAATGGATAAGAAAAGAAAGGGATGAAAATTATAATTAAACATTTTTTAAATGATTGAGTCATGATAAATTTAATTTTATTATGAGTTCATATCTTGAGATGATGTTACATCATCACTTAATGATTAGTTAAGATGTTAATATGTCAATCAATAGAGGCTTAAAACAAAATTAAAAGATTTATTAAAATCTCGAACAACACAATTTATCAAGGACTCAACAAAATTAAGATATTTTTCATACCTTAAAAGTCATTTAAGCCTAATAGATTATACGGCATTATGGTTCTTATATCAAGAGCTTAATATTGATCATTAATTGAGGCAGAAAACTAATGTCAACAAAATGAATCGTGAGAAACTAACAGTGGAATGTATACTTTCCGTTGTTTAAATTTAATTCAGTTGCATACCTCAACATTTTTTTATTAACAAGCTTGGAAGATTTTTTTATTTTTTTGGTAAAATGTTTCATATATGAAATTCTTTGTAGTTAGTGATCTATATAAATTGCATACAGTTAATCAAATTATCACACAAATACACTCTTGCATCTATGGTTTCTTAGAACCCACCAACTGATGGGAGATGCAGATTTTTTTACCACTATCACTAAAGCCAAGCCAAAAGCTGAAGGAATGTGTTGCACCTAAGTGCTACTATGCATGTTTGGTTTAAAGTTGAAAACATTGTGTGCACATTTCATTATAAATCTAACAAATAAAAGTAAAAACAAAGGCTATGATCCTTTGGAAAAAGTACTTTTACCTCAAACATGCTTTTCTACATGAAAACCAAACATGACTCGTTTAAACTCATGCAACCCAGTTTCAAACTGGTCACTCAGCTCGATTCGGAGTCACTCACCTCACACCGCGTTCTCCAAACTTCAGTTTTTTCACACTTCGTCCAATGCATGCTTGTTCTCATCCAATCAGCTCACACTCAGTGTCCAACGTAGCAGCTCAAATTGTCCAATGTCATCATCTCTCACGTCCTCCAAGGGATTGGAATTTGCAACGCAGTGGGTGGGAAAGTTGAAGGTTTAAGAAGGTTATACGGTGCTAAATGCTAAATGAAATTTATATACCTATATCATTCATATAAATATAATTTTAATATAAGCTGGTCTATGCAGTTTAACCAGTAACTCAATGGTTAAACAAGTGAACCAATAATTTAGTACCTCAACTGTGTCAATGACAACACTGGGTGCAACTTCATCCACATTTCAAAATAAAAATTAAAATGCACGGTGATAGAAAAACAAGGACAGAAATGATAACAGACAACTTACATGCCAACTCATACAATACCCGGCAATGCTGCTTTCAGTACTAGCGTGCATTACGATTAAGCAATCCTTGAAAAGATAAGTAAAGATCTTTGTTATCTGACCCAAATATCTCATCTGCTTTTCTTAAAGTTTCCTAAAAGAACACAGAACAAGACAATAAGTGAAGCAATTATTAGCTACTTGGAAAAAGTTCCGGTTCCAAATCCAACACTACAAATATTCAATATTTATTTACCTCCCGTGTTTGCTTCTGAGCATTTAATTCCTTTATGTTGGCAAGAAATGCACTGAACTGCTCATATGAAAGGCGACTCCTGAAAAGTGATGCATTTGATCAACTCACTCGGTTTCTTAAATAAATTTAACTAGAAAGTCACACTTTACTATGGCATGGAGAAACAAAGTCACCTGGCCTGACGAAAAAACTCCTTTCCATCAATCTTTGGAGTTCGACCTAAACAATTTTTAACAAGTTATGAGGGGTAAATAACTGAGAATATTGTAAACAACTGAGAATATTAGTAAGATGGGAATAAAAGAAGATCTGATTAACAATAAATCATCTACACCTGGAAGCGATCGTCCCCGTGGTGGGGAGTTTGCTGCTGATGATTGCTGACTAGATGAATACCATGAAGAAGAGATAGATGTTCGCCCATCATATGGAAGTTTTGTAGGAGAGGTGGCACCAGAAGTTCTGTTGGGTGATCCAGCAGCAGAATATCCTCTAGGAGACCCAGCCGTTGAAATCACCTTTGGGGTTCCGGTTGGTGTAAGACGTGGTGTGATATATGGTGTCAAAGAAAACCTTTGCCCTGAATACCTGGAAGCTATAGGAGCAAAAAAACAAAGAACAAAAGGGTATTATCATGCATGCCATATTAAATTTAAGACACCTGCAAGCCCATTTTTCCTTATTATTGATAGTTCCCACTATATTTTTATTGAATCCATTTTTTAACATTTTCCCAGTTATATTCAATTGTTTTAGATAGAGAAGTCCAAACTATTTATTTTCCAGTACAATAGCTTGTTTCCCCGGTTTTGGTTTTATTAAATAATATAATTTCAATTTTCTCTATACATTAACTTTAAATAAGCATGGCAATGAAGTATGAGTATGACAAATAATAATACTCAAAAGGAAGTGGAAGAAAATTCATTTCCAAATGCTAAATATTGAGTACTGATTACTGAAGATTTGAAGTTTACTTTTTTACATAATTTCGTATGCATGATACTAATTATATCAGGAAATATTGATCAAACTACTGAACAGTAGTAGAATGATTTGCAATCAATGATATGTCTGGAAAATTCATCTACCTTCATCATTTGTTTTACCCACATTTGCAGGGCCATTGTACGAATGCTGTGCCATATAGCCACGTCCATCATCATCTGCAAGCAATACGTAAAAGAAATGTATATAATAACTTCCAACAAACACTCTTATGAAATTTCACATCACTAGTAAGAGATACTGCAAAATTGATAATAAAATAATCAATGAGGAATGGACTGAGGAGTACCCTTATCAGGATATGCCTTTGGAACTGATTGGTCACAGGTTCCAATATCTATGGTTTCAGCATGCTGTAACAAGAACAAAGAATAAGAATAAAGGGGAAAACAGTCTTATTTAGGAGGAGAATAATACAGGTCATTTTCACCAACAAAATCAAGTGCAAGTATAGCTAATTAATATATTGATGTCTTACCGATGCATTGTCATCAGTTAGTGACTGCATCAGTTGTTTTTTAAATGTCTCCAACTATAATAGAAAAAAGAAAAGATGTCAGGTCTACATAAAATTGAGGGAGGGGAAAATAAAAAAGAAATAGCATTTGACAATCAAGTCACTGAAAGTCAGTATTATATGTACTCTTACAGTGAAAAATATGCATGCAGAAAAAATAGGCAAATTTAATACATGGAAACACACTTGCACACACAAATTGTTGTGGTTATTTGAAATCATGAAGTAAAGAAAAATATATATTAAACTTATTAGAGAATAAAAATAAATGTTACACTTTTCTTCTTTTTGTTATGACAATCACACTCCTTACCTTAGATTGATAAACATGTTAATCCAATGTCATGTGAATGAGTCTCATTTAAACCCAACTTTTTCTTTCTCCAAATCTCAATAATGACAATTGCGATGTTTTGAACCCCTACTATTAACTTTGGGACTTAATGATGCGAACCCAAGGCCCAAAATCACCAATGTTTGTGAGGTGGCCCAAGAAAGGAACCGCAGTTGATGAAAGTTTTAATGGGAATGATGCACTGGATCCTAACTAAGTGAGAGAGTCATAACTAACTTCATAGCTGCAGTAGTGGGAGGAATAGGCATGAGATTGTGGGTAGGGGGGAAAGATTATATGCAAGAAGGGGTGAATAGTGGAAGAGGGAGGTAACGGGAAACTGGTTGGAACTTTGGGAGAGATTAGGTCTCTTGAATTGCATGAGAGTTTTATTGTTCTTTGTTTCCACATGTTTTCCTATTTTATTCTTCAATTTCCTCTTGTAATCCAGTATACCAGTTACCAGACCTGAGATCTACTTGATTCAGGGCTGATTTTCTATATCTGTACGGAAGAACTCCTTGTCTCTCTTTAATATTTCTGGTATCTATCACTTCACAAAATAGAATAGAGATTTTAGGTGAAGTAACAAACCCAATAGTAAGGATGCTTACAATTCATTTAAGCCCTAAAATCAATAATATGGATTCAAAATTAGTTGTCCATGATGTGGAAATTAGAGGAGAGCAGAGATTCATGACCCTGGGAAGCTTATTTATAGTTTGCTTACCACCACTAAAAGGTTTGTTTATATGAAATTGAATTAAATTACAACACATTTCATTTCACAGAGGAGGAGATTAATTTTAAGAATGGAGAGGAGGGTAGTGTAATTTGAACATAATTCCATGGAACATTGTAATTTACCCTAAAAATAAATATACATGCTGGACCAAATCACTATATTTAGGAATAAGAATGTGCATACTGCATGATGATTTCCTCTTTCAAGTTTAAATAATTTTGGGTCTCCACTATTAGTTTAAAGCTTCCAAATGTTGGATTTAAATAACTCAGAACTTGCTTTGAATTTTCTTCGACTAATGAGTATTTCAGCTCTCTCTTTCTCGCAATCTTCCCGACTTCACCAAGATTCCTGAGTTGTCTTCAATATATTGTTTTTGGTGGAGCTCAATTTTTTTTTGTTTGTTTTGGTGGAGCTTAGAAAGTTCCAGTTTAAGGGGAATTGTTGAGAATCAAAAATATTTAATGCATAGGTTTAATTAGGATCTGATTTAGAGGGAATCAGGGAACTGAATCTCCTCTGATTATTTGTAATTAATATAATCATTCTGTATAGACCAGCACCGTACAGTCACTCTGATAGACGGTTGTCAGCAAAATATTCCCCTATTTCTCCTATTATAACAGTACAGAACAAGATGTTGCCAACATAAGGAGGCTGTTGGTTATGTTATGGCCACATCCAGAACTTTTCGACAAATGTGATTATTTGCTTGGGTTTGCAGCTTTTCATGGTTATATCAATATATGTTATAGTGTTAGTTTGTAAGTTACAATTCACTGCTAGAAACAGACATTCATAATTTGGTATAATTTACTTTGGCTCTATCAGTAATCAGTATAATGTGAAGCAGTCATGAACTCAAGGATATGAATTCTAGAAGGAGGTCATGAGATTTTCCGATCTAAAGAAATATTTTTACACCAAACAAAACAAACTTCAATACAACCCAAGAGTACTAACAGTAACAGCTTATTTTGAAGCATACACCACATAATCATAGAATTGGAACAAAATGTTCAAGCAGATAAAATCACAACCAAGAAGTGAATATTGCTTAACAATCCTCTTGATTTATAACTTGAAACAAATGTTCAATAACATTTTACTGTCTTGAAAAACAAGTAAAACATAGGAAGGGATAGGAAACTGAGCATAGTTCTAGTACAAACAATGGCAGCGGTGGCAAAATTCTGAAGAGCATAGACAGACCAGATATACACACAACAAATAAATAAAAAGCAAGGCAGAATACAGAAATCAAACAATAGTCACCTTGGCAAAGTCTCGACTCAGCTTCTTCACTGTTGCTGCCAATTGGTCCCTCTCCTTCGTAAGCTTTATCTACAACAAAAAATAGAACACATAATCACCCACCATCAAGTCCAATAACATTATCTTATTAACTTGTGCATAACTTCCAAAATCCCAAATTCTCCGCAAGCAATTATGCAAAATGTCAAGCTTCTCATTCATCCTCTCTTCCACCCACCTTATATTTGGTTCCTTAAAAATATCTTATCCTCGTCAATTTTACTAAAGACAGTCACTTCTGTGCTAGAAAATAACTAATTTTTTTCCTTCTATTGAAAAATCCAGACAGACAACAATTAACAACCATAACCAACCAGCACCAACAATCTACAATAACCATTTCCCACATCTACTTCATCCCCTCTACACTCTTCCACATAAAACAAGCTTCTCAATCCTTACAAACACACACAATGATTATCCAATGAGAGTACAAAAGAAACCAATTTTACATAATGGACCATTAAGCACATGTTCACCGAAATAATTTCTCTAGAAAAACTTCTAGGAGAAAAAAATATGAAATTAGTTTCTTCATAAGCTAAAATTGATTTCTCCAATAGCTAATTTGTAGAAGTCCTCCATCTTTTAGAGATGTTGCATGGGAGAGTGTCTACAAATTAGCTATTGAAGAAGTCAATTTTAAGCTCACAGAAAAGTTAATTTCATTTTTTCTTCATTTTTTTCCTTCTTAGAAGTCCCTTGTAGAGAAGCTTACCCCACACAGACCCTAAGTGCACATTTAGAAGAGCTTATTTGGACTTATCTCAAGACATAATCACTTGTGATAATATTTGAGAGAACCTCAGCAAATAGCTTATCAGATTAGTGTTATCAATGGCGCATGGCAGAAGGCTGAAATTCCACCATATAAACATGCCATTGTGCTTTATGGCACCGCCATGGTGGGCCTCCCTTCACAAATTGCCTATGGTGGTTGGCAAAAATTCAGCCATGCCATTTTGCCATGGCGGGGCCATAGCGGCTATTTAACAACACTATAGGATATCTACAAGTTGTTTTAGTTTATATCAATAAGCACCTCACCATAACTTGTGAACATGCTCCCTTACATTACACAATAAAACAACATATGCATAATTGTTTACCCTAATTATCTCCACACACTTATTTGGGTACACTACTCCAGAAGACTTCTAGGAGAGAAAAATATTAAGAGAAAATGAAATCAGCTTTTATAGAAGTTAAAATTGGTTTTCTAGCTAGTTTGTAAAAGCTCAATTTTAGCTCACGAAGAAGCCAGTTTCATTTTTTCTTTATATTTTCTTCTCCTCTACAGACATTTATCCAAACAGGCCCTATATCAATAGCACTTCACCAGAAGATGTGAGACTTCTACAAATTAACCACAAAAGAAACAAGTTTTAACTCATGGAGAGAAGCTAATTTCATTTTTTCCTTTGCATTTTCTTCTCCCATAAGTTGTTCTAAAAACACATATCCAAAACAAGCCCAAAGTCTCAATATGTGAGAGAGGGTGTCTACAAATTAACTATTAGAAAAACTATTTTTAGCCCATGGAGAAGTGCTTCTAGAGAGAAGTATACCCATGCAGACCCTATATCAATAAGCACTTCACGCATACATAATTGTTTACCCTAACTATCTCCATAAACTCATTCACAACTAATTTGAAAAAAAAGAAAAAAAGATATAAAAAACGTGAAGAAGTAAAGTAAAAGAGAAGCGAACGTTATCGTTGAGGGCGTTGGTGAGGGCAGAGTCGGAGTGGTGGGAGGCGCGGGTAAGGGAGGAGAGGCGGTCCTCGAGGTCGAGGATGACGCGGTCCTTCTCGAGAAGCTTCTGGCGGAGGCGTGAGGCGTCGGATTCGAGAGAGGAGACGCGGGAGGCGATGGCCATGGAAGTTATCTTGCGGGCGAGATCGAGCTGTTGGTATGGGTCGGTTGGGATGACAGAGAGAATCTCGTCGGGGAGGTCGAAATCGACCGCATTGATGCTGCTGCTGCTGCTGCTGCTGACTGAGCATGTGCCCCCGCCCTGCTGCGACATCCCTTCCTGCTGCCTGCCTGCCCTACCCACCCTGGCTTGGTTTGGTTTTCTTGATGCAGCAGAGTTTGGTTGTGGAATGAGCGAGGGAAACTAAAATAATGTAAATCGGTGGCCCCAAACCTCGTCAAAACTCAAAAGTCATCATTTTAATTTTTAACAGTAGGAAAAAAACTTAAATTATTTCATAAATTATAATCATAATAATTTTTTTTTTTTTTCTGAATGGGTTGGGCGAAGCCCCAAACATTAGATAATTAAATTAATGAACTAAGTTAGAAAAACAACTAACTTGATCTCCTTGAACGGTAACCAAGGCAAAGTCAGGAATACAATTAAAAATCAAGTATTCTTGGTTAAGAGAATTGTCGAATCTAGCAAAATTATTCGCAACTCTATTAGCTTTTCTATGAACATGGTTAAACTTGTAAAAGGAGAAAATATCACGAAGCTTACTAATCTCTTGTAGCAAAATTGTGGCTTGAGCATCCTCTAAACTGCTCACATGGATAGCCTAAATTGCCTCCAGTAATCTGATTTCACCATGATTTTATCAATCCACAAATCTTTTGCCATGTGAAGGCCAAAAACAATTGCTCGCAATTTCACAACCAGCATCGAACAAAAACCACCTCGTTTAGAATAGGCATGAATGAACCTCCCACTAGCATCACGGATGAGCACCACACGTAGCTACTGTCTCCAATGGAAAAATTGCACCATTACAATTTAGTTTGTGAAACTCTCGTAGAAGGAAAATCCCAACAGCCTTTGCCTAAAGGAATATTAGATAAATTCGTAGAGTGAAGACCTATGCATTGTTCCTTGTTACGTTGAATCTCCAGTCCCATCGCTCGCACTACATGCACCACCTGGTGATTTGGCTTCCATTGATGTTGGAACACTACCTCATTTCTCCTCCACCAAATATGACTTAAGGCTACCTCAAACATGAGGCTCCAGTTCTGAATTTTAGCTTCATATCCCCTCTCAAATTAGCAAACAACCATGCCTCCAAGTGCATGGCAAAGAAATTATGCGGAGCTACCCTGTCCCATAAGCAATTCCAAATCGCCCTTATCCAAACATGATCCTGTCAGTGGAGTAGCGATTCAGGGTGTTGATTGCACAGAGGACATGCAATATCCATTTTCATGTGCCTTTTGAACCACAACTCGTTGGTAGGAAGGATTCCTCGCATGATTTTCCATAAGTGCAATTGAATGCATTTAGGGCCCTCCCAGCTCCAAGCATATTTGTAAATGTCCCTCTCATTGCATTCTGACCTATCCACAATGCTCATGTACGCCTTGCGTGTGGAGAATTGTCCATTAGTTGATCCACCCCATTCCACGTAATCTTGATGTCTATTACCATGTGGAGGATCCAAGACTTTCATCCTATCAATTATACTCACAAGTAGTATCGTCGTTAAGCGCTCAACATCCCATAAACCATTAGCATTTACAAACCAACAAGTGGGAGCATCCTCCCCCCTTTGATCATGGTGAAGCTACTTTTCCCATAAACTTCCTTCTCCCAGCACCCACTTATCCTTCCAAAACTGCGTTGTTCGTCCATTTCCCACCTTCCATAGCATATTGGACGTGATATCATCCCAACAGTTCACAATACCACGCCAGAAATTTGTACCTGGTCTTCTAGGTTCATCCTTAGGAATTATGTCATTTCTGCATTGATATTTCGCTCGAACTACCTTAAGCCACAAATCATTGGGCTGAGTGCATAGCTTCCACCCTGCCTTCATGAGCATTGCTTTGTTAGTCAGTCTAGACATTCTCATTCCTAGTTCACCCTTTCTTTTTAGTGTGCATACCTCCTTCCAATTCATTTAGTGGACCTTGGTATTGTTATTTGTATCTCCCTAAATAAAGTTACAACATTTTCTATCAATCTCCTCACAAGTAGACACTGGAAGCATATTCAATTACATCACGTATACTAGTAAGGCCTGAAGAACAACTTTAGATAGGGTCACTCTCCCAGCTAATGATAGATTTCTTGCCTTCCAACCAGTAAGTCTCTGGTCAATTCTATCTAGGACAAATTGGAATTGTTGTTGGTTTGCTTTCGCGTGATGGAGCGAGTTGCTTAGATACTTACCAAGATCTACAGTTCTTTGAAAACCCAATCTTTGGATTATGTCTTCCCTTGTTTGCCAAAGAACATTATTAAAGAAGAGGACATGCGTCTTCTTAGTACTTACTTTCTACCCTGAGCAAGCATAGAAAACATCCAACACCCTTTTAATAGTGTCCACTTGATCTGTATTGGCTTCGGCAAATAACAGGAGGTCGTCAGCAAATGCAATGTGGGAAAGGGGTGGCCCACCTCAAGATAGGTGGATGGGTCACCAGCACTTCTTCTCCACCGTAATGTTTATCAGTTGAAACATGCGCTCAATACACAACATAAAAATGTAGGGTGATATGGGGTTTCCTTGCTGCACCCCTTGGGTAGGTTGGCTGAAAAATGATTTGAAAATAATTAATTTCATAAAAATATACTTTTATAGGATAAGAGAGTGTAAAAATAACTAAAAGAAAAAATAAATTGTTGAAAAATAATCATAAGTTATCAACTTTCACCTTAATTAAAAAACTTATTTTTTAAAAAAAATAAGTTTTGTTTTTTAGATTTAATATTTTGTCCCAAACATTGATTTTTTTTATTTTTAACAACTTAGATAATGTAAAACCACTTAAATTATACAATCCCAAACATGTTATTAGGTTGTAAAACACTTCATTTATGATACAAAGAGAGGCTTATAACTCTTAACAATATAAAAACATCACCTTTAAATTCTTTAGATAATTGCTTAACAAAAAATCTTTGGTTGATAGTATAAAGGCTTAATTGCATTTTTGGTCTTCTATTTTCACAAATCCATGATTTTGGTTTCTCTAGTTTCTAATTCACAATTTTGGTTTCCTACTCTTAAAATCTTGCAATTTTGATTCAACCATTAAATTACAACGGTTGACCGTTAAATTTAATGTTGACTTTTTTTAATTTTTAAAGTTGACCATTTTTTAATAATCACGAAATTAACTAATTAAATTTAATTATCTAATTTTTTTATTAATCACAAAAAAAAAAACCGAGTCACTTTTAAATTAAAAAATTAATTTTGTGATTAGCAAAAAATAGATTTTTTTTTCAAAAAAGAAAAAAAGTTTACCTTTATTTTTACTAATAAAAATTTAACTTGATTAAATTTAGCTACCTAATTTTAAACTAATTAGAAAATAAAAAATTATAATAATTGAATAAATTTTAAATTAAAAACATGATCACCACTCAAACACCTACTTTAGGAAACCCTATTCAAGAATACCAATAACAACCAAGTAAAAAAAAAAGAGTAAGGAACAAAAACATATTGAGTGTGCAGATTTAGCTGGAGAAAAGCTTAGACAAAAAGCACCTTAAGTGTAGTTGGATAAAACTTAGAGAGAAAACACTTTAATGTGCAAGTATAGCTGGAGAAAAACTTTTTCGTATGTCATTGGCCATATGTATATGAAGGAGGTGTTTGGACTTAGAAAAAAGATTCAACATTATTGTGAAAGTAGTGATCAAAACATATAGAAAATGGCATTGCACATGAAAGATAAATTTATCAAATATTGGGGAAATCTTGATGATACTAATATCTTGTTATTGATTGTTGTTGTTCTTGATCGTAGAAGCAAGTTGGATTTTGTTAATTTCTTCATTAAGTATATGTTCACACCTTATGAAGCTAGTCTATTAAGTTCAAAATTGTTGTTATCTTTGAGAGGGCTTTATGAACAATATCAAGGTGTTGATGAAAGTTCACAAAGTAGTCAACAAGAATCACAATTAGATGATGATGATGATGATCCTCATGGGATGAATTCCTATCTTAAATCAATCGGGCATAGATTTGATTATATATTAGAACTTGATAAATATTTGAAAAAAGCTCCTGAACCTTACAACAAGTTAGTTGAGCTTGACGTTTTAAATTGATGGAAAGTTAACTCAACTAGATTTCCTAACCTTGCTAGCATGGCTCGAGAGGTGTTAGTCATTCCTATCTTTATTGTAGCATCAAAATGTGCATTTAGTGTGGAAGGGTAATTAGTCCTCATTGTAATTGTTTGACACCCAAAATAGTCGAGGCACTTGTTTGCACACAGGATTGGTTGAGAGGAAAGTCTTTTTCTTTACTTTATGACAAAGATGCTAAAGAGCTTGGTAAATTTGAGCAAGCTAAATTTAGATATTAATGATCTACAACTATTTATATATTAATTTTAATTTTAGTTCTATTTTAAGTTTTCTAAGATCCTAATATATATATATTGTAGAGATATCTTCTCAAGATGAAGTGGTACCTTCAAGTGTTATTAATTTGGATGATTGAAGATGTATCAACATGTTAGGATTTCCTGCTCTGTTGCATTGATCAACTTATTAGAACTTTGAATTGTTGTCTAGTTTAGTGAATTTGATGTAGTGATCAACTTATTAGAATTTGAGTTGTTGTATGGTGTAATAAATCTAATGTAGTGAATTTTGAATATATTAATCAACTTATTAGAATTACAAGTTATTGTCTGATGTAATGAATCAACTAATTAAAATATAAATTAAATAAAAATGGACAATAATCTTAAAGGTAAAAAAAAATTCAAAGCAATTCGAACTAGTTCAGAGCAATTCAGAACGGTTTGAAACGGTTTGGATAACAGTCTTGTTCAAACCGATTTAGTTCAAAGTATCTCTAATGTAGTTAAGTTCAATTTGCTTGAACCATTTAATAGTTCAATTCGATTCAAGCGAACTATGTTTGCAGTTTGGAATAGTTTGATGTGGATCGGTTCAATTTGGTTTAAATTGAACAGCCTTGACAGTACCCATGTGGAATTGCAAAAGCAAAAATATACACAATACCCATGCATAATCGCAAAGGCACACATGCACTGCAATTGCAAAAGGTAGGTGATTACTAAAGTTTTTCTTCTTCTTTTGAATACCATGTATGCTACACGTTACGCATTGCTCAAATCAATATATATAAGCTATGCATCGCTGCTATCACACTAGGTGATATAGTATCAGGAAAAAAAAAAAAAAAACGTGATCATTTCCCCCCCTCCCCCTAAATAATAATTTAGGGTTCATAAAATCAAAAGAGGGATAGGGAAAAATACAACTATACTTTAATCCCAATAATCTAACAATAATGGAGGCTCTAATACCACTTGTTGGATATTTTGATTAACTAAATAAAATAACCAAATGAACATAAGAGCACATTATGTTAGATTTTGAGAGAAAAGGTTCTTAGGAATACCTAGATCCATAAAGCAATTATGATTGACACGCAGCGAAAACTATAGTGATTAGGAACTGTTGGTTCAGTAATCTTCCTCAACCAAATCGTCTTGCTCCTTATGGGACCTTCGTTTTCTCTTTAGATAGGGAGAAGAGAAAACTGTTTCTAATTTTGTTGGGGACCATAATCATGTCTTACATTTTAAACCCATCAGAGCTCTCATTATGTCCTAATCGATAAAACTAGTAATCCACTAATTAAGTCCATATTATTTTCCGTTGGCAGTCTAAGGGCTCTCTAAATTAGATCACTTAAATTGTGTCCCTCTAAATGTACATAATTAATATAAATGTTATAAATTAATACTTAGTCCATATTAATTAATTAGGAATAAATAAAATTCCTAACAGAACGAACTTTTGTGATGGCCACAAACGTGTCACCACCATGAAACCACTTAGTCTTCTCGCGAACTCCACGCATTACCCACCAAAGTTTTCTTGCGAAGTCCACACACCACCCACCATGTAGCTTTCTCGGGAAAAGGCGCTAGGGGTTCTCGATAGAAGGCCATGTGTCATTTCTCAAAAATCATTGACAATTGTTGCAATGCCCCACAAAGCTTCCTCAAATGGCCTCACCCATGACCTTTAAAAAGTGCAAGAGTGGATTGTGACTCACCAAGACCAACCATCTCACGGCATGTCTTTCGATAGTGCCCTCCAAGCCTCTCGCTACTGACACTAGAACCCTTCACATCATTTGTTCATTGTTGTCGAGGCCTCCACACCTCTCATTGTCGTTATAGGAGAGGGGGTATAGTTCAAAATCAAAAATGGGTTTTCTTTACGAGATTGATTAGAATTTGCAAATATGATGAAATTACAATAAAATATGTAGATCTATAATCCATGTGTTTAGGGTTGGATATTAAGATTGATTTTTATAGCAATTTTTGGAGGCTAAAAACTACTAGAAAACACAAAATATTAAAATAATAACAAATTTGGTAATACATTATCACTTAACTACTGCTAAAATAGACAGAATTGACCAAAACATTGAATGAAAAATAAGTTTGAGGGTGTTGACTGTAACCCCATACATTTCTAAACTCCTAAACTTTTTATTTTATTCTTCAACAATATGAATTTAATTTAAAACTTGATCCGTTAACGCATTATCAAAATATGAAATGTATTTTTCCCTTGCTTTAAAACTTATTGCAAGAATTTCAACGAAACTCAATTTCAATACACCTATCATTCTCTTAAAAATAAGTAATCATTAATAAATATCATTTACAAGAAACCTCTTACTTTTTATAAAATGTTTGATTTCAAATGATACTAAAACACTAGTAAACATGAAATAATACCAAAATCTTGCCTTAAAATAATTCCACAAAAAGAAACATGATTACACCTTTACATCTTTGGAAAAGAGACATAAGTCATCTGAGTCGCATACAACAACATAAGAACCATAAAATTAAGATCTAATCTACCATTTATTACACAAGAAATCATACTAAGACCCAAGGTAGTATCTAAAAGAAAACTAACTCCTAGCCCTCACTAAGAACTTGAAAAGTAACCTCGAAGGCCTTCTATTCCTGAACTAGTCTTTCCACATCATTAATGTTGATCGTAGCCATTTCATTCCATCTTAATCGATTATATGCAACATTCATTCCCATATGAAAACAAAGTGTATGGAGTGAGTTTTTCCGCTCCTCCTAAAAACCAACAATTAAATGGCCTTCTGACCACATACACAAACAACATCCACACTACAGTAGCACACTCACGATCTCATTGAAAACCTATGCGTTTCTACACTTGTACAACTTGTCCAAAAACTCAAGTCCGCTGCCACTAGAACTCCACGAACACAGTGGTCTTACACTTTAGGTGGATGACTGTTGAGAGTACACTCCTTTTATCATTGGTTGACAGGCTGTCACCAACTGAAAATGCATCACGCTTAGTCGAGGTTGCTGAGCCGGTTATGTGACCCAAAGTCATGACCTGACGCCATACCCCCTAGGACACCATGCCTGTAACCATTTCTTAGATACTACTCTTGTGGTCATCCACACTCTAAGGATCGATTCCTCAACACGCTTTCCACTGCTGCAAACATTGAGCGATGGTCCACCAAGTGCCTCGTGAACTTCTCGTCCACAACACCAACATGTCTACTTCACTACACTAAGTGAGTAGTTGTCATTGCCTTGTTCGTCACCACACACACAGTTGGAAATATTAATACACATCCCATTCCAGTTGGTTCCTTTGACCAAATCTCATCAAGAACACCTTTCTCATAAAATGTGTCATTGACATCGTAATCATGTCCAAACACGTCAGTTTCATTTGTATTGACATTGAAGGAAATCCTTTCCTTTTGCATCTCACTAAACACACCAAACAAAGCAATGCGTGCATTAAGCATCGCACGCCTGTCATGAACACCATTCATGACCCCACCCCATCAAGTTTTATTAAATCTTATGTAATTCTTACATACACTCAAATATTATGCTTTAATTAAATATGCTACTCCAATCCATTGCAAGGGTCATACTTTTGAGTTTAAGTCCAATGATTTATTTACTCATATCTCATTACATTAACTTGTTATTAAATTCTCACTCTTAGTATTAATTTATTCATTAATTTCTTAATGAACTCATTTATTAATTAAGACTATGTCTTAATCTCACAAATGCACTCCATCGAAGTCCATCTGCTCCCCATAAGGACTCACTATCCTTGCTTCCCCCAAAACAAACAATCAATCACAAAATCCAATCAATCAATCACACAAATACAACCAACCCCAACGAGTTGGTGCCCAGGGTTCACACTCCCTAGGTCTCAGATGTCAATTATAAAAATGCATGATTCACAAGGAATATTTAATCACATATCAATATCACATAATACACAATAACCATAGTTATTCTCCTTCTAAGGTAGATCATCCCCTCATATTTGCATTTCCAACAATTCATGTCATGTTTATCTAATGATTTAAGCTGAAAATACTAGTACAAGTATTTAACATACTTACAAAACTTATAATATCATGAAATTTGGTACAGATATTCTCCATCACCATTATTTTGACTCAAATTTTTCAGTTGAAAATTATAAGTATGAGTATTTTATTTAATTTAAACAGTGTTTTTGGGCCAACTCAATAATTCACGGTTTACTTTTTATTTACCTAAATAAACATAGTCCTTTTTACAAATCCTTTCACAGGGAGATTTCCATAGGTCTCAATTAACACATATATATTTCTCAGAATTTTTAAAACATTCATAAAGCTCATTTTTGAATTAAACAGTCCCTAACATTCAACAACATGATTCGAACAAAATAATCATTTATAATTATGAAAATATTCCATAAAATTCAGAGAAAAATACCACATACCATAAATCCCAAATAGTACTTGTAAATTTATTAGAATTTAACATGCACAAAATATAATTTTAATCATTCAAAAAACCTTACTAAGTAACTAAACTCAATTCTGCTAATTATATCTTGGAAAAATACCTAGAGGCTTTTTAAAATCCTAAATAAAATCATGGACGTTGCCAATGATTTAATAAACAACATGGTGTTTCCAGATTTCTTCAAAAGTGCCTCTAAATAATTTCCAAGAACAAAACATCCCCAAACTCAACTATTTTCTAAATCAAAGATTGACCTTTTAAAAATAGTTCCTTAACTCCAAAAATTCTGAAATTTTAGCATAGCATCTATAGGTATCCTAGAGTACCCAGATGGTCTCTCAACCTTATAAAAAAGCATGAAAAAAATTTGAAAATTGAAAACACAATTTCAACCCCATATACCGAAATGACCATTTTTCATCCAAAATAAGTATTTCAAAGAATATTCACCACCAAATCAGTTCAATAAGCTCAATGAAATAGTAAAAATCAACAAGAAAGCATGGTTTAAGGTCAAAATGGAATAACTCCTCCATACCTTAATTTCAAAAGTTCCAAATGCACAAAAAATGGAGCTTAAATCGAAGCTTGTGTTCTCTTCTACAATATATTATAATTTAAACGGTGGAACTAAGCTAATGAACTTAGAAAATTAGAGAGAAGGGTAAAGGGTTTTAGAGAGAAGGTAGAGAGCTTCATGAACAAGGAACTAAGAAGGAAATATTTTTTGAACCAAAAGCTTACTTTTTCTCCCTCCTTTAATATAAGGTAAAAATCCTTATTATAAATTGGCAGCTCCTCAAGCTAGGGCCGGGACACTCCAAGGATGTGCTTAGCTCCCTTAGAAAAATAGGTTGGGCCAATTAAGGCCCATTAGGTTTAGGGTTAGATTTTTGGGCCCGAGTCGGGCTTTTTTCGTGATTTTCATCATCTATATTCCAAAAGTTTTCAAAACTAACCTTCCACTTAAAAACCATCCTAATTAAACTTTCTATGCTTTAAAATCATTAAAAAGATTATTTGCAGATGAAAAACAATAAAAATTGCACTGCGGGTCATTTTCATGGAAATTGCAAAAACGGTTTAATAAAAACCAAAATTCAATTTTTATAAGTGAAAACACAAATAAAACATACAATCAATATTAGAATTGTAATTACCATTTTTTGGGAACATTAAAATGCTAAATATGTGCACAGACAAATAAAAATTACTAAATGCACCCCTCTACAATTAGCAAGAGTGTAATTTTACGGGTGTTGCATTGACCACATTCATAAAAAAGTTCAGGACAAAAACTATAAATCTCAAAATGTTTAAGGTTGAAAAACATACTTAAGCTCATTTTTCTTCATATATTTTTTTTTTTTATAAAAGTCATTCTAGAGAAGTTTACACTTAAATGTTTAAAATTTTAAGAAAATATTTATAATAAATTTAAATAATTAAAATTAATAAACATAAGTTATTAAAATTTAAATGAAGCATTCATAACATTTTCTAGAAGTTTAAATTTTCAAAAATAATTTTTAAATAACTAAAGTTATTAAATTTTAATTTTACTATATAATTTAACAACTTGCAGTTTCAATAAAGTTTTTGTAACGATTTTAAAAAGTTTAAATTTCAAAAAATCATTTATAAGAATTTTAAATATTTAAAAAAATATATGGACCAAAAAGTGAAAAAAGGTTATTAGAGACCAAATACAAAATATATAAATTCTCAATAAAAAAAAATTAAAACTATTATTTTTAAGTATTTAAAATATCAAGAAAATATATATAGCAATTTAAAATAATTAAATTAGTAAATTTGACTTTAATTATTTAATGTCATTTTATTCATCGTTTCAAAAAAGTATTCATAGTAGAAAAAAAAAACTGTCCGTGAAAAAAATGTTTAAATTCTTTAAACTAGGATTACATAGTATATCATTTTATGAATGGTCTTTGCAGTAAATAATCTAAATAAACAATATCTTATGCAAATTGTAAATTTATTCCTCCTATTTTCATAAATTCATAATTTTGATACCTCTATTTTTTAATTTAAACATTTGGTCTCTCTAATTTAAAATTTTTGCTGTTTCATATCTCTGTTAATTGGCTTGGATTGACTAATAAAAACGTTGACTAATGAGAGAGGCACGTGAGTGTGTGCGCTTAGTAACCAAGTTAAAAACAATTAACACAAACGACGCGAGACCCAAACGAAGACCGGTTGCGAAAAGGCAATGAATCAATGATGCAAGAGGCAACAACGCGTGAAGCACGAATGCGAGAGGCAGCGATGCACAAAGCACGAACACGAGAAAAGGTGAACCATCGTTTCCAACTTGGGTTCATCCCCAACCCCTCTTCCTCCTTCTCTCTCAGGTGGCGAACAACAGCCCCATCAATCTCCCTTCATTCTCCACCCCTTGTTTCCCTCTTCTTCCCTAACCCCTTTATTCCCGTTATCCCTTTTTGAACCCTAATTCTTTTTTCGCATGACCCAGTTCCAGTTCAAACCCAACTTTCGCTTCTGCTTCAACCCAATTTCCTTTTCGCAATTCACAAGTACTGCTCCGCTTTCCCTCAACCAGTCAATGGAAAGTAGGGTATGTACATGGAGAAGGTTTTTTGGTTGTGGTCTATACCGAGTATGTACATGTAACATAATTAATTTGTTTTGTTCATGGAAGCTATGTAAGATTATTAATGTGTTTTGTTCACTACAGCTATGTATGATTATCTATGTGTTTAGTTAACTACAACTATATATGATTATTTATGTGTTTTGTTCAATGCAAGTTTCAAGGATGAAAGGTTGCAAAAAAAAATTTACTAGCATGATCCTGAAATCAATTCTCATGAGAAGAGAATTATTGTTGGTTTGCTAAAGAAGGCATATGAGTTGAACATTAGGGAAAATGAAATGAGGGCCTTGATTGTTGAAATGAAGACTAGGGAAAAGCTGTTGCTGATTGTCTTGATTATGTGTTGTGATTTTGTAATGTTACTGGTTTTTCTACTTGTTAGTACGGAATGTATAGGTTTCACAAAATGAAATGGGATGTTGATGTAGTGTGTTGGAATGGCCATGCCTTAGGTGTTAGGAAGGAATGTGTTGTTGTTTTAGTAGTTAGCAAGTATGCATTTTTACTTATTTTAGTTGTTGCTAGGAAGGGATGCTGATGTTGATTTAAAATGATTGAGTCTGTGCTTTCTGATTTGGTTATATGTATCCAAGTTTGGATTTATGAATGAAAAAAATTGTTTACTATTTTGGCTTTTCTATATTGAACCTCTTTGATTTCTATATGGTTTAAATTTATTTTTAGTTATTCACATATATGATTTTTTTTGTTTTAGTCTTTCAAATTGAAAGTTGTTTTTTTAATTCTTCAAATATGATAAATATTATTTTTAGTTATTCAACTTGTGATGGTAAAAAATTGTTACAAATTGTAAAATTTATATATCTTGTTTAGAAATTTGGACAAAATGACTAAAAACAACATTTGTCACATTTGAAAGACTAAAAAATTCAAACTTTATTTTTAGTGACTAAAAAAAATAATCACTTATTTGAGGGACTAAAAATATATTTTAAGCTTTTTTATATTCCTGAATTGACAGGTATTGAGAATCTATTAGTAAAATCAGCAAAGTAAAAAATTATAAAACCAAATAATAACATGAATAAGTTGAATATCATTTAAACCATTAATGAGTACTGAATAAGAAAGTCAAGCTATTAATGAAGTGGACTGCTGTTGTAGGAGGAGAGAAAATGTGAGTGGGATGAGAATATTTTGAAAAAGAAATTAGGAAAAAATTTAAGGCAAGTGGTGGAAGAGACTATTGAGTCTCCATAAGAGGAAAAGAATGTGGAGGTCGGAGAGATGAATAGAAGCACATTGGGAGGAGGAACTTGTGTCAGTGAAACTGACGTGTTTGACATAGCTGCTCAGTGTTCAAGAATGGGGGAGAATAGGGTGGAAGCATGCGAGGATGTAATAATTACCAATAAGGAGAATAGAGTAGTTAGAATACAAGATGGGATGGGGATAGTAGGGGTATTAAATGAGGAGAGGGGGATGATAGTAGTTGATGGGCGGGTCAGCATTAATGATGGGTTTGTTTTTAACAAAAAGGCCCAATTAAATCTATTGGTGCATACTAATGAAATAAAGGCTGGGAATGTTATGGGCCTTATGTATAATGAGTTTATGATAAAAGACAACCTTAAAAAAAATAGTGTCTTGGGCTGGAATAACGCAGTTAGCCATGCTGGGTCAGAGAAGGAAATGGTCAAATCTATTGGAGGGGAAATTGCAAGAAGGGAGGAGAATATTTTGGGCTTAAATAGTAATGATGGTGGGACAAAAAATACTGAGGTAGACAGACAAGTGGTGGCAATTAAAGAGTTAATGAAATCTAATGAGGAGGAGAATGCAAGACTGAAGATTAAAGGGCTTGTATCAACTGATTGGCAAGGAAAGGTAGGGGAATTGGATTAGGAAATGAAGAACAAAAGTCAATGTACAGGAGCCGAATGAGGAAAAACTAGTAAAAGTAAAAGTAGGAAGGATAAAAAAGGTATAATCCATTCATTATGCAAATCATTATCAAGAGAGGAGATCCAACGTTGCACCACAATTAAATGCTTGAAGAATGAAGGAAAAGAAGCAGAGCACCTGTGGGAAATTAATTGCGTTGTTGGGCTAAATTTGTTAGAATCAAGACATTTGATGATGTCTAACCCCTAATACTTTGATAAGTTTTGATGATAACAAATGTGATAATATTTGATCATCTAATGATTTTAGACTAAGTAATTTCAAAAAATCATAGTGAGAACAGACAACGGTATAATCACTCAAACTCTCACTTATGTCTTAATTGTCTAATAACTTGTAACAATTAATTAAGCACTATAATTGCCTCTAATCAGACTAAAATAGGCTCTGGAATAGACCATACTAAGTTCATAAGATCAGACAATACGGTCTTGGAATAGACTATGTTAAGTCTTGGAAAGACTCATGCAAAGTCTAAGACCAGATCATGCAACAGTCTCGAACAGACTATGTGAAGTCTTGGGACAAACAACACAAGTCTAGGACCAAACTATGCATATGTACTAGATCAGACCATGTATGGAACACGGTCAGACAACACATAGTCAAGATAGACCATGGTCAAGCCAGGCCAAACGATGTTTGAAGTTAGGCCAAACCATGTCTTTCATTTCAGACCATGCTTAGTTAGATCAGACTATGTTTGTTAAGCCAGATGCTGTTTGTGTAGGAATAAACCATGCTTAGTCAGACCAAATCATGTTTGTTAAGCCAGACGTTGTTTGTATAGGAACAGAACATGATCTGTCATAAGTGATGAGGAATATGTGTTTTATAATTAAATCTTTACACAAATAAAGGTACTATTGTTATAGAAAGAAAGGGAGATACTATCTTATCTTACTTTCTTTTATTCCTCGTATAGCTTGCATGTCTCAAATTGTGTAAAGTGTATAGGTATAGCCAAAAGACTAATAAGCATTGAGATGCACACATTAAGCTAAAAGCCAACTGTGACAGAGATAGAAACCTACTTCAATCACATCAAGCATAGTCAAAGCAACTTCAACACTCTTCTGTGAGACAACGGAAACCTATCTTTTCCAACATTCAAATCCATGAAGCTCACTATATAAAGATGCTTCTATGCAACGAGAAGAAGATGATGAAATATTAATGAATTGAAACGAATTCATTCAAAGCAGCAAAACACTTTGATAAAAACCCAGTGAGAGACATGAGTTGAGAGAAAAGAGAATACACATCCTCTACAAGCTCACACAGATTCAACACTTGTTCATATCCTCTCTTTGAGAGTTATCTGAATCTTATACATTTTTGTATAGAAAGCCAGGAGTGGCTTAGTGATAAAAGAATACTGGGGAAGTAAAATCTCAGGGGGACATTCATACTTATAACCATAAGTGGTTTAGAATACTTGTAGCTAGTAGTGACATAGAGAATACTCGTAGCCAAAAGTGGCAAAGAAGAATATTTGTTTTGTAATCAGTTGATTATAATGGAACCCTTTAACAGTTGTTAAAGGAGAACTGGATGTAGCTCAGGTTGAGTGAACTAGTATAAAAACAAGTTCTCATTTGTTGTCTTGTGATTACATATATTTATCTTGCCTATTGTGTTCTTTTGGAAAAGTCTTCAAAGCTTTGCTTTGCAATGATATATTTGCTGATTTAAACTTACATATATCCAAGAAGACAATTTGTAAACTAATAGTATTTACGAAAAAGTTTTTTTAACTCAAATTTAAGTGTAAAAAGGAGGCAATGGGAAGAAATTTATGATATGAAGAAACAAGTAATATGTACTGTTTGGTGTGTTGTAGGCGACTTCAACTCAGTCAGATATCCTGATGAAAGGAAAGGGATCCTAAATTGTGGAGTGGGAGGGGCTGAGATAAAAGAGTTCAATTCTTTTATTAAACTCATGGAACTAGAAGACATTTCACTAGCTAGGAGAAAGTTTACTTGGTTAAGCTGAATGGGAAAGCGAAGAGTCGATTAGATAGATGTTTGGTATCTATAGGGTGGTTGGACCATTGGCCAAGAAGTTTTCAACAAGTGTTAGATAAAACTATCTATGATCATTGCCCTGTGGTTCTTAAACATTTTAGATCTAATTGGGGCCCAAACCATTTAAATTTATGAATTGTTGGTTTGAACACAATGGATTTGATAGTTTTGTTAAGGAGGAATAATGGAAATTGGAAGTAGAGGGGTGGACTAGTTTTGTATTTCAAGAAAAATTGAAAAAACTGAAGGAAAAGTTAAAGGAGTGGAATAACGTATGCTTTGGTAATTTGGAATATCAAAAGAGAGATATTGAATTATAGATTGCTGACTTGGATAAAAAGGATGAAGCAAGCACGATTGAAGATGAAGAAGCAATGTAGAGCAGAATCTATTGGTGGATTATTGGGCTGTGCTGTCAAAAAGAGAGTTATTGATGGAGAATTTTAGCAAGCGTACCAAATATCGCACAAGTAGTTTAAAAGGGAAGATCCCAGTATCGAATCCATAGGGAATTGTCCGTATTTGACTATTAGTAAAGTAATCAATTCCTAAACACTAGTTTGGTTTTTAAAGTTGGTTGTTCGTGAAACATAAGTAATAATAGAAATTAAACTAAACACTACAGTTAACACTAACGATAAACAATAAAAACGACAATGTTGATTCAAGACTATGATCGAACAGTTGGCATGCTTGAGTTTTAGAATGGAATAATGGATATGTTGAGGATTTGGTTCAACCAGTTTGCTTCCCATGTAAACATATAAGATATATTCTCCATTCACATTAATAGTTCAGATTAACTTCGATCTAAAAGTGCTCAAAACGTGATCTCTCATCAAATCAAGTTTAAATCGCTCAACCTCACTTCCGATGTCTCGGTAAGTTCAGTTGAGTGGTTTGATGAAGCTTAGAGATCTTTGTGAAGCTAATGGAGTCTATCCTATGTCTAGAAATACACTCCATTAGAGTTCAAACTCAGTTCCAAGTTCAACAGCATTTGTCAATGGCAAGTAAACTCTAAAACATGCATATATAACTGATCCAATCATATAACAAGAATAAAGATAGAGAGATGAACATTAAACTGAATATTTCAATGAATAGATGTGAAGAAAAGCGTTTACATGATCAGCACCTAGTTCCAAGTCCTCAACACTAATAGATTAGCCTCTCATTGTCATGAGAAGCTTTGAAAAGGTTACAAAATGGAAGAAAGAGAACAGAGGAAAACAGAGGAAGCAGCTCCAACAAAATCAACCAAGTCTAAATCCTTCAAAATTATTACAAGTGTAGCTTATATAGTCAAAGTTGCGCTTAGCGCAACATTCCGCTAAGCGCATATTTAGTTCGAAAGCAACTTCCGCTAGGCGTGATGTCCCGCTAAGCAAGTCTTTAGTTCGAATGAAAATATCGCTTAGCGCAATATGGTGCTCAGTGCGTCATAGGCTGCCTAGCTCGCGTAGCTTGATGTTGCGCTTAGCGAGTGAAGCGTTGAGCGAGATGTGTCGCTTAGCGAGATCTGTCTTCTTCTTGAATTCTCCCTTTACTGTTGAATCTAGGCCTGCACACATAAATTATAGTATATTTCTCACAAAATAACTTCCTAGGGTTAGAATTATCAAACTATACAAATCTATATTAAATGATTTCAAACTAAGCTAAAAATCCTGAGAACATTGGATAATCACTACAAAATATTATGCAATATTTACGTATATAAAGCGATTATCAATATCTTGGCCCTTTTTATATTATATGTTGGGAAGATTGGGGTTTGGGGAGATATGGATTAAATGGATAAAAAGTTGTTTAGAATCCAGCCCTACTTTTGTCTTGATCAATGGTAGCCCAACTACAAAATTCTTTCAACAAAAAAGATTAAAGCAAGGAGATCCATTGGCTCCATTTCTATTTTCATTTGTGGTAAAGGGTTTGAGTGGATTAATGAGAGGTAGTAAAAAAGAGGCTATTTGAGAGTTATGAGGTGGGTAAAGAGAAGATTAAGGTTAATATTATTACAATTTGCAAATGATACTTTGTTTGTAGGAATACCATCTACATAGAATGTGGTGGTGCTAAAAGCAATCCTGAGGGGGTTTGAATTGGCTTCAGGGCTGAAGGTGAATTTTTTCAAAAGTAAGATTGGTGGTGTTGGAATAGAGGAGGATGTGCTCCAAAGGTATGCATCCATTCTAAACTGCGATACCATGAGGGTTCTATTTACGTATTTAGAAAGGAATGTTTTTGGGAACAATTTCTCAAAAAAGTTGGCAGAAAGCTATCTAACTGGAAAAGCAAAAACATATCTTTGGGCGAGAGGGTTTGTCTTATTAAATCAATGTTATCTTCACTACCCATATACATGCTTTCCCTCTATAAAATGCTTAAGATGGTGGTAGATAGATTTAGACAAATGGAGAGGACGTTCTTGTGGGAAGGGTTAGATGGATCTAAAAAGATTGCTTGGGTGAAATGGGACACCTTGTGTCTCCCGAAAGTGAATGGTAGGCTGGGTATAAAGAATATTAATGTGTTTAATGATGCTCTGCTGGCCAAGTGGAAATGGAGACTTAAATTGGGTGGAGATGGCTTGTGGATTGAAGTCATTAAGTCCATATATAGAGGTTGGGAAGGTTTAAGAGATGTTAAGAGGGGAGGGGCAAGTCAATGTGATAGAGAGACTTATATAAGGTATGTGGAGAGAAGGCTTATGCAAGTTGGTTTGACGCTAATGTGTCATGGAAGGTGGGAGAGGGTAATAAGGTGAAATTCTAGAAAGATATTTGGTTGGGTAAAGAAGTACTGATGGAGAAATATAGTAGGATATTTTGCAATTCACTATAACAAAATTGTTACATTGGGTAAATGGGGGAGTGGAATAGTGGTAGTTGGGAATGAGAATTTGTGTGGAGAAGAGAATGGTTCAAATGGGAAAATGATATGGTAGTAAATTTTAAAAGAGTACTGGGGAATAGCAGATGTGATATAAGGGTAGAGGACAGGTTGGTTTGGAGAATAGACAATAGTGAATATAAGGTGGCAACTGCGTATATGAGCATATTACAAGTTAAAGAGTTGGAGAGTAGTCCATTCTTTAAGAACTTATGGGGAATTAAAGCACCAATTTCAATTTTACACTTTATATGGAGATTGGCTTGGAAGAGATTACCAACTAAGAGGAATCTCAATAGGAGGAATGTGACAATTATGAACTCCTTATGTCCTTTTTGTGGGAAAGAAGAGGAAACAGAGCAACATTTGTTTCTTTTCTTACTATGTATCTAACAGGATTTGGAAGTTTTGTTATGGATGGCTTGGTTTACCTGTGGTGTTACCGTGTGAAACTCAAGTACATTTCCTACATCATTGTACATTTACTAGAGGTAAAATTAGCCTACAATGCTGGAGTGTTGTGTGGGTTGCTATTCTGTGGTCTTTGTGGAATGTACGAAATGAAATGGTATTCAATAATGGTACTTTGTCATATAGTGGGTTACTTGAGTCTTTAGACTCAAATCATGGTTCTAGCTCAACAATAAGGTGAAAAGCTTCAACTATTCATTGTTCGAATGGATAAACACTCCGTGATTATGCTTAAGGAATCTAGACAAGTATAGTGGAAAGGGGAATAGATTGATGGCTTGAACTCGATAGATAATTGGAGATTTGAATGATGAAGGATGCCACTATGACAACAATTCTAATAGTTGGTATACAAGATCAAGAAGGGGCTAATAGAGGGATCAATTACAGGTTACTATTACAAATTTAAGGACAGCTACAACAACCAACAAACACAGAGTTTTTAATTGGTTGTGGTCTGAAAATGCAATTAGAGGATCAATGGGTTGCAAGATATTATGGGATATGATTCAGTTGTAGACCAGACTCATGATACTAAACAAAGACAACCTAGACGCTTTGACGGAGAAAACTAACCTGGTAGAGAGAACTATGATGCATGGTGGTCTGATGGGTCGTTGATGCTACGCTATTGACATTTAATGATTGAATTGATCAACACCCGTGAATGAGGTATGTTGGTTCAATGCGGGGAGCTCCGGTGCGATGGGGTTCGTCTCTATCGTTGGGTTACTGTGATTTGGGGTTTTAAAGGATGGATTGAATGAGGGATTTTAGGGTCTCTAGAATATGCAATTGGGAGTGGGTACTTGTTTTGGCTTAGTGGTTGATGGAAATGGCTGACGATGTGGGTAGTGATGGTGGCTCTCCTGGGGGTGAGGGCGAGGCGGAGAAGATGGGTCATGTTGGGTGCATGGTTGGGTTTTTGGTTAAGAGATTTTCTTATGGTTATGGGTGAAAATGATCTATTGTTTTGTTGTTATTATGCACATTGTTGGGGGTAGGAGAGTTATTTTAATTTAATGGTAAGGATTTGTATTTTGAGAATTGGTGTTAATTGGGTATGGGTCCTTGGAGGTGAAAACAAGGGTATTAGTAGTAATATTTGTATTTAGGAAGTTATTGTTTGCTATCCTTTCTTTCTTTGTATTTGTTGTTTGTAATTGAAGGCTTATTGTGTTCATTTGCTATCAATGAATTTCTTTGCCTATAAAAAAAAAAAAACTAAATAAGAATGGTTTTTTAGCATAGCAAGTGATCCAAAACATATTTTCCAGACATTTAGCCATAGGAGATTTGGATAATCAAAATATACTACAAAAAAAAGAAAAAGAAAAAAAAGGTACATTCATTTGAGGTTAACTCCAATGAAACAAAAGAATAAATGTACCATCAATGGTCAAAGTTTTGGTAGACCAAAATAAATAATAACTTAGTAATTACATCACTAATTTGTCTAAAAACAAAAGTATTAAAAAGCCTTCTGATGTCACTTGTTTGTACTTACTTGCGATTGTTGTATTTGAGAGACAAATTGACCACTTCTTATTTAAACACGTGCAATTGGTTTGACAATTACTATTGGTGCTAGTGCATGTCTTTATGAAGCAATAAAAGCTTCACTTGGCCTTGATTTAGGTGGTCTATTTTTTTTTAGATTTTTTCTATAAATAAAAAATTGATAAAAATAAAATATTCAGAAAAGTTAAAGTTAAAGTAAAAGAAAATACAAAAGTTGTCCTTTAAATCTTAGTGGCACTAGTTTTTTGTAAGGTTTGTTTCCTTTTCAAATTCTTGCACATATTTAAAAAACATTTGGTAAAATTTTCACCTTTTTCATATATTGTCATAAGAAAATAAGTAACAGCAAATGAAAAAAAGTTATAATTTCAAAAAATTCTTTTCCTATAGTAATAAACAACAAAAAATGAAAAAAAAAAGAATAATAAGAAATATCAAATGAAAAAAAGAAGCTATAATATCAATTATTGTGCCCGTATAGTAGTAATGGAAAAAAAAACTATAATTTCAATTGTTGGTTTCCTATAACAATAAGCAATAACAAATGAAAAATAAATTATAATTTTAGTTATTATTCTGCTATAGCAATAAGTAACAACAAATGAAAAAAATACTATAATTTGAAGGAAGCATAAACACTATATGGTGATTACGTATGTGAGTGTTTGACACGTTTTGGACACTGACACTCATACGACACTCCATTATAGTGTCAAATTAAAAAAAAAAAAAATCGGTATGAACACCCCCAACATGGTTCAACCACAAAAACAACACGGCTTCAACACAAAATTTTTAGAATTTCAAAAAATGAAATTAAAATTTTAGAGACTCAAAAGACACTAAAAAAAGAATTTGAAAAGATAGAGACAAAAACATACTTACCCATACTATAATTACTTACCATACTCTATTTTCCCTTATTCCCTCCCTTTTGCTTTATTTTCCCTTCTCCTCTCCCTTATTCTTTACTAGTGCAACATTGTTCTATTGGTGCGATGGCTATAAGGTGCTATTAGGACTATGAGACATACTTTCATTTCTTTACATGCTCTTACGGTTATTGAGACGTCGAGATGCAATTTCATTTTTTTTATTTCTCCATCACATGCAATTTCTTATGCTTACGTTACCTTCCATCTTTCTTTTTATTTTTTGTTTAATTAGTTCATGTTCATATAAATATAATATTGAACATTGACAAGTCATCATTAAATATAATATTGTCTACTTGTGTGGTTTCGTCTCATTGTGTGATTATGTACTTCCCCACCTTTGTAATAAGACCTATAATTGTAAGATATATTAAATTATTGAGTATAAAATTAAATTTTGATTGAGATGTATGTTGCTTAAAGGACCACATATGTAGATCAGTAGATGGAAGCATAAAATTAATTGGATAAAAGTATATTATCATTAAATCTTTTTTGTTACATTATATATTATTAATTGGATATATTGTGTTTTTCTTCTTTTTGTTTCTTGAAAATATAGTAGAAATGAGTGCAACAGCTCCTAGTTATGGTCAAGCCAAACAAAAAGATGATGACAAACCTATATGGAATTATGTTACAAAGATAAAAAGTGTAAAAGTTACTAGTGGTGGGAATTATGAAATTAAATGCAAACTTTATAATTTACTTTTTTAAGGGTCTTACATTAAAGTGAGGGCACACTTATTGAAGATTACGAGAAAGCGAGTTAAAGCTTGTCAAAAGATAACAAATGCAAAACTTATAGAATTGAAGAAGATAGATAATGAGGCCACATTGAAGATGGAGAAGTAAAAATCAAAATTTGTTTCCTTACCATGGTTTATAATAAACAAATGAATTTAAATATTGGTGGTGTTGATCCAAAAAGGAGAAAGACTATAATAGAATGCAAGGTAGAGAGCAACTTGATGGCTACATTGGTAGAATGTTTTACTCTTTGGGGTTGCCATTTCATTTAGCAAGAAATCATTACTTTAGGAAAACATTTTATTATGCTGCCAACACTTCTCTTCTTGTTTACCAACCTCTTGGTTATAGTAAGTTGAGAACCACATTACTTCAAAATGTATTAAAGATATAGTTAGTTATATTAGAGAAATTGTTAGTTAGAGATATGGTTAGTTATAAATTGATATTGAGGCTATATAAGAGCTCAAATATATTCATTGTAAACTGATCCTCTCTTTTGAAATAAATCCAATTTCTTTCCTTTTATCTCTTTTATCCTCTTTGACCCTATATCACATTATGGTATTAGAGTAATTAATTTTTATTTTTTTTCAAAACATCAAAACTTTCCCAAAAAATCAAAACCTTTCCCCTTTTCTTTTACCCAAAAAACCAAAACAAATCTTTTCTTTCTTTTTCTTTTTCCCCATAAAACATAAACTTTCCCGATTTCTTTCCATTTTCCATGAAACCCACAAGCCATCTTCATCTTCTTCGTTCTACTTCTGTGATTATTTCAAGATCTTGATCTTGATCTAGTTTTTCCCAAATTTCTCAAGGTTAGAAAACTCCCAACCTTAACCCTAATCGCAAACCATGTGCTACCATCAAAACCCTATGCCCCTCTTCTCCATCTCTTTTGAAACCCTAACGTTGCATCGAGGCCATACCCAAACCAAATAAAAACAATTAAATGCAGTACTAGGAAGTGATCCTAGGTCGTCTCCCAGTGAGCAATGATCAAACAAACGTTCATAACACTTAACAACAATAAAACAGTAGCAAATGGGGGGGTTTCTTTGCTTTAATAATTTAAACAAACAAGCAACTTGAATTAAAAATAACAGAACTAAAACGTGTTGTTTCCCCTTGATTCAAAAGCAAGCCTCTTATCCTAGGTTACGAGAATCTATCCCTAATCAATTCAGCCACTTAATCCAACCCGGAATTAATTTACTAAGCGAAAATTAATACAAGGTTTTCATTATGTGATTAAGCAACACATACACCAATTAATTCCTCTCACGGGTCCATTACTGAGAATAATTGGTGAAGGGGAAAAACTGATCGGAAATTAACATTAATAACAAAACCTCAAAGAGAGCTAGTGCTTAGTCCTCAAGAGAAAACAACACTTTGGAAATTTAACCTTTCATTCAATTTAAACAAAGAATCGGAAACGTAAATAGCAAAATGCAAAACAGAAACGAAAACAAGAATAGAAGACAAAAACGAAACTGGAAATGGAAGCGAAAACGAACCAACAATGAAGAACGAAAATGGAAAAACGAAGCGGAAAATGAACAAAAACGCTGCTCTACATGAACAAGAGCATCTTGCGGGACGTGAAACCCTTTTACGAATAGTAAAAAAAATGAGACTAAACCTCCCGGCCCCTTTTTTCGTGACGGCTGGGGCTTAAATTCCGTCTCACTCAAAAGTCACTTACACAAAAACCCTAGGCTACTAATCCGATTTGGGCCCATAAAAAATCGATGCGGCCCAATTACAAAATACTGACAAGAAAAAATGAAATAAAATAAAACTGGACGACAAATAAAACTAAAACAGTCTCTCCTTTTTCAAGCCCAAAATGGTTCAGCCCAATTCCAGATCCAAGCCCAATTGCTTATAATTCTCCTGAAATCAAATTAAAATACAGAATTAGTCAAAACGGCCCAAATGATAAAACTGCATAATTAATTTGACAATTAAGGCTAATCAGTAATTAAAATGATGACAGAAAGGGGTAAGAAATAGGAGAAAATAATGACACATCAAATTCCCCCACACTTAACTTTTTGCACTCCTGGACAAAATCATGAAACAGAGCAAAGAACAAGTCTAGAGACATCAAAGAGAGAAAAACACAGAAAACATTTACATACTTTTCAATGAATCCAAAGGAATGAAAGGAATAGGCAACATCCAACACAATAAGAGTTAAAGAGTCAAGACAGTCAAGAAAGTTATCCAAACATTTCAAACATGGCAAGCAAGTTAATCCGCCCAAGAGGTAAATCAAAAGTGATAAAGCCTCACAAGATATATGCACTCAATCTCTCAAGTGTCTAGGCTCTTGTTTACTCTCGAGCACCCATGAAAAACAAACACCACATAGACTTGGCAAGCCTCTAGAATTAACAACCAATACACATGCATAAAAGGATCAAAAGGTCTTTTAAGGTTGTAATGGGGCCAGGGACAAGGTGAGAAAATATATGGGATAGGTGACTAAAACCCAAGGGAATAGAGGAGCAATGGGGAATAAATCAAAAGTAAGCATAAAAAGCAAACTCAAAACCTCTAATATCAACAATATCAACCAATTCCTCAAACAAGTCCAAAAACAAGTCCACTATTATTCAACTTCAATCTTTTCCTTTTCTTTTCTTTTTCTTTCCCTTTTTTTTTTTTTTTTGAAACAGACATCATCAAACATTAAGCATGGCAAAAAATACATCATCCAATGACACATACCCCCCCACACTTATTCCCAAAACAATTCCAAAGCTCCAAAATTCCTCAAGGGTAGGGTGATCATGGTTTTTCACTTAAGGCTTGTACTGAGCTTCAAAACAAAGAAAGGGGAACATAGGCTCAAAGGAGCTATCAAAGGAATTAATTCAAGGTAGGCTTATTTGGCTAGAGGCTTATAAGAACAAGAATGCCTAAATCATCTCCAAACATGCATGTGCAAGAAGTACCAAAAAGAGCCAAGCCAAGGCCATTGTGCAAGCAATCAATGGAGCAAAACACACAGAATAAAATAGATGCCGATGGCTCAAAATCTCACCAAGGGTAAATCTATCACTCAATTCAACCTCTCAAACTTCGGAACTAGCTTGACATGCACAAAAAAAAACAAGGATCAACTTCAAAACTAACTTGACATCTACAGAAAAACAAAGATTTCAATCCATAAAATGTGAAGAATGTGCCCATAACCTATACAAAACCTAGAAATCAAAGAAAAACATGCAATGTTGTACACAAAACATAAAACAGACAAACCTAAAAATCCTAAACAAAGAACAGTCTCCCCCCCACACTTAAATCACACATTGTCCTCAATGTAACGCAATCATAAGATCAAGAAAACAAAGCAACCAATGGAATTGGACATGTGAAACAAAAGTAGAGAAGGAAGGAGAAAAAGAAAACTTCCTAAGTCATGATGGGAGAGAAACAGGGTCAAGCAAGGAAGCCTCCTCCACCACTACATCCACCAAAGAAGGATTTGTGAGGAATGGCTTCAGCCGGTGGCCATTAACTTTGAAAGTCTTATCTGTGGATTCACTTTTGATCTCAACTGCACCATAAGGAAAAACATTAGTCACAACAAAAGGACCAATCCACTTAGACCTAAGCTTACCACCCATGAGACTGAGTCTAAAGTTATACAACAACACTTTTTGCCCAACCACGAAGTCCTTCCTAGCTATCAAGCTATCATGGAACTTCTTAGTTTTCTCCTTGTAGAACTTTGAGTTCTCATAGGCCTCAAGGCGGATCTCATCAAGTTCATTCAGTTGCAACTTTCTTTCCTCTCTCGGCTGATCAATAGAGAAGTTGCAGGTCTTCACACCCAATAGGCACGGTGCTCTATCTCTACGGGAAGATGACATGCCTTGCCAAAGACAACCCGATAAGGAGACATCCCTATGGGTGCTTTGTAAGTAGTCCTATGTGCCCAAAGAGCATCATCCAGCCTGGTGCTCCAATCTTTTCTGTTCTAGTTGCACAATCTTCTCCAAGATCCTCTTGATCTCCCTGTTTGAAATTTCATTTGCCTATTAGTTTGGGGGTGGTAGGGTGTAGAAACCCTATGAACAACCCCATATTTCTTGAGCAAAGCTTGCATGGATCTGTTACAAAAATGGGTGCCTTGATCACTAACAATGGCTCTGGGTACTCCAAACCTGCAAAACAGATTAGACCTAACAAAATCCACAACGACCCTAGCATCATTAGTTCTGGTGGCTTTAGCTTCCACCCACTTTGAAACATAATCAACAACAAGGAGAATATAGGAAAAACCAAAAGAAACAGGAAAGGGACCCATAAAATCAATACCCCAAACATCAAACACCTCACAGAACAGCATGGGTTGTTGAGGCATCTGCTGTCTCCAAGAAAGGGATCCTCCTGCTCTCCGACAAGGCTCACAAGTGCTACAAATCCTCCACGCATCCTTAAAGATGGTGGGCCAAGTAAAATCCACAATCAAGCACCTTGCGAGCTGTCCTCTCGAATACCAAGATGGCCACCGAGTGCGGAAGAATGACAGCTGCTGCAGACCGAGTCAATCTCATGGTCGGGAATACATCTCCCGATAACCTCGGTCACTGCACAACTTCCACGAGATAGGGGTCATCCCAAATATAATGCTTAGCATCACTCTTAATTTTATCAATCTGAGCTCTAGATGCTAAGGGAGGAAAAAACGAAGCAACTAAATAGTTAACAATGTTTGCAAACCAAGGGGTGGGGAAGAAATAGAAACAATCAATAAATTTTCATCGAGAAAACAATCCCGGATAGGCAAAGCATCCGCTTCCTCGGCTCTCTCAATCCTGCCGAGATGGTCTCGCCACCAAATTCCGAGCTCCACTCCTGTCACGGATGTCCAAATCAAACTCTTGGAGCCAGAGCATCCACTCCGATCAATCTAGGCTTTGACTCAGCCTTCTTTAACTGATACTTTAGAGCTACATGGTCGGTATAGACAATAACACGAGTGCCAAGCAAATATGATCTAAATTTATCAAGAGCAAAAACAATAGCCGAAGCTCTTTCTCGGTGGTGGTGTAGTTTGCTTGGGCAGCATCTAAAGTCCTAGAAGCATAGTAAATCACCCCGGGAAGTTTGTCAATCCTGCGAGCAAGGACAGCCCCCAATGCATAGTTAGATGCATCACACATCAACTCAAATGGAGCTGTCCAATCGGGTGCCCGAATAATGGGGGTGGTGGTTAGGGCTTGCTTAAGGCAATCAAAAGCCTTCTTGCACTGTCATCAAAGTTAAAGTCCACATCCTTTTGCAGCAAGTTGGATAGTGGAAGGGCCACCTTACTAAAATCTTTGATAAAGCGCCTAAAAAACCTGCATGGCCAAGAAAAGAACGAACCTCTCACACACAAGAGGGGTAAGGCAATTGTGAAATAACAGCTATCTTGGCGGGGTCTACCTCTATGCCCTTACTGGAAATGATATGCCCTAAAACTATACCTTGTTCAACCATGAAGTGACATTTTTCAAAATTCGGAACAAGGTTAGTTTCAATGCATTTATTAAGAACTCTATCCAGACTATCCAAACATGCATCAAAAAGAGGATCCATAAACAAGTAAAATCATCCATAAACACCTCTATGCAACTCTCTAAAAAGTCATTGAAAATGCTAAGCATACACCGCATTTGGAAGGTACCGGGCGTTGCATAGGCCGAAAGGCATCCTCCTATAGGCAAAAGTGCCAAAGGGGCAGGTGAATGTGGTTTTTCTTGATCCTCGGGGGCAATGTGAATTTGAAAATATCCAGAAAATCCATCAAGAAAGCAATAATGGGATTTACGCGCCGTCGCTCAAGCATCCGATCAATGAATGGGAGTGGGAAGTGATCTTTTCTTGTTGCCCGATTCAGCCTCCCGTAGTCAATGCAGACCCTCCAACTATTCAAAGACTGGGTGGGAATCAGCTCATCCCTCTCATTCTTTACAACAGTGAGGCCTGTCTTCTTTGGAACCACTTGGACTAGACTCACCCACTGACTGTCAGAAATGGGGTAGATGATCCCAGCTTGCAGAAGCTTGGTCACCTCTTTCTTTACTACATCTAGAATGACTAGGTTGAGTCTCCTCTCGTGGCTGTCTCCATTGGTTTGGCTCCATCCTCTAAAAGTATCCTATGCATGCAAGTGGATGGGCTAATACCAAGAATGTCTCGCCAAGGTCCAACCGATGGCTTTCTTATGCTTTCTAAGCACTTGCAACAACTTCTCCTCTTGAACAGCATCAAGGGAGGTAGAAATAATCACAGGCAATTTCTCCTCATCCTCCAAGTAAGCATACTTGAGGTTTTCTAGTAATGGTTTCAACTCTAGTGTGGGTGGTGGCTGTATATCAGAAGGAACCAGAGAAGGGGAAAGAATGGGTTCCACAGCCTGTACCTCAACCTGTAAGTCAGATGTATATGTACTTCCTACAACATGGTTAGTGCATTCTGACTCTATAAAATCCAAATTAAGAGGTAACACCCCCAAAGTACCAGACTGAAATTCAAATTTACTCTCAGCACAAAAATCAGATACAGGATCAAATTCAAACTCAGATTCAGATTCAGATTCAATGCATGAGTAGGGATGGCAATGGGTAGGGTATGGGTAGGGTATTATAGTACCCGTCCCCATACCCGTGTTTGAAAAAAGTACCCGTCCCCGGCCCCATACCCGTGCGGGTAACAATTTCAATCCCCATCCCCATACCCTCTGGGTACCTATATACCCATACCCGCACCCGCGACCCGCACTTTTCATATATATAAAATTAAAAATTATATAAAAAAAAAAACAAAAACTTAGGAGATGTATTGGATTAGGATTGTTTAAGATTTGAATAATTTTTTTTTTTTTGTAAAAATGTCTTGGGTATTCAATCAAGATTGTTAAATGATAAAAAATAATCTAATAGTATTCAATCAAGATTATCAAGATTTTTTTTTTCAAAGGGCAACGAAATCTTGTGGTATTCAATTGGGATTTTGAATAACAAAAAAAAAAAAATCATCTGTTATTCAAAATTATAAAGATTTTATGAATTTTTTTAATTGGATTTTGGTAGATTTTATAGACTTTTTAGTTGATCATATAAATACCAAACCCTACAAACAATCACATTCAACTATGAGAGACTTTTCTTTTTCTTTCTCATCTCAAACTTTTTTATTTATTTCATTATTTTTGCTTTGAAGGCAGTGACATAATCTCTCACCCACACATTTTTTTTTCAAGATGAGACTTTTCATATGATTTTAATAGTAATGTGTTCATACATCAAAATCACTATGAATCAATTTACAAGCCTACAATGTAGTCCATTGTCTCATTCATTTTAAGTTCATAAATTTTTAATGAAATGAAAATTTTCATAAAAGAAATAGATCTCGAGTCTAGAAGAAGTTTTAACTCGGGATAAACAATCAAGTTAAAGTTTTAAAAGACCTTTCTAAACTATTGCAATCAATTTTGAAAAAATATACAATTTAACGTAGGAAACAAAGAGCAATGTTTGGGATGTTATAAAACATAGACAACTTTGGATATTCTTCAAGTTAAGCGAGATGATTAATGTTTTGATCATCATATATTTTTTGTTGAATTATTTGATTTATATTTTGATGACATTATTGATTTTATGAGTTAAATGAAACATTTTATATTTTTTACTAATATTTTGTTATTATTTTTCACTATTACTTTATGAAAATTTGTGAAAAATATATCTCAAAATGAGTTCATGTACATTAGGTGAGATGATTCAGTTTATGATAATTTATGATTAGTGATCTTGTTGCACCGGGCAATAAACATGCATGAACCATTTCACGAAGTATGTGTCCGGATAATCCAAAGTCTCGATAATTAGCTCGCGGTCTTCCGATCGAAAAACAACGTCGATGAAGACGTATAGGTGCACTATTACGCGGTAGTGATTCTAATTTTCCATACATTTCCCATTTATCACTTAACGACGGAACTTTGCTTATTTCTTTTTTTTGAGGATCGGCGAATCAAATTATATTTCTGTTCCAATTTTTGTCTCTTCTTCTCCCTCCGAATCACACTTTTCCTTGCCATAATGGTTCATTTCCTATGTTCAATAATATTTCCAAGCACACTCTTGTTGGTTTGTGTTTAATAGTTTTGAATTTTTTTTTTTTTTTAGAAATCCATAAAATCTTTTCAAATCTTATCTTATAAATATGTGAAATCCTATATTCTAAATCCATTAAATCCAAATTATAAAATCCTAATCACAAAAGTCATCTTAAAAAAATCTTAACAGTTTTTAGTTTCTACAAAATCTTAAAAATCTTTAAGACTTTTTTATGCCAAAAAAAGTATTTTAAAATCCTAATCCAATACACCCTTATATAATATTAAAATCAAACGAATATTGATTTATATAAATAAATAACATTACAAAAATAATCATTCAACATAAATTTAAACAAAAACTCTAATTAAACAGGAAAAACTAATATATTTTTAAAACTAATTAGTTTATAATTATATATTAAAAATAAAACATAAATAGATATAATATTTTAACTTCATCATCCGAATTAATTTCTCCATATTTTGTAAATGCTTATTTCCATAGTTTCTATATTGCTTTAAACTACTAATACAAATAAAAATTAAATCATAATAGAATATCAAAATTAACATATAAAAAGAATAATTAAAATAATAAATAGATAATTGAATAATTTAAATAATAAAATTATAATATATTAATTAATATGTATATACATAAGGTGCGGGGCGGGCGGGATGGGTACTACAAAGCACCGCATCCGCACTCCATCCCCATGAGATTTTGCGGGTAAATACCCGCCCCATCCCCATCCCCAAATATGCGGGTTATTACCCTACCCGCGTATGGGTATTTTTGCGGGTGCCCGTAGGGTCTGGGTCCATATTGCCATCCCTATGCATGAGGAATGACAAGTATGCATATCAGATGAAAATGGGTGCTTCCTAACATGAAGAGAATCAGAATCAAGCATATAGTCATCAACAATCTGATCAAGTATCTCAGCACGAAAGACAGAATGATCCTTAGATGGATGTTTCATGGCATCAAGAATGTTAAAATGGACAACAATATCACCAAATTCCATAGACAATGTGCCAGCATAAACATCTATCTTGGTTCGGGCTGTTTTCAAAAATGGCTCGCCTAAAATAATTGGGACAGATCCATGGGAGAATCCCTCTTCCATATCAAGAACATAAAAATCAGCGGGAAAAATAATTTCGCCAACTCGAACCAACACATCCTCTATGAAACCTGTAGGGTGAGCAACACTTCTATTTGCCAATTGAATCACCACACTCGTAGGTTGCAAAGGTCCAAGAGATAAAGATTTGAAAATGGACAGAGGCATAACATTAATTGATGCTCCTAAATCTAGCATGGCATTTTCAAATTTTTGTCTTCCCAATAATGCAAGGTATACGAGAAAGTACTTGGGTCCTTACATTTCTCGAGAATGTGAGGAACAGATTTACCTATGAGTGCGGACACGTTTTCGCCCATGCCGATTCTCTCATTACCCTTCATCTTCCTCTTGTGGGTGCACAGCTCCTTCGAGAATTTTGCGTATCTCTGGGAATTTGTTTGATGGCATCAAGCGGAGGTATGTTTACCTCCACTTTCCTGAAGGTGTCCAGGATCTCCCTATCCACTTCTTCCATCTTTTTGTTTGGAATTGCTCTAGGTGGGAATGGAAGGGGGATAGGTCTGCTGCAAATCAGTCTTCTTTGGAAGAAGATCCACCGCATGGAATTTTTTCGCTACCAAGTGGGTGCTGCTCCTCCTCTTGGTCGGGTGCGCAGTGCGAGTGCATCAATTTTCTTGCCCGACCTCAAAGTGATGGCACTCACATTTTTCGGATTCTGGACAGTCTGAGAGGGTAATTTATCAGAATTTTGGGACTGTGCCTGGTTCAACTGAGTAGCCATCTGCCCCAAAAATAAACCAACACATATTATTTTATCACCCAATTTTTAAAATATATAAATATTATTTATATAATAAACCAACCCCAAACAAATTTTATTCCATCAAATATTCTTTTTGAGAAAAAAATATCCAAACACACATAAATTCATATTTTGTTCAAACTTAAGATGGTAAACTTTAATCAATCCTCCACTAAAACTCTATTTATCCTGTCACAATGTCAATGAAAAAAATAAAAAGAAATGACTCTGTCAGTCAAACAAAGATCTGGAAAGAAAGAAAATAGGGTTTACGAAGGTAGATCGCCCTCCTCTTCAGCACATAGGCTCTCTTCACTTCAGCACAGTGAAACAAAGAAAGAGCTCGTAACCGCCGCCGACCTTGCATCGCAGCAGCACCACTGCTCACCACCGTCATCGTCGTCAGAGAGCGCGGCAAGGACGGCATCGCACACCAGGTGTCGCGCGACAACTCTTGGTTGCTTCTTGCTTCTAGATTCGAGATGCGAGGTGATGCTTCGTTTCGTTAGGGCCGAATTGGTTCCATTGACTCACTTCTAATGTCTCTTGTTCCTCGATTTGTTAGGTTTTAGTTTAATTTTGTACGGTAAAGTTTGAAATGATTTCTACCTTGTTTTACTTTAGGACTAGGAGAAGAAAATATGAAAAAAAAAAAATGAAATTAGCTTCTTTTAAGTTAAAATTGTTTTATTCAATAGCTAATTAACAGAAGTTCTCCCATATATCTTTTTTTAAAAGATGTGTACTTCTACATAGGAGTTATTTGAGAAGATAATTTTAACCTTTAGAAAAGTTAATTTCATTTTTTATTCATATTTTCTTCTCTTTTAGAGTAGTGTGTTCAAACAAGCCCTAAGTAATACATTGGAAGTTGGCCTGTAATAAACAGGGTTGGTGTTTCTGATTATACAATTTGTGTACTGTGCTGACAGAGAAGATATGAAACAGCTTTATAGATGCATAGACATACATGCTAGTTGCAACACTACTATCTAGCGAACACACTTTCTGTTCCCTTTCTCACAAAGGAATATCTACACATTTCTTAATTTCTTCACTTTCTGTTATTAGTTTTTCTTACACCGATGTGGTGAAATTTTCAAAGTTTGTAGGGGTGAAAAACATGGTTTACTCTTGTAGAACTCTGTTATGAATTTTTCTTCACTGATAGTGAATGGCATTCATTCAAATTCACTGATAGAAGGAGCCTAGAGAAGCCCAAATAGGTAGCTTTTAAGAGATATTTTCCTTTGATATTATTCTTTTGACATTATTAGTTTTATTTTAATGTCTAAAATACTAGATGATAACACTTGTATGGTGATCTTTCATTAGGGTTATTATATATTGTAATGTTTGCACCTTATTGAGGTATCATTGTATCAATGAAAAATATCAATGTTTATGCTTGTCTTCTTTATAGCTTATTTTGCAACTTTAATGGTGTTTTCTTAGGAGTAGAAGTAGCATAGCCTTTTCACTGCCTAACAGCCTCCTTGTACCCTGAGCTGCTGTTCCAATTGCTTGCCTTTCTGAGAACTTATTTTGTTTGCCCCAACCTTAACATCTTCCTCTTTATTCTCTATTCTTCTCGCTCACACCCTTTCATTTCTTTGCTTATCTATCTCCTTTTCTCTCACAAATTTAATTAGCTAGCTAGGGTGAGAATAGTCTCATTATATAGTGGGTGGATAGAGGAAACTCAAAACTACAACAGAAGTCCATTATTTGCTGTCCAGGGTAATAATTATTACTAGTTAACTAATGAAAAGGTTAAGTGTGACTTTTTTTCTTGTTTTTAGCAAAGAGCTACTATACTGTTATGCTTTGATTTTGATTATAGTAATTTTGAGATTAAAAATTAATAAGACGTGGGTTTAGGTGTTTAAATAAAGATATGTATGTAATTTTTGTGGAAAGTGTTGAAGGATGTGAGCAGGTACTTGCTTTTCTGGTTCCTTTGACTTGTTATCCGCCACAGACTTCCCTTCTCCCTAATATTTTTCTCTTTTTAATGTTTTGTATTTTATAAAATATTTGTTCTCTTTTCAATAGAAAGGATATATAAATATATAGTTGAAATTAATTTAATATATATTTAACTTCCAAAATTATTTCTGTTAATCCTTAAATCAAACTAGCACACAGTAGACATGTTATTGCAGAGTGTTCTGCTAAACAATCACATATACGTGAATGAGTCTGTAACTGCATAAAGATTTATTTACATTTATACCAACGGTAAGAGCGATTAGGTCAGACATGAATCTTTTAATCATTGGTTAATTGCGAGAAATAAATCACATGGCAAATGGTGTTACTTTTAAGTTTCTTTAATAAATTACCCTATGCATGTTTGGGGTGACTTTTAAGTTTCTTTAATAATTAAAAACCCTTACATGCTACTAATGAGTTGTTTATTTTTTGTCATCTTTCTCAGTTATAAAAGACATTTGTTCCCTCTTCTCTCTCCCAATTGACATCAAGAGGTCACCACTTGCTTAAAACTAGGTACATTTTAGTCTCTCTCAATATCTATTATTTTCAATTCTATGTGACCACTGGGCTGGTTTTATGTTGTTTCTATTTTTAGTTTATAACATGTTAATGAATGCATGCTTTGAAAGAGTCATACACAAATAATATGACTTTCTTGTTTGTTTGAGATCATATATACATAATTAGGGTCACATGAGAGTGAACATATAATCATAGGTTCCTTAAAGATTTTATTTTTGCTGAAATATTTATCAATTCTCCTCTAGTTTCACACAGCATGCAATACTTGCTGACTTATGTTTGAAATGATTTTGACAATGAAGAGGAGGAATTTGAAGACTGATTTGGAAGAAGATGAAGAGGAGGAATTTGAAGACAATAATTAGCTACACACACTAGCAAGTAGGAACACTCCTTTTCATTCTGGGTTTCTGCTATACAAAGGCTTCTCTTTCTCTAACATTGCTTGCATTGCTCTAAACTAGTATATTTATTACTGCTCAGAATTTGTCTGGTTTCCTCCCCTTAGCATTTGCTTGCTTGGAGCTCTGATCATCCAAAATCAAAGACACCTTCCTCAATCTCCCATTGCTCAATTCTTCCCAGCACTTCACCACTCTTTCTTCGCCGAAAACGGTACAAAGATTTCTTTTTTTACCACCCTCTTTCATTTCCCATTGGAGCTCAATCTGCTACCATGTGTTTTTCTGTTATTAAATGTATCTGCAAATTTTGTGTAGCTGCGATTTTGGCTGCGTGAGCTATTTCTACTCTTTACTTTTTGAACTATCGATCTATCACAACGTTGAAGGTTCCATTTCCACGAGATTTGAGATGTGAGTCTTGATTTGAAGATCTTATTATCTCTCTACATCTTTAGATTTTGTGTAAATATTTGTTCTCTTTCTTTCCCCTTTCTTTTGTCTTTTTTTGTTTATCATTTATTTATCAATGTTTGAAGGAAAATCATTTTTGGGCAGAAGATGTACAATTGGAGTTGTACCACTTTGGTAGCATTTGCATAATTTTGCTGATATAGATTTGTTACCTTTGTGTTTAAATGTCATGTAACCAGATGTTAGATGGCTGGGTGTGTGCTTTCCTTTTGGTCCTTTCTTGGTCTATGGAGGTAATTGATGCAAGTGCTGGTGATGCTGATCTGCGTTATAGGTACTTAGCTCCAATCTTTACTGTGAAGTAGCTTTCCAGAACACTACATCTATTTGATATGTTTTGAAAATACATAACTACTGCTAATGTTTGGAGTCTAACAAGGAAATGTTAGGTATTTGGATTGGGAAAATGTTTTCTGTTTTTATTTTTGGTTTATGCTTTTATTACAAAGAAGTCACATGGTTTCATTTTGTTTCCCATTTTCCAAGTTTGTACTGAAAATAGTTAAAACAAAATCTTATACAACTCTTTGAAAATAGGAAACAAAATTAAAATAGTGTCATTTTTGTAATTTAAAAGTAAAAAATAAAATAAAAACAACATACATTTTCTTGAACTATACATCCCTGTACATGGTATTTCAGATATAACATCAACAATAACAGCCAGGCCTCATCACTAGGTAGGATTTGCCTCTTGGATTAATTGACATCATTGGGTTCTATCAAGAACTAAACTTTAGACACTACCATTAAACGTAATGCCTTTCCTACTGGCTCACTATTTATTATCTCCTTTTCCTTTTTTCAGTTTTGCTAATTTTAGTACATAAGAAATCTTCATTGCATCCAAAATTTCCAAGTTACTACTTGCTCTATGTATGATTTAAGTGGAATATTTTGTTGGATTTCTCCAATCTATTTTTATTTCTTGTTTGATGTTAGGGGCTGTATAACACAATGCCAGGAAACTGGATGTGTTGGGCAGAGATGCTTTCCAAACTGTAAATTTTCTTCGGATGGAGAATTTATTGATCGCCCATGGTACATGCAACAAGAACCACTCTATTTACAATGGAAAAAATGGGATTGTCAATGTGATTGCCGGTACTACTGCATGCTTGATAGAGAGAAAGAAAGAGAATCACAGAACCTTGGCACTGTCAAATATCATGGCAAATGGCCATTCAGGCGTATATATGGGATGCAGGTATGTTAGCAAAGTCATATCCTTATGTTTTTCATTTTGAGCTGGCATTCAATGATCTCAAATCCCTTTGTTTAATGAACTGCCATGTATCCTTTTAATCAGGAACCTGCTTCTGTGGCTTTCTCAGCTCTCAATCTTGCAATGCATTTTCATGGTTGGGTCTCTTTTTTCATTCTTATATACTATAAATTGCCTCTAAAAGATGGAAAGAAGGCATATTATGAGTATGCTGGTTTGTGGCATATGTATGGGCTCTTATCACTGAACTCCTGGTTCTGGAGTGCTGTTTTCCATAGTCGGTAAGTTACTTATGAAGGTATTTTCAGTATTTTGAACTGATTGTAAAGAGTTATTGATTTAAGGGGGGTGTCAATTTATGCTGTCTATTGGTATTTCTTAGTACAGTGATACTACTTAGTTTATATTGAAGTCTGAGTCACCTGCCAAAAGATGTGACTCAAATTGAATCACAATATATGCATATGACATGTTAATGCAGAAACTGTTTCTTACATTAATTTTTAGTATATGAATATTCCTAATATTGCCCCTTTTTAAGACACATTAACATCTGGGAAAGCATTTGTTCCTTGAAAATGAAAGCTAATATAATTGGTAAACTTCATGTTATGTAGTCTATAATATAATTGGTTTTAATTGAAGCTAATTCTGATATTGTTCTGAATGATGTTGATGCTCCAATTGTTTTCAAGGAATTACCTAAGTCTTGTTTTAAAATCCCACTCAAACTGTGAGAAAGAAACAAAACATGTCTCAATTACTAGTCGAACGAATATTGCAATTTATGTATCTTAAAATTTTCTTTTTATCTTATGTTTTTTGTCCTTTTGTTCTAAAGCTTAAATTTTCATTTTGTACTGCAGAGATGTTGATATAACAGAGAAACTAGACTACTCATCTGCAGTCATTCTCCTTGGCTACTCCCTCATTTTAGGCATCTTACGAACATTCAGTATTAGGGATGAGGCTACTAGAGTTATGGTTGCTGCGCCATTGATTGCTTTTGTGACCACCCACGTAATGTACATCAACTTCTATTCATTAGATTATGGTATGTCCTGTCATGTAATCTTTATATTATTATTGCCTAGACTGAGAGTTGAATGTAGGAGCATTGTTTTATTTATTTATCTCCTTGACAGAAAACTTACCTTGAGCTGTCTGTTAATTATGTATGTTATATTCATCTATGTGGCTTCTTCTTTGATCACAAGATTTTTGGCAAGATTCTTAACTTCTCATTTTTCTTCCAACTCACTCTTTTGGCTTAAGCAGTGGCAGTGACTCTTACTTTTGAGGGTTGCAAGGATTGGATTTGGTTTGAATAGCTTCCAACTTTAACAAAACTGAAGTTATGGTTTTAGTGTCTGTTTGGATACACTACTCTAGAATGACTGTTAGGTGAAAAAATGTGAAGAAAAAATGAAATTAGTTTTTCTAGAAGTTAAAATTAGCTTTTCTAATAGCTAATTTGTAGAAATTCTCTCATATAACTTTTCCTAAAAGATGTGAGACTTCTACAAATTAGTTATTAGAGAAATCAATTTTAGCTTATGGAGAAGTTAATTTCATTTTTTCTTCTCTTAAAAGTTCTTCTAGAGACATTTATCCAAATAGGCCCTTACTCCAAGTATCCTAGTGCGAGATTTTATATACACTAATGAGGCATAAGTTTTGACTTGTATTTTTTTCATTATATCTGTTATTTTTCTTATTCATTCCTTTTTCTCCTCCTCTTGTGTTGTGGATTTTGATAAACACTCTCAATCTAACCCTATAGGATGGAATATGATAGTTTGCATAGTGATGGCTGTGGCACAACTTTCCATGTGGGCAGTTTGGGCTGGTGTTAGTAACCATCCTTCGCGTTGGAAGCTCTGGCTGGTTGTTTTTGCTGGTGGTCTTGCAATGCTCCTAGAAATCTATGATTTCCCACCATATGAAGGACTTTTTGATGCACATGCCCTTTGGCACGCCACAACTATTCCTCTAACTTACATTTGGTGGAGTTTCATTAGAGACGATGCAGAGTTTCGAACCTCTAATCTTGTTAATAAGGCCAAGTAGCTTCCTTTATGCCCACTCAATGCTTTATACCCACAACTATGCCTGAAAATATTGTCTTTGATGGTTGCCTGAGTTCTGCCTTTACATTTGGGTGAAAGATGAAGTTGACATTGGTGACGCTCTCTTCAAGGCCGAAAGATCATTTTGGGATTTTCCCATTTCTCTTTAGCTTACTTAAATGTGTGTTCAAAATCTTGCTTCTATTGGTGGAGTGATTCAGTTTTGAAGGATTCTTTGGTAGTGTTTCGCATTTGGACTATGAAAAGAACGGAATGGAACAGTTATATTCAGTTGAGTTCTCTCTCATTCCAAGCAATAAAACATGTTCTTATTGGCTTAAAGGTCATAATATTATTTGTTGTGTTCAATTGAGTTTAATATTATTTGTGTAATTGATTAAGTCTTGTTATTTATTTTTGTGCTCAATTGGCCTTTAATATTTGTTAAAAATACTCAATTGGGTCTGTTCATTAACTTCTTTTAAGGGAACAACTTTAAAAGAGATGACAAACATGATTCAATTGAGTATTTTTAACAATATTAAGACTCAATTAAGAAAAAAAAAAAACAAATAACATGATTAACCTAATTGATTAGATAAATTATATTAAGTCTTCTTTATTTAAATTCCATATTCCAATGTTTATTTTTAAAATTCATCATATGTATCGGACAAAATTTATTTTATCCTATCTAGTAGCGAGGTTGAATGCGTAGATATTTTCAATGAGATTATTGGTTGATAATCCATATTGATTTTTCATCAAGAACTTATTATCTTATTATTATTAGTAAGACTAGCATAAGATTTCAATAGTAAGAAAAAATAAATTAATAAAATCTCAGGGTCTTTGTTAACATTTTTCTATAATTATCTATACCATTATATAAATGGCATATCTTTTTTAATTGTTTTTTTTATATACTTTTATCTATTTTACTTCTATATATATAAAAAATAATTAATAGAGCAGATGGTACCAAGACAACTCTCATGATCTCAGTAATTAACAAAGGGTCACAGGATACCATACCAATAAAAAAATAATGTAAAAATATGAATATTTAGTACCATATAATAATAGAAAGGATAGAAGAAACAAATTATTTAGTACCATATAATTTAACATTTTGAAACGATTGCACGATGAGTCTATTTTTGGATAAACATTATCATAAGTTTTTCCAAGAAAATAAAATAAGCTAAAATTAGCTTATATATTAGTTCAAAATCTTCGTACCTTAAACAAAAATCTACCCGCCTCAACCTGATATGAAATTGCCAAGTGAAGAGGGATTTGTTATCCCACTTCGGACAATTGTCTTTTGTCCCTTGCAGTTGAAGATCAAACCATGTACACAGTTGGGACTGGACGATCAGAACCTTGTAGTTTCTATCATGCTGATGACATTAATGCGTTCCTGGTTCACACCGATCCATAACCTCTTTTGGGTAATTACTAATGAGACAACTCTGATATAAACTTTCTCAACAACAAAAAATATTGACAAAGATTTAAGCGTTAAAGGAAGAATATTAATAATAATAAAAAAGACGTCATAGAAAAGCTATAGGAAACATTCACACGAAGTGGAAAAAAATAATATGTAAAAATAAGGTCAGCTAGATTCGAAGGAAGGTACGTAAGAAAAGCTCGGCATAGTCACATGAGACCATCTTTAGTGGACATTTTTATGGGTTTCTTCCCATGAGACAATGTAAGCGGTTGCTTCAAATTTTAAATTAATAAAAAATAAATCATAATATAATTAAATATTAAATTAATATATGATAATTATTTAATTTTTTTAAACTTATTAAAAGTAATTTTAAAGAATTATTTGTCATTATAGAAATTTGATTATTAAAATTGTTTGTATTAAAAATGGTAAAAAGAAATAAGATATAAAAGTGAGTCTCATTAAAAAAAAAAAATTATTTGTTCAATTGTGATATTCTAAAAGCCACTCCTAGCTATTTTAAAAGCTCCTTATTTTAACATTTTACTCCTAAATATAAGCTATTTATAATTTTAAGTATTTTTGTTTGTTTAGTGTTTGACACAGTTTCTCCTTTTAAGAGAAAAAAAAAGAAAAAAATAAATTGGGTTAAATATTATTTTAATGTAACTTTTAAACTATTAAGTTTCTATTTTTTTCAAATTAATTTATAATGTTTTAAAAATACCATTTTAATATTTTAAATTATATTTTTGGCACATATTGATAAGTTAGGTTATGTTTTTAACACATTTTAGTCAATTTTGATAGAAATGTTAAAAATCTTATATGTTTTTGATATTTTGGTTGATTAAGATTTTGTGTGTATGAGATATTTGAAAAAAATAAATTATTTTAATAATCAATTATTATTATGATCGATTATAATTATAATATATTTTTGATTGAATAAATTTATTAAAAAATAATTTCAAAATAATTAATTTATGTTTGGATGAAAAATTAGTTTTTTTTTTATAGTAAAAGATGGTAAAAATAGCTAAAAGAAAAAAAATATAAATTTTCAGTTTCATAAAAAAAATTTATTTTTTCAAAAAAATAATTTTGTTTTCAGATTTAAGGCTATTGTTTTAAAATTACATTTGAAAACAATAAATTTAAAACTGGCCATCAACCGAACGGGGCCTTAGTTAAAAGGTAAAAAAAAAAACAAACCAAAATTTATCCAAATATTTAAGAATGTTGACACCTGTACAATTTTGCAAAGAACCGAAACGCGCAACGAAACCGTTAGTTTCACATCCGGCACCCCCCACACACGAAACGAAAGGAACCAACCACAGTTTCACACTTTTCTTCCGAACCCGAGAAAGAGAAAGAGTTCACCAAAACGCAGAGAACTCCACTTTCGATTATACACACACAAAGAGAAATGGGTACTGATGCAGTAATAAGCGAAGGAGGATACTCTCTGCTGAAGGACTTAAGACTCGAAATTGAAGTAAAGGAGGGAACTTTCTCCCTCTGCTTTTGGCTTTATTTGACGAGTTCCACTACCTTCCCTGTTACCATCATTCAACAGGTAAAAAATATTCTTTTCTTTTCCTTTTTTCGTTTTATCTAAGTTCTTCTAGAATTGGTGGTTTCCCTTCATTGTGGGTTTGTGTGTTAGCGGGGGATTGAGGTTTCCCTTCATTGTGGGTTTGTGTGTTAGCGAAACTTGTAAGAAGAGTGCTAGGAACACACTCTATTTCATGAAAGAATGTGTTCATAGTATTTCTCAACTTTTAAATTCCGAAGTTGGTTCTATGTTTTCAATGCCACCGCATATTAAATTTGTTATGGTTTTGGTAGTTAATGGACGACATGAAGCTGCGTGGTTGGTATGACGCAGGTTGGTAATGGTGTTTAAGGGCTTAAAGCTTTAAGGGGTTCTCAAGTTGTTAATTATCGAGTCTGAAAGTTGCTTTTAATTTGTAACTTTTTGTTTTGCCTAAGCATTTTGAGTTACGAGTAGTGCTAGTGACACACTCTCTTTGACACTCTCTTTCTTTCTGATACTCTCCATTTGATTGGTTGAAATTTATTGGAAATCACTCATTTTGTGGATTTCACATATCATTCAACAATTTTATTTCCTGAAACTGATTTTAACCAAAATTGGTGATTTCTAATAAATTTCAAGCAGTCACAAGGAGAGTCTCAGAGTCTTTGGAAGAGAGTGTTGCTAGCACTCCTCTGAGTTATTTCAAAGTTGGAGCTTTAAATAGGATTAATCCAGCTGATGCAGAACCCAATCAGTATATTAGAAACTTAGAATTTAGACTAGACCTGTTCAATTACATATGGCTATATGTGATGCTCTCACATTATGAGTAATGCCAGTTTGTTTTAAAGTTGAGTAGAATTGATTTTGAATTTTTGAATGAAATTATACTTATTTTTTATTTAATCATTGTGGGAACTATACTTACTTTTTTATTTAATCATTGAATGGATTGATAAATAAATTAATTGGCCATGCAGGTTTTCTCTGATATCTCCGAAAGTGCTCCTTTTCTTGTTATTGATGATAATAAGAGAATCCATATGTTACCAGTTCTTCTCTTACATGAAGAAGCTCCTGATACCGGCAATATAAATTCCTTGGCAGAAGTTCCACATGCAACCATTGATTTTGAGTTTCTTTTGGAAAAATGGGTTCATGTTGGATGTGAGGTATCTTATATAATTGCTTGAGGATTATCTTTTGTCAATTCTTTTAATGTTTCTTTCTTTATGGCTTTCACTTAACTGAGATGTTATATGTACTATGCTCCTACAAAAGAGTTATTTTCAATAAGGCACCAACCCTAATGTGTGTATTCTTCTGTGTGGCATTGATTTTTCATATTTGCTTGCTGGAATTTATGAATTAGGTTAAATAATATAGATGATTAGATGAAACAGAAAACAAATTCCTTCTGGTAAGATTTTGCCTCCCCTGAAAGATCTTTTGTGACAAACAATGAAGCACTTTACTTGCTGCTACTAGTAGAGTAGTCTATTTCCATCCTTCCCTTTATACTTCTTAACTATATTTAATTGGAATATAAGATGGCTATTTTCTTGTGCAGGTCTGTCCAGATCATATCCAGCTTCAGATTAATGGAGAGATTGTAGTAGAGAAGTCTTTGTGTCCCTTATTAAATAAGGAATCCAGTTCAAGTGATATGAAGAAATTAACTTTGGCAAATGTTGGTGGAGATGGAAATAGTGTGCAGGGTTATGTGCACAATTTTGAAATATTTCCTATTATTACTTCTATTAAAGATTGCCATTTAAAGGTGATTACATGATCATATTTTTGTTCTTTAAAGTCCATGGTAGCTTCTCATTTCTTTGTACATCTTCTTTGTTTATAAGAATAAAAAAAGACTTTATTAGTTCCTTTGTTGACAATTCTATATTACTTCATGTCAGGACCCTCCTTTGAAGTTATCAATTGATGAATCGTCTGCCTCTGAGATTGAAGAAGAAAGTGATGGTTTTTGGGGCATTGTTGGTGGCAAGGTAAGAAAGATGTTTTTAATCTTATTTTGTGTGTTCATTTATTTTGTCTTAAATCATAAAGAGAAAGGTCCAGATTAAGCCTTGCGTTTTCTGTTGGAGTTTAATTTTGGATATAGATATATATGATGCAGGTTATGTTTGACATTTTAAAGGTGCTTACAAACCAACCTTATATGTGCAAGTCAGTGGTGTTAAGAGTTAAGCCACACTTTTTAGTTACCATGAAAACAAATGTGAACAAACAAAATAGATGATGGAGAGGGGGAAGTCAACTATTGTGTTTTTAATATTTGCAGACATATTATTCCCACTTCTGAAAATGCGATTGATGTTTATTCTTTTCTTTCCTATGGCAATCCTTCTGAGAAATGCACAAATTAATTCCAGCATTAACTTTTACTTTTGGTTAAAACATTAATGTCAACTTTGCCTTTGCATAATTTGGCGCAGGCATCTTGTCGTAGGAACTTCTCTTTGGATGTTGTTCTATCAGATGCTTTTGGACAGGCTGTAGATAGGGAGAATGAGGTTTATAATCCCGGCTTTTATTCTGGACAAGTTAATGCTCTCTGGGAAAGGAGTTAGGATTTATAATATTCACATTATCGTTGCTGATTGTAGCAGGTTTTTGCTTCCCTTGTGTATGCCGACACGGGTGCACCAGTGGAGAATACAACCGATGATGAAGCACCCCTTTTAGCTAGTTATGATGGAATAGAATTTTCCTCTTGCGAAAGACCAAGCAAGCTTTTGCTGGGACGTGCTTCATTTAAGCTCAAAATATCTCAGGTAAAGATACCAAGTGTGGCTGTTACCTTATGCTATCTCCTCTAATTTAATGCTTGCCCAGCTGCTACTTGATAACTTGTTAAATTTATAGTTGGAAGGTAACATGATGGCCTATGTTATGAGCAATGGACAACCATTCATACTTTTATACCATTATACCATTATCCTCTGACTCCTACTTATGGCCAAAAAAATCTTATGATATTCGATTGAGATTTTGAATAACTTAAAAAAAATCATCTGTTATTTAAAATCATAAAGATTTCAAAAGATTGTCTTCTTGATTGGATTTTGATGGACTTTTTAGTTGATTATATAAATACCAAACCCGCAAATAATCCCATCCAACCTCAAGAGACTTTTCTTTTTCATCATAAACTTTTTTTTTTTTATTTCATTCTCTCTTAGTGGCATAATCTCTCATGTTTTTCTGCTTCAAGTGAGACTTTCCATATGATCATAATAGTAATGCGTTCATACCCCAAATCACTACGAATCAGCTTACCAGCCTACATCACCTGACCAATGTAGTCCACCATCCTATTCTCCTTTAGGTTTAGAAATTCCTAAGTCATAAGAGAAGTAGATTTAAACATGAAGAAAGTTTTAACTTAGTTGGGACAAATAATCAAACCAAAGTTTTAAAAGATCTTTCTACTAGCATGAAAGATACACAACAATAGAGAAAAGAGAAAGCAATGTTTGGGATGCTATAAAAGAAATACCAGATCTAGATGACACAACTAGGTACATAACGGGTGATTTGCTTAATACTAAGCAAAGAAGGACTATTCTTCAAGTTAGGCAAAAGATTAATGTTTCAATCATCTTATAATAAAAAAATCCATAAAGCCATTTCAAATCTTATAAAACTGGAAAGTCCTTTCAAATCTTATATTATAAATCCATTGAAATCCAAACTACAAAATCCTAATCACAAAAGTCTTTTTAAAATTTTTTAAAAAGTTTTTACAATCAAGAAGACAATCCTTCGAAATCTTTATGATTTTGAATAACAGATGACTTTTTTTTTAAGTTATTCAAAATCTCAATCAAATATCATAAAATTTTTTTGGCCTCTAAAAAAAATCTTGATAATCTTGAATACCATATTTTTTTTTATCATTTAACAATCTTGATTGAATACCTTAAGATTTTTTGTTGAAAAAAAAGTCTTTTAAAATTCAACAAAATTCTAATTGAATACACCCCCTAAAATCTTCAAGACTTTTTTATACCAAAAAAGTCTTTTAAAATCCTAATCCAATACACCCCCCTTAGAATGTCATCTGTTATAGTAACAGCTGTCCTTTACAGTTTGAGTAATGTCATACTCACACATGCAACAACCTAAAACCCCATTCTCTAATATTAACAATTGTAAACTTTCTGCTATAGAGAGTAGTTATTTGTTTTTGAGATGTCCAATGTGTGGGCCAATTTGCTTGTTTCGATGGTTTGTGCAACACAATGAGGCACGGTTCTCAAGGTGGATCAATGCAATTATGGTCTCATATATGTGCTTTGCCAAGGTCCTTTCTGTCAATAATTTATGGTTTTCTCTGTAATGAACTTGTTTTCCTTGGAAATTTAGAAAAAAAACAGTTGAGATCTTGAAGTAATTATAATATGATATAGTAAAATATTATAATTATTCATATCACTCTGTCTCGCCATGGTTGACTCGGTAGTACTTGTCATTTAATGTCAATTTCAGTGTCATAATATCATTTAAGCATGTTTCATTTCAAATTCATGTTGGAGTAGTATGCTTGAATTACTCTGCTCTCTGTCTGATATTTTTGTACTTGTAATTTCAATCAAATATTCATTGGCTCCATGTGACTATTGTTCCATTTTCCAGCTTTCATCCAAGTGTGATAACAGGTTGTTCCTCATCAGATTTTGTGTTCCAAAACTAGGAAATTATCCTTTTCTTGAGGCATATTCTCGTCCAATTCGATGCATCTCCCGAAGCCGTAACACAAGATTGTCCACTCTGGTTTGGAAAAGGTCAACTGCTCTTAGTTTCCTTAGTTTATCTCAATCTGCAGCTATGGATGATGGGTCCTTGGAACTTCAGCATTCCAGTCATGAAGCACAAGCCAATCCAGTGATGAAGCGGTTTAGACTTGGTCAAGACAAGATATCTGTATCAGTGAAGGCTGACCCCACCTTAGAGTTAGAGCAACCTGATGAAGAATGTAATTCTCATGCCTGGACTGCTAACCAGGTGACTACCTTTTTTATTTTTCAATTTCACTTATTATGCATATATAAGTAAAAGAAAAAACAGCAACTGGTACCTAGTAGGTTATAGCTTTTATGGCTATTATACAAAACATGATACTACAGACACCACAGGTTGATGCAATCACCATTGATAAAATTTAAATATCAATTTTTCCAGAGGCTTTTTCAGACATTGGGTTCATCTATGATGTTTATAGTTTTAGTGTACATGTCTGGACTTTTTAGATGATTTTCCCCCTCTAATATGCCACCTCATGTGAATAACAAAGTATTGACAAAGCACAGACCAATTCAAACATGCTAATATTTAATTAATGTAAGAGAGTATGAGGCGGTGAAGATCAAATCCCTGAGCACTTGGTCAAACATTATTTGATGTTGTAAGTAGCTGACTATCTCTAAAGCTTAAACATTAAGGAAAATGCCTTGGAATGGTTTTGATTTATATCCAACACTGAATATGTTCTCCCTAGGGCCAATTTGGTATTGTTGGGTAGATGATGTTCTAACCTGTTACTTAAGATTTTAATGATACCGGTGTAACCTGGACTTATCCTTTTGTCTATGTGTGGTTAATCTATGTGAGCCTTTGTTGATGTTTCCTCAAATTATTTTCTTATGATTTGTCCTAAGTAGGTCCTCTTTGCTGTCATTCTCTTTTAACTGACACTGCAAACTTAATTGTCATTAGGTTGAGAGTGGGTTTCCAACAAGCATGGATGGAAGGTCAACAAACTTCAATGAAGCAGATGATTCTCCATCTGATTCAGAGAGTACAGGGGAGGAGAATTCACCTCTAAATAGTATGGCAAGTAGAAGATATCCAATATCTGATATGACCATTTTCAAATACTGCCTTGCAAGCTTGGCTGAGAGATCTCTCATGCTTAAGGAAATTTCTACCTCTTCTTCTGAAAAAGAAATTTCAGAATTGGCTCATCACGTGTCACTCTATTCAGGATGTTCACACCATGGGTGAGTGATTTTTCTTGCAGCAATTATATAATTGCATTAGTTCCCCATTAAGGGATGGTAGCTGGGTATAGTTGCTTGTAACTAGAAAGATTGTACCCAGAAACAAAGATATTTATGGATAGTTATTTTTCAAATTTTATATCTTTATAAATTCCAAGCTTAAGCTGTGTTGTCCTTGTCAGTTTCAAACAAAATATGTGCTTCTAGTATTCATCTTTTCATGTTTGACAGTTGAATGCCCTGACAAATACATTCTTTTGTTGCTCCCTTCTATCCTAATTATTTGATTCTCAAAACAATATGCTTGTTTATTTTATTTAGCATAAATAATTTTGTTTACTATGATTATCTAGCATGTTTCCTCCCTATTAACTACTGGCTCTGTTTCTTAATCAGAAACCAAATATTATTGGCCAAGAGATTGATAAAAGATGGAACTAATCTTTGGAAGGGGATGTCTCCAAACAATCACCACATTCCTTGGGAGAGTGCAGTGTATGAGATTGAAGAGCAATTCATGAAGATTTCTTCTTGTTGTTCAAGATCTCTCTCACCTCAGGTTTATATCTTTTATTTCTTGAAGGAAAGTTGCTGTTATGTTTTATAACAGTTACCAAATCTCTAAAAATATTTATTAATTGTTTCATGAAAGATACTTTGTAAATCATTTTGACAGTTGGAGAGTTGTGTAATACCATTACGTTACAGAGGCGCTAGCATATTGGTCTGTGGTTACTGTTACAATAGAATGCCTTAAATACAATATTTTGAGTCTTGTGCATCCAGGCATTATTATTTATTGGCAATTTTTTTCCTTGATGAGCTTAAATTCATAGCTTGGCCCTTCTTTTCAGGACTAAGTAAACAGAAATCTAAACAAGTACTATTATTAGAAATCTAAACAAATTGTAGTAAACAGAAAGCAACAAGTACTATTATTAGTGGTCTGAGTTTTTGAAAGTATCAGAAGACTTGAAAAATAGCATGCAAAATATCATAGTTTTTTGCATTTATTGTAGGACCTGAATCTCCTGAGAAGGATTGCTGGATGTCAAGAGTACCTAACACAAGAGAATTTTGAGAAGTTGTGGTGTTGGTTGTATCCTGTTGCATTTATAATATCAAGGGACTGGATAAATCCTATCTGGAATTCCACATCACCTAAGTGGATAGAAGGATTCATAACTAAGGAGGAAGCAGAAGCTTCACTTCAAGGTCCCACAGGATTTCAAGAACCTGGTACCTTTATACTCCGATTTCCTACCTCAAGAAGCTGGCCACACCCAGATGCTGGTAGCCTAGTTGTAACCTATGTGGGCAATGACTACAAACTTCACCACAGGTTACTTTCTATGCATCATGTTTATGGGTAAGCTTTATTTCTTCTTCATAGAATGGATTGCATAATGTCTACTTTGTTGGTCATTTCTAAGGCTTGGGCAAATGATAATACTGAATAGGGAAGGGCAGGGGGAGTTGAGGCTATCATGAATGCCATTTAGGAGGGAGAGTTGAAGATTTGACCTTAAGAATTATATTAGATATATGACTTAATTGCATTTTTTACCCCAACTTTATTAGAGTAGTTTTACTCTTCGTTTATTGCACAGTTAGTCACTAAGTCTAACCATTGTAGTTAGGTGGTTAGAACTGTAGTTAGTTAGTTAAGGTAGATTCAGGAACTCTATAAATAGTGTTCTCTCAATTGTAAATGCAAGAATTCTATTATTCAATAAAAACAGTTACAGAAACTCAATTAGGTTTTTGAAATTCTAAAATGGTATCATAGAGCTTAGGTCTCTTTTTTGCTTCTGCTATCATTTTCCTCTTACTCCGATCATCTTTTCCGGCGATGATTTTGCTCCGGTCATCTTCTCCAGCGGTGATTTTTTGCTCCGATCATCTTCTCGGACAAGATCTTTTGCTCTGGTCGTCTTTTCTAGTGGCAATCTTGCTCTGGTCGTCTTCTTTGGTGGTGATTTTTGCTCTGATTGTCTTCTTCGATGGCAATTTTTTTTTTCTCCGGTCATCTTCTTCGGCGAGTTTTTTTTTTGCTTCGGTCATCGTTTCCAGTGGCTTTTTCAAATCCGACCATCTCCTTCATTTACAATGGTTGTTCCAATCAGAACAGTGCCTCTACAAGGCGATGGAGTGCAGATACAATCGCCTTTGATTACTTTTTTGAATTCAATATTTGAGAAGCTAGACTCTTAGAACTACCTCGTCTGGTGTCAACAAGTAGAACCAATCATTCGCAGCCACGACCTGTATAGGTTTATCGTAAATCCTATCATTCTAGCACAGTACGCGACTGAAGAAGATCGTGATGCGTTCCACATCTCTCCCGAGTTCATTGCTTGGGACATGCAAGATCAGCTTCTTCTTGCATGGCTTCAATCAACGATTTCTGGCTCCGTTCTTCACAGCCTAGTAGGTTGCTCTAACTCATGGATGCTTTGGGATCACGTTCATAACCGGTTTCACTCACAGATGATAGCAAAGTCAAGCCAACTTCGAACGGAACTTTGAGCCCTAAAACTCGAAGGCCGTACTGTCTCTGATTTCCTCTCTGCCATTTAGTCTCTTGTAAGCTCTCTCACTGCCATTGGTGATCCTATTTCCTCTAGGGAGCATGTCGATCTTATTGTTGGAGGCATGCCCGAAGCTTACGAGTCATCTCTTTCACTCATTAGCAGCAAGTGTCCGCAATTTTCAATTGATGAAATTCACTCAATCCTCTTTGCACATGAGTCTCGAATTGAGAATTATAGGAAGCAATCCACTATCTCTATCAATGTTGCCTCTACTATCCCTAAATCTGATTCCATTACCCCTGCTCAAGCAAACTTTGCTCAGCAAAACTCACCCTAGTAACCAAACCAATGGCAATTACAGTGGAAATCAGTCCAATAACGCATATCATGGTGGTCATGGTGGCCGTGGTAGCGGCAGAGGCAGAGGCCGAGGCTGTGGTGGTTGGAGCAATGTTCAATGCTCCTACTGCCACAAATTTGGTCATGATGTGAATATTTGCTGGCACAAACCTCTTCAGCCCTATTAATATCCTACCTATCCTCCTCAGCCATACCAATATCCTCCACCTGCACCCTATTATGGTGCACCACTACCTATACAGTACCCATCAACACCTCAAAACCCCTATCCCAATGCTTATCTTGCACCACCTCCTTACTATGGTGCTCCATCTATACAATACCCACCCCTTCAGCCCTACCAATACCCTCCTCAGCCTACATATCCACTTCCTACTCCAGCTCAACACCCTTCACCACAAAGCTATGATTGTCTTGGACCAACCTAACGTGTGGTATCTCGATTCAGGAGCTTCTCACCATGCCACTTCCAACATTGACAACATCACTCAACACTCTCCATTTGAGGGACCTGACCAAGTTGTAGTTGGTAATGGTCAAGGTTTGCCCATCAAATCTATTAGCTGCACCTCTTTTCCCTCTTCTATTAAATCTGATATGAAATTTTCTTTGAAAAATGTGTTGCATGTGCCTACTATCTCTAAAAATCTGCTTAGTGTTAGCAAGTTCACTCATGATAATAATGTCTTCTTTGAGTTTCATCCTAAAACATGTTTGGTCTCAGGACACTAACCAAACCCTACTCAGTGGCAAGATTGGGTTTGATGGACTCTACAAGCTTCCAAACCTCCTATCAGCTGTGCAAGGTTCTAGGACCAAGTTTGCATCAGTTTTCAATTCTATTTTCCCTTGTATTAATACAGTTTCTTATCATACTTGGCACTCTAGATTAGGTCATCTTAATTCTAATGTGCAAAAAATTGTCATGCAATCATGTAATATTCCTATTTCTAATAAAAAGAAGGATGAATTTTGTGTTTCTTGCAGTCTTGGCAAAGCACATCGCTTGCCTTCTCACTCCTCTACTGCTGTTTACTCTAAACCCTTTGAACTGATTTTCAGTGATTTATGGGGCCTTGCTCCCCTCACTTCTCATAATGGTTTTCACTATTATATAACCTTTGTTGATGCTTACACAAGGTTTACCTGGCTATTCTTACTGAAAACAAAATCTGAGTCCTTAAGTGTGTTCAAATAGTTTTAGGCCATGGTTGAAAAATAGTTCAATCTCCCTATTAAATTTGTCCAAACTGATTGGGGGGGTGAGTTTCGCCCCCTTTCTAGTTTCTTAAGAGAGTTAGGCATCAATCATAGACTCATTTGTCCCCCCACTCATCACTAGAATGGTGTCATTGAAAGAAAACATAGGCATATCGTTGATCTAGGTCTTACCCTCCTAGCTAAAGCTTCACTACCCCTAGCATATTGGGACCATACTTTCCTCACCTGTGTCTATCTAATAAACAAACTTCCTTCCACCTCTATCTGTCTTGAGGTACCATATGTCAAATTATTTAAGCAGCAGCTCCTCTATTCCTTAGAGTGTTTGGTTGTGCTTGTTTTCCATTATTGAGGCTGTTAAATAACTAGAACAGGTAACATTATAAGAGAAATAGGCAGTAAACCGTGTGTCTAAATACACCACAGAGCATAGTTTATATAGACTTATTTGCATTTATTACACAATATATTGTTTCCTCTAGATAAGATATTATTGCCTATATACTATAATTATGAATAGAATCAGAATATTATTTCTGATTTTCAACATTCCTTTTCAAGCTGGAGCATATAAATCATATGCACCAAGCTTGTTACATATACAGTTAACCTGTGGACCCCTCAAAGCTTTGGTGAACACATTTGCTAGCTGATCACTAGAGTTAACAAATCTAGTGATGATATCTCCCGATTCAATTTTCTCTCTAACAAAATGATAGTCCACTTCAATGTGTTTGGTCCTTTCATGAAACATCTTGGGTTAGATGCAATATGTAGAGCTGCTGATTATCACAAATCGAGTCATTTTGGCATCCTCTTCAAACTTGAGCTCTTTAATAAGTTGCTTTAACTGAGACAAGTTCACAAGTTGCTACTGACCATAGCTCTATATTCTCTCTCAAAGACTTAGACCTTGCCACTACACTTTGCTTCTTGCTCTTCCGAGGATATAAGGTTTCCACCAATCATTATACAATATCCTCGAAGTAGATCGTCTATCACTAGGAGAACCACTTAATCTGCATCCGAATATCCAACAATTTGGACATGTCCTTTGTCATTATAGACAAGTTCTTTTCCGGGAGCACCTTTGATGTATTTGAAAATTCGCATAATCGCCTCTCCCAATGATCTTGACATGGAGAATTCAAGAACCGACTCACCACACTAATCGCAAAAGCAATGTCGGGGACGAGTGACGGTATAAGGTAATTTAGTTTCCCAACTAACCTTCGATATCTTCCTGGGTCTGCAAAAGGAACCCCTTGGTTAGGTAGCAGTTTGACACTGGGGTCCATAGGAGTGTCCATTGGCTTAGCATTCATTAGGCCAATTTCCTCAAGGATGTCAAGAGCATACTTCCTTTGAGAGATCACCACACCATCCTTGGATTGGGCCACTTCAATACCTAAGAAATATCGAAGTTTCCCAAGGTCTTTAGTTTGGAACTGGCGAGAGAGGTATTGCTTTAGTTGGGCTATGCCATGCTCATCTCCTCCAGTGATAACAATGTCATCCACATACACAATGAGGTAGATACATCCCTGTGGTGAATGGCGATAAAAGACTGAATGATTAGCTTCACTGCGAATCAAGCCAAACTGTTGTACAACAGTACGAAATCTGCCAAACCATGCTCTCGGAGACTGTTTAAGTCCATATAGGGATCTCCGAAGTCGACAAATCATGGTAGATGATTCCCCCTAAGCAACAAAGCAGGGTGGTTGCTCCATGTAGACTTCTTCCTCAAGATCGCCATGTAGAAAGGCAATTTTTATATCAAGTTGGAAAAGGGGCCAATGGCAAATGGCTGCAATAGAAAGTAATAGTCGGACAGATGTCATCTTTGCCACAGGAGAAAACGTGTCAGTATAGTCCTGTCCAAACACTTGAGTGTAGCCCTTTGCCACTAAACGGGCTTTGAACCTATCAATCTTACCATTAGGTCCAATTTTAAGGGAGTACAACCATCGACACCCGACGGGGGACTTCCCAGGAGGTAGAGGAACCAGATCCCAGGTACCACTACTCTGGAGAGCACACATCTCGTCAATTATTGCCTGTCGCCAGTCTGGGTGGGATAATGCTTCACCTGGAGAGTTACCAATCTGCTTAGTATCTGCTTGTCCAATTGAGTACATATAATTGGAATACATCTCTTCATACCATTTTTACTGTTAATTAAAATTGGCACATGCTCATGTACACACAGGATTTATCTAGTGAGAAATCTAATCAAATACTTAGATAAATGTTAGAAACATACTCTTTGATACACACTCTCTTATTGGTTGAAATTTATTGAAAATGCCAAAATTTTGTAGGTCTCACATCATTATTTAATGATTCTCTATCCTGAGTTTGTAATTTTTAATAAATTTTAACTAACTAGAGAGACAATGTTTGAAGAAGTGTGTTGGAGGGTATGTTCGTACTTCCTAAAGAAAATTATGCATATAACTTGATCATTTAGAAAATGTAAATAATTTATATCTTGCTGTTATTTTTTTAAGATCAAATGAACATGATGAACTCATCTCTTTCTCAATGTTAGCTTTGTCATAAGTCAAACAAAGATAGGCTCAAAGATAAACACTTTTAATATATGCTATCCTTTTAACTAAAACAGTAAGCACATTTCTTGTAGGTCTTATAGCTCTGGTGATAAAAGAGTTGACGTGAAACCGCTGCAAGATATGCTATTGGCAGAACCTGAGCTGTCTCAATTGGGAAGGTGATATATAAAGCAGTTTTCTTATTGTTTCTTACTTATTGATAGCTTAACATATCTCAATATTTACTGTATTTGATTTGATTCATCGGTGACTGTTCAGGATAATTAGAAGCCATTAGGCACACTAGAATTGTTGCAGCCAGAAGGTACCTCAACAACCAATTAAAGTTGCATTCAAGGTTGTCTTCCCTAGAAAGACTCAAAAAAGGAAGATGGAACTGGTGGCAGTTGAATTATGATAGTATATTTTCCATTTTACTTGTATATTGTGCAAAGTAAGAGTTTAGGTTTATTATTTTTAGGGTAAAGTATATCTTTCATTCTTCAACTTTTTCACACTTAAGATTTTGATCTCTGAACTTTTAAACTACCCTTTTAAACGACCTATCAATGTCCTCAATGTGGTGTTAGTTTTATTAATATATTTTTTTGGTGGTTAAAAACCAAAAATAATATATGATAAAATGTTTTTTTAAAAGGATTAATAATTTGGGGTGGCATATAGCCGTCACAAATATATGCCATCCCAAATTGCATAAAAAATAAACTCACAATTCACATCTTATTAAAAGAAATAAAGTCAGTGAAAAAATAAACTCATGATTCACATCTTAAGAGCAGTGTTATTAAATAGTGGCCATGGCGGGTTGCAGTGGTGGAATTCTCATTGACCACCTTTATATGAACGTGGCGTGGTGGTTTTGCATGGCGGGCTATGGCAGCTGCTTTTTATGTAATGACCATGGCGGTAGTAGCATGGCGAAAATAGCATAGTGTGAAAAAAGATTAAGGTGAAAATAGATACTCTCATAAATTGAGAAGGGAAAAGAAAAAATGGGTTTGGGTCACTTGACTCAAATATGTTGTAACTTAAAATAGACAAATGTTATATTTACCTCCCTTAATTAATTATATACCTTCTTTTTTAAAATTTATTCCTGAATTATCCATATTTATCTCACTTTATTAATTATACTCCTTTCTTTTTAAAATTTATTTCTAAATTATCTCTTATATTTATTTTTTGTAATTTTTCTCTATATACTTTAACATAAAACATACCCTCTCTCCTCCATGAAGAAAAATCGATAAATTATAATAGTGTGATTAAATCTCTCATTCTCTAGCAACAATCCTAACAAAGATAACATGATACAATATTTACAATTTATATATCTTAGAGGTGCAATGATGTGCGAATTTTAGCAAATAACTTGTGAGTGTGAAAAAGCATTCCATCTTAGTTGGTGGGGTGGTGCACAAAAACTAAATTTCAAATTTATCATAATATATACAATTGGTTGTATTGCTACTATTACTATGTGGTGTTTTCATACTTTAATGGAAAAATTATAGCAAAAATAAACATTTAAATAATTTAGAAAATTAAAATAAAAAAGAATGTATATAATTAGAAAGGAGATGTAATTTTTCTAATGTTTTGGGTGTATCGTCTTTACGAAGAAAGGGAGGTATGTTTTTTTATTTTTAATTTTTATTTTTAACAAAAGGAATTAAGAAAACAAAAGGTGAAACCTTGTTTAATAGCCAAGATCTTGCAAGAACAAGATTGCCAAGAAATAGATGTATAAATTTTTTTTAAAAGGAATGTTTTCTTTTAAAATATATACAGAAAATTAAAATAAATAAATACAAGGATAACTTAGGAATGAATTTTAAAAAGGGATGTATATAACTAATGAAGGGATGTAAATATAACATTTGTCCTTAAAATAACCTAAAATCCCAATTCAGGTCCAAATATAAAGGGCCCAAAATCCAACCCAACTCATGGCCCAAACATTAAAAAAATTGTATTAACCTAAACACTCTAGTAATTGATGCTCTCTCTAGCAAGCAATCACCTAATGATCTAACCAGTGACAACCTACCTCCAACGACCACCCAACAATGATTGTCAATGGCAACGACGATCTATGGCAATTGCCAATGGCGAATCCAAGATCCTAAATCAATTTATTTAGAAAATGATAAATAATAAATATTATTATCACATATATGAAGATAAAGACATAAATAATTATTTTTCACTTGAGAGTGGGTTCAATGTATAAATTTAAGGATACAAAAATTATAAAGCTAATATATTTAATAATAAGTTATTGTACTGTGTGACTGCACACCCTTAAGTACACATAGGTCCGCCATCAACAACTGCCCTTTAGCAACCTTGTCCTTGCTATTTCCCCTTGTTTTTTTTTTTTTTTTGGTTTTAACTTTGGTGTATATTGTGAATAGTATGTATCGGTGTATACTATTAATCTTCCAATCAATTGGTGACACATGGCAATATCTTGCCATGTCACATATTCAATAATAATTTTATTCTTTTTGTTATTAAAATCTATGGACCTTTCTATAATTTTTTTAATTTTATATTTTTAAAAAGACAATTTAATCCTATTGATTTTAAATTTTTATTTTTTTGAAAGACTCTTTAATCCCAATTCTAAACTTTAATTTTCATCCTTAATCTCAAATTTTGTTTCATGCCCTCAGCTTTCCTCATTGCCTCTCATTGTGACTACTTGCGTCCATGGCGATGTAGCGATAAGGCATGGCACAATGGCGCAACAATGACACACACCATAGATGCAGGTATTCACGATGGGGGCAATAAAGGGAGCTGAGTGTATGAAACAAAATTTGAGATTAGGGATGAAAATTAGGGTTTAGAATTAGGGATTAAAGAGTTTTTAAAAAAAAATCAAAATTAAAAACCAATAAGATTAAATTGTCTTTTAAAAATGTAAAATTAAAAATAATTAAAAATTTAAAAAATAAAATTTACAGAAAGGTCCTTAAATTCAAATAATAAAAAGAAAAAATTATTATTAAATATTTGATGTGGTAAGATATTACCACATATCACTAATTAATTGGAGGATGGATAGTATACACTGGTGTATACTATTCACCATATACACCAAAGTTAAAATCTTTTTTTTTTACTCAATCTTTGTTCAGCCTCTTTTCACGTGACCTCTCTTTTGTTTCATTGTACCTCAACCATGCTCTTGTTTCTCTCTAACTAAGTCGACCCTCAACACCTTTTCCCCCTCTAAAAGGCAATTATGTGTGTATGTGTGCCATGACTTCCTGCCATTTGCCTCTAAAAGGCGGAATTTGGACTCTCTGTCATGCTCTGCCATACGTCATTAACAATACTGCTTAAGAGTAAGTATGTCTGGAGTAATGTGGTAAATATATTTTTTTGCCTATATAAATGGTATTTATTTAATTAACCTATATTATATTATATTAGGCTAAATTGCAATTATGATCCCTTAGTTAAAAAAATTGGTGAATTTTTTTAAGCGAAAGGAGGACATTGGTGAGAGGAAAATAGAATAAATATCCCAACTATGTTGGCACTTGCATCCCCAAAAACCTCAAAAGCACCAGCTCCAAATATATTCAAAAAAGAAAGATGGTTACAAAACACTTGGGAGGGCCACACCATACCCAAGGGGAGCTAGGGGAGTCTATAAAAAGGGAGCCCTTGTTTGTACCTAAGGGGCTCATGAGAAACAAAAAGAGGGGGAGAATCCCACCAAGTATAACCTACTAAATTTGCACCAAAAGATGCAAGTTTATCGACACGAAAATTGCCTTCATGGTAAATGTGGCTAATCCTAAAGTTAAAGTTATGCGTTAGCTTAATACAATTCCTCCATTGAGTGTAGATCTTCCAATGCACCAAACTAGGCTAATGAAAAGCTTGGACAAGAAGAGTAGAGTCTCTCTCTCGAGCCAAAGATGATTCCAATTCATTAAAATTGCCTTCTCAGGGAAAGCTCACTTTGATGGCTAGCACCAAGCACTTCATTCCTTCTCACGTCTTGGGGATTTTAGTTTCTCTAGTTTTTAATCGTCTTATTTGGTTCCTTTAGTTTAAAAAAGTTGCGATTTTGATCACTTTCTTGATTATTAATTAATAATTATGATCAATGGAGTCATTAAGTTAATTATAAATTCAAAAAAATATTAAATACGAAAAGAGATTAAAAGTGATTTTTTTATATTAAAAACAAATTTTTAATGATTGGTAATTAATGATTTTTTTAAGTTAAAAATGATTTTTTTTTAAATTTAATTATTTTTTCTTTGTGTGAAATATTATTTTTAATTAATTTACAAATTTTAATTAATTTTTAATTAAATTAATAACTCTATTAATGATAAATTATTAGTTAATATTTGATCAAGGGAACTAAAATTGTCAATTTTTGAAATTAGAGAACAAGATATTACGATTAAAAACTAGGAGCTAAATTTTGAAACTAGGGGACCAAAATTACAATTAAGCCATTATATTATGGAAACTATTAATATAGACCCACTTGAAAAATAGGTTTACATTAGTAGCTTGTACCTTTTCAAGAAAAAAACCAATCTTCTAATATTTATATCAATATAAATTTAAGGATATTTATGTAAATTTTATTTATTTATTTATTTATTAAAAACACAAATATCCAAAACTCTTTTTTTTTTTTTTTTCTCTTTTCCATGTTAGTGAGCAATGATGAATCCAAGAATGCATGAGAGGGGGGCTAAATTTATTTTAACACAATTATCTCGAATGATACCACCAAAGCCTGCAGCCCTCGGATTGCCAAGGGAGCTTCCATCGGTCTTGAGTTTCACATAAGGCAAACCAAGATGCTCCCATGAGACCAAGCGCACAGGTTTATGGCTCCTTTGTTGACTACACTGAGTTGTGATATCCAAGTGCAAGCTATGAATTTTGCTCCAAATACTCCAATTGGTCGAAGTCTCATCTCGGAAGATACTAGCATTACGAGCTTTCCATAGAATCCAATATGTTATTGCAAAGAGGTTGTCCCTAGGCTTGTTGACATTTGTGGTTACCAATTCAAGTAGGTTCTCTTCACAAAATTCAACTTCCTGGTCTAGCATGAGTTCTTGCAGGTCTAATACCAAGGCCTCCACGACTCCGAGGTTTAGATATAATATCCCAATTTACCTAGTGGCAATGGTCATTCCCCCATATGAACCACCTAATGGAGTTGTTAATCTTCTCACAAATTTCATCAGGTACTCATAAATTTTGCATTGTGTAAATAGGCATAGAGGTCAGCATAGATTGGGCTAGAGTCACTCAACCTACACGGTTCAACATGTTCACCTTCCATCGTGCAAGTCTAGTGTTGATCCTATCAAATATGTAGTTGAACTCATTGTTGCCGACACTTCTTGATAACAAGGGAAAGCCAAGGTACTTTCCAATTTGCCTTGTATGATGGAAGTGGTTGATGGAAGTGAATTTGGAAATCTTCACATTGGAGACATTCTTGGAGGTCATGAATCTTGACTTTTGGATGTTAATCTTTAACCCCTAGGCACAACATAAATCATCCATAACTTCTTTAACCATCTTGATTTGTGAGGATTTGGCATCTATAAATTGGAGACAATCATTGACAAAAAATAGATGTGATATAAAAGGGCTCGTACTTGACACCTTAACAGGAAGCCATTACCGCCTTTGCACATTTTGTTGAATAAGCAAAGACAACTTCTCCATGCAAAGTATAAACAGGTAAGGGGACATAGGGTCACCCCAACACAATCCTCTTCTAGGGGCAAAGGCATCAAGTTTCTCACCATTCCACTTTAGAGACAACCTGGTTTTAGTGGTACAATTCATGATCAACTTCACAATTTCTTTAGCATTTAGATTTTTGCATCTTTATATTTTTGCATTATATTCTTTATGTTAAAATGCCTTATGAACAATGCTTTATTTTAATATGCAATGTCTATTTCTCCTAATTATCATTGTGTTTATTCTTTACCTTTTGGTGATTTGAAAACCAAAAAGGGGGAGAAAATATTAACTTATATTTGTACTGTTTCAAAACTAGTATCACTTTGATATTACTTGTTTAAACTAACCATTTTTGGCATAAAGAGAAAACTTTTGAGACAAGTACACAATGAAGACTTAAAGCTAAATTTTTTGGGTATTCAAAACCAAAAAGGGATAGATTGAAGATTGAAGGCTTCATCTAGTTTTTGGTATTTTCATACCTTTAAGTCTTTTCCCATTATCTAAGTTATTCTATTTTTCTTTAAGCCATAACATGTATAGATGATGGCTTTGTATTGTGTGTTTTAGACTAAGTTAGTTATATTTGCTAGGATGTTTGCATAAAAATTTCCAACACTTTTATCTTAGCATTCAAAGATGATTTGCATTTTCAAAACATTGATTCTAAGCTTTGCAATTGATTACACTATTTGGGCATCGATTACCAGAGAGCCAATCTAATTCTGATTTGTCATTGCCCTCGGGTTAATCGATTACAAGATATGGCAATCGATTACAATGCAATTTTAATTCTTAGAATTGGCTCTGTCTCAATTACAATCGATTACCATTATGCTACAATCAATTATAGTTGATGAAAGCAAATAAAAATCATCTTCTGATACACGGGATAATCGATTACTCCTTATTACAATCTATTACATCTGTTATAATGATTATTTTAAAAGATATCCAAATCTAATCTTTGTTAAATCCCTTCCATATCTTTTGACCTAGCTTATATCTTTCTATCCTAGATCATATATTGGATTGAGTAACTCTTTTCCCTTAAATCTTATCTTACACACTAACTCCTTTTCATATCCAAATCTTATATTTGCTTGCAAGATAAGATTCCATAAACACTATAAAGAGAACCTATTGGGTTTGCATTATGCATCAACTCAATTGTAGAGAATTCAATCCTTTCCATACGACTATATCTTTATGAGTTGAATTTCTATTGTGTTTTTCATACAGCTAAATCTTTTTATAGAAAAAGCTCTTTCTTCATCTATATCTGCACATTAATGTGCTTTTGCTTTGAGCTTTTTCTAGCTACATCTGCACAATTTGGTGCTTTCAGTTTGAGCCTTTATACCAGCTAAGTCTGCACTATTAAGTGCTTGTGTTCTATAAACTTCTCTTCTTCGTTGGTTCTGGTTTTGTAGTGTAGGATAGGGTTTCCTAAGTGCTGAGTGTCTTAGGATAGGGTTTTGAAAACATTTGTTTTTTAGGATAGGGTTTCCTAGAGGTAGTGCTTGAGTGGTGATAGTGTTTCACACTCTCGCATACGTACTTGTTCTGGTTGTAAACAAGGGTAAGTTGCTGTGATTTATGTGTGCATAGTATTTGTAACTCAGTTCATAGTGGAACTCCTTGGGGTGAAGAAGAACTGGATGTAGACTAGGTTGTGGTCGAACCAGTATAAATCTTGGTTTCTATTCTATCTTCCCTTCATCTCTTTATTATTGTCTTGTTCTTTATTATTGATGAATTTGTTCTAACAAGACTGTTATCATTGAGTTTGTACTTTGTTATTCTATCAACAACTTCAAGAGAGTGGGTGAAATATTTTTTACTTTGAAAAAGAAAACGAAATTTTTTAAATATCAATTCACCCCCCTCTTTGTTTAACTGGCTGATTCTAACAATTGATACTTCTTGCAGGTTTAATACCAAGACCTCCATGACTCCAAGGTTGAGATATAATATCCCAATTTACCTAATGGAGTTTTGATATAAGAGGGCTTGTACTTGAGAGCTTAACAAGAAGCCATTCTCGCCTTTGCACCATTTGTTGAATAAGCAAAGAAAACTTTTCCATGCAAAGTACAAAAGGCTAAGGGGACATAAGGTCACCTTGGCGCAATCCTCTTCTAGGAGCAAAGGCATCAAGCTTCTCACCATTCGACTTTAGAGACAACCTAGTTTTAGTGGTACAATTCATGATCAGCTTCACAGTAGCCTCTAAGAATCCAAATTCGTTCAAAGTAATTTCTAGAAAACTCCCAATAGGTTTTGAAGAAGACTGCTTAGAAACCATCAACACCAAGGGCCTTATAGGATACCATAGAGAAAATAACATTTTGACATTCTCCATAGACACCGGTTTCAATAGAGAATCCTATAGCACTTGAGGAATATAGTCAAGCTTCAAACTACAAGGTTGACATTGATATGTGGATTGGAACAAGTTTTTAAAGAAAGATAGGGCCTCCCTCCTCAAAACCTCATCATCAGTACACCAAATGCCATCAATATTAAGCCCTGAGATCTTATTTCTACACCTTTTAATAACAGTTTGAGCGTGAAAAAATTTGGTATTTTTGTTACCAAATTTAACCCATTGTTCTCTAGACTTCTAATACCAAAGCATTTCCTCCTGATGTAAAACCTAATTATATTGCACTTGAAGGTCTTTTTCCAAGTGAATAAGACTAGAAAAAGGAAAGATATCCAACTAACGATGGACAACTTTAATTCTAGCCTCTAAATCTCGCTCCTGCCTGAAAATATTGCCAAACACCTTCTCATTAAAAGCAATGGATTTAGTTTGTACCTTGTTCAATTTTCTGTTCACATTGCCCATAATAGAACTCTAAGTGTGCTGAATCAGATTAGCATAATCTGGGTGAGAAATCCACACAACTTGGAAGTGAAAAGTTCTCTACTTTTTTCTACTAGATTTTAAACATTTGAGAAGCAAAGGATTGTGGTCAGAGTTATGCATAGGAAGCATTTCCAAAAGCACATGTGGGAACATCAATCTCTAGTCAGAGTTAGCAAGCCCTTGATCGAGTTTCTTTCGCACTCGACCTCCAGCTTGAACATTTTTTCTCCAAGTGAATAATCCTCCTACAGTATCCAGGTCCATAAGACCACAAGTTGTCATCATATTGTCAGGTAGTAAAGCCCAAGAGTGAGAGAAGACTACCCCAGACACTACAAAAGATCTCACAATTTCATTAAAGTCACCTAAGATAAGCCATGACCCATGAACCAAGTTGTTCAAATCACAAAGGTGTCTCCACAAATTGATGCAGAGTGAGGGAATAGGCGATACATAGACAATCGTGGAGCACCACGCATAACATTATTTCTCTTGATAGAAAAACTGATAGCCTAATGCATAAAGTGAAAAATAGAGCATGTAATATCAGAAACTGAAGATAAAACCTAAATACCTCCAAAGTGACTTGTAGCTTCTTGTATGAACAAAGGATTAAAGATAATGCTCTTCCAAAAAGCTCCAACTTTACAAAAGAGACCATGTGTTTCAAAGACTAAAACAATGAAGGGCGATTCTGGGAGACAATGTCTCGCACATGACGCCTACTCAACTTTCCCAAGGCACCTTAGATATTCCAGGAAACAATAGGAAAGTCATTGAAATAATCCATAATTAACTTGGTTAGGTGAGGGTGACACATGCACAAGCAGCCATGTTGTAGCGATTTGCACCTCCATTTGTGTTTCAAGGACTATGCCATCAGAGCATTCAACAAAACTACCTCCACTAGTGTCACCCTCCATGGGTTGGTCCTGATTGTCTTGGTCATGAAGAATCACAAAACAATTCTTTGAGACAGCTTGCATGGGAACTGTGGACTTCCTTCCAAATCCTATGTCGACAAAAATAATAGTTTTGTTATTAGCATTAGTTTTTTTGGAGTTACCTTGGTCACGTGTGTCACAATCACATGTTTGATTGTTTTTGTGTTCAAGGGCCCCACACCAATATTCTTCCTTGGCTCCTGCTGTATTTTATCACTTGGAGATATTTCCCTTCTAGTCCTTTTATTTTTCTGGCCTCACTTCTTATTTTTTCCTTAGTTGCATGATGTTACACCACATGGGTCCCGCTAGTGCCCATTTTATGAGCTTGGATGTGGACAGTATTTTCCTCATTCTTTCCTTTATTATGATCATAATGTTAATATATATTTTTTTAATTTATTTTATTTTGTAATTTAAAATTTTCAAGGAAGTTATTTCCTTAACGGTTATTTGAAGAAGTTATTTTCTTAACAACTATTTCGTGAAGTTATTTCCTTAATGGTTATATACTTTTTCCTATATATAGTTCTTCTTAGCATAGGAAATTATACACTGAAAAAAAGAGTAATTGTTATAAACTATTATTATATTTTCAAACAATCTTAGAGAGAAAAATATTCTTCTTCTATTTCTACAAGTCACTAGTTTTTGTTTTCATAGTAACATTTTTTTTAAGATGTTTGCTTTGGGCATGATTAAGTCCCTTTCAAGTAAGCCTGAAAAATTTACGAGTGAGAATTTTTTTTGTTGGCAACAACAAATGAGATTTTGGCTTACTAAATTGGATTTGTTCTCTGTAGTTTCCAAATCAGATATTAAAACCTCTTCTTCTTCTATGGTCATTGCTTGATATGGTGGATGCTATGCTTGTTAGTTCTGGTTTGCCTAAGACTATGTGAGGTGAAGCTTTATTACCTACTTGTTATATTCTGAATATAATTCCTTATAAAAATTTTGCGAAAACCCCATATAAGTTATGGAGAAATAGATAACCCAATCTAAAATATTTGAAAGTGTGGGGGTGCCTTGCAAAGGTTAACATTCCTATTAATAAGAAAAGGAAAATAGGACCAAAAATGTTGATTGTGTTTTTGTTGATTATTCTTTGCATAGTACTACTTATAGATTTTTGGTTATTAATTCTGATGTATCTGGTATTTCTAATAATACAATAATGGAATCTAGAGATGCTAGTTTCTTTGAAAACATTTTTCCTTTGAAAAATAAATTGCCTAAACCTGTCCATGCTATTTCTAATTTTGATTTACCCTCTAGTAACAATGCTATGAAGGTTGTTGAACTCGAGCCTAGAAGGAGTAATAGAATTAAAAAGGCCAAGACATTTGGTCCTAAGTTTTGTTCTTTTTTACTTGAAGATGATCCCAAAACTTATAGTGAGGCCATGAGGTCTATCGATGCATTTTTTTTTGGAAAGAAGCTATTATTGATGAAATGAATTCTCTTAATTCGAATAAAACTTGGTTTTTAATTGATCTTCCCCATGGTTGTAAAAGTATAGGATGTAAGTGGATTTTTTGAAAGAAACTAAGAACTGATGGTTCTATAGATAAATTTAAGGCAAGACTTGTTGTGATTGGTTGTAGGCAAGTAGAAGGTATGGATTTCTTTGATATATATTCTCATGTTTCAAAAGTTACTACTATTAGAGTTTTAATTGCACTTGCTTGTGTTTTTAATTTGGAAATTCACCAAATGGACGTAAAAGCTGTTTTTCTTAATGGTGATTTAGAAGAAGAAATCTACATGAGCCAACCTGAAGGTTTTGTTGAACCAGGAAAAGAAAAGAAGGTTTGCAAACTTGTTAAATCATTATATGGTTTGAAACAAGCTCCTAAACAATGGCATGATAAGTTTGATCAAGTTATTCTTTCATATGGTTTTCATATTAATAATAGTGACAAGTGTGTGTATGTGAAACAATTTGATGATGTTGGATGTGTCATTTTATGCTTATATGTGAACGATATATTAATTTTTGGTAGTAGTTTGCATGTTATAAAAGATGTGAAATCTTTCTTGTCTAGTAATTTTGACATGAAGGACCTCGGTCCTATGGATGTGATGTTAGGCATTAAGCTAATTAAGAAAGATGATGGCTTCATTCTGACTCAATCACATTATGTTGAAAAATTATTGAAAAAGTTTAATTATTTTGATGTGACGCTTGTTTCATTCCCTTATGATTCTTCTATCAAGTTAAAGAAAAATTTGGGTGACAGTGTGTTTTCTCATAAATATTCTCAAATTATTGGTTCTTTATTGCATTTAACAAATTTTTTTTAGACCTGACATTGCCTATGCAGTTGGTAGATTGGGAAGGTATACTCATAATCCTGATCATTCTTATTGGACTGCATTAGAAAGGATATTTAGGTATCTAAAAGGAACCATTGATTATGACATTCATTATTCACGTTTTCTTGCTATTATTAAAGGGTTTTGTGATGCAAATTGAATTTCTGATGAAACAAAGTCAACTAGTGTTTATGTGTTCACTCTTGCAAGAGATGCAATAGTAGGTCAAAGCAAAGTTCATCTAATATGGAGTCATCTTTACATGATCATCCATGTACTAATAGAAAAAAAAGACAATATTGGATGGTTCAAGTGAAAAGCAAGTTAATTAATTTTCATACATTTGACTAAAATATTTGTTCATGCAAATGATTTTTTTAGCAGCTTGTTCATACATTTCTCTTTGTAGAGAGTGGAGGCGAGATAAATGAATGCCCAATGACAGTTGAAGAAATTTATCGCCTTTCACTTAGAGATATGATTGTGATACCATTTGAAGGAAATCAACCAAGTTCCACAGATGTAGATGGACTCTTATCTATGTTTTTGGGTAAATTGGCATAAGATCACAAATATATTCCCATTTCTTACGAGAATTGGCATAAGATGCTTAATAGCAAAATTGATAAAGTTTGAAATAATATCATTAAGGTAAGAAATGAGTTGTTACTTATTGATAGAATTAGTTCTTTGTTAATTATTCATAAATATCTATAATACTTATTTTCTATTATAATGTATTGTTATAATTAACACTAATAAGTGATTAGGCTAAATTTTGGTGGGATCCAATCTACGAAAATGAGGCAAAGATACATATAACGATGGACATAGGCAAGAAATGGAAGGATCATAGGCTAAAATTTTTTAATACTCACTATGATGGAAATAAGAGTCAGGATGATAATGTACAACATCGTCCAATTAATGTTGAAGAAAATACGTGGGCAACATTTATTGATTATAGGATGAAAGAAGGAACTAAAGTATTTTATCATCTATTCAACATTTATTTTTTACTACATACATGCACTTATTTATTTGTTTGTGTATTTTTACAGAAAACGTGCAAAAGAAATGCTAAAAATAGACCCAAGCTCACAATGAATCATACTAGTGGATCTAAAAAACTTAAGAGAAAAAGGGTAGAGATTGTAAGTATTTACAAACTTGTAAACTTCATTTTCATTTTTTCTTATATGGAATCACATTTATGGATTTAAGTGTATATATGCAACTTCTAACTGGACCATTTAGGGGGTCATGTGAATTCATTGTTTCAATAAAATTAGACTTTGTATATATTTTAGCATCTATTTTAGTAATAATATTTACCAATTACCAATGTTTACAAAAATTATTTGTTCATTTAGTAAATTATGAAAATAAATCAAACGACGTCAGTTTCATTAAAATTTGAGGATTCATTTTTTGTGAATCAAGAAAATATACAAAACGACGTGGGTCTTTTGAAAAATATAAATATAAATAAGTTTAAGGTATTTTGCAATAAGTGCAACAAGAACTTCATATATACACTGCACCATTTGCAGTTTTGCTATATGTGATTTATTTGATATATGTGATTAATTTGCATGATAATGTGATTCACAACAATAGGCTAGTGAAATTAGGCAAGAAGTGAGTAGGGGTGCTCTGTTTATCCATATTCATAAGAGAGCTGATATGACATATATAAATGAAGAAACTCAAATTGTTTGTGTAAGTAATTATTCATTTATATGTATTTTGTAATTATTTAATTCTTTGAATTTTTTGTTAAGATCATACTTAAATCATGCAAGAGAAAATTGCTGAGATTGAGACTCAAGGAAATGCTCCTGTGGAAATCTCATCTAATGACTCTCTTGGTCAAATATTTGGAAAGGAACATTCAGGTAGAGTGAGAGATGTGGGAGGTGGAGTTTGCCCATCTCAAGTATTTGGTTCGTTCAACCCACAATTTTGTGAAACTTCTACTTCCATGAATATAGAAGTACAAAGTAGTGTTCAAGAACTTAAAAATGACGTTCATGAGTTAAAGGAAAATGATGCAAATATCAAGACAATGGCAATGCTACTTGCTCAAGTCCTTACTAATTCATCAATGTACCTCCTAAACTTCTTGATGTTATTGTAAGTTTTTTTTTGTATCATATCACATGGTTTGTTATAAATGGTTTAATGTATTTGTGAAAATAATAAATCATTCTTGTTTCTTTTTCTTGTGATCAGCAACAATAACAAAGTTCTAGTGGTTAGCAACAACAACCTTAGAAGACTGTGATATTATTTTTAGACATTTGGATTTATTTAAAAGATATTATTTGGATTTGGATTTGTAAGCTTGATATATTTGCACACTTATTGGTTTTGATCATATTTTTTAGCTTGTGAACAACCTAATATATATATTTGCAATGGTGATGATGCAAAACATAAGGGGCTTTTTGCACATTTATTAAAGAATGAGCAGGTTAAGTGGCCCCTTATGTTATTGCAATCACATTATTGCATGTCTTTTCATAACAAAGAACTACAATTTTCATGTTTGTGTAATTTAAAATTCACTTAAAGTAGTAAATTAAATTGAGATAGGTACTACATATCTTGTATACATATCTCTCCCACATCCTAGAATTCATGGTATGAAATAGCTTATTAATATAAAATCATTTGAGTATTTACCTAAAAAAAAGAATTTGAGTACAAGGTAGGTAGGCTTATGCATTGTCCAGCTTTCAAGTCTGAAGGAGTATTTGAGAAGGAATGTGTTAAATATAAAACCAATCTTGAGCTTTCATCTGACAGCTGAAGCTTTAGATACAAATGAAGTTTCTCAACAACTTCAATGAAAAAGTTCACCAACACTGTTAAAGAAACAAATACTCAAACTCCAATGAACAATGTACTTTTCTCTAACAAGTTTTTTTTTACATTTTACGGTCCCTTACCATGGCCACAACTATCTTCTTAGTTTTATTATAGAATATAGCACATTAGATGCACAGTGGATGCTAAAATCACAAGTCTTTTGAAAATATAATAAACTATAATAGAATCTCTCCTTTTAGCAATCAATTTCTCATCCAGAATCGAAAATTGTTTCTAAAACAAGTGGTTCACAAACCCAAAACAGCTTGGAAAGTAAGATTTATCATGGAAACAATTACACCAAATTAACTACAATAATTTAAAAAAAGTTAAGAACAACCTAATATAAGGGGTCTTTTGCACATTTATTAAAGAATGAGCAGGTTAAGTGTCCCCTTATGCTATTACATGTCTTTTCATAACAAAGAACTACAATTTTCATTAGTTTCACTACAAGAAAATTGACTTTTAATGACAGACAAAATTTGTCACTATAAGTCAATAATCCGTAGGTAAAAGCATAATATGTCAATCAAAGTTTTACCTACAAGCATTCATTTACCTACGGTTGCATTTTTGTCACTATAGGTAAAACACTACAAAAAAAAACATTTTTAATGAGGGTTAATTTTGGTTTTAACGGGGGTTTAAATAAATACCTACGGTTGGTGATATCGGGAAAGCTTCCGTGAATTGCATGCCTTGCAAGATTTACCCACGATTTCTAAACCCCTGGTAATTACCAGGGGCTTTCAAACCTCCGTTAATTCCATAATTATTGCTGATGTTAAAATCCCTTATCTTACCAAGGGTTTTACTAACCCCCGTTAATAGTTTCATATTTTTTAATAAAAAATGAACCCCAATTAGTAGCAAAAAAGAGAGATTTAATATCAACAAAAGAGACCCATCTCACTTCCACACAAATAATAACCAAACCCATCAATCACAAAAGGAAAAACACTTAAATAGTAATAATAAGCAAAACACCACCACCAAGCACAAACAAAATAAAAATCTCAAATCATAAATATGCAATCCAACAAAAGCAAAATACTTGACATTAGACATAGCAAAAACATGACATGGGAGTGTCATAAATTCCCAACTCAGAATTACCACACATGGACTAGAACCAATTAGTAGTTGAAACAAAATTTTGATAGCAAAAAATGACCATTGTTATTTTTATCTTGAAATCCTTGAAGTAATTAGCAATGCACTACAAATATTCTATGTAATCACTTCAAGTTTAGTATCCTGAAGTCATAGAAGCTTGTAATTTTGGGGAAGTAAAATTGTTGGTGATTTTTGTATTAGGCAAAGCACCAGAGTATCTCTTGAGGCCCTACCGATCCAATGATCCCCTAGTCGCAACTACAACCAAAAAGAGTTTAAGTTACAAACCAGATGGTGAAGCTCTAGTGCGAAGGGATGGAAGGATGTAAAAGCAAATCTAAACAAATTAAAAATAAAAAAACATTAAAAACCTACTTACAAAAGGAAAAATATAGTTGTTGTTAGAATATATATTATCTTGGTAGTTATTATCATTATATTATCTTATTAGATATTATCATTATATTATTTTTATATAATGTAATCAATTACTGAGGATTTCCTCAATATAAATAGAGATGAGGTGTGGCTTTCTCCCACACACATTCAATAAAATACATCATTCTAATATGGTATCAGAGCTAAGTTCAATTTTATTTTTTTCCTTTTTTTTTCTTTCCTTCAAAGTGTCGTGAATAATGCATAAACAATACCACACCTCTGTGAAGCTGCTGTTCACCACCGCCGACCAATCTTTTTCCCAGCACGTACACTCCACGCACTATCACTAAATCAGCGCGTGCCACTTTTTTCGGCATTCCCACCCACTGTTGATTGCTCCTTAGGGTACGCCTCGTTCCGACGAACCTTCCCACCCTCTTATTTGACATTTTTTGTGAAGTTCTCTCATGGCCACAACTCCCACTCCTATAGTTCCTACCTATGACATGGTACATGAACAACTATTGCGTATCTCCACTCTGCATACTTTTGGACACCCATCCACGTCTACCGGGGGATTCCTCTACCCTCATCTCTCACTCCTCTCATCGTAGGGGTCATGGTGGAAGACGTGGTAATGGTTCCAGACGTAGTATCCATTGCACCTATTGCGGAATCTTTGGTCATATTGAAGCCAAATGTAGGATAAAAGCTTGAGTGCAACCTCAGTCAATTAATGTGGCCACAGTCACCCCTTCTGCTTCTGATATTACTATCTCTACTAAGGAATATAATGAGCTTTTTCAACTTCGAGCAACCAACAAACCTGCATCACTTGTTATCGTTGTGGCTTAGTCTAGTAATCCTATGGTTTTAATTTCTCAGTCCTCCTCTATTAGACCTTGGATACTTGATTTCGGTGCCTCTAATCACATGACTGGTAACCAATCCCTTTTCAAACTCCTTGCCCTTTGTTACTCTTGCATATGGCTCTTAGATTAAAGTCTGGGGTATCGGACAAACCCATCCCCTTCCTCAACTTTCTTTACACTCTATCTTATTTGTTCTCTGTTGTCCTTTTAATTTAATTTCTGTTAGCAAACTTACCCACACTCTTGATTTTTCTATCTTGTTTGAAAATAATTTTGTTCTTGTACAGGATCGACGCAATGGACGGACGATTAGAGTAGAACATGAGTCTGGAGGATTATATCAACTTACACCTCCAATTGCCTGTGTCTCATCTATCTCTCCAACTCTCGCATATCAACGCCTTGGGCACCTGAGTCTGGAAAAATTATGTCTTTTAGTTCCTAATCTTTCTAAAGTTTCATCTTTTCAATGTGAGTCGTGTCAACTAAGCAAACATAGTCGTACTAGTTATAGTCCTCGCGTCAATAAGTGTGTTGGGTCACCTTTTACTTTAATTCACTCTGATATTTGGGGTCCTAGTTGAGTCTATTCCACATTAGGATATTTTTATTTTATCACATTTATTGATGATTTTTCTCATTATACTTGAGTGTTCCTAATGAAGAATCATTTGGATGTTTTTTCTATTTTTCAAATTTTTTCTACTGAGATTCAAAATCAATTTGGCTCCTCAATTAAAATTTTATGAACTGATAATGCAAAAGAATATGTCATTTCAATTTCAGTCCTTTTTAAAATCCAAAGGGATTCATCATCAAATATCTTATGCCCATACACCACAACAAAATGGTGTTGCTGAACGCAAAAACCACCACTTGGTGGAAACCACTCACACACTTCTTCTTCACTATAATGTTTCACTTCATTTCTGGGGAGATGCTCTCCTTACTGCGTGTCATTTGATTAACCGCATGCCTTCATCGGTTCTTAACAATCAAATTCCTTACTCCATCTTATATCCTAAACAGACTCTTCACCATGTTCCTCTTCGTGTCTTTAGGAGTACATGTTTTGTCCATGATCTCACTCCAAGTAAAAATAAACTCTCTGCCAAGTCCCTAAAATGTACTTTTCTAGGATACTCCCGACTTCAAAAGGGTTATAAATTTTTCTCTCCTCAACTTCAGCGATATCTTATCTCTGTTAATGTTACATTCTTTGAGACTACTCCTTTCTTTTCCTCCATGACGGAGCGTGTTGAACATGTCATCAAAAGCAACTAAGTTCCCCAATAAATTTTGCAATAACTCAGGTCATTTTCTCAAAGATATAATTCATCAAACACCTTGCATTCAATTCAAAATAGGGGGGATTTTGTGTGATTTTCAAAAATTAAAGCAACAAAACAACTTTCTAAACAATAAACGAAAATAGAATCAAAGAGATGCAACTCAAGAATCTATGCTTATGGAGAAATAATCACAGTTCCAATAAGGATAAGTCAAATTCATACTCATGAAATTCCCAACAATACAAAATTTAAGGCAATCACCTTACATTCATTTGGAAAAATCTGAATTACTATCACATTCCTAGTTTTCCCAAATTCAAGCATATATCGTATTAAATTACAATCAATCGATTGTAATTGACCCAAGTTCATATTTCAATTCCCTAATCTAATAATTATTATACATTAAACAAGGAAATTGAAAATTAGAATAAGGGGAAAAAGGGTTTTCATGAGCAAAATTCAAAATTGAGAATAAAGGAACTCATATTTACCTACAAGCACATGATTCTTGTGTTGCAAAGGGGATTTAGCCCTCCATGAAGATCCTCATGGTGGCTTCAAGGGGCTGCACAAAATTTTTGAAGGAGAAAAGGGAAAGAAGAGAAAAGAAAAGAAAAGAGAAGAGAAGAGAGAAGAGAGAGAAGAGAGCAAAGGTGTAATTTTTATTGAATGTAGAAGTGTTGTGTTGTGTAATTATTGTCTTGTAAAAGGGGAAAAGCTTAAAACAAAAAGCCAAAACAGTGGGTCCCCCCCTCCCACAAGGTTTGAACCCACTAAATAAAAGCTACCTTGACCAATTACAATTACCAAATGGTCCCTAGTTACAAACTAAAACGTGAAATTATTACAAGTGGAGGACCATAACATTGACTCCCAAATTTGACCCCTTAAACATCAGAATTAGACAATCCTTGTGATACATGAAATTGTATATCTCCTCCTTATCTTTCAAACAAGATAAGAATCATCAAAATCGGAGACCTATGTCAAAAGTTACAAGCTTTACAAGAGACAGTGTCAAAAACATCAATAAAACGTGACAAATAACAATTTTTTGACACATGGGCCCAAAATAACCCAATCTCACAAAATTCAGCTAAAATGATCAAAATAAAGTATAAAACATGTTTAGATTATGCTAAATGAAACTTTAGACTATGCTAAAATACACTCTATCAAATACCCCCACACTTGAACAATTGCACTCCTAGGCAAAACTAAATTATTGAACCAAGAGCAAAAGATACTCAAGAACAAAAACAAAACAAAGATCACTTTTCAATGAATCCCAAAACTGCAAAAAAGTGAGATAGAAGACAAACACTCCAAGAATCAAGGGATCAAACAATTAATGAATGCACTTCCAACACCTAAAGCAAACAAGAGACAAGGAAAAATAGAAAATGAATCAAAAGTGATAAAATCCTCTCAAGATACACACTTACAAAATATGATGATATGAAATGAACTTTCATATGTATGGGCTTGTGTCTACTCTCAACACATCATGTAAAAAGCACACTCAAATCTTGGCAAGTCCCTAATTTTCCATACTTGAAACACATGCAATTAAAAATCAAAAGGGCTTTATTAAGAGATGTAATGAGGCAAAGGTGAAAGGTGGATGAGAGAAGGATTTTTAGGCTAAAAACCAAAGAGAAAAGAGGAGCAATGAGGAATGAATCAATAAGCATAAGAAAAATATCCCAAACCAAAGAATCAAAACTACTTCAATTTTCTCCTGTTCTCCATTTTCTTTTCTATTTTTCTATATATATTTTTTTCTTTCTCATTTTTTTTTCATCATTTTTGTTTTCTTTTTCTCTTTTTTTTCTTTGCTGCATATGTGTGAATGTATATGTATTTTTCTCACTTCCCAAGATCAAAAGTGAGTAACCAACCACTTACTTACAAATCAAAATCCATGATTTAGAGCACAAAACTTGAGACACCCTTTCATGCTTATTATGAACCATTCCTAAAACAATTCCAAAGCTCCTCAAATCCCTAAGGAAAGGGTTGAATCATGGTTTTTTTTAGGCCAAGGCTTGTAATGGGCTATAAAAAGAAACAATGGGAAAATGGCACAAAAGGGGAAATAAGTGGAAAGTAGGCAAGGTAGGTCTATTTGGCTAGTAGCTAAAAGAAAGAAGGCCTAAATCATCTCAATAATGCATGTACAACAAGAAACATCAAGAAGAGACAAGACAAAATTCAGAGTAACTATCAACATGAGTGTAATCACACAAAGGGCAAACTCACAAAGGTAAGCAATCTATCACAAATGAGTTCACAATCAAAATTTTCAAGTTTACTCATAAAACTAAAGATGCAAAAGTGTATCCAAATCAAGTCATGAAACCTCTCAACCAAGAATGATGCAACTTCTCACAATCAAGCAAATCAAGAATCTAATGGAAAGCATGCAAACACACCCACTAAACAGCAAAAGTTCCAAAATAGCAAAAAAAAACTCAAACTCAAAACACTCACCCCCACACTTAAATCACACATTGTCCTCAATGAAAGTAAATCAATCAAGAGCAAAAGAACAAGTGTAAAGTAAGGTAAGAGGGCACATCAAGGTGCAAAGACCTGCACTTCAAGGAAAGTGGGCTTGACTAAAGAAAGGTCCTCCACACTCTCCTCCACTCTAGGATTCTCATGGAACTCCTTCACTTGGTGACCATTGACCTTCCAAATCTTGCTTGTAGTTTCATCTTTGATCTCCGCAATTTCATAGGGAAACACATTAATAACAACATAAAGTCCATCCCATCTAGAATGAAGCTTACCAGCTATGAGCTTTAGGCGAGAGTTAAACAAAAGCACCTTCTAGCCCACTTTGAAGTCCTTCCTCAAAATCATGCTATCATGGAAGCGCTTCACCTTCTCCTTGTAGTTCTTGGAATTCTCATAGGCCTCCAAGCGAAGCTCGTCAAGCTCTTGCAATTGAAACTTTCTCTCAAGTCCCACTTGGTCAAATGCTAGGTTGGTACTCTTCACAGCCCAATATGCATGGTGCTCAATCTCTACAGGTAGATGACAACCATTACCAAAGACAATCTGATAAGGAGACATTCCAATCAGTGCTCGGTAAGTTGTCCTATGAGCCCATAGAGCATCCTTAAGAAATTTGCTCCAATCCTTCCTGTTGGGGTGCACTAGTTTCTGCAAAATCTGCTTTATCTCTCTGTTGAAAACCTCGGCTTGCCCATTAGTTTAGGGATGATAAGTTGTGGCAACTCTATGCACAACCCCATACTTATGAAGCAAAGCTGCCATGGTCTTGTTGCAAAAGTGGGTCCTCTGGTCACTGATAATGGCTTTAAGCACACCAAACCTGCAAAAGATGTTAGACTTGACAAAATCCACAACAACTCGAGAGTCATTAGTCTTAGTGGCCTTAGCCTCCACCCACTTGGAGACATAGTCCACAGCAAGCAAAACATAATAGCCAAAAGAAGGAGGAAAATGTCCCATAAAATCAATACCCCAAACATCAAAGACCTCACAGAAGAGGATGGGTTGTTGAGGCATCTCATGCCTGCGGGTGATGGCTACTCCCGCTCTTTGACACTGCTCACAGGTTGAGGCAACCTTCCAAGCATCTCTAAAAATGGTGGGCTAGTAGAACACAGAGTCCAACACCTTCCTTGCGATCCGGTGTGGTCCATAGTGTCCTCCCACAGGGGATGCATGACAAAAATATAGGACTGATTTGATGTCTTGATTTGGTATGCATCTGCGAATCACCTGATCACTACCAAATCTCCATTGATAAGGATCATCCCACACATAATACTTGGCATCACTCTTCAACCTAGCAATCTGATTTCGAGATGCCTGTGGAGGTAAAACACCAGCAACGAAGTAATTCACAATATCTGTAAACCATGGTGTAAACCCATGTTGTGTCTCCACCCTTATCAAGTGCTCATCAGGGAAATCATTCCTGATAGGAAGAGACTCAAGGTCTCTCTCAATCCTACTCAAATGATCAGCCACCAAGTTTTCTACTCCACTCTTGTCTCTAATATCGATGTCAAACTCCTAAAGAAGAAGCATCCACCTGATCATTCTTGGTTTGGCATCAGGCTTCTTCAATAGGTATCTTAAAACCGCATGGTTAGAGAAGATAGTGACCTTGGAGCCTAACAGGTATGAACGAAACTTGTTTAGTGCAAATACCACAACTAAAAGCTCTTTCTCTATGGTGGTATAATTAAACTGCGCGGCATCCAAGGTGCAAGAGGCATAGGCTATGACATGTGAAAGTTTGCCCACTCGCTGAGCTAAGACTGCCCCAATTGCAAAATTGGAAGTATCACACATGAGCTCAAATGGAAGGTCCCAATTAGGTGGCTGGATGATGGGAGCTGTGGTGAGCTTCTTCTTCAGATTTAGGAAAGCATCTTGACATGACTGGTCAAAGAGAAACTCCATATCCTTCTGAAGCAAGTTGGACAGGGGCAAGGCAGTTTTGCTGAATCTTGGATGAACCTTCTATAGAAACCTGCATGTCCAAGAAAAGAACTAACTTCCCGCACAGACACGGGGTAAGGGAGAGAAGAAATGACATCTATCTTGGCCTTATCAACCTCAAGATCCCTGCTAGACACTAGGTGACCCAAGACTATCCCATCAGATACCATAAAATGACATTTTTCAAAATTCAACACAAGGTTAGTCTCAAGGCACCTATTTAAAACTCTAACCAGGCTCTCTAAGCATGTATCAAATGAAGAACCATAAACAGTAAAATCATCCATAAACACCTCCATGCAACTCTCAAGTAAATTAGAAAAAAATGCTTACCATACACCTCTGAAAGGTGCCCGGGGCGTTGCATAGGTCGAATGGCATCCTAGAGTAGGCATAAGTGCCAAATGGACAGGTGAATGTGGTCTTGTGTTGGTCCTCTAGTGCAGTGTGAATCTGCATATAGCCTGAAAATCCATCTAAGAAGCAATAATGGGTCTTCCCTACTAGTCTCTCCAAGACCTACTCAATGAATGGAAGAGGATAGTGATCTTTACAAGTGGCCAGGTTGAGTCTCCTATAGTCTATGCATACTCTCTAGCTGTTCTGCACTCTAGTCGAAACCAACTCATTGTCTTGATTCTTCACCATAGTCATGCCAGACTTCTTAGGGACAACCTAAACAAAACTAACCCACTTGCTATCTGATATAGGATAAATGATCCCTACTGTTAGCAACTTCATGACCTCTTTCTTTACCACATCCTGGATGGTAGGATTGAGACGTCTTTGTGGTTGTCTCACTGGCTTGAATTCCTCCTCTAACAAAATTCTATGCATGCAGATGGCTGGATTAATTCTAGGGAGCTCAGCTAACGTCCACCCAATAGCTCTCCTATGATCTCTCAAGACTGTCATCAACTTCTCCTCTTGGTCAAGCTAGAAAGTGCTTGAAATGATCACAGGCAGTTGGGTATTTGCCTCTAAATAGGCATATTTCATATGACTCGGCAAGGGCTTTAACTCCAAGGTTGATGGTTGCATAATGAAGGGCAAATGGGGCTTGCTTGCAGCCACCATGATATCAGTCGGCACGGCATATGGAATAGCAACATCATCATCCACCACTGAGTCTACACTCGTGGCAATATCAACTTCAATCTCTGCACAAATGGCACAAACAGATACATCATTACAGCCACAATCAAAATCAGTAAAATCAACTAGTTCCTCCAAATCATATGGCAAATCCATGCAACTATCAACCATATAATCAAGCACATCTAAATAGAAAAGAGAATGGTTCTCTATTGGGTGCTTCATGGCATCAAAAATGTTAAACTGCACCACATTATTACCAAACTCCATGGAGAGCGTTCCTACATGCACGTCAATCTTCATCCTAGCTGTCATCAAGAAGGGTCTACCCAGAATCAATGTGGAGCCATGAATGGAAGACTCATCCTCCATGTCCAAAATGTAGAAGTTTGCAAGGAAAATCAACTTGTTGACCCTGGATGAGCACATCCTCCAAGACTCCAAGTAGCTGCGTAGTGCTTCGGTTTGCCAATTGAATGACCATAGTGGTTGGCTTCAAATCGCCAAGTTTTAATGATCTGTACACAAATGAAGGCATGACATTGATTGAGGCACCCAAATCCAGCATAGCATCTGCAAAGGTGCAATCGCCTATGGTGCATGAGACGGTAAAGGTGCCTGGATCCTTGCACTTCTGAGGCATGGGAGATTGTAGAATGGCAGAAACATTTGTGCTTTGAATGAGGGTAGATCCATTTCTTCCCATCTTCACTTGCTGGTCACTCCTCAAGATTCCTCTTGTACTTGCACAACTCCTTGAAAAACTTTACATACTTCAGAATCTGCTTGATGGCATCAAGGAGAGGAATGTTGATCTCAACCTTTCTAAAGGTCTCCATCAACTCACTATCCAACTTCAATCTCTTGGGTTGAGCCACTCTGGATGGAAAAGGTGGAGGAGGAGTCTTTTGTGGAACAGTTGCATCCACACCACTTGGCTTCTTAGAGCTTGTTGCAACAACATCATCACTAGTCTTCTAAGGTCCTAAATCCACTACATGAGATTTCAGCTCCTTGCCTCCCCTCAAAGTCATGGCACTCACATTCTAATTGGGAAGGGGGATTGCTTGGGAAGGAATATTGCTCAAGCCTTGTAATTGCAAGTGGTTCACAGTGGTGGCCAGTTGGCCAATCTGAGTCTACAAATCCTAGATGCTTGCACTCACATTCTGTTGGAACTGAATGTTGCTTGTGGCCATCTGCTTCACCAAATCTTCCAATAAAAGTCATGTATAAGGAGGGGATTGTTGAACAGGAGGAGCTTGTTGTTGTCTCAATGGAGGTGGCTGGTATCTACCACTTGAACTAGGTTGTTGGTATCTCTATTGGGGTTGCCCTGCATATGGTGGTTGTTGTTGCACAGGACCAGAACCATATCTCAAGTTAGGGTGATCCTTCCATCCCTCATTGTATGTAGAAGAATAAGGATCATATTTTTTATAAGGTGGTCTATACTATTGGCTAGTGTTGGTTCCAGTTTAAAGATCACTCAAATCCCAATCATATTGCTACAATATTAGCTTCCAATCACATCACATTCCCACAAAACATGCACTCTGGTACTTTAGCCACTATGAAAATTAATGAATATTCCATTCCAACTCCCAAATTTTTTAACCATGCCCATGCATAAAAAATTATATCCTGCATAATTTTATCCTTTCTAAAGACTTAATTTAGCATTGAACAAACAATCACATGTTCAATATTGTCCAATTCATTCCTTAATGTAAAATCTAATCTAATCCATTCAATTATTAACAAAAATACTTGTATCAGTCGGATATAACCTATGAAGCCTAGATACTCCAAAATAGCCAAAGTACCGATGTCGGACACTGATATTGTTCCAATATTCCCCGATACATATCTTAGAAGTATCTAATTTTATTTTATTTTTATAAAAAAAATCATACACAGCTTAAATAGTTGGGACATGGCTCAAGCTATACTAGGACAAGGCTTCGATATGTGAGCCATTTTTTAATTTTTTTTAAATTAATTTTTAATTTTTTAAATTTTAAAATGAGAAATTTTAGAAACATTTCACTTGCCTTTCACATGCATAGTGCCTTTTCTTCTTCTTCACATCACACAGTTCAACTTCTATTGCACGTTTTGTTTCTTTTCTTCTTTTCTATTACTTATGTCACACAATGCTTCTTCTCCTTCACATTCCTTTTTCATTCACTTTGCGGGCTACGCACACAATTTTTGACAGTGGTTCCAAGCTACACAATGTAGTTTCTGCGACATGGCTCCTTTGCACAATGCTTTTGTTGGCGATTGGGTTCCTCTATGTGCGCTACATTTTTCGACAACTGGGTTCCTTTGCATAGTGCATTTGTCGGCAAGTGATTGTGCGACGTGTGTTTCCCCTACAAGACGCATTTTTCAGGTTCATTGTCTTGTTTATGGTGTTGTGTAATGGTTTTGTTCTAGATTAGTTATTAGGCTATGTTCTCTAACATTATTATATGCTCTTATTATTTATGCAGTGGTGTTGTTTGAAAAAAATGGCTACATCTATTGAGGGAGAAGGTTTAAATCCTAGGGCCAATTCTAATGTTACTAGAAAATTTGCTTTCTTGGAAGTTCTAGATGATCATGCACTACTATGGGTATTTGTTACAATCAACGGAAAAGGTGGAGAGGGGAGTGGCAATAAGATTTGGACATGTAATTTTTGTAAAAAAACCTATGAAAAATTCATACTCTAAAGTTAAAGCACATTTACTTAGAATTCCAAGTCAAGGTGTTTCTATTTGTTTTAAAGTTAGTAATGAACATTTGGTATATTTTAGCATAGTCTAAAGTTGTATTTGGCATATCTAGATATGTTTTTATACCTCATTTTGACCATTTTAGTTGAGTTTTGTTAGATTTGGTCATTTTTTGTCCAAGTGTCTAATATTACTATTTACCACGTTTTATTGATGTTTTTAACATTGTCCCTTGTGCAGCCCATAAATTTTGACACAGGTCTCCAATTTTGATTATTTTTGTCTTGTTTGAAGCTAAGGAGGAGAGATGAAATTTCGTGTCTCATAAGGATTGGTTAATTCGGACGTTCCAGGGATTTAATAAGGGATTTAATGTTTTGGCCCTACACTTGTATAATTTCGGATTTAGCTGGTTATTAGGGACCATTTGGTAATTTTTGAAGATTGACGTCTCTCCATCTAGATTTTTGGTATCTTCATACCTAAAGTCTTTTCCATTCGTTTTAGTCTAGCCTTTTTGTTTAAGCCATAACATGTATGGATGATGGCTTTGTATTGCTTATTTTAGACTAAGTTAGAACTTTTTATGTTAGGATGTTTGCATTTGCTTTGTTTTCTTCTATCTCTAGCATCATAAGATGATTTACTATCTTAGGAACTTATTATGAGAATTGCAATCAATTACACATGCTGGGAATTGATTACCAAATGGCCCAAACCTCTTTTGAACCATCTCTTATATCGAGTTAATCAATTACCACATTTGCCAATCGATTACAATGTTGTTTTCAGCTTTCAAAAATTATCATATTTCAATTGCAATTGATTACCATCAAGCTACAATCAATTACAATTCAATCTCTGAAATCCAAAATTAGCTCTGTTTCAATTGCAATCGATTACCTTGCATCTACAATCGATTACAATGGATGATAGTTAGCTTAAATCATCTTCTAATACACGAGATAGTTGATTACACTTGAAAGCAATCGATTATATCTAGTATAATAGTCATTTTGAAAGATTTCCAAGATCTATTCTTTTCCTAACCAACTCCAAATCTTTCTAACCCAGCCTATATATTTGAACCCAAGGCATTTCATGTAGAGAGACCAATTTTCACAATATCTTTTCTATCTTTCATTCACTTGTCAAAATCCAAATCCTTTGATTTGTTTCTCAAATTTGATATTTCTTAGAAAAGCTTTCTTTGTTTCTACACTTGGATTAATCTCTTTAAAGTTTCTGAAAACTCATCTTGCTCATATTGTTATACCCATTTTGAGATTAAACCTCTGAGCCCATACAACTATATTCCTCTCTTGTTCTTCTATGAACTGAGGTTATTCAAGAACTTGATCTTGCCTACTATACTTACTCATATTAGAGTTCTTCAAATGATTTTTACATCAGATTTATCAGCACTTTAAGGTGTTTTCATTCTTGTATCTTTTTCTATTGATCTTGTTCTAATTAACATTGTAGGAAGAGTGTTCCTAAATGCTGTGTTGAATTAGGAAAGGCTTTATTAATCTTTTTTCTAGAATGATATTGTTCTAGTGATTAGAATTAAATGTTGATGGTGTTTTCACATTTAGTTTTAAGTTCCTGTTTTAGGTTGTGAAATCAATATTTGCTGTGAATTATGTGTACATGGTGTATGTAACCAATTTCATAGTGGAACTCCTTGTTATAAGGAAGAACTAGATGTAGATCAATGGTTGATTGAACCGGTATAAAATCTACAAGCTATATCGCTCTATCCCTTAATATTTTTAATTTAGATTTGATCTTTATCATTGACTTAATTGTTCTAATAAAATCTGTCATGGCTGAATTTGTATTGGCTTATTCATTCAATAACATATTTCTAAAAATATTTTATTAAAACTTCAAGAGAGGTGGTGAAAAGTTTTTGTTTGTGAAAAAAGAATCTAAAATTTTAGGCTAAATATCATTTTTAGTCCTTTATGTTTTAGTTTTTGTTCAGTTTGGTCCTTCATGTTTTAAAAGCTTCAATTTGATCCTTTACATTTTTAAAATGACTGAATTTGGTCCTTTATGTTTTAGAAATAAGTCAAAATGGTTCTTCTGAAAACAAATATAATTTTCAATTTTATGACGCAATTTTGAACCATTTTTTGACTAATTTCAAACGTAAAAACTATTTCATTAGATTCACTTACATGAGAACTATGAAACCTAACTAATTTTTGAATAAAAGAAGATGATAAACATAGTGAAAATTCAATTAAAAATGTATCCAATGAACAACCGAATTAATAAAAAATCTAATATTAAGTTTCTTTTTTAATTGTTCATAAGACTCATTTTGTCACACGATTTTTATTATATTTGACCCTCTTTTGATTCGTACATTAGTTGAATTCCCCAATTTTCATGTAACCGAATCTAATAAAATAATTTTTGCATATCAAATTTCTTAAAAAATGATTCAAAATCATGTAACAAAATTGAATAAAAACATTGTTTCAAAATGACCATTTTGACTCATTTTAGAAACGTAAATGATCAAATTGAGGCTTCTAAAACATAAAGGATCAAAAGTGACATTTAGCCAAAATTTTATATTACATCAATTCAATCCCCCCTCTTGATGTGACCGGTTGATCCTAAAAATTTTCATTAGTTAAGATAGCATTTTATTTAGTGGGTTTCAATCCTCCTTTGGAGGCCCATGTTTTTAATCCATCATATATATAGTTTTTCCTCTTTGTAAAAAGAAACACACTACTTCATTTTATAAAATTTCACCTTTAGAATTCAAAGTCTTCTCTACTCTCTCCTCTCTTTTCTCCCCTTTCTTCTTCATTTTCATGCAACCCCATTGGAACTCCCACAAAGATCTATATGGAGGGCTAAACCTGTTTGCAACCTAAGGATCATGTGCTTGTGGGTAAATATGAGTTCCTCTATTCTCAATTTCGAATTATGCTCATGAATCCCCTTTTCCCCTTTTCTGATTTTCAATTTCTTTGTTTAATGTATGATAATGATTAGATTATGGAATTGAAATCTGAATTTGGGTCAATTGCAATCAATTGATTATGATTTAATATGAAACATGCGTGAATTTGAGAAAATTAGGAACGCAATAATAATCTAAATTTTTCCAAATAAATGTGAAGTGATTTCCTTGAATTTCGTATTTCCATGAGTATGAATTTCACTTATCTTTGCTAGAACTGTGATTATTTCTCCATAAGCATAGATTATGAGTTGTATCTCTTTTTTTCGTTTATTGATTTAAGTTGTTCTATTTGCTTAATTTTCTAAAAATCACACAAAATTCCCCCTATTTTGAATTGAATGCATGGTGTTTAATGAATTATATCTTTGAGAAAATGACCTGAGCTAGCCTTATATTGCAAAATTTATTGGGGAACTTAGTAGTTTTTTTTCGGTGTGTTCGACACGCCCTCATCAAGCTTATTTGAAAAGAATTTGTGAAGAGGCTAAAAACATATTAAAGCCCAAAAATGTTCCATTTTCTACTAACAAAAGGACTCCAACACCACTAGCATTGCCTCCAAAAAGAAGAAGAATAGGCAACAATGATGCTGAAAATATAATGGATTATTTCAATGTTTATGATAGGAATATGCTTAAAGCTTTAATAGCAAGAATGTTTTATTTTGGTAACATATCATTTAATCTTGCTAGAAATCCATATTTTGTTACTTCTTATTCATTTGTTGCTAACAAGAATCTTATTGGCTTTCTTCCTCCTAGTTATAATGTGTTAAGAATAGAACTGTTGTAGCAAGAGAGGTCTCATCTTGATAGGTTGCTTCAACTTGTCAAATCATTATGGTCTTTAAAAGGAGTTACATTGGTTGTTGATGGTTGGATAGATGCTCAAAGAAGGCATTTGATCAACTTCATGGTTGTATGTGAAGAAGGACCTATATTTTTAAAAGCTATTGATGGGTCAAAGGAGTATAAGGAAAAGCATTACATGGCTAGCATAATAAAATATGTAATCAAGGAGGTAGGACCACAAAACGTGATTCAAATCATAATGAATAATGTTCTTGTTTGCAAGGTAGCTGGGTTGTTAATAGAAGCTAAATTCTCTAATATTTTTTGGACTCCTTGTGTGGTTCATACTTTGAATCTAGGAATGAAAAACATATGTTGCCAAGAATGTTAATGGTAATGAGAATGTCTTCAATGAATGTGAGTGGATTAATGAAGTAATTGATGATGTTTCTTTTATCAAGATTTTCCTCATGACTCATTTGATGAGATTAGCTATTTTTAATGAGTTTTCTTCTCTTAAATTGCTTTCAATTGCTGAAACTCGTTTTGCCTTCATGGTAATCATGCTAAAAAGATTGAAATTGTTGAAACGGTGTTTGCAAAATATGATCATTAATGATCAATGGTATAGTTATAGAGAAAATGATGTTAGAAAAGCTGGACATGTGAAAGAGTTGATTTTGAATGATATATGGTGGGATAAAGTAGATTACATTCTTTCTTTCATGGATCCTATATATGACATGATTAGAATATGTGACACCGATGCTTCCACTCTTCATTTGGTGTATGAAATATGGGATTCTATGATAGAAAAGGTGAAGGCAATCATCTATAGGCATGATGAAGTGCAAGTAGGTGGAGTTTCTAGTTTTTATAATGTTGTCCATGAAATACTCAACTATAGGTGGAGCAAAAGTTGTACTCCACTTCACCGTTTATCTCATTCTCTAAATCCAAGGTAATTTTTTTATGTCAGATTGTCAATGATGATATATGACTTAATTTAGCTCATTCTCAATCGTAATATGACTAAAATATTTTTTTTAATTATTTTTAGGTATTACAATGAAGCATGGCTTAATGAAGTTCCAAATAAGATTACTCCTTATCAAGATGCTGAAGTTTCTAAAGAGAGAAATAAGTGTTTAAAGAGATATTTTCTTGTTAAGGATAAAAAAAAAGTTTATGAAGAATTCTCTAAATTCTCATTTTGTGCAGGTGACTTTGGTTCATTTGATTCAATTAAGGATAGATGGGAATTAGATCCAAAAACTTGGAGGGTGATGCATGGATCCTCTACTCCTCTACTCGAAAAGCTTGCCTTAAAGCATCTTGTACAACCATGTTTTTCCTCGTGATTTGAGAGGAATTGAAGTACATTCTCATTTATTCATTCTATGAAGAGAAACCAAATGGATCCAAAAAGGGTTGAAGATTTGGTTTTTGTGCACTCCAATCTCCAACTTTTGTCTAGGAAAGAAAAAGGATATGAAAAAGGAGAGACAAGATTGTGGGATATTAGTGGAGATGTACATGATCCACTTAATAATACTGTTGGAATTCTTAAAATGACATATTTGTCTCTTGATGAACTAGAATTAGAAGCTATGCTTTTTTTTGGATGATGGCAATGGAGGAGAAGAAAATGATACAGTTAGAGTTTAGGGTAATCTCTATTTTTTTATGATCACAAGTATTTTTTTGTATATTGTGATCATTATTATAGTTATGAATTAATGACAATTGACAAATGATCAAAGTATTAATATGGTATAAGTTTTTTTTTATATTTTTTTTACTAACGTATCCAAGACATGTCGTATCCTTAATTTTAAATTTTTTGTCGTATCCGTGTCGTGTCATACCCATGTCATATCTCATATATGGGCTTCATAGGATATAACTAAACAAATAAATAACAATTTATTAAATGTACTATTAATTATAATAACTGATAATAATAAGAAAATGAAAAAAAAAAAGATTGATAACACTTTTTGTGTAAAAAAAAAAATGCTTACAAAATAACATTGATCCAATTTGTGTGTTCCTAGTTTTAATTGAGCAATAGATTAACAAGACAATACAAATGTAACAAATTAAATTAAAAAAAAAAACAATTGTATTTTGTGAATGCCTGCTTGACTCTCATCAGGTTCTCTTAGAGATGATCGATGAAAACTCATGTATATATATCTTCTACACAAATTCTCAATCGTCCATTCATTCTTTACCCTTCCTTAAGCTTTTGTCGTCTCAAACTTGGCAATTCTTGTTTTCCTTAAGACCGTAAGAAAGTCATAATAACAAAAAAAAAGTTGTTAAAGGAACAAGTAATTATTTTGCTTTTGAAGGAAATCAAGGTAGTTAAAATATAATACTTATTGTATTTTCGTATCATTGGTACATATGTACATTGTTAGAATAATCGGTTTAATTAAGGGGGGGGGGAATTGATTCTCAAAAACTTATGATTTCCCCCTTTTTGACGATAAAACTTTTCACCATTTTTCTTAAAGATTTTCACAAGAATTTAGAATACTTATGTTATTGATATGAAATACAAGACTGAAAGCATTGAATGAATGTTCTTGTACAAATAGATTCACAAATGAATATAACAAAGAATCTAAAACAAAGTTAAGGGATTAGAAAACTTGATTTAGACCCTCAACCTGATCTACATCTAGTTCTTCCTCTTAACTTGAGGAGTTCTACTATGATTTCTACAAAGGTTACAAACACATGAACATACAAAATCACAACAATCAATACTTGTTCACAACTCGAACAAGGTCCTAAGCATGAATGTGAAAACCTATTACAAATAAGAACACTAGGAAATCTTATCCTAGCAAATAGATTTCAATCAAACAAATAGAAAGAATGAAAGATTATGGAATGAATACACCTCAATGTGCAAATATAGTAGTAAATGATATGAACAAACAACACCCTATGCTTGCATGAATAGCTTAAGAGAAAATACAAATAATCTTCAAAGGTTCTTCTAGCTAACAATGGTGTTCATGATTTCAACCCAGAAAGCGTGAAGGATATAGAACGAAATAGGATAACTGTGTGGGATGAAACCAAATATGTAGGTGTAATTCAAAGGAGAGCCATTTTCATAAATGAATTCACATCAAAAGAATAACAAATAATATGGTGAAAGATGAGAATTGAGGTTAAGCAAATTGGAATGAAAATGGCTTCTCTCTCTCTCTCTAGAAAGTGGGTTACAAAGGTTATATATGAGTCAAGAATGCTAGATGAAAGATAAGATAAAGAAATAGTTAAGACATCTAATAGAATGACAGTTATAACAGATGTAATCGATTGCAATCATCAATAATCAATTGTCTCGTGATTCTAAAGATGATTCTGAGCTGTTGTCACTAAATGTAATCGATTGCACAAGGCTAGTAATTGATTGCTTTTAAGACAAAGCCAATTCTGAGTAAAATCAAAATGCGGTATTTGATTACCAAAGATGATTTTAAGTAACCTGATACAGATATACTATATTGTAATCGATTCTCATATCATGTAATCAATTGTCTCAATGACAATGAGCAATCTGATACAAATGTGCTCATGTAATCGATTGCAATACTCGGAAACGTAAACACATCATAAAATCAACTTGAGAAATAGAGATAAGAGTTTATCATTGATTTCAACTAAAAGCAAATGAACAAAGCACATATAAACTTAGTCTAAAACAAGCAATACAAAGCCAACATCTACACATGTTTTGGCTTAAAGGAAAATAGACTAAACTAAGAAGAAGCATGAAAGATACCAAAAACCAAGATAGAGACTCCAATCTTCATATATCAATTAACATTTTTCAACAAAATATGTACAAGAGTTCTCAACTTGAAAAAAGTTGAAAGCTTACTAGAGAGCAACATCAACTCTTTTTGTGCTAAGTACAAACTAATCTTTTGCTGAAGTGATCAATGATAAAATCTTTCTCTCACTTTTCCTTTTTGATATTGTCTCTCTTTATAAAGCATAGTAAGGAAGGCTAAATCAACTTTAAACCATAATTTAAATCAAGTTTAAGGATAGAAAAATTGTGCAAACCAACAACTCGGTTTTTTGTCATTACACCTAAATCATGTAGTAAAAAGGCTTCCAATCAAGATATTTTTGGCATAGAAACTTCACACATTGATTATATAATCATATGACAACTTTAGGGAATGTATACCAACATTAAAACATCATCTAAAACTTGATTTTTGAATTAAATTCATAATAGAACAATACTTATATTTTTTTCTACAATAAAATAAAGTAAAGCTCATCAAATGAGCACACCCATATCAAGTATAAAGGATTTAAACAGATCACTCACATGTAAAATAAGGCAGCAAATCAAAGTCCAATGACTCAACCAATATTCACTCATAGATACATATACCCAATAGAAAACAAGAAAATAAAAGAATTAAAGTTTTTCTTACCTAAAACAGTTCGAGAATCAACTTATGGAGGAAGCGAAAACAAAATAAGCTTGAGAATAAGCTTGATGTCCAAATGCGAAGGCTCTCCTCTATTCCACTAGCTATACATGTTACACCTCATGGGAGAATGAAAATGAAAGGGTTTTTTTTTTTATGAATGAAAATGAAAGGGTTTAACTCATGAGAGGGATTTTAAAATGGGACATTCAGAATTAGGCTTTCTATTTGCACATGGCTCTCTCGAGGGACACCCCTTTGCTCTCATATTCTATATTAACTCAACCAAAATACATGTAAACACATAACTAGATTATCACAAATATTAATTTATTCATTCCAAATACTCCAAATTAAATTAAATTAAATTTATTTTGTAATTTAATTAAATCATTTTATAACATAATTACTAATAATACGGTGTTACGATTTTTTTTTTTTTTAAGGAACTCTCAACTTAAGTTAAAAATTAGTTTCTTTTGAAATGTAAATATTATTGAATTTTAATTATTATGTCTATAAGAGATTTAGATATTTCTCCTAAGAAAAAATTGATTTAGATATTATTTAACTGTGTGGACTTTATTGATATCAGTTAGTTATTATGTTGATATTACTATTGAGTTAAAGGTAAAAAAAAAAAAAGTACTCAACGAGTTGAGACTAGAGCAAATAAGAAAAAAAACAAAAGATGCCATCTTTGTTAAAAAAAAATGACATTCTTAACTATATATTTTTAAAGTTTGGTAGCAAAACACAAAAGGCTGATTCAGAAGCACGTTGAGACTAGAGCATTGAATTAGTTTGGTAGGAAAACAAAAAAAAAGGCAAAATTGCACGTTGCCGTTTCGTGTTACAACATTGATAAAACGCTGAATGTGGAAAAGTACAATGAACTAAAAGAATATAATTACAAAAATCGATCGCGATGGGACTCGAACCCACAATCTCCCGCTCCGGAGGCGAGCGCCTTATCCATTAGGCCACGCGATCAGATGTTAATATTTGGAATTCATTAGTTATTTATATAATATCTAAACGTTTCATATAATTCCCTTTTTGCTTAAATTGCCCCGAGAAAGACCATAAATAAAAAAAAAAAAAACATGTTTTTTTTTACAATAAAATATTAGAAATAAACTTTCTATTTACTAACACTATTTTGAACTTTCTCATTAGTTTAAATTGATTAAAAATCATAAAAATTTAGGTTTTACAATTCTTCTACCTAATTTTATAATTTTTAATAAATTTTATATAATAAACAAGAGTACGATTAGAAAGAATATGTTACATAGGGGTCTTTAAAACTCCTTTACCATAAAATATAAATAAGGAATACAATGGAACGGCTGTGTTGATGCACAAGTTGCTATTTTTTTTTATGTTATTTAACTATTATTTTATATAAATATTTTTCTATAAATTATTTTATATAATTTTGTGATGTCATTATTTTGTATTGATTCATATAAATTATATATATTTATTTTTAAGCTAAATTATAATTTTAATCTCCTAAATTATTAAATCTATGATTTTGATTTTCTTGTTTTTAATTATATTAATCATAATTATAGGTTAATATTTAATTAAGCGAACCAAAATTATCAAATTTTAAAATTAGAGAGACCAAATATTATAATTAAGAACTAAAAAATAAAAATCATGAATTTAAAAAATTAGAAAAATAAAATTACAATAATTAAGTCTTATTTTTAATACATGCTCTTATTTTTAGTTTCTATCATTTTCTACTAACATCTAACATGACTCCTACGACATGACATTTTATTTTTTTGCTAACACCACATTTGTTGTTTTCATAGTTTACTAACCAGCACTTAGCAACTATTAGCTATGTCAGTTGTTGTTAATAATTTTTAACGATAAAGACTAAATGCCAATAATAAATTTTAGTTTTTTTTAAATTTTTTTTACAATGACTAAAAATTAATAAAATTATAAATATAAACTTTTTATTCATGTTTTTTTTCTTTAGCTTAATCAGTGATTTAACCCCTAAATTATTTTAAATGCTTCAATTTAATCCCAAATTTTAAAATACTCAAATTTATTTAGTAAATTTTTATAATTATTTAAAATGCATCCATTTAACTATTAGGGTGAATTTCACATTAACGCCGATTAGTTTGGTATTCTAAAATTAGATATAAGTGTACACCAACTTAATGCTGTTGATATCGAATCAACATAAATACTAAATTGATACATTTAAATAATTTAAAACTAAATTAAAATATTTAGAATTTAAAAACCAAATTAACGTATTTAAAATAATTTTTTTTGAAAGCAGTATTTAAAATAATTTAGAACTATAATTTGTGGCGTTTGATTTTATTTTTAGATTTTCAAATATTTAAAACTTATTTTAAAAAGTGAAAACCTCCAAATTTTCAATTATTTTTAGAGAATATTTTCTATAAAAATATTTTCAGAAATGAAAACAAATATAATTTCAACTACATTATTTATTTTATATAAAAATAAAAACAAAAAATAGCAAAAACATTTCCGTATACTTCTTTTCTTTTCCAGTTGCCACACATGGACGTGGTTGTGTGCAGCACAGCAGCAGTAATGATCAAATTTACAAGGATGTTTTGGTAACTCCACAGAATATCCGAAACTATGTTCAACCCCACCCAAAGTAATAGAAAGAAGCGGCGTGGAGAAAAAATTCTAGAAAGGGAATTTCCTGTTTTCTAGAGAGAGAAAGATAAAGCGCCGTCATTTTCCGAGAAAAAAAAGCGTTGAAGCAGCAGGAGCAGACTGAAGAGACAATACGCTAATGGACGAAAGCGAGAGAAACCCGAAACTGGTTCTTTCGATTTTCCCCTGAAAAAACCTCTGTTTCTGGTTCAAATTTTTCGTTCCTTTTTATTTCCCCTTTTCAACTTCAGCAAACACAAAGACGAGGTTTCTGTTTTTCCTTTTTCACAAGGTACTAGATTCATTTTCGTGTTCTGTTATCTGTTTTTGCTGTTTCTAGTGACGATGGTAGAACGTTAGAGTAATAAGAGAAGGCTAAGTGCGTGCTTGGTTTCACTTTGCAGAATTGATTTTGAGTTCAGAATTGATTTTAGATTGTTTTCCACATGTTTGGTTTTACTTTAGAGAAATGCTCAAAATTGATATTGAGTTAAAGCAACATGTGGGTTTGGTTTAGCGAGAATGGATTCTCGATCCGGAATTGATTTTAGATATTTTTTAACATGTTTGGATTCCATTGGCGAAGAATTCAGAATTGACTGTGGGGCTAGATTTGATTATGAGCTCAAACAAGTAGCAACTAATAATAGTTCTTGTTTTGCATCCAAAAATTTACACTTAGTTCAAAATCAATTCTAATTAAAATCATCCAAACATAACTTGCATCACTTCAAAATCAATTCTAACTAAAATCAATTTTGCAAAATCAATTATGTCGATGCTCATCCAAACACTAATAGTTGCTTCTGCATTGTATCCATAATTTTATAGTGAATTTGACTTCAAAATCAATTATAACCAAAATCATCCAAACATAAATCATATCACCTTAAAATCAATTCTAATCAAAATCAATTTTGCAGAATCTATTTTATTCATCAATTTTGTTAACGCTCATCCAAACACACTTAGTGATGATGATCATGATGATCTAGTGTTGATGATGTGTTTGTCTGGTGTGTTAAGATCATCAAAACATGTTATGGTAATGAAATTCATTGCATAAAAAAATTGATGGGCCAAATTGATTGCTGAGATTAGAAGTATCCATAACTGGAGTTACAGGACTAGATGTTTGTGTGCAATTTATTTAGAACTTAATCAACTCTCACAGAATTTTTTCATTTGTTAGCTTGCATTGTGACATTGATATACTGTCATACAAGTCAATCCCAAATGATGATAGGTTGAGAGAGAGATTTTAGGTGTTATACCCAGTTTTATGGCCACACATGAGAGACGTAATGGTCCTCTAGCCATGGAAAGGAAGCTAGAGGTGTCCACCAAATGGCATTTTACTATTTCCCAAATTCATTGTTCTGTCTCAAAATTTGAAGTTGCTTATGCTTCTTTATAAATTAGTAATTGCTTGACATCATAACGAATTTTTAATGTTATCTTTTAGCCAATTATTCAGGCTATCAATATGTAACTTGGCATTTATTGTTGACTATGGATGTGTAATTCATTTGTTCCCATCTGTGGTGACCATATTGTTGCATTTTAATTTTTTGCTCAAACTACCTACCTTGATTCCAATTTGTTCACAGGGCAACTGCTGTACAATTAAGTTGTGTTTGGTTGGAAAAAAGGGAGTTGGTCTTTTCACAGGAGTTTCAAAGATTTCAGATTTGTAACATATTGATATGGTGTCTAAGAATTACTGAAAGATTGTTTTACTTAATTTCATAACATTGTTCTCTTAAGAAGTAAACAAAAATGTCATGATGGAACAGTCGAGATTCTACAAACAGTTTCAATGCAATACCATGGAACCTAGGAATGAGGAGTTCCAGCCTGGATCTCAATCAGTAATTCAGGACCATATGGATGGCATGCATACTATCAGAAGACCATCTGACTATAACATGGCAGATGTTAAACCAGTACTTAATTATTCAATACAGACGGGTGAGGAATTTGCTCTAGAATTCATGCGAGATAGGGTGAATCTCAGGAAGCCTGTATTTTCAAATGTTATTGATTCCAACTCCAATTATGCAACTGGTTGCATGGAACTGCAAGGTGTTTTAGGCATCAGTCAGGCAGCATCTGAAAGTGGGTCAGACATTTCTATGATCTCAAAAGCTGAGAAAGTTCCAACAGAGTTTAACAGACAGAGTACATCATTACATGGAGACAGAAGCAACTATGGGTCAATTCGATCAATACCAAGAACTTCATTGAATCAGGAGAATAGTCGATTTGTACGTGGGTATGGCTCTTCTGTTGGTTCTGACAGCTCATCCATCATGATGAAGTGTCTTTGTAGCTTTGGTGGCAAAATATTACCACGCCCAAGTGATGGAAATCTAAGGTATGTTGGAGGTCAAACTCGTATTCTTCGTCTAAGAAAGAACATATCTTGGCAGGAGCTTATGCAGAAAGCATTGTTAGTCTATAATCTGGTTCATGTTTTAAAATATCAACTTCCTGGGGAAGATCTTGATGCTTTGGTATCAGTATCATCTGATGAAGATTTGCAGAATATGATGGAGGAATGTAATCTTCTAGAAGATAGAGAACGCTCACAAAAGCTTAGGTTGTTTTTGTTCTCAATGAGTGATTTAGAAGATGCTCAGTTTACTCTCAGTAGCATTGGTGATGATTCTGAGGTCCAATATGTTCTTGCTGTTAATGCTATGGACCTTGGATCGAGAAACAGCTCAACCCCACTTGGTGTCAATTTTTCAGCAGATGATCTACATGAATTGGAAAGGCAAACTACGGAGAGGGAGACTAGTAGAGTTGCTGTAGAATCTATAGGTGTCAGCAATGCTCCCTTGACTAATAAATCTGACTCTTCATGGACTATTCATTCTTCACAACCAGTTCTACCAAATGCCTCAAATGCTTATGAAATCAATCAACCGTCATATGGTGACCAAATGACGCAAGTTGGGGAATATAGTCGTCAATATTTTGTTCACCATGGCCTTAATTCCAGTCATAACCTAAACCCTATTGTTGGACAGACTCCTATTCCTATGTCTCCTCATCTGCTTAACAATCAACAAGGTGTTCTCAATGAAGATAATCTACCTAGTGGCTTACAAATACAAAATTCTCAGTTATCTACAATGCAGGTTAAAAAGATAAGCGATAGTTCAGTTAAACAAGGTAGTGACCCTGGTAAAGTTTTATCCCTGGAAACCCCATCCCCAGCTCCCTCACAGCCTTTTGATAGTTGCTTGAAAAATAATTTTCCTGAAGCATCGGTTGTAGTTACCATGCCTGAGGGGCATCTATCTTCATTGTCTTCAACAAAAAAGGTTCAGCACAAGGATTATGAAGAGGTCTCTTCTACTTCTAGCAGTGCATTTGTTCCTTCTTATGTTGATTCCCACACCAATGCAATTGATTTGAGTTGTCTTCATCCTCCTCCACTTCCTGAGAGAGTTTACTATTCAGAAAGAACTCCAAGGGAGCAAGTGGAGTTGCTGAATCGTTCATCCAAGTCAGATGACACAAACAGTTCTCAAATTCATGTTTCAGATTTACTTTCTGATGTCAACCCAGAGGATCCAGTGACAGTATCTGTTGACAACTTGCATGATGGTAAAATGTTAAATCCAACTGAGGAATTGGGTTTTGCAGCAAACACCTTGCTTGCAGATGGCCATACCATTGACAATGGGTTTTCCAAAAATCAAATGAGCAGACCGGTGCCTGATACAAACAGTCTAGTTAAGACAAAACTATCTGAGCACACAGATCCTGAGTTGAAGTTGGTGTTGCCAAGCAATGAAGGAACTAAAGATGTTGAAACTGAAAATAATCGTAAAGATAACCACACCAAGCCCTTGGTTGATGAAACCAAAACCAAAACCACAGATGGTAAAACAGATCTTCCTGCTTTGCATCATGTTTCCTCTGGTAAGCGTCTTGATGATCTAGCATCTAGTCTTCCAGAGATTGATTGGGGTGAAGCCTCAGGGAAGGAGTCTAATGATGGTTGTATGGTACAAGAACTACCTGTATCTGTAACTGGGAATATAGCCAAAGATGTTTATCAAGATTTCCCTCCAAATGTTGTTTCTGAACAATCTCAAGGTGACATTCTTATTGATATTGATGATCGATTTCCCCGGGAAATACTCTCTGATATGTTTTCTAAAGCAATACATGGAGAAGATCTCTCCAGTCTACATCCACTGTCTGGAGATGGAGTAGGCTTAAGCATAAATATGGAAAATCATGAACCTAAAAGATGGTCATATTTTCATAAGTTAGCACAAGAAGGGCTTGAGAATGTTTCTCTTATTGACCAAGATCATCTTGGTTTTTCACCCGTGATAGGAAAAGCAGGAGATAATAGAACCCATCATGTTATGCCACCAACAACTGATGGGCATCCTCTGCATCAGGAAGATTCCCATCTCAATTTCAATGATGAAAATCAAGAGGACTTACATAGAAGGCTTGGAACTGAAACCACTGTTCTGAAGTCCAATTATAATCAATCCCAACTTAAGGACAATGAGAGTATGCAGTTTGATGCCATGATGGAAAATCTAAGAACACACGAGTCAGAGTTTGAGGTGCTATTTCAATTTTTCCTTTTGTTTTTTGGTTAAGGTTGCATAGATCTGTTTTTCCACTAACAAAAGATCTTTCTTTAACTTAGGATGGCAAATTTGATGCAAAAAATAGCAATCTACCACCACTTGATCCTACTGTGCAGGTAAAATCTCGTTCTTACAGATGCTACATTTCTTATGTACTTTAATGTTATCTTTTTCATTTAAAGCATACTGTGGCTGTAGAGGTTTCCATAACAGGAATTAGAAACTTGCAATATTTATTTTCTGAGTCTCTCCTAGGTTTCAAAGAATGTCTTTTCTAAAATTCCCTTTGGGTTGAACACTCCATGGACCTTGGCTTTCTGTTCTCTTATTGTATCAGTAATAGGTTGAATAAGGCATGTTGCCTATAAATAAGAAAAAAAGATTGAGATACAGATCTATCCTTATTATTTGGGAAAGGATTAGACTTTTACAGAGTGGGGAGTGATAGGGTTCTACTGAATACCCTGTGTACTATTGTAATTCATCTTTGGCTCTGTTACAACAGAGTTGTACTAGAGAATAATACACATTTTGTCACTTTTCTTCATCTATTTTCATTTTTCTGTCTTCTTTTCTGTCCTTATCCAGGTCTATTTCTATTGATAGAACTGTTATCATAACAGTGAGAAATCCCTAATCAATACACTGCTCCAAATATTTTGAGTTATAGTTATTGCTATTTAACATAAACCCACCCAAAATGTGCCTAATCAGTTGCATGCCCAGTCCTTTTCTTTCTAACACAAACCCTTGTATTTCTTTGGCCAATTAATCTAACTAAGTAATGGGTATCTATCACCTATCTACTAGTATTAGAGCTCCAATGATTCGGGAGTAATTTAGGTACATCTTAGAATTGTGGGTTTGAGCCTAACTCAATTCCAAAAGCTAGCTCATAGGGTGAAGGTTGCCCCCCACTTATATACTCTATCCTGGTCTTATTTCTTGGCGACATGGGACTGTGGTTTTTTCCAATACACCCCCTCTCGCCCAGTAGGCAATGTAGGACTTGGGTTTTTCCCAATAGTACATTGGAATCACTGGTAGCAAGAATGAAAGTCCCTTTGTCCTTGGGTGAGGATGCCTATGGGTAGTGGAATCAAAAGGTATTTTTAGATTGAAGGGGTAGATAAAGAAGAAGGAATGCAGGTGGTGACAGTGTCTATGGAGGGATTAGCATTGAGTTGGTTCCAAATCCAATGGTGGAAATCTTGCACCACTAAAGTCACATGGGTAGTGTTCCGAACTTTTTTAATTAGGAGGTTTCAGCCCATGATTCAAAATCCTTATGGAATTCTTTTGGGGCTCTAATGCGAACTGGCTCAGTGCAAGAATACAGAAAGACAACAATTTGGGGAATCTTCTTGGAAGGGCTAAGGTCAAGGAAGAGGTGAGAGTGGAACTCAACATACATGCAGTTGCTGGGTCCTTGTTTGGGGATTTTTTTTGTGTTTGATTGAATGCATGAAGATTCTTGGGTGCTTGTGAGAGAATACCTATTCTCTTGTGTATTCTCTTTATATGCTGGGTATGTTAGCTCTCTGCCAACTGTTATCTGTTGTAAGGCAGTTAACTGTCTCACTGAAAGCTGTAACTGTCACAGCTGGCATTTAGGATTAGATGTAGCTTTTGTATTAGAGCATCCACATTGGTGCCACTAATTTGAATTGCTTCCCGTGGAATCCACATGTACACATTACTCATTTTTATTCTATCCAACACAAGCACCATTAACCTTTAAATCTCTCTAATGGTGCAACTTTTTAAAAATTGCTTCTAATAAATTTTACAAAACAAACTTAAATCATTATTTATTTTAGAAGAATCATTATAATTTTTTAATAAATTAATTTTGCAAACTAGAAATATGTAAAATATTTTTTGGTGTAATAAAAAAATAAAAATATACACATAACTAAAATATATTTATTTGAAATGATAAAATTCACTAATCTCACACAAATAGTGAAACATAGAAGACATTAATTTAAATACTAAAAGTTACATAATTAAAACAATAATTAATTTTAATAATAGTTTTATGCAAAAAAAAGTTTTATTAAAATTAAATTTCAATGGCTAGTTGTGTAAAAAAAATGTTTTATTACAATTACTTTAATAATATTTTTTTTTATAAAGGAATAAAACATAATATGTTTTTTATTATTTTTATGCAAAAAAAAAGAGGGAAGCAATGATGCTTGAAGAAGCATGGTGCTTCACAAGCAACACATTTATTATCTCACAAATGCAAGTGTTTGGCAAGTATGAAGCTTCCCTGATATCAATGCTTGGCAAACAACCTATTATGGATGCTCTTATAAATAGTCTATGTACACTTCTGCTCACCACCTTTTGTATATTTACAGATTCATCAATAGCTAGATACTCAGTTTTCTTTCTCTCTATTTCTAATCTCAATATGGTATCAAAGCTAAAATACACTAAGTATAAAGAGAAAACACAAAAGATAAAGAGAAAAGGTATTCTCTCACACAAGGAAATCTGTTTGCAGTTTCCATTAACAGCTTCCATTGCTGAGAGGAGGTGGGGATTTGGTGTGGGATGGCCTACAGAACTAAGATTAATCTAAGGGTCAGGAATCATGGTCTGAAATGGAGCACCTATCAAGGTGGTCCACTGAAGTAATGGCTGTGCAATAGATGATAAAGTTAACTTTCATTTCTTATACCTGTCTTACTTTCTTTTGAATGCATTTTAAATAGCTTCTGTAGCCCTATCCATAGCTTCTTATATGTAACTCATTGCAGGATTTTTGTCATTATCAACAAGCCTAAGAACTCACAGACGGAGAGTATAAATAAGATTGCTCCAAATGTAGGCATGAGCATTGGCCATTGTGTCATTGGAAGTGTCTTACTTTCTCTTGAATGCGTTTTGAACAGCTTCTGTAGCTCTTTTTTTCCTGTAGCTTCTTTAGCTAACCTAGACTTTAACCAGTCATCAGAACATCTAAGTTTTTTATTTTTATGCAAACCTTTGTAGTGTGAGGAATGTTGTAGCAAACCTTAACACTCCATATCTAACCAATTTAGATTTGTTTGCGAACCTTTCCATAGTGTTCAAGACCAATGAGTGGTTATAAATAAATCCTACAAGATTGATTTGTCTTTTTATTGTCTTCTTGACCTTGGCAATCTTTCCATTACATCTTCTAAGATCAAATCAACACAATGTGTTGCACATGGAGTCCAAAACAAATGTTGTCTCTCTTGGCTTGAAACAACTTACCTAAAACAGAATTTCATAAACTAAAATGAGAAAACTAAGAATCAAAATTGTTAAAATGAATGTACATTAGAATAATGTTTACCCAACACTAATACACAAATTTTAAATGTGTACATTATATCTTGCTGAAATGCTGACCTGAAATTTTTTACTTCATTGTTTCTGATGCAATTGGTAGGTCATTAAGAATGAAGATCTTGAAGAGCTGCGAGAACTAGGTTCTGGTACCTTTGGGACTGTGTATCATGGAAAATGGAGAGGAACAGATGTTGCTATTAAAAGAATAAAGAAGAGCTGCTTTACTGGTCGATCATCTGAGCAAGAGAGACTGGTAACTTGTTATTTAATAGCTGTTGAATAGCTTGAACTATTTTTTGTTTTCATTAAAATGAAATACAAAAAAGCTTCTTTTAGTCATGATTGTTTGAAAATTCTTTATGATAAGTGTTGAAAATCAGAATTAATATTCTGATTCTATTCATAATTATAGTTTATAGGCAACAATATCTCATTTAGAGGAAACAATATATTGTGTAATAAATGCAAATAAGCCTATATAAACTATGCTCTGTGGTGTATTCAGACACATGGTTTCTTCGCCTATTTCTCTATAATGTTGTGCATTTCTAGTTATTTAACATGGTATCTAGAGCCGGGTTGGGTAGTACCTAAAACCGGTTGTTTTTTTTCGGAGGACCCACTGTCCTCCGACACAATTTTGTTGTAAACACGTTTTCTTATTGGTTTGCAACCCTACTGCTGTTGTCTCCATTTTTTCTGAAAACCTCCGCCGACCGTCGTGCTGGAAAATTTCCCGGCAACCTCCTCCGGCTAATTTCCCTGCCATCTGAATCACGCGGCCCCCTCGTCCACCCACCCATTGATGTGAGAATCTCCACCAGCACTCTAACGCGCCCACACGCGCGTCATCTGTACGTGCCAAACACCATTTTCTGGTTTGCGTCTCCGGCGCGTGGAGCTCCCTTCCTGGCAACGATTTGAACGCCGACGTCGTCTCTCCCATGCGAACCTACTCCCCCTTGTGCCATCTTCATCTGACGAGATTTGTTTTCCTCTCTCTCTAGGGTTTCGGTTTTGCACTGTTCCCTTGCCAAAGGTGACCAATTCCTCACCAGCCACCACTTCTTCAACCACTGATCAGCCCCGATCCACCCCTGCGATGTATGAGGATTTTCTTCAATGGCTTGGAAGTCGTCAAAACTTGGGTACCACTGCTTCGATAGCACAATCTGGTAATTCTTTTGCCTGTCTCTCACAGTCTCCTTCTATGGGCCCTTGGGTGCTTGACTCTGGTGCCTTCGATCACATCTCTGGTAATCGCTCTCTTTTCTCTTCTCTTTCTACCTTTGGTCTTCTACCTATTATTACCTCTGCCAATGGTTCCCAAATACAATCACAAGGAATTGGCACCACCCATCCCTTACCCACTTTAACTGTTGAGTCTGTTTTATTTGTACCTGATTGTCTCTTTAACCTCCTGTCTGTTCACCGTTTGACCCAATCACATGATTGTTTGATCACATTCATTAAGGATCTTGTTTGTTTTCTTTAGGACCGGAGTACGGGAAAGATGATTGGCACTGGATGTGCGTCTCATGGTCTTTATTACCTCTCTGTCCCATCACTAGCATGTTCTGCCGCATCCTCTCCCCTTACCATCCATGCTCAGTTGGGTCATCCCAGCCTTCCAATCCTTCAGAAGTTGGTTCCTAGTTTGTCCAAATTGTCTGTTTTAAATTATGAGTTGTGTCAGTTAGGAAAACACACGCATTAATTTTTTCCTGATCATATGAATAAACGGGCTGCGTCGCCCTTTGCTTTAATCCATTCTGATGTTTGGGGTCCGTCTCGGGTCCTTACCTCTTTTGGTTTTAAATATTTTGTTACATTCATTGATGATTTTAGTCGTTGCACATGATTATTCTTAATGAAAAATAGATCTGAATTATTTTTCCTATTTGAAAAATTCTATACTGAAATTCAAACTCAATTTGGTGTTCCTATCCGAACCCTTCGTAGTGACAATGCCCGTGAATACCTATCCAACCCATTCCAACAGTTTATGGCATCGAAAGGTATCCTTCACCAAACTTCTTGTGCTCATATGCCTCAGCAAAATGGAGTCACCGAACGTAAAAATCGGCACCTTGTCGAAACCACTAGGACCCTTCTCCTTCATGGCAATGTCCCTTCTCACTTTTTGGGTGATGCTGTTCTTACAGCTTGTTATCTTATCAATCGTATGCCATCCTCTGTTCTTAAAGGTCAAACCCCCTACTCAATTTTGTTTCCCCATACACCACTCCATCCCGTGTCTCCCCGTGTCTTTGGTTCCACATGTTTTGTTCATAACCTTTCGTCGGGGCTTGACAAATTATCAGCTCGGTCCATCAAGTGTGTTTTCCTTGGCTACCATCGGTCCCAGAAAGGGTATAGATGTTTTTCCCCTACCCTTAAACGTTATTTCATCTCTGCTGATGTGTCTTTCTTTGAGTCTGTGCCCTACTTTGAGTCTGCTTCCGCTCCTTTTGACTCATCATTCTCTCCCACTGGAAAGTCCTTCTCTTGCTCCTCTTCCCGTTGTTTTAGAGGAACAGTCACCGGTACATTCTCTCCAACCACAACCTATTCAGACATATCATAGACGACCAAGGCCCCCAGTCGCTCAGGTGCCTATCCCTACAGTTGAGGATGAGACCATGATCGACCCACCTCCAACTCCAATCTCTTTCCCGGATTCAGGTCCTTCGTCTGACCCTAGCCTACCCATTGCTCTTAGGAAAGGTATACGTACAACTCGTAACCCATCCCCTCACTATGTTACATTGAGTTATCACCGTCTTTCTCCCTTACTTTATACTTGTCTTTCGTCTTTGTCTTCTGTGTCTATTCCTAACTCTCCAGGTGAAGCTTTATCCCACCCAGAATGGAGACAAGCAATGATTGACGAGATGTGTGCCCTACAAAGTAGTGGTATTTGAGATCTGGTTCCTCTTCCTCTTGGGAAGTCTGCTGTCGGGTGTCAGTGGCTGTACTCCCTTAAAGTTGGACCCACTGGCAAGATTGATCGATTCAAAGCTCAATTAGTGGCAAAGGGCTACACTCAGGTGTTTGGCCAGGACTATACTGACACATTCTCCCCTGTGGCAAAAATGACATCCATCCCGGCTATTACTTTACATTATGACCATTCGCCATTGGCCCCTTTTCCAACTTGATATAAAAAATGCTTTTCTACATGGAGATCTTGAGGAAGAAGTCTACATGGAGCAACCACCTTGCTTTGTTGCTCAGGGGGAATCATCTACCATGGTTTGTCGACTTCGGAGATCCCTCTATGGACTCAAACAGTCTCCGAGAGCATGGTTTGGCAAATTTAAATCTTGTTGTACAATGATTTGGCTTGATTCGCAGATGGTGGTGACCATTCGGTCTTTTACCGCCATTCACCACAGGGATGTATCTACCTCGTTGTGTATGTGGATGACATTGTTATCACTGGAGGAGATGAGCATGGCATAGCCCAACTAAAGCAATACCTTTCTCGCCAGTTCCAAACTAAGGACCTTGGGAAACTTCGATATTTCTTAGGTATTGAAGTGGCCCAATCCAAGGATGGTGTGGTGATCTCTCAAAGGAAGTATGCTCTTGACATCCTTGAGGAAATTGGCCTAATGAATGCTAAGCCAATGGACACTCCTATGGACCCCAAGTGTCAAAGCGCTACCTAACCAAGGGGGTTCCTTTTTGAGACCCGGAAAATATCGAAGATTAGTTGGGAAACTAAATTATCTTCTTGTCACTCGTCCGACATTGCTTTGCTGTGATTAGTGTGGTGAGTCGGTTCTTGAATTCTCCTTGTCAAGATCATTGGGAGGCGGTTATGCGGATTTTCAAATACATCAAAGGTGCTCCTGAAAAGGACTTGTCTATAATGACAAAGGACATGTCCAAATTGTTGGATATTCAGATGCAGATTGGGCTGGTTCTCCTAGTGACAGACGATCTACTTCAGGATATTGTATAATGATTGGTGGAAACCTTATATCTTGGAAGAGCAAGAAGCAAAGTGTGGTGGCAAGGTCTAGTGCTGAAGCAGAATATAGAGCTATGGCTGTAGCAACTTGTGAACTTGTTTGGTTAAAGCAACTCATTAAAGAGCTCAAGTTTGAAGAGGATACCAAAATGATATTTGTGATAATCAGGCAGCTCTACATATTGCATCTAACCCAGTGTTTCATGAAAGGACCAAACACATTGAAGTGGACTGTCATTTTGTTAGAGAGAAGATTGAATTAGGAGATATCATCACTAGATTTGTTAACTCTAGTGATCAACTAGCAGATGTGTTCACCAAAGCTTTGAGGGGTCCACGGGTAAACTGTATATGTAACAAGCTTGGTGCATATGATTTATATGCTCCAGCTTGAGGGGGAATGTTGAAAATCAGAATTAATATTCTGATTCTATTCATAATTATAGTTTATAGGCAACAATATCTCATTTAGAGGAAACAATATATTGTGTAATAAATGCAAATAAGCCTATATAAACTATGCTCCGTGGTGTATTCAGACACACGGTTTACTACCTATTTCTCTATAATATTGTCTGTTCTAGTTATTTAACAATAAGAATATATTTTGAGGTGAGGTGATATTTGCCTCTTTTCTCAGACTGTAGAGTTCTGGCGGGAAGCTGACATTCTTTCCAATCTTCATCATCCAAATGTGGTTGCATTTTATGGTGTAGTACAGCATGGACCAGGAGGAACAATGGCCACTGTGGCAGAATACATGGTGGATGGTTCTCTTAGGCATGTCTTACTTCGCAAGGACAGGTAATGCATTTGAAAAGAGGTCTTGCATTTCTATTATAGTGCATAAGATCAGGGCTCACTACTGGCACAAAATTGATGAAATGTCTTAGATGGAAGGCATGAATTATAATTCATGGGCACCACTAAAGTTTATTGTGCCAACAAGAGCATTTGAGTGATGAATTTCATGTCCAGTTTTTTTCTTTCTTTTTTGTTTTTTATGAAATTTGGTTTAAGAATCTTAGCATGATTTTTTATATTTTAGGTATCTTGATCGTCGCAAGAGGCTGATAATTGCAATGGATTCAGCTTTTGGAATGGAATATTTGCACTCAAAAAACATTGTGCATTTCGACTTAAAATGTGACAATTTGCTTGTAAACTTGAAAGATCCTTTACGCCCAATATGCAAGGTATGTAGTATTTTTCTATCAGCATGAAATGTCACTTTTTTGTGTTAAGAAGACTAAGAAATTTTCATTCCCAGGTTGCTGATTTTGGCTTATCAAAAATTAAACGAAATACCTTGGTTACTGGTGGTGTGCGTGGGACTCTACCTTGGATGGCACCTGAGCTGCTGAATGGCAGCAGCAACAAGGTCTCTGAAAAGGTAATATTTCAAGTTTTCAACTTATCTCTTATATAATGCTTTCTTCCAATTGCATGCCTCAGAATTGAAACTTAACTAAGGAAATGAGTTGTATTGGTTTCTTTTCTATATGTTGAAATTTCCTTCCTCTCACATAATAACAAAACTCCATTTTACTCTGGTCTTCAGGATGTTAAAATTTTCTAGATGTTGAAACTTTCTTTTCTAGTTGAAATTTGCTGTAGTTTGCTGATTACTTTTTATTGACCATTTTAAATTGAGCATTCAAATTCTCCTATTTCATTCTTTTACTACTTTTAAAAATATTTGTTCATATGGGAGATTTGGAATGAGAAATTCTTAAAGTTACGAAACGGTCTTCGTTGAAGGTGCACGAACAATGTATTTTATCAATTTTTTTTTTAATTAATCTTTGTTTTGAAAAAAAGATTCTCCTTTGAATGTTGTTTTTCGCACAATTCTTGCAGAGAAGATTCGTGCAAAATAGCAACACTCATTTGGAATTTACCTCTCAATCATTACTGCAAAGGAAATTCTTGAAATTTATTTTAGTTTGTCACCCTTGTCTCCTTCATCTGTGTAGGTTGATGTGTTCTCCTTTGGCATAGTATTATGGGAAATTCTGACGGGTGAGGAGCCATATGCTAATATGCACTATGGTGCAATTATAGGTAATATCTTATGCTCTTCTTTTATCGTTACTGTAGTGGAGCCTGAACTTTATTCTGTGTCCTCTTGAAATAGGCACTTTGTATTGAAGTAACAAGCATTAGATAATAGCCAGTACAATACAATAGAGCAATGTTGTCAAAATTGAGATTTTATATAGGATCAGGAAAGAGGGGGGAGGGGATCGTAACATGAATTGTAAGATCCTACTAAAAATGCAAAATTATATTTATGCACATTAAAATGCTTAAAAAATAACAAAGATAATAAAAATAACCTCTAAATCACATCATTAAACAAAACTTAAACTGGTAGAATTGTGAGTTGCTTTGAGTTCATCCACACTCCCAACACACCAATGCCACCATAATTCCACCAGAAACCGACTTTGCTATTCACCAAAAAAAAAAAAAAAAAAAACTATGATAATGGAATAGAGTTTTCTTGTTTTCATTTTATTTTCTTTCTCTTCACCCAAAAATTAGAGGAAAACTTATATTGCAGACTCTTTGAACAGTAGTGCCTCACCTTCTCTTCTGAATTGTCAAATTAGTGTTGAGATTTAGGTGGGGAGAGGTTGGGCTTTTGAAATAGCTAGCTGATTTCATTTTAAAATATGGTTAAAGAAACGGATTAGGTTATAGGTAAGCTGCAAAGGCATTAAGTTTATGTCCAGCACTTTTATGCATTAGTCTCTAGCATTCCTCCAGCAGCTTTCTTGACGTCAATTGTTTTGGAAATGGATCAAGTTTATACAAGAAATTGATAGACTAATGCGATTGGATTATAGCTTATTTTGCATTACAAATAGTTTTTAATCAAAATCTATTAGAAAGAGCAATTGAAAAAAAAAAAAATAGAAAGAGATTGTGTCCTGAAAAAGTATCAACGCCAAACATGCTGTGCACACATAAATCCATTTTACTGCGTTTAGTTCCTCATTAATTGTTCTGTTTTGTTTTTAGTCTGACATAATAGTTAATTGATGATGTGACGAGTTATAAACTGTGAAAATTTGCTTTTGACCACCATAAATTTTTATTTTTGTAACATTTCTAGCAGATTCAAAAAAATTGGTGTTTGCGGTTTCAATTTATTTTTTCTGCCAGAAAATTTGCAGCTGTTAAAAACCGCTAGAAACTTCAAAACAAAATCAAGATAAAATGAGAGATCATTTTATGACACCCTTGAAATCAATTCCATTGGCCCTAAACACGATTCTGGCTGAAACAAACTGGCTATATTTTGTGTAGAACTGATCACTAATTTGTGTCTACCTTTGCAGGTGGGATTGTTAATAACACATTAAGGCCAACCATCCCAAGTAACTGTGATCCTGAATGGAGAACACTAATGGAACAATGTTGGGCACCCAATCCTTCAGCCAGACCATCTTTCACAGAAATCGCAAGTCGTTTGCGCATAATGTCAGCAGCAGCAGCAGCTAGCCAAACCAAAACACAGGGCAATAAAGCATCTAAATGAGTGATTCAAGGAAGTAAATCATACAAGGTTGGTTTTATATACTGTAGTTTTGTTTTTTTTGTTTTCCTTGCCATAATAATTCAATACTACACTATGCAAAGTTGTTGTATACCAATGTTTTAATACAAGGGAAAAAATTTGTCATTCAATTCCTGTATATTGTATATTGTATATTGTATATTGTTTTTCTTGTTCCTTTTTTTTTTTCAATCTTGTAATTGCAAACATTTATTTTATTATAGATAAGTGGTATTACTCGTCTATACGGTAGCGTTAGTGATGTGCTAGATATCTCAAAAGGGAAAGTAGACTCATTTAACATAGTCTGAATACATCAACTATTCATGATTTTTATTATTAGACCTTCAATTTGACCGGTTTTGATTTCTAAATTTATTTATTTTTTTGGTTTTTAATCTCTGTCGTTAGACTAGTCAATTATTAGTTGAGAAACTAAAATTAAAAGGCATCAACAGTTGAGGGATTAAAATCATATTTTATAGCAGTTTTAATTATACTTTTTGGATCTCATGAGCAAGTGCTTAAAAACTTTTGATTTCCTAATTTTTAATTATTGAATTTGGTTTCCAAAATTTCAAATTATAAATAGTATATAGGAAATCAAGCTAGCAGGTTAGTAATTGAACCACATGAATTAATATAGGGAACATATAGTATAATATTTGTGTCAAGTTTATTAATTAATTAATCTTGGTAATCTATTGGTAAGTTGAAAATTATTAAATATTTTTCATCCTTTGATGTCTCATTTTTATTATAGTTTAATGAAAATAATAAATATTGGGTTAAATAACATTTTTTATTTATGTTTTATTTTTTATTCAATTTGGTCATTTATGTTTTTGAAACCTCACTTGGTCTTTTATGTTTTAAAAATTAATTAAAATGGTTATTTTAAAAAAGATTTAATTGCATTTTTATCCCAAATTTTTTTTTTTGGATTTTGGTCCCCCAAACTTCTTTTTATCACTTTTGGTACTCCAAAATTATTATTTTTTTGTAGTTTTGGTACTTTGGTCATTTATGTTTTTAAAACCTCATTTGATCTTTTATGTTTTAAAAATTAATTAAAATGGTTATTTTAAAAAGGTTTAATTACATTTTTATCCCAAATTTTTTTTTTCCAATTTTGGTCCCCAAATTTCTTTTTATCACTTTTGGTATTCCAAAATTTATTTATTTTTTTTAAGTTTTGATACCTTCGTTAAATTTTTGCATTGATAGTCAATATTTGTGTTAGTGTTTAACTGGGTTTAGTTGTAATTAATTAATTATAATAAAAAAATAACAAATTGAAATTTTAACCTCACCTCTAACTCATAAGCTTAAATTTTAAATCCTAAACCCTTGGTTAGCATTATTTTCCCTAACCCCTCTTCCAGTTCACATTTTTCGAAATCCTTTTTCTGTTTTGTGCTTCTGGTTCAGTATCAGATTGCAGTTTAAGGTGTGCTTCTAAATCAATTTGTGACAATTTGTTTTAGATTTTATCTTCTTGTAATTTATGTTTTGGTTCTATCTGTGTATCGTTTAGGTTTTGTTGTTTGGGTGATGGTGTGCTGTGAAATTTATCACAATTTGGTTTTGTTGATGTAGTCATTAAGCATTATTTCTAATATTAAAAATCTAGAAGCAATGCTCGGGGTCTCTGGCTCTCTGCTACACTTTTTCAATCTTTTGAAAATTAAATAAATGATTGAACCAATAAAGATACTATTTTAAGGTTTTAGATGATAATGATTAAACAAAAATAATTATATAAACAAATAAAACATATTATATATATAATATATATATATATATATATATATATATATATATATATAATTAATGATCTAATATAATATTGCAATAATTCTTTAGATAAAATTTAAAATTTAAATATCATAACCATGTTAAATGTCTTTCTATCATAAAAATAATAATACAAACTATTAAAATTGAAATTGAAATTTTAAACATAGGCTTGCAATCTAATATTAGCCATTTATTTGTTTAAATAATATTTCAGAAAAAAGATGATAATCTCGCTTTTATTGTTATTGTTATTATTTTAAATAATTTAATATATGAAAATCAATTTATTTTAAAATACATAATTAAAGTAATTATTACATTAAATATTAATTTGAAAAGATCATGATTTCAATTAGTTGTACTCATTTTTAGAATATTCAAACTTTCTATTTTCTAACAATATTGTTATAAATAATTTATTTAACTAATCACAACTCAAATGTATGAAAATTATAATTTCTAATAATTTCCCGCTTCATTTTTTTTCTTAAGCTAAATCTAACTTTTTCATTCTCATTCTCGTATAAATACAAATAATACGTTACTATAGTAACTAATATATGTTTTTATTCAAATTTATAACAAAACTAAAACTAAATTAAGAATTCTCACAAGATTTAATAAACACCTCTGTGATTTTTCTCTCATAAAAATATAAATAATCATTTATTTATTTATTTATTTATTTCATGAAATATACATGTACAATTAAGTTAACTAAGTAATTTTTTTTAAAATTGATAACACAAAATATATTTTGATTCAATTTATCACGACTTATTAAGGTGAATATTTATTAATGAAATGTTTAGTTTAATTTATCATAATTTCCTTACCATACATCTTGGGTTGTGTGATGAGATGACGATGTTAAATTGTTTTAGAGTTGGTACATAGCCTATTTTCTCTTATTTTATTTTTACATTTTTTTTCTTTTCATTATTGTTACAGTTAAGATAACATTTATTTTAAATTTAAAATCATGTTAATTATAGTAATTAAACTATTAATTGTGATAACACAGAATACAAGTTTATTTCTTATCATACTTAAGAGTGTATTGAATTAAAATTTTATAAGACAATTTTGATATAAAAAAAAATCATATGTATTTTTGTCACGATCCATCTTAGGGCCATGATTGGCGCATAAACTACACTCCCCTTAACTTGGTTAGCCTAATAATAAAACTTTACTAAGACATAATTAAGAATAAATATAGAAAGGTTACCAAAAATTCACTATATATCTATTTATGTCTCTAAGCCTATACCTATAGTTGCAGCTGCATTATATTAGAATTACAAAAATATACTCTCAATTATAGGTAATGGAGGCCTACCAAAAAGATGAACAAATCATGGATGGATTAGCAAATCTCAGGAAATTCGCTATTCTGACACTTGTGAATGTGAGGGGAAAAGAAATGAGAGAGCAAACTAAGTCACAAGGACTTAGTGAAAGCATAAAATACAAAGTGAATAGGAAAGAGGAAACAACCATTGCACTAGTTTTTCATCCAAAGAATTTAATGACTTTAAGTAAAAAAAGGGAAGTAATCACAGTTCACTTTTAAAGACTAACATTTACTCACTTTAAGAATTCATTAGAAATATAGTTATATATCATACACAAGCATAACCAACTTTATGCTAACATTCAATTTACTATGCACAGATAGACCACCTTATCTCTTCATTGTGACGAACGAGAATTATAGGACTACATTATCTCTTTGCTTGCAGCGAACGATAATTATAGAATTACGACGCTTAGCTCATAGAATGTATTATCTCTTCATTACAGCAAATGGTAAATATATAAACTATGGATATTCGATCCATAGGCTACATTATCTCTTTGTTGTAGAAAATAATAATCAATCACAAAACTCACAATGAGAACTTATTTTTCACATTTAAATGACATTATCAAAACTCAAATACACAATAACACACTAGAGGTGGGGGGGTTGAATAGTGGGTTCAAACTTTTTTGTAAATACTATTAGTTCACAAGTTGCTTTCTTGGATATATGTTAGTTTAAATCAATAAATATATCCTTACAAAGCAAAGTTTTGAAAGCCTTTCCAAAAAAGTATAGTGGGTAAGGTAAATATATGTAGTCACAAGACAGCAAATGAGAGCTTGTTTTTATACTGATTCACTCAACCTAAGCTATGTCTAGTTTTCCTTTAACAACTGTTAAAGGGTTCCACTATAATCAACTGATTACAAAACAAGTATTCTTCACTGCCACTTTTGGCTACAAGTATTCTCTATGTCATTACTGGCTACAAGTATTCTAAACCACTTCTGGTTACAAATATGAATCTCCCCATGAGATTATACTTCCCAAGTATTCTTTTGTCACTAAACCATTCCTGGCTTTCTATACAAATATGTATAAGATTTAAATAACTCTCAAAGAGAGGATAAGAACAAGTGTTGAATCTATGTGAGCTTGTAGAGGATGGGTATTCTCTTTTTCCCTCAACTCGTGTCTCTCGTTGGGTTTTTCTCAAGTGTTTTGCTTACTTTACAGATTACTTTGAATGAGTTTGTTATTGTTCATCACCATTTCATCATCTCCTTCTCATTGCACGGAAGCTTCCTTATATAATGAGCTTCATGAATTTGAACGTTGGAGAAGACTTCTTTCCGTTGTCTCACTAAAAAGTGTTGAGGTAGCTTTGACTAGTGTTGAGGTAGCTTTGACTGTACTTGATAATGCTGATTAGTCCTTTAACTATACTTACACACTTCACGTAATTCAGACAAGCAAGCAATACGAGGAATAGAAGAAAGTAAGATAAAAAAAAAAAAAAAAAAGTATCTCCCTTTCTTTCTCAGAATGACAATGCCTTTATTTGTGTAAGGAATAGGCATAGTCTTGGTCTTGATTAAGTATGGTTTGTTCGGCACATGGACAACGCTCTGGCTTAATAGACACATTCGGAATGAAGGACATGGTCTGGTCTAGCTTCAGACATCGTCTGGCTTAGCTTCAAACATTGTCTGGCTTAGTTTTAGACATCATCTGGCATGACTATGCGTTGTCTAACCGTATTCCATACATGGTCTGGTCTAGTACATATGCATAGTCTAGTCCTAGACTTCACATAGTATGTCCGAGACTGTTGTATGGTCTGGTCTCAGACCTTGCATGAGTCCTTCCAAGACATTCATGGTCCTTTTGAGAGTTTTATTTCAGTCTTATTAAAAGCAATTATAGTGCATGATTTAATCATTATCAGTTATCAGATAGTTAAGACGAAAATGAGAGTTAGAGTGATTAAACCATTGTCTGTTCTCACTTTATTTCTTGAAATCACTTAATCTGAAATCATTAATTGATTAAATATTATCACATTTATTATCATCAAAACTTATCAAGGTATTAGGGGGTCAGACATCATCAAATGTCTTGGTTCTAACAAAAACTACTAAGAATAATAATGAATAAGTTGAATGAAGTAAAAATAAATATTATACTTATTTATCTTTCTTAAATATTCACATAGGAACCAAAATGATCACAAGGAAAACTTATTCGAAAATTTATTTGCTAGCTACCCACAACCAAGGAGGAATAAAATCAACAACTTCCAATGTCGTCAGAAGAAGCAACCACAGTATTTGTCATAAAATATAAACATGAAAATATAAAAATCACATCTTAGATAAAATCCCTAAATTAACATAGGAACAACAATAATCTCATTAATTAAATTTTTAACTCCCCTTACATGACCCATTACTAATCTTTCCCATAAAAACACTTATTTATCCCCAATGGGTTGTGAAAATTTACCTCAAAGAACTCAAATGCGGAAAATTAAATAGATGAATATTATTCCTCTACACTCAAATCACATGCCCTATGCTTGAATGTTTGATGGTAACGATAGTTTTAAGCTATGGGAGAAATGAAACGGGACGTTTCATTCTTCCTCTTTTAAAAAGAATTAATCATCGAATTTAAATTTATGATTAACCTTGAGTTTCAAACAAGTGAGAGTACTTCTCACACATAACAATCTCTTACTCTCAAATTATCTCATTACCAACTAATCTTCGCCAGACACAACATCCTAAGATTTTGATGGTTTGAGCCTTCAGTTAAAAAAAATGTTTTGAGGCTGTTTGTGATTTTTTAAAATGGTATAATTTTTTTTATATTATTTTAAAAGAAAAGAGAATAATAATAAAACTAAACAAATACTTATATATTAAAAGAAGAGATTACTCATTAATCACGTAATGGTATTTAAGTTTGAATTCAACTATGATATATATTTAGTTATTTACTAGTGATTGATTTATGTGTATATTTTAAGTGTTTTTTTTAAGATAGAAAGGTATATAATGGATTTGTTTTAATGTTACTAGTTTAGTCATTAGTAAATAATCCGTGCATACATGTGTGAAGTACGGATGAGTTTTTTAATTTGATTCTTTTTTTATGAGTACGAAATGAAAAGTAATCAGCAACAACAAACTCCTCAAGTGAGTTGGCACCTGATTTTTTTACCAACCAATCTGCACACTTATTAGCCTCCTTTATATACATGTTAAAACTTCAAGTTTCATCCAAGACTTGTTATTACTAGTAAATAATCGGTGCATATCCGTGTGCACGAGTCTTTTTAATTTGGTTTTAGTTGATTGTAATTTTATCTACAATTTATAAATTATTTATTGTTAAGAAATTTTTTCTTATAATATTTATATTTTGGTATTTTATCCTATAATTAAGTTAAGTATTTTTTTTATGAAAAATAGTGATCTCATTTGTTATACTTTTCACAATTATATGTTAAAAAATTAATAAATTATAAAAGTTTAAAAAGAAAAAGTCATAAAAAATATATTCAAATAATTTCTTATAACAAATAAATATAATAGTACTATTGCCTTAAAAAAAATATAATATTAATATGTTAGATTTGTTATAAATTTGAAAGGGAAATCAAATGACACCAATGTAACTTAAACTAAATGTTACATCATTATTCTAACTTTTAAATGAATAATTTTATCTCAAAATTTTATTATATTGAAAGTATATTTTTTTTAGATTATATATATCAAATTTTATAAAAATTAAACATTAGTAAGAAGTTCATCAAATGATTCTTATAAAGTATACATTAAGTCGATTTTTTTTAAAGAAAATTTATCTTAGAAAATTCAAATTCTTAATAAAACTTTTATCTTGAATATTTATAAGTTTAATGTTACTTTTAATCTATTAAATTTCTTATTTTTTATATTTTAATTCATAATATTTTAAAAGTGTAATTTTAATTTTTTAAATTATATTTTTTTCACGCATTTAAGTTATTTTTTTTGACATATTTCTTGTCATAAGTTGTTATCGGTTAATATAACATTTTAACTATACACTTGATCACACTGTAACTTTTTCTCCCTTCTTATTTACGTTTTCAGAAAGGTTGGAATATAGAAATTGTCTCTGTTTTATTTGAGCAACATGAGATAGAAGCTATCATGAACACTTCTCTATATGACTCTGTTGCGAGAGATGAAATGATATGGGCCATGGAAGTAAATGGCATGTATATTGTTCACAGTGTGTATAGACTCTTTATGAATTAGGTGGTGGATTCTAGCCCATTCAAGAAACAGGCGAAGTGGATGTTGATCCAGGGGTTGTTGGTTCCTCCTAGGATGAAACTTCTGCTCTAGAGATTTACTTGGGACATTATCGCCACCAGGTTGAGGGTGCATGAGAAAGGGGTGGATTGCCCTTCTATCTGTCCTGTTTGCGAAGCGAATTTAGAAAAGAAAAATCATCTTATTTGGCTGTTCTTCTAGTCAGTAATGCTGGGAAGAGATGGGGATTTGACCTAGGGTCGTGTAGACTACAAGACAATTAAGGCATTTGCCTTAGGCTGAAGAAATTTATTAATATCCTATTAATTGTATACACATAACTACCATAATTGATGACTAAATTGATAGTATTATAATTTAGAAAAACTCATGATAAAATTAATGAAACCTAATCATTAATAAATCGATAGACAACCCATACTCATTAATTTTTAAAATAACTTTTTAGTGGTATATGGTAGAAAGTAAAGATTTTTTTTTTTTTTATAAGCGGTAAAGTTGAATAATTATATTAATTTGTAATTAATTATGAGACTTTAATTGAAAGAAGTTATCCCTTTAAAAATCAATAATTCCCAATATATTGTCATTGATTAATTTTTCACTTTTTTGTGAAAATTGTAATTAATTATTAGCTATTAAAATAAAAGATGAACAATTATTTTTTTCTTTATATATACATTATAAAAATATATATATATATTCACTTCATTCTCTTCACTTTCTCTGCTTCTCCTTATTTTTCTATTGTTTTTTCAGACTTTGAAGTTGAACTGAATTACTAAATGCTTATAATACAAAATATCAATTTATAATTCTCTTTACTTTTATGTTTTACCGTTTCATTTTATTTTTACTTATTTTATAATATGTATGTTTTACTGTATTCTTTTCATTTTAAAATATTAGAATTGTTGGATTATTAAATATTGATAAATAATTTTACAATTCAAACTCAAAAAACCTACAAGATTAATTTAAAAATTTTAAATTTTTATTTTATCATTTTATTTTATTTTTATAAAATTTGCCTTAGGCCCTAATTTGTCTAGACATAGTCTTGATTTGGCCAATGATAGCTAAGGCGTTTGAAGAGATAAAGGCCATCTCATATGTTATTTTTTCAACTCTTCTCAAGTTCAACTAGGTTCAACAAGCGAACTTTGCCACCACCATTTGGAGCATTTGGAGAAGTAAAAACGAGAAAATGTGGGAAAAGTAGCACCATACAGCCGATCAAATTTTGCTCAGAGGTAAATATTTTCTTTGTGATTGGTTGCAAAATCATAAGATAGTAGAGGATAGAGCGCCTTTCCCACGCAGTAGCAAGTTAGTTAAATGGGAACCCCCCGAAGTTGGCTTTCTAAAATGTAATGTTGATACAGGCTTTAACATTGCTGATGGTATCACTTCCTGGGGCATCTATTGTAGAGACCACCAAGGACATTTTACAGTTGCCTTGTCTGATTGGGATAAGCCGTGTCTCCTTGTCTCATAGGTGAAGCCATTGGTCTCCTAAAAGCTTTGAAATGGATGGTAGAAGCTAATAGAACCAATGTCATATTTGAGCTGGACTGCAAGGTGGTGGTGGACCAAGTGAAAGGTAATTGTCGGGACCAATATGAGCTTGGTCCTCTCATCGAGCAATGCAAGACTGTTTTTTCCCTCAATCCAAACTATAGAATTAAGTTTGTTAAGAGACTAGCAAATGTTGTAACTCACTCTCTTATAATAGGGGCAGCAATTGCTTATGCTAGGTCTAAAGTTTTTTTTATAGAATCCCAACTTGTATTGAGCATTTAATTTTAATGATACAAAGTAATGTAGTTTTTTTCAAAAAAACAAAATTCTATTTTTTTTTTACTTAAACAAAAACTCTATTCCCTTTCCCTTACATTTGTTGTAGGGTGAAGGTTAGATTAGATCTATTAAGTGAGATGGATGAAGAATAGAGAACAAGATGGAAGAAGAAAAACCAACAAGGTTCAAGCAAGGTTTTGACTTTTCCTCTTCCACACTAAACACATGATATTTTCAAATCCACTAAGTCCTCTCGTACTCCTCTTTCCTCTCCAATTTTATCAAAGCCTCCTCCACCACCCTTTCCAACTCCAAGAATCAAGTACAAGTTAAAGTCTCATCCACCCCTTTCGAGTTGAAAAAACAAGCACAACTTCAATTCATCCACAACAAGCTCAAGAAAAAAAGGAAAGACAAAAAATGTGAGTAGATTGAAAAAAATTAAGCTGATGTAAAATGTTACATTTACTTATTAACAACTTAGTTCATTTAACCGCATATGACATGCATTTCATATTTGATCCATTTGGCCAGAACATTTAAAAACTTATATGTTTTTATACATTTTACTCCATTAAATTTGTTTTTTTTTTTTTTTTCTGTAAACTTCCATTAACTTTTTAAGTAGATTTTTTTTTCATCCATTAATTATATACATGTGTGCTTAATTGAAGCCTGGCCACTTCCAAGTTCCAACTACGAACATCACGTCATCTGCACGCGCCCTGGCATGTCCCTTTCGAACAACCACAAAACCATAGCAAGCAAAGTAGCCAACCTCCATCATCTCAAACAGCTCCACGCGCAGCTCATCCTCCACCACCACAACAACAACCACTCGGTGGCGCTTCTCCTCACCCAATGCACGCGCCTCCTCGCACCCTCAAACTACACGCGCCACGTTTTTCTTGCAGCGACAAATCCCAATGCGCACGTTTTCACCTGCATGCTCAAATACTACTCCCGAATCGGCGCTGCCACAGAAGTGGTCGTTTCCTTCTTCAAACATATCCAACGCTGCTACGACGTCGTTAAGCTCGATACGTCGTTTTATCCGGTTTTGTTAAAATCCGCAGGAGAAGCTGGCGTGCTACTTCACGCTCATTTACTGAAACTCGGACATGGCTGTGATCATCATGTTCGGAATGCGACTATGGGTGTGTATGCTAAGTTTGGACGTTTTGAGCTTGCGCGCAAACTGTTTGATGAAATGCCTGACAGAACCGTTGCGGATTGGAACGCCATGATTTCCGGGTACTGGAAGCACGGAGATGAGGAGGAGGCAAGCAGGCTTTTTCGCGCGATGGGGGAGTCGTCATCGTCGTCAGAGAGGAATGTTGTCACTTGGACCGCCATGGTTACCGGGCATGCGAAGATGGGGAATTTGGAGGCTGCGAGGATGTATTTCGACGAGATGCCGGAGAGGAGCGTGGTGTCGTGGAATGCGATGCTGTCGGGATATAATCAGAGTGGGGCAGCGCAACAGGCTGTGGGATTGTTTGGTGACATGGTAGGGTCTGGAAATGAGCCGGATGAAACGACGTGGGTGACGGTCTTGTCGTGTTGCTCGTCTCTCGGTGATCCTTGCCTTGCTGAGTCAATTGCCAGAAAGCTGGACAATGTGAAGAAGTTTCGTTCGAATTGTTTTGTCAAGACTGCTCTGCTTGATATGCATGCTAAGTGCGGGGACCTTGAGGTTGCTCGGGAGATTTTTGACCAGTTGGGTGTGTATAAGAATTCTGTCACATGGAATGCCATGGTTTCGGCTTATGCAAGAGTAGGCGATTTGTCTTTGGCAAGAGACCTTTTCAATAAGATGCCAGAAAGGAATACTGTCTCCTGGAATTCGATGATTGCTGGATATGCTCAAAATGGCGAGTCACTAAAGGCAATCGAACTGTTCAAGGAAATGATCTCTAGTAAAGATTCAAAACCGGATGAGGTGACTATGGTGAGTGTTTTTTCAGCTTGTGGGCACCTTGGAAGACTAGGTTTAGGCAATTGGGCTGTCGGCATCCTCAATGAAAATCACATCAAGCTTAGCATCTCAGGATACAATTCTTTGATTTTCATGTACTTGAGATGTGGGAGTATGGAAGATGCTAGGATAATATTTCAAGAAATGGCAACCAGAGATTTAGTTTCCTACAACACATTGATTTCCGGGCTAGCGGCCCATGGGCGTGGAACCGAAAGCATCAAGCTAATGTCGAAAATGAAAGAAGACGGTATCGAACCAGACCGCATAACATATATTGGTGTGTTGACTGCATGCAGTCATGCAGGATTATTGGAAGAGGGTTGGAAAGTTTTTGAATTAATCAAAGTTCCTGATGTAGACCACTATGCGTGTATGATTGACATGCTAGGTCGAGGTGGTAAATTAGAAGAAGCCGTGAAATTGATTCAGAGCATGCCAATGGAGCCCCATGCTGGAATTTATGGATCTCTTTTGAATGCTACCAACATTCATAAACGAGTTGAACTTGGGGAACTTGCTGCAGCTGAACTGTTCAAGGTTGAACCACATAATTCTGGCAATTACGTGTTGCTTTCCAACATATATGCTTTGGCTGGTAGGTGGAAAGATGTTGACAAAGTTAGGGATAAAATGACAGAACAGGGAGTGAAGAAAACGACTGCCAGGAGCTGGGTAGAGCATAACTCATAAGTTCATTGTGGAAAACAGACCACGAACAATCAGATATCTATAATCTACTAGCACATCTCAAGGTTAAATTGTGGAAGGCTGGATATGTAATTGATAAAACCTGGGGGATAGAGGATGTTGAATTAGAAGAAAAGGAGGAGATAGGGTTTGTTTGGTACACTACTCTGAATGATTTCTAGGGGAAAAAATATGAAGAAAAAATGAAATTAACTTCTCTAAAAGTTAAAATTGGTTTTTTCAATAACTAATTTGTAGAAACTCTCTCATATAACTTCTCCTAAAAGATGTAAGACTTATGCAAATTAATTATTGAAAAAATCAATTTTAACTTTTAGAGAAGTTAATTTCTTTTTTTTTCTTCATATTTTTTCTCCTAGAAGTGCTTCGAGAGACATTTATCTAAACAGGTCCATAGTGGGTGTTTACAGGGGAGAGGTTGGCTACTTGGCTACCTATTCTGCTTCTAGTAAGAGATACAAGGTCAGTAATAAGAGTATGGAAAAGTTGAAGGATGTGTCAAGACTGCCATAAAAGCATCAATGTGATATCTAAGTTACAAGGAAGAAAGATAATTGTCAAGAATAATGACAGATTTCACTGCCTCAGCTAGGCAATGTTGTTCTTGCAAAGATTACAAGTTGGAGGGAATCTATGTTTTGAAGACTAGACCAGCTTATTGTACAGGCCCAATATTTGGTCCAAGGCATCAAATTTGTAAGAGTTTCTCTACTACATTTTAATAATATTTCACACTTTCTTGCAATGTGATATCATTGTATTATTATTAAAATCAAAATATTTATTTAAGTTTCTCAATGAACCCACAATATATCTAATTTTTTTACTTTGTTATTTATCTTAATTTTAATTTAATATATTTGAATGACAATTGTTAAATAATAAATAAATATATAGCATATTTTAATTACATAAAAAAATTACTTTAAAATTTAAAATATATAAAAAAGAATAACATTTAAAACTCTACCCTGTTATTCAATTTAAGTACTAGGATTCTGTTTTATGATATTGTAGCTGTTTAACGTGATTTTGCTACGTGTCTTAGTGACCTATCTTGGACAAGGTTGTTCTTTATGCACTTTTAGTCTTTTACTACTGGCCTGATTTATTGCTTGGGAATTGGGATGTTGATATTTAGAGAAAACCAATTTTATGGTGGTGGCTAAGATTTTTTCTCTGATGTATAGGGATAAAGCTAGGAATGATGGCTATAGACAACACTTGGTGCTTTGTATGTTATTCTTCTTCCTCCCCCGATATGATCCTCTGGCTAGTATTAGGACATAGTTTGGTGTATAAATTTAAGAATGATTCAGATTGGATTTGAAGATAATAAGTTGGATTTTTCATGGTTGTATGAAATTATTGCCTATTTGATGATGGTAAAGACATAAAAGCTCAATTAGTGTTTCACCTATGGAGCTAGTATGATCTACTTTACACACTTCATTTCATTCTTCACTCTTATTTTGTTCATTCGTTGAGTCCATTTGAAAAAGTTTTTCTCTCACTCCCTTCTCTTAATTTCAGAAAAGTGTTTGCCAAAACTGTCTTCTCCAATTAGAGCATTCTCATATAAATACTATTTAGTTACAAGCTGACAAGCTAATTCTTAGACCTATGAATGAGTTAAATGCCATATATACATTTATCCTTGTTAAGAAGAGCATAACAGTGACACCTCATTAAATAACAGTTACAAATGTATGTACAATTGCACATCTGGTTTTAATGATCAAAGAATGCCATTGCCACCTACAATACCTGCAGGAAGCCTTGTAAATAATACATGAAGACAAACAATCCCCAATTATTTTGATCCCTAAACTTACATTTTTTTTTTATTCGCTTTAACAATTGTTTTTTGAACCAAACTGAAGATACTTTTATTGATTTGAACTTGATAAGAATTATCTCTCCAGATCAATATGAGGAACCATGAAATAAAGTAGTTGAGGTGATGTTTCTCTTTTTCACCCATCTTTTCCTCTATCATTTGCACTTATTTTTTTCATATAGAAAAACAATAACGCAAACTAACTATCAATCTAAAGGAAGCATGTAAAGAAGGACAAAATGAAAAATATTGCAGAAAAACAACTCATTCAAAAAAGTATTATTACTGATATTAAACCTTACTAACTAAATTCTTGCAATGTTTATGTGCTATCTGCAAAACTGGATGTAAAGACTCAAAAGTTGATGTGCTATCTGCAATTTCATTTTTCTTGGCAAGTTCCTGGTTATATCTTTTTCTCCTTGTGGCAGTTGACTATTTTCAATATCAGAAACATTACCATAGGAACTATAGGACTGAATCCCTTGATCAAGAAAAACAATCACAAATAGCTAACTCAACACATACTTGGAAAAATTGTATCTTCAGTGATTGAATATGCAGAAGTGCATGATCATTCTGCTCCCTGTTTCTTCTGACTATTTAATAGGGAAAATCACACGCTTGCAACTTGCCATGCAGAAGCCATCATTACTGGCCTTCCTTTCCACCCAAGTAAAAGATTACCCTTCTCACTGGACAATGTGTATCCATCACAGTCATAAACAGAAAGCATCATTCTAACTTGACTAGTGCACTTCAGTGGCATTACCTGAAATCCTGCTCGGCCTAATTGCCTTCTCCATTGGTCTACCCTTTCATGTCTTTCTATTCTATCTGGACCCTCATGAGCTACAATATTTTGAATTTCCTCTGCAAAGTGTAATCTCTCTATTTTCATCCTCTGTTGGCTATTTCTTGGCATAGTTGCCTCAAGAGAATCAAATATGGCTGAGTAATAGTGCAGTGATTCCAAAAATCTCCCAAGGAAGAAAGGGCCATTATGATTTGTGTCTTGCTCTACCACTGTAAGTGCAGTTGGACCTAACTTCTTCATTGATAGAAGAATTTCCTTCAGATAGCCTCTACTTTCTTTGACATATTTGTGCAACTGCAAGATACAATTAACAAACAAAGCTTCACCTTTTCTCAACTTCAGCTTCTCCGTAGTAAGAAGAGATGGAGTTGCAAGCTCAGAAATTGTGTGGAATTCAAGATGCATTCCCAATGAGCTTGCTTCCTCCACAAGAACAATCATGCTAGCTTGAAGTTTTAAGTTGTCTGCGTTGCCAATTAATCCAGTGATCCGAAGCATTGGAGGGCCCTCAGGCCTTGAAGCAAGGGCCCTTATTAGGGAAGACCACTGAAGGGTATGATCCATTCCTAAATCAACAATGTGTATTGAGCTCTTTCCTTGTGACGCTTGGCATATGGCTTCATTTGCAGCCATGAAACCAAAGGCAATGTAAGGTGTGGTTTGGTAAAGAAGTTGAAAAGCTTCCACCTTATTCTCCCCAGTGATAAAAGGCACATCCATGGAAGTACTTGTGAGTGTACCATTTGCAATGACATTATGAGGAAGAAGTGATAATCTACGCTTCAATCCTGTGGCGAAACAGTAGGAGACTCGCTGCAGCGCATCTCCTGAAGGGCTTGCCAAAGCCCAAATTCTGCGAAGAAGCAACTCTGTCTGCTGGTTGTCTCTGCACCCCACGGCTTCAGCACAGGCCAAAAGCAGATGAACCAAGTCTAACCCTTGGTCCACACCAAGATTGGCCTCTTGTGCACAAGGAACAAACTCAGGTATAGCACCAAAAGAGCCATTCATTGGAACCTCTTCCTCCAACATGGCTGTGGTGAGATTTTCATAGATCTCCAATTCTGAATCCTCCATGATGGTTGGAACATATTCAAAGACACCGTTCACCATGGAGTATGCATCAGCCTCATCCTCATCATTCACCACAAAGTGGTCAAAACTTTGATGCTTCTCCTGGGACCCTAGATCTCCATTCTCATACTCATACTCATACTGATCCATGTTGATGAAACTATCAACAAAGTCATCAACCTCCGAAGAAGCCAAATAAGGATCGCTGCTGGTAGCATCAGAAGAACATAATTCGGTATCAAAAACTAGTTCCTCTTGGTCTTGGCACTCTCCTCCTTGCTCTTGCTCCATTCTTGCAGGGCAATACTTTCGCATGGCGAAATCATGGTTAACTCTTTCATTCACATAGAAGGATAGCCACATGTTTATGTCTTCCATTGTTACTTGAGGTGCGTGAAGCCTGGAAGATTTTTTATTTTGGAAGGATTAGAGTGATTTTATGATCTTACTCACTGTTTGCACATAAGGGTGCAGTTACAGTTAGCCTCTTTAAAAGAGACAGCATACTCTTTGTATTTTAGTGCTTCAAAATTAGCTTCCAGGATGCAAAATAAAAACTAAACAATGGTATTATTGAAGAATAATACCTGGATTTCTTAGGCAGGGAGTAAAACTTGTACATGGTTTATAATTTAATATGCATAACATAGTATTTTTAAAACAAATTTAAGAATTGCCAGTTCAACAAGACCATGCAACTTTTTTCCCCCTTGGTTTACAGTTTTGCGTTTCTTAAAAGTTCATTCTGCTATGGATTTTTAATTGGCTGTCATCTAGAAGAAGAATCTATCACTCAAGAGGCTTAGCCGCACTGACCCACACTATGTATAAATCTTTTATTAGAAAGGACCAGTTCTTTCAAAATAAAATATTCTCCTTGAGCATTTCTTTATTATTTTTCCTAATTATATCTTATTATTTATATGACTTTTAAATTAATTTGTTAAAAATCAAGAGATTTATCAAAATGATGAACTATGATGGTCAGATAGTTTAAAATCTTTTATATTAACATACTTTCTAACACATATTTTAAACAAATTCCCTATTATTAATTAAAATATATTAAAAGTTACACAATCATGATTCATTAAATTAAGGACAAGATCTACAAAATATATAAATTTTAATCTATAATAAAAAAAAGTTTTTTTAAAATTATATATATTAAAGAATATCTTACTATTAATATTTTTACATGTGATTGTGCATCTGATTAACAAAAAAATGAAGAAGGGGAATGGCAGCATTGATAAAGAGGTAGCTCATAACTTCTTTAATCTTTACCCTTTTATTTTATTATTTATTGAACAACTTTACCCTTTTATTTTAGGCAGCATTTCACAGCCTTCCTAGTTCCTTCACTCTCTTATCTTAATTTCCTTGTGGTAGATTGAAAAGGTAATGGCTGAAAAATCAAAGATATTTTTTTAATAAATAAATAAATAAATAAGAGGGAAAGAGACATAATGAGTAGTGGAGGGTGACAGCTATATTGAAATTATTAATTCAAGCCAATAATATTGCAAATTGCAATTGCGTATATTTAGCCGGCCTCATACTCATACACACTACATTGTAAATCCAAAGGTTGAGGAAGTGGTGTTAGATTTGACGGTGTGAAAAGTGAGAATGATCAATTCAACAAAAATCTCGTGTTTAATTTTTATTACGTGTAAAATTTTATTGAATCAACGACAGTTATGTATAAAAATAAAATTAATTTATGATTCAATAAATTTGGAACACCCATGATTTATCAACTCATAAAAAAAAATAAAAAATACACACTACACTACATATTTAGTTGTGGCCGGTTAATTACTTCACATAATGCTCAAATTTTTCTCTTCTTTTCACTGGTCTCATCTGTTTGTCATAAGTCTATTCTCACTTTGGTCGGCCAACAAGCAATGAGACAAAAGGTGGCTTCAAAAATATTCCCTGTCCTTTTACACTAGGACATTTCACAATATATAATTCATATTTTCTTTTTTGCTTGATACTCAATTTAGTTAATAAGTTATAATTAATCCTTCAATTTAATCCCTAATCTTTTTAAAATTTTAATTTAATCACTAAATTGTTAAAAATACATTAATTTGGTTCTCTTCTTTCAGATTTTGTTATTTACTCTCTTTTACTAAATATATTTTCCTAAAAATAAAAAAATAGAGGTGGACTTGATAAAAAAAAATCAAAAAAGGTGTGCAAATAATAAAATGTGACAAAGAAAAATCCATCAAATTAATACATTTTTAATAATTTATGGATCAAATTGAAACTTTTAAGAATTTAGGAACAAATTTTAACTATTAATTACAACTTAATCACTAAATTGAATATTAAACATATATTTTGCTAAGTTGTCTCTTTTATTAGCTGCAAATAACTATTTACTTTCCTTTGAATATTTTTAATTAATGTATATTTGAATAATATTTTATATTAAGACTTTTGACATATTATGATAATTTTTAATTTCTTTTATGATCTAAAAAGTTGGTAGTGCTCAATAACAAAAACTTTTTTTAATAACATATAGTGTTTTTTTAATAGGATTATATATGTTTTTTTTCATTCAATTTGTCACCCATACTTTTTTAGTCTCTAAAATCTTCAAATTTTAGTTTTTAAATTTTTCAAAAATTCTAAATTGAGTTCTTATTCATTAATTTGACTATTAAGTACTGCCAAAATATTTAAAAATAAAAATAAAATTAATGATGCAACTTTGTCCACAACTTCTATCTATCCTCGCGAATTCCCTCCTTTCTATGGTCACTTTAGTAATCGTCACGAATCCATACAGGATCAATTTTTAGTAATCGTCATAACAATCGTCGCAATGTAAAAATATAGAATGCTAACGGTTCTTGAATCGCCGTCTCACTTAACTAAATTATTTTAAACTATAAGGACACAAATCCCCACTAAAAAAACTTTAAACAGTTATTAAATATTAACTTAATAATTGGTAAATATTTTAGTTCAATTGAAATTAATTATAATAACAACTTTTATAATAAAAGAAATAAGTTCAAAACGGTTTAAAAAAAAATAAAAATATAACGTAAAAATAATTAGTGTAAAAAATTATAAAACTTTCAACAATTAGTGTAAAAAAAATGTTAAAAATAGTTAGTGTAAAAAATTTCAATAATTAGTGTAAAAAAATGTTTAACAAGTTTGTTTGGTTGTGTAAAAATTTAAGTAAACAGACAAGTGATTGATAAGCATTATACTTCCCTCACACCAATATTTGACAAATAATTTTAATGGTCCGAGGCGAAATCATGATTAAGGGATCCTTATGTATAAATATTATACAATTTTAATATGTATTTAATAAAAGATAAAAAAAAAATACGTTTTATTAAAATGTTATAAATAAACTTTTAACAATTTTTCAAGAAGATATATTACAATTTATTTTTCAATAAACTCATATGCTATCTTTTATCGACAACAAATTATTTTATCAGAAATTGTTACATATATAATCATAAAAAATTGTTTTTTCTAACATTTTGATATGCAGAATCATTAATAATAACATCAACATTAATATTCTTCAACATATCATTCTCAATAAATAAAATTGATAAACCATTCCATCTTTCTGTGACATTGAAGATATCAACTGGGTTTTTATTAATTTTAGTTTTGAAAAACTCTCAAGTACATTGGCTAAACTCTCAACTTCACTTTTTATATTTGACATCATTACAAGATTTATATAATTTTAACAAAGCTAATCTTGTTTGAGAAGTGAGAAATTTAATAGCTTTAATACTTTTAATTCTACTCTCCCACCAAGTATTAGACAAAGATTTCACGATTAATCTAGGAACAAGAACATTAATAAACAAGATTTTCCATCTTTTAGTAGAACTTTAAAATGTATACCATGTAAAATAATTTAATGTAATCTTCTTTAATTTTTATCATTTCTTTATATAGATAATAAATTTATATCCATTGCACAAAATATGAAAAATATAATTAGTTTTTTAACTATTAATGGTAACAAATCGATTTTTACACGTTGAAATTTAAAAAAAAATATAATAGAAAAAAATTAAGCCTTATAACCGTTATAAGTGGTTAATGTTTTAAAAATAAAATATTTTATTTTAATGTTTTAGAGATATTATAACTAGTTAACCCATTTTTCCATTTAAATTATTGATACATGAGAAATAATTAAGGATGAATTAGAAAATAATAGATATAAAAAAAAATTAAATTACATTTTTTTAAAATAAAACTAATTAAAAAAAATTTACTAAAATATTTTTTTAAAAAAAATTTGGAACCCTCAAAATTAATGAACCCTGCACGGTGGCCCTAAAAAAGCACTAAATTGGAGCGACTTAATACTAAATCGAAATGAATAAAAGGGAGTTAAACTCAATTAGTTAAATAAGGTGTATGAGTATTAAACGATCTTAGATGAATGAAAATAAATGAATTGAATTGGGAAAAAATAACCGAACTTTTTCCATAAAAACTGATTTGAACTATACAAGAGTTCAGTTTCAAAAACCAAACTGCTATTAAATTACCCCAAGAGCTATACAAATTCTTGGTAAGTTACCTCTTACCACTAGACCACTAGGATTAACTGATCTAGTAGCGCAAAAAAAGTATTAAACTATAATAGTTATACTTTTATAAATAAATAAAAAAAAACAATGGGAGTGAATGTATTTTGGGCCCAAATATAAATTGATATTTTGTTTTGTTTTTATGTGGTATTTTAATAATAAAAAAATTATTTCAGTAAATTGTGTCAATTTTTAATCTTGGTGTATTTAAAAATACAAATTATTAATATCAAATTTTATTTTAATTAAAAAATACTTGATAATATAAAAGAACAACTAAAATTCTAAATGAAATCAAATCAAATTAACAAAATAAAGAATATTATAATCTTAAGATAATTACAATAATTATAACTTAAATTTAGAATTTTAATATGATTAATCATTTAGTTGTAATTTAATGAACAATTAATTAACGTTGTTTTAATTTATTTATTTTTTTGTATTATTTAAGATAATTTAGATTTAAATTATAAATTTGAATCGTACAATAATTCATTACGAATCTTGACGTTTCACTCTTTTGTATTTCTCCTTCTTATCTCACTTGAAACAACACATTGTTGGAAGAAGAAGAAGAAAAAAAGACAAAAATTGGTATTATAAAACAAAACAAATAAATATACAAATTAAATAATATTGGCACCATACATGATAAAACAAATGAATAAAGTAAAATAAAAATTACAATGTTATCTTGACAATAATCAAGAAGGTTAAAGATGAAACAAAGTTTTTCATGAGTTGATTTTCATTATAATAATTCTCATTCGCATTCCCCTTCAAACAAATAGATGAAATTCATTATAATTTTCTCACATCTCTCCTCATATTCTCATTCTTTTTCACCTGAAAACCAACACAAAGTCTTTGAAAAGGAAAAAAAAAAAATAGAACTATAAAAAAAAAATGCAACTTAAATAATATTAGCACCATACACGACACAAAAATGAATCAAGTAAAAAAAAAAATACTATGATTCATAATCTTTGAATCTTTCTAGACATTAATCTGCCCATAGTAGAATCAAAAGTGAAAATTACAACAAAGTAGTGAAAAGAAATCGCTTCATCTGACGTTATAAACTAATAATAACCGGATAAAATTGAAAATAAATTTTTATTAAAATAAATGATAAAATTTATTGAGAATAATATAAAAGAAAAATTATAATCCTAAATAAAATTAAATCAAAACTAATAGAATAACAAATATTATAATTTTAACATAATCAAAAAGTGAAATATATATAAAAAAATTTACAATTAATAATAGAAGATATTAAAAAATAAAGAAAGAATAATTTAAATAATTTTGGTATCTCGACATCTCTTTCAATATCTCTCTATTATAAATTTTAAAATTTGAACCGGATCGAACTGGTCAAGATATTAGATCACTAAATTATTATTCGAATCAATGGGTCACTAGATGACATGCATAACCCAACCTATATTAAAAAAAATTAAAAATATTTATTATATACAAATTTTAAATTTATAAAATTTTATTTAATTAATATTTAATATTATTAAAAGTTATTTAATTTAGTCTTCCTTTATTTTTTAACATCTCCTTTTATTAGTTGTAATTTTTTTTTATATATATTTCACTTTTTATTTTATAAATCACTCATTTTATTTTCCTTTTATTCAAAATATTAAATTTTTGTTGAGAATACAAGAAACAATAAATAAATATATGATAATAAATAAAATTTATGTGAAATATTTATAAATATAAATGTTTGATTATTGGCTTAGTGATTATTCTAACATTTGAAAATTAAAGAAAGCTAGGTTCAAATCTTAACTTTGTCAAAATTGATATAATTTTTTATTTAAATTAATTAATTAAATCAAAGACTAAATTAGTTATAAAAAAAAAGGATAATTATATCATTAGTAAGGTCAATGCCTCAAAATGAATGGATGTTTGATTTTAAAAGTAAAAAGATCAAAATTACAGATTTTAAACTAAAGGACCAAAATTGTGAATTTAAGAATATCAAAATTAAGCCTTAATATAATCTCTTTAATATAAGGTGAGACTATTAGTTTTTCTTTTTTTGATCACACTGTTCTTTTTCACCTCTTAGTATATATGTACAAAGTTATCAATAAAACTTGATTGATTAGCATACATATTACGCTCTGATGAAAAAATTTCATTTTTTCATATCTAAATTTACTTAAACCAATTAGCTATATTAATTACACATTTAATTTATTTATATATATTTTTCTTTCCAAATTTAAATAACTAATTTAAAATCTCTCTTTCTAGATTGAAATAACTAATATATATATATATATATATATTTTTTATTATTTTTATTTTTTCTTTCCAAATTTAAATAAAAAATATTTGACCTATTTTCTCTTTCCATATTGTAATTTTAATTAAAATAATTATGCTACAATTTACTGTGACATCTTTTTATGCAGTAGAAAAAATACTAATTAGAAGTTTAATATCTGAAACAATTTTAAATATATTACTACTTAATCCTTATTCACGATATTATAATATAATGCAATAATATATTAAATGATTAAAAAATGATGTTATTATAAAATAAGTGTAATTCAAGTATTTTAATATAATAGTTTTAAATAAATAATTTGATTATTCATTAATATAATTTAAATATATAATTAAATTAAACAAAAAATTTATAAATTAAAATATTAACTTATCACTCTAATATAATTAAATTAATGGGAAAGAAGTAGTAAAAAATAGTATTACCATAACTATTTCACAAATTGATCCGGAGATTTATTTGGATTTTTTTCTTAATGAACATAATATTAAATGAGAAATATAATTAAATTAGTGAAAATAATTAATAAAATTATTTATTATCATAATTATTGTGAAAAATAATAAGGAGATTGATTTGAAAAGTTTGTTTTATTAATGAAATAAAATCAATTATTACCATAACTATTGAATAAATGGGTTTTTTTTAATATTTGTTTAAAATTTCATTTAGTTAATAAAAATAATTGATTGAATAATATAAAAATAAAATAAAATATTTTTTTTAATTGAAGTCTGACTTTTTAAATGTAAACAAAATTTGTCTAGATATTTTTTTAACTAATAATATTCACCCAAATTTTAAAATATAATATCATGTTATGAATATAAAATTTTAATTGTTCGATTTGAAAATATAACAACCCAAGCTCTAATTAAAATTAATTTTTTTTGTAATTAATAATTTAATTTTTCAAAAATTATTTCAAAATTCAAAAAATAATAATTGGAGATAAAATGACATCCTACAATAAATTTTTAGCCTTTTGAATGCAAATAAAATTGTCCCCTACATTGATTTTTGTTTTTTTCTAGAATAAAAATATTTTTTATTATTTATTTCAATAAAAAACTAAGTCTTTATATACATTTATGATCCGATCAAGATGAAGGTATAATTTTTTTATATAAAAAATTAAAAATATATATAATTAAATTAGTGATTTTATATTTCTTAAATTTAAATATTTTAAATTCTTAAAAATACTTTCCTAAATTTTTTTTTTTAGGAATGTTATAAATAACTGTTGAAACTTTATAAACATAATTTGGATCAAATAATTAAATTGAATTTATTAATTTTAATTATTTAAATTTATAAATATTTTATTTAAATTATAAATATTATAGGTGAAATTGATAATTTAAAATTTACTTATTTAAATTAATTATAATAATCCTAAATGCTTTTTTGAAATCCAAACATAACAAATCTTATGAATGTTTTCTTGAAATTGGAATAGTTAGATTAGATAATTATATTCAAATTATTATTTTCAGTTGTCTTAAAATAATATAAAATTATAATATTTTAAAAATATTATAAATGTTTTCTTGAAACTAAGAATAAGGTTTTAACTTTGGTGTATACTATGAATAGTATACACCGGTGTATACAATTTTTCCTTCAATCATATACTTACTAACATGTGGTCTACTTTGTTATGTCACACCTTCAATATTAATTTTCTTCTTTCTACTATTAAAGTTTAAAGACCTTTCTAATTTTTTTTTAATTTTATATTTTTAAAAGGATAATTTAATCTACTGGTTTTTTAAATTTTTTTTATTTATAATTTTCTCAAAAGACTATTTATTTTCTACCGTTCCTAATTTTAAACCCTAATTTTCATTTTTAATCTCAATTCTTGCTTTGTGCCTAGAGCTAACAATTTAGCCCCTAATCCATGGGTTGGCCTTATCTAGCCCTCCTTATTGGGGACAAGGCTAAGGTTGTGGAGGTTAAACCCTCTATTTCACTTTGATGCAAGAGACATGTGTAGGGATTGTTGCATGTAATTTTTTTTTTTTTTACAAACATGCATGAGGGTAGTTGCATGTATTCTTTTTTTACAATAAGCATATGAGGGTTTTGTAAAATGATATTTTTATATTTTTTTCTAAAATTGTGTTCTATATAAATATGCATAATTGTTGTCTATTATTTCTTTTTGTGAATAAAAATTGTTTTGTTATTCTCATATAAAAATGAGGGAAGTTAAAGACATAAAGAAAGAATTGAGATTAGGGATGAAAATTAGGGTTTAAAATTAGGAATGGTAGGGATTAAAGGGTATTTTGAGAAAAATAAAAATATAAAATATAAAAAACCAATAGGATTAAATTTTCTTTTTAAAAATATTAAATAAAAATAAAAAAACAAATTTGTAAAAAGGTCCCTAGAATTTAATAGAAAAAGAAGAAAATTAATATTAAAGGTATAATATGACAAAGTAGACCACATGTCATTATATGATTGGAAGAAAAATAATATACATCGATGTATATTATTCACAATATACACCAAAGTTAAAACTCGGAAATTAATTACTAGAGACTAAATTGGAGTATTTTAAATAATTTGAGGACCAATTTTTTTTTTTTTTTTAAACTTGAAGACCAAAATGGGAAATTAAATAAAACTTGGGAACTAAAAGGGGTATTAAGCCAATTAAATAATTTTAATAATTTAAAAATTGTTGTTAATGTTTAATTGAAATTGAAAACACTTAAAATTAATTAAATTACTATTACTGACTTTAGTTGTTTAAAAATATTTAATATTTTTGTACATGTTAAAAATATTTTTTTTGTTTGCTTTTGAAAATTGAGAGAATTATAATTATTCAAATTAAATAATTCTAAACCATTTATTTTCAAGTTGTGGTTGTTATCCATTTATTATAAAATTGAATTTACATTTTTAAAATTTGATATTTTTTAATTAATTAATTTTTATTGGTTTTCATTTAAATTAAGTTTTGATATGTATCTATTAAATAAATAGAAAGTATTTTAATTAAAAATTAATTATTATTTTTTATTTACATACAAATAGACCAAATTTATTATTTATATTCATATTTTTATATTTATTTATTATATATATTTTATTTAAAATTTTAAAATAATTATTTTAATAATTCATATTTATATATTTATTTAATATATATTATACATAATAATGACTAAACAAATAGTCCGCGTGCATGACACAAGAAAAAAAAAATAGTACTTATATAACGGAAAACTTTGATGTTTGTAGGTGATGATGTCCAAAGGATGGAATTATAATAGTTATTTGTATTTTGGAATTAGATAATGATATTATATTTAACTAAATCTATAAATGACTCTTAGATCGTTATTAGAGTTGATGTGTAAAGCTATCCCTGATTATGAACTAATTAAGAGAGTTCATTTGATTAGGCCAGTGTAGGTTTATTGTAGCTAGTAAATATGGATGTATATCAACTTTACATTGTAATTGATTTCAGAATATATTCAAACATACATAAAACTTATATAAAATTTACTAGCTGTGTGGTTCTTTAAGGAATGCAAGTTTGAACATTAAATACAATAGTTAATTAACATACTAATCATAAAACTGATTGTGGAATAATATTCAAACATATATAAAACTTATATATATAGTTTCTCTGTAAAATTTCAAATCATTTCTCTAACATTATTGGGATTCTTGTATGCTCTAAACATGAGTAAAAAATAACTGATAATTAATTAATGTATATATCACCCTATATTAAAAGGAATGCTAAACCTTCACAAAAAAAAAAGGAATGCTAAACCTAATTAAGAAAAATGATGATTCTAGCATGGAGTTCACTTCACCACATGTATGGATATTTAGGAGCAGAGAGAAAAGGATGATGGAGAAGCATGTTGGCGGTCCATCTCTGACTGGGATCCTTCACGAAACACTTGTTCAAGAAATCCTCACAAAGCGGACTCAGACCAGAAGGCAATGGTGGCGATTCTTTAAGGAACGCAAGTTTGAACATCAATTCCGGTATGTTGGTAACGTGGTTTTCCCATGCAGGCAAACCCGTTATCATCTCGATAACGGTGCAGCCAAGAGACCATATATCCAACGGCGTCTCGATCTGTCCCATCACAGACTCCGGCGACATGTAGAATGGCGTTCCTCTGAACTTTATCTTCCAGAAGTCGGCGTCGAAGTCCTCGTCTTTGGTCCTGGAGAGTCCGAAATCCGCAATCTTAACCTGATACTTAGCACCAATAACATGAATATTCTCTTGGTCCTGCGAGGGGAAGAGGAGTATGTTATCGGGTTTTAAGTCGCAATGGACTACCCCGACTTGATGGACGAGGGTGAGCCCTACGAGGAGCAGGCGCGTGTAGACGATGACGTGGCTTTCCATGAGTGGTTGTTTTCTGATAAAGTTACCGAGGGAACCGTAGGGAGCGAACTCCATAATGAGATTGTAGACAAAGCGGCCGTTGTTGTCCATAGTGAATAAACTCCAGATGCATTGAAGGATTTCTTTGCAGCCGAAGAAGGAATCAAGTATGGTTCCTTCTTTCTTCAACGATTCCAAGCAGTTGGGCTTCGAAGTCTTGACGGCTATCAGCGAACCTTTGGCTTCTTCTGGCGCAGTGAGAACAGCTAGCGAGACGGTTCCGTAGGTGCCCTCACCCAGTAGCTTTAGCTTCTCCCATTCCGTCACGGGTTCGCTTATCATCTCCATCATGCTACGCTTCTCAAAGACCTCGTTGGAACACACGCTTGTTTGTGCAATGGAGGCCATCACGGCCCTAATTCAGAGAAAGAACAAATAAAAGATTGGATAAGGGTTATGAATCAATGAGAGAAATGGCAATTTTTGCTATGTGTATATATATATATATTTTGGCGGGAATGATCCAATAATAATGATCATATAGCTCCTTCTCGAACAAAGATAAATCAATACTTTATACCTAAGGCATGCATGGATATATATCGTTCTATCAGTAATGGAATATTTCTTATCTATATATTTTTTTTGGCTAGACGTGTCTGTGTTAGAAAGCAAGTAGTATAACTGTAGATATGATAAAAAAAAAATTAATCTTCCTTCAGAAAATGATAAAAAAAAATAAAATCTACAACTGGAGTTAATTAGTAGTAACCTCACGATTATCGTTAGCTAGCAATAAGGACGTTATCGTGTATCAATTATCGTTATCTAATTTCAATTAGATAAGTAGTTTAGTTAATGCGTGTGTATCTTCAACAACACCAGTTATATATAGTTCTTGGAAGATTTGTTATCTGATTTTTCTCACGCGTACATGATCGTATATATATATAACATCCATGAAAAGTCAATCAATCAGAAAAAAAAATATTTTTTTCTAGTGTTTGAATCCTCTGCAGCAGTGATCTTAGTCATTGGATTTATATCTAATGGTTATTAAAAATGAAAATATAAAAAAAAGTATTTATATATATATTATTAATTATCAATTAATGATTGATATGTTTATCATGGTGAGAGTTAAAGATTTTAAATTGAAAATTTTAATTGAGGGAGGAATTATTAAGAGATAATTTAAATTTCAAATTTCATTTTTTTTATCATATTGTTTAATTTAAAAGTATTTAATTATATCATCTTGCTTTGCCACTCTTAAAGATGATTTGGGAATTTTAATTAGATATATTCTACAAGATTTGCTGTCATATTCTTTTCGGCTGAATTCTTAACTGTTCCTCTCTAATATTTTAGATTTGTTAGTAAACTTTTTATATTTTGATATAATTACAATTTTTCAATGTGTTTGTGGGTTACGTTGGGTTGGGCTGGTTTACATTAATTTTTTACTCAATCCGATAATTTTTAATGGGTTAGGTTAGCTTTGCGTGATTTTATTCTCAAAACCAATTCAACTCAATCCAATCATAAACGGGTTGGGTTGGGTTGAGTTATCGAATTAGTGATGTATTTTTATTTATTTAAAAGATAAATTAAAACTTTTTACAATATCAAAATAGATTTTCAAATTTTGCTCATTTTTTTAAAATAAAAATCATTTTTAATCACAAATGAACATAATCATATATCAATGCACAAAATAAGCTAGATATAATAACAATTTCAAACTTAATTGTTGATCCCTTCAACCTTAATTCACCTAATCTGGAAAGTTCAAAATAAAATGGTTATCAACTCAAATAGTAAAGTTCATTTAACTTAATATAGTTGAAAAAATTCAAATAACATTGTAACACTGATACAAAATAAACTGAAAATAAATTTGCATTTTCTTAGATAATTGACCAGTTGTAAGCTCCATTATTGAAACACTACAAGTCAAATGATAAGATCCATTAGTCTATTATAAATAGTGTAGAAAGAAGAAATATGCCTAAAGTCGCTAAAGAAGTAACACATAGTGGAGCACAACAGAGGGTGACACAGCGGAGGGTCATGCAGAGAGCTGCAATGACACACGGATGGCCGTGATGATGCAACTGGAGGGAGGCAGTGACTTGTGATGATGCAACAATGGAGGGCGGCGGTGACTCGCATAGAAAAGGTTTCTATTTTAAAGGTTTTTTGAAAGTAAGGAAGGAGGTATATTGAGAGGGTGAAAGTGTTAAGTGAGTAAAAGTAGGTTTTTTGTTTTGCTATTTGGGCTGATTTGTTTAAACTTATTTGGTAAAATAATAACTTATTTTAATAAAATAAGCAATTATTTGTGTTTTTTTTTGTCTTTCTGAATTGCTTTTACTTAAAATAAGTTGTTTTCTACTTATTTAAATAAGCAAATCCTATCAACTTATGAAATAATTAATTATCTGATAATCACTTATTTTATAAACACTTATTGGGCAAGTTTGTTTAAAATTATAATAAGAGTTTATAAAATAAGTGATTATCATATAATTGATTATTTCCTAAGTTGATAGGATTTGCTTATTTAAATAAGCAGAAAACAACTTATTTTAAGCAGAAAACAACTTATTTTAAGCAGAAGTAGTTTAACCAAACATATTAAAAACACAGATAATCACTTATTTTATTAAGATAAGTGATTATTTTACCAAATAAATTTAAACAAATTGACCTATTATAATTTTAAACAAACTAACTCATTATATATAGATCGAGGTTGGATTAGATGGGTTATAGGTTCACCCATTACCCAACCCGTAAGTCATCGGGTTGAGATTGGGTTGACTCTGACTCAAACACTCTGTCAACCTGTTCAAACCAGGTTAGATTGGGTTGGTTCCGCAAGTTATCTGTACTCGTGAACACCCTTAGTCATTTTAACTAACCTATATATAGTGATGGAGGTAGAGGAGACAGGGGTTCTAGTCACCTCCCTTGATTTATATATATATATATATATATAGGGCGACTTGTATGAAAACTACGTTTTTATGTGAGAATGAAAACAGACATTCTTATCCATTGGATTAAATTTGTACTCTCCAATCATTTTGCCAATCGGACGATTACCGATCTACTTACTACTGAACGAGATCCTAATCGCCCTTTAGTTAAGAGATAATATCATGAAGACAATTAAGAGAATAGTCTTATAGGATAATTGTAAAAAGATAAAGATATTATCTTTATCTTTGAGATTAATTTGTTGTTTTATGTATAATAAAGATAATATCTTTATTTCTAAACCTCTTATATAAACAAAGCTTGACCATAGAGTCAAGTAAATTCGACTCTCACTTGCTCTGTCTAGTCTTTCTACCACCCCAAAATTTCTAGACCAAAACATTGGCCCCATCGTGGGACTCGATAAACTTCGATCCCTACACCATGTATCTAAAAATCAAGGAGAATGATGAGTTTAAGCACGAATCATACTCCCCCGAAAGGAGTGAGGGAAAACTCCCCCTCCACCCTACAAGAACTCATAGGGACGACATGACACTTAAAGCAAGTGACATAAGAAGCCATGAGGAGAGCCGACAAGGTTGAAGTAGAACAAAACACCCTGACAGTTGGAAATGATGAGACATGGTGAGGAGATCTCAACTGAACTTCAGGGAGACTTCCAGCCATTCTCGGAGAACTCATGGAACTTTGAAAACCTTTGATTCTACTATAGCTAAGTCCTAAAACACTTTACTTAGCCATTTTTCAGGTATTTGCATCCTTAGTCCATTTGTAGAGTAAAGGGGGCCGGCCTCATACCTAGGTTCTATTTCTGCATGCATTTATCATATATCATTTATATATATCGACTCGAAAAAAAAATACAGCTTTACGTATATCGACTTGGAAAAATACAGCTTTACGTATATCGACTTAGAAAAAATATAGCAAAAAATACGACTTTATGTATATCGATTTAGAAAAAATACGGCTTTACGTATATTGACTCGGAAAAAATACGATTTTTTGGATTAGGTATCTATTATAACTAACATGCAGGGCACTTAGAACATATCCAAACAGAAACTTGAAAAGGAAAAGGAATGAAAAGGAAACAGGAATATGACATCTACAAAAGATATGATGAATCTAGTCGACAATAGACTTACGCTTTATAAAAGCCAAGCATGTGGCGCACACGCACGAGATAGAAGACCAACCAACGTGCAACACGTGGTACCATAGAATACGAGAAGAAACTTCTTGAGGATCCCAAACGATACAAGAATGCCCCGCTTAGTAAAAAGTCGATCATACAATAGTTGAATGATCGATCAACCAAAAACCAATGACAAGTCAACGAGGGACTAAAATCAACCGACTAAAGGCAAGCCAATCCAGCATCTTCACACTTCACGCTCAAGACTAAAAGAGTTGTGTACCATTTGACCGCCTCGTTGACTGGACGACTGTCAATCAACTAGACATTATAGACAAAGGAAGAAAGACTAATCGCCTCAATAGAACAAGACTTAGCCTCTTCATGCTACGCGCTTAAGGTTGAGAGGCTGTGTGCTATCCAATCATTTTGCTGATCGGACGACCGTTATTCAAACAAACACTGAAGATAAAGAATCAAAGGCCGACCACTTGGACGAGACTAACCTTAGCCTCTTCGCACTATGCACTCAAGGCTGAAAGATTGTGTGTTGTCCAATCATTTTGTCGATCAGATGATCATTATTCAGACAAATGCTAAAGATAAAGAATCAAAGGCCGACCACTTGGACGAGACTAACCTTTGCCTTTTTGTGCTACGCGCTCAAGGTTGAGGGGTTGTGTACTGTCCAATCATTTTGCCAATCGGACGGTTGTCGATCTATTTACTACTAAACGAGATCCTAACCGCCCTCTAATCAAGAGATAATATCATGAAGACAATTAAGAGAATAGTCTTATAGGATAATTGTAAAAAGATAAAGATATTATCTTTATCTTTGAGATTAATTTGTTGTTTTATGTATAATAAAGATAATATCTTTATCTCTAAATAAAGAGATAAAGATAATATTTTATCTCTAAACCTCTTATATAAACAAGGTTTGACCATAGAGTTAAGTAGATTCGACTCTCACTTGCTCTGACTAGTCTTTCTATCACCCCAAAATTTCTAGACCAAAACAAAATTAGACAATAAAAATTAACATAGTCTTTTAAAAATTAACATGCACCTACTTCATTTAATCTCTCTGCATCCAAAATTAAAAAAAAAATTGTTCCACTCTCCCTCTCATAAACCTGTTCATAGTAGCGAGGGTCGTGTCTAGGTAAATTAAGGCCTAAGGCAAATTTTATAAAAAAAAAAAAATAGTGAAATATATTTTTTTAATTTTTAAATTATTTTTTTAGTTTTTTAAGTTGCAAAACCATTTATCAATGTTTTATAATCCAATCATTCTTAAGTTTTAAAATGAAAATAACACTATAAATTTTTTAAACAAAAATATTATAAAATAAGAGAAAATAATGAAATGAGAGAATCGAAAAATGGGAAAATTATATATAATGCATAATTTATATATAGTAAAAAAGTAACTATTCATTTTATTTATTTATTTCACTAACTAATAATTAAACACAATTTTTATGAGAAAGTGGAAAACTAATCAAAAGGAAATACATTGAAAATTATTGGTTTTCAAAGTTTTTTTTTTCAATAATAGTATTATTTACAAAAAGAACTTCATTGTTTACAACATACCATTAAAAAATTAATGGCCAATGGCCATGGTTCTAAACATAAATTTGGTACATAAATTTAGAAAATTAATAGTTGGATCTCATTAGTCATAATTGAGAGTGATTCCAGTTTATAATCTCATCAATTTAGTGAATCAATGTGCATATGACTATTTATACAGGTAATATCTAAGATATTAGTAATTTTTTTAGTAATAGGCCTAAGGCAAAGGCTTCAATTGGCTTGCAGTAGACATGGCCCTGATAGTAACCTTAAACTTTACACCCTAAACCCTACACCTTAACTCCTACACCCTAAACCTTAAATAAACAAACAAACATTGTTTCACCTCTCATGACAAGGGTGTTTCCTCAATACAAATTTTTTTTCTCCTTTCATCTTCGTTTTTGTAAGTATGTTAATTATTATTTTCTTCTTTCTTTTACTCATAAATATGTTTAGTTTTAGGTTAATATGTAATTACATTTGTTGTTTAATTTCTCATTTTTTTTCATTCTTTTATTTTTTAGAAATATGAACATGGAGACAATTGCTATATTAAAATAATTAAATGATTCTGTAAACACAACGATATGGATTCCAAAGTATGATAAAGAATTGCTTGTGATCACTAATGTTGTATTATGTTGATAGGAATTATGATTAGAGGGAGAGTTACTTATCTTGTATTTATCAGTCTAAATTTTATAACTTCTTGTAAGCCAAAGAATATTATTAATAATATTTTATCTTAGCCTATAAATGTTTGATGTAGCAATTGTCTCCATGTTCATATTCCTAAAAAATAAAGAATTGAAAAAATGAGAAATTAAATAACAAATGTAATTACATGTTAACCCAAAATGAAGTATATTCGTGAGTAGAAGAAAGAAGAAAATAATAATAATCATACTTACAAAAACGAAGCTGAAAGTAGAAAATTTTCTTGTATTAAGGAAACACCCTTGTCATGAGAGGTGAAACAATGTTTTTGTTTTTGTTTAAGGTTTAGGGCGTAGAGGCAGAGTGAAATAGTTTTTTTTTAAATTTTAGATGCAGTTAAAGAGGGGAAGGAGAATTTTTTTTTTTTTAAATTTTGGATGTAGATAAATCAAATGAAGTAGGTATATGTTAATTTTTAAAAGACTACGTTAAAAAATTTATAATTAATAAAGGTTAAATTATATTATTAAATTATGTACGGTAAATTTGTTAATATTTTATAATGATTAAAATTATAATTAATATAAAACTAATTATATTTATTATATTGTAATAAAAATTAAGATTATTATTATTTAAAATAAAAATTAGTATCAATTTTATCTATAAAATTAATAAATATTTTTCAAAAAGTAATAAATTTTTAGAAAGCAACTACGAAACAAGAGATTGGATTTCATTTTAGCCCAATAAATAGTTAAGCCACAATTCGGCCCATTATACAATTAACCTACAAGCTACAACTCATGTCATTCAATGTTTTTTATATCAGAAAAACTTTCAGCTACCATTTAGAAGTTAGTTATATCAAGTTTTGAATTTTGTCTTACAATCACTTTATCTTGTAGTTGATTGAATCATATTAATTACAAACGTGATGCTGAAGATTTCAGAAACAATGGTCGGTGGGTTGATGAGTGATCACTGTAGTTTTTGTCTTGTTATGTTGTGAATTGTGTGCAAGTTGGTTTTCACACTGGCTCCTGCTACTTTTATTTTCCCCGTTTCTCTTTTTCTTTCACATATGCATGTATCCACCTTTGGAGAAGCACTATATAAGACACTAAAGATAAGCATAATCTTCATTCGCATATGCATGTATCCTCCTTTGGAGAAGTACTAATTAGCATTTAAAAAAAAAACAAACAAAAACTTAAGCCTAAGTTACAGTCTCATGTAATGAGCATTAAATTGTTGTAATGTTCGTGGCAAAGGGTGCTATATATTTAGATATGTGTCATTCCTTTGACAGAGTTTCTTGTTCAAACTACTACAAGCGGACAGAGTATGACACAGAGGCTATGGGTTTGGGTATTAATAAATTTTAATACCCGTTTTCAAATCTGTTAAGTTTTAACTGGTCTGAGAATATCCGTGGATTCGTCACATTATTTTTTATAATTTTAATTAATTTATATATTTTTGAATAAATTATATATTAAATTAACAATGCAATTATATTTTCAGTTAAAGACATAATTTTTAGTTTGAAATATTTAATTGCTATTATTATGTAAATTTTTTAACTATCAAATTAATTAGATTTTAAAAATTCTATAGCTTTTGCATTCTTTGTATGTTATAATTATAATCTCTTTTGACCATCCTCCATTGTGATTAAGCTCCAGTTACATTCTTGGTAATTATTTGAAATCAGACTTAAGTCAAAGCTTTTGCATTATTTGTATCTTATAATTTCTTTTGATAAAAAAAATCTCCTGAATCATTTCTTGCTTTACGTGACGCTACTTTTTTGTTATAGAAAAACTTTGCAGGAACAATGAGGTTTGTTCTGTTAGAGAAACACTTAGGTGGTACTAAACGTAACACATTATTTTTAGGTATAATTAATAAGAATTTTATAATTAATAAAATAAAATAAAAATCAGATTCTCTTATAAAAGAATAATTGATATTTTTTTGTTTTTTTACTTAATCTTCTTTTTAAAAATTTGTTAATATGCACTGATTTGTTTTTAATAAAAATTGGATTGAAAATTAGAATACACAACATTGTTATTAAAATTTAAAAGTAATATATTTTAATAGTGTAAGATAGAGTAGTTTATTTTATTTTAAATAATATTATTATTAGGAGTTTTTAATTTTTGTTTTAAATAATAACTTTATAATTCTAAAATCGTAGAGTAATAAGTATTTTGAATTTTACTATTTCATTACAACTTATCAATTAAAATTGAATTTTAAAATTTAAAATTATAAACCTTACAAAACGTTGAATGTTTTATTTTCAGTGATAAAATTATTATTTAAAATAAAATCAACAATCAAAATATATTATTTTGAAATTGGAATAATTTTTTAAAATTTGAATCTATTATATATTTAATTCCCTTTAGCATAATTTTAGAAAAAAGATTAGTTAAAAACAGAAAGAATATCAATTATTCTTTTATTATAGAATCTGATTTATTTATTTATTTTATTTTATTTTATTTTATTTTATTAGTTGTAAAATTTGTATTGATTGTTACTAAGAATAATGAGAATTAATTTATTTGTCATTGAATTAATTTATTTTATTAGTTGTAAATTTTGTATTGATTGTTAAGTTATGTTTCTCTATTCTCTTATTTGTCACTGAATTAATTTATTTTTAATGAGAATCTCAATTCCTTTTCGTATTAATGCAAGATATATATTAATATATTCCTATTCATTAATAATTTATTTACATTCCTCTACAGTGCATGAATACTAAAACTAATAAATAATATTATTCATTATCCAATCAATTAATGATACGTGGCAATATTTTGCCACATTACATATTTAATATTATTTTTATTATTATAGTCTAGAGACCTTTCTATAAATTTTATTTTATTTATTTTTTAATTTTATAATTTAAAAAATACAATTTAATTATATTGATTTTTAATTTTTATTGAAAAGATCTTTTAATCCCTAATCTAAATCCTAATTATAATCCCTAATTTTAAATTTTGTTTAGTGCTTCAGTACCCCTTATTGCTTTTATCATGACCATCGTATTGGTGTCTTGTGTTATTATTGTGTTGCCGTGCTACTCAACTTTGTATCGTTGTGCCCTCACGAACCACCAAGTTTAAGTTTGTTTTTAATACACTCTTATACGAAGAATCAAAAAAAGTTGAATGAAAAAATGCAATGTTTATTTTCAATCGAAAGCAAAAAAATTGAAATTAGGATTTATAATTAAGAGTTAAAGGGTCTTTTCAATAAAAATCAAAATTAAAAACCAATAAAATTACATTTTATTTTTTAAAATATAAAAATAAAAAATAAATACAATTTACAAAAAAGTCCCCAGATTTTAATATAAAAAATAATAAAATTAATATTAAATATATGACGTGACAAGGTATTGTCACATATCATTAATTAATTGGATAATGAATAGTAATATTTTGTCACATGTCATTAATTAATTGGATGATGAATAGTAACAATAAGAACGACAATTATGATGGTGTCCTGTTGGTGGTGGTGATAACAGTAGCTATGTTGGTGGTGGTGATGATGGTGACGTCGCCATCACTACGACCACCACCACCAGCAGGGGTTACCGTAACCGCTACCATCATAATCGTTGCCACCATTAAAAAGACCACTGTCAGGGTTACCATTATCATCAATGGTGGTGGCGACAATAACGAGGATGATAATCATGATAGTGATGGTGATGATGATCCTGTTGGTGGTGACAACAAAAATGGCGGTGGTGGCGACAATGGTCATGATGATGAGAGTAACAATGTGTAAATACACAATAATTAAGAAAGATATGATTGTATAGGATAATGATCACATTTAATTTTAATTCAAAATTACATTTGGATCATTAAGATTTAATCAATGGTCATTATTTAAACTTATCATTTCTTATAATATACATGTCCTCTCATTTTTTTTAAATTATTTAAATTTAAAAATTATATTTTATTTACAAAAAATTCAAATATTTCGCAAATAATTTATTTATTAACAAATGTGTAATCACTCATAATTATATATATATATTTTTTAAAATTATTTTACTTAAAATTTAAAAATTATACCTTATTTACAACAAATTCAAATATTTCATACAATTTGATATATAAACTGATGATCGTAAAATTTTCATTCAACGAGGATTTGTTATATTATTATATAAAATAAGATATAATAGAAAATATATAGAATATCTTATTAGAAAACACATAATAATATTTAAGAAAATATGTAATGTTTAAAAATTATTTAAACATGTAATATATATCATAAGCACGCATACTTCTGGTCATAATTATAATAATATCAAAATAATAAATATCAAATATATAAAAAGTAATAATAATAGGAATATTATTATGAAAATCAAATAAATTAATATCAGTCAAATTTAAAAAAATATTTTAATTAAAATATTAAAATGTATACTGTGCAGATTAAGTCTTCATAATTAAAATGTTAAAATACATTATTATTATTTTCAAAAATTATAAACCAATAAAAAATTTAAAAATCATTTCAAAATAGTGTTTTATATTTTAAAATTTAGTAATATGTATTTTTAAATACTTATTTTAAAAAAATCACAATCATTAACCGTGTTTTATATAATGATATAATAATATAATATATATGGATTGATTTGGTTAATTAATTAATTAATTAGAGTTAATTTAGGAATGAAAGAAAATGAGGAAATTTTTAGTTTAATTGCTTGTTTTAATTTTTTCCTTAATTTAATATTTTTTTTTATCTAATATATGCTTATCAATGTAATCTTCAAATTGACATAAAATTAAAAACACGAAAAATATTTCTCTTTTTGAGAGTGGCATAATCTTAATAATAATAATTTTAAAATTTAGTTATTTAAATCTAGAAAAATAAATACAAATATATTAAATATCTTACAAATTATGATTATGATAGTGCTAATTAATAATTAATTTTTTGAGTAAGGGGGTGTATTGGATTAAGATTTTAAAAGACTATTTTTTGCATAAAAAAATCTTAAGTAGGAAATTAAAAACTTTTAAGATTTTTTTAAAAAGACTTTTGTGATTAGGATTTTATAATTTGAATTTTAATGGATTTAGAATATAGGATTGTAAAGGATTTCACGGATTTATAAGATTTAAAAAGTTTTTATGGATTTCTAGAAAAAAAAAACATTCAAAACTACTATGCACAACGAACAAGAGTATTGAATACAAACTAATTATAGTTATCATGAACCTTCTGACACGTACATAATTCCAAAAAAGATATAAATTTTGAGATAATGATCAAAACATTAATCATTTGCTTAAAGAATATACAAAATAAATATTCTTCCAATTACATATGAAAAGATTTGAGATTTTTTTTATAGCATTCCAAACATTACTTTCTATTTTCTTTATTAAATTGTATATTTTTTCAAAATTAATTGCAATAATTTAGAAAAGTCTTTTAAAACTTTAACTTAATTGTATGTCCTAGTTGAGTTAGAACTTCTTCTAGGCTTAGATTTACTTCTCCTATGAAGATTTTAATTTCATTAGGAATTTATAAACCTAAAAAAAGGAATGAGATAGTGGACTACATGTAGGCTTATAAGTTGATTTGTAGTGATTTGAGTATGAACATATCGGTATGTCACTGCCTCCAAAACAGAGAGAATGAAATAAAAAAGTCTGTGATGAGAAAGAAAACACTATCATAGTTGGATAAATTTGTTTGCTAAGTTTGATATTTATATGATTAACTAAATAGTCCATAAAATCCAATTAAAAAAGTCCATAAAATCTTTATAATTTTGAATAAGAGATGACTTTTTTGAATAAGTTATTCAAAATCCCAATCGAATATCACAATATTTCGTTACCTTCTAAAAAAAAATCTTAAAAATCTTGATTTGAATACTATCAAATTATTTTTTATTATTTAACAATTCTGATTAAATATCCTATATATTTTTACTAAAAAAAAAAAGTAATTAAAATCTTAAACAATTCTCATCCAATATACTCTCTTAAATTTAAGAATGGAAAAAAGAATGTCCCGCATTCGTCATCAAATCGGTTATGTCAGCGATCCGTTTTAATCCGAAGTGATTTGATTGAGTTTGTGGTTGAATGGCTAACCCAGTCCAAGGTCATTTGATAAAAAAAAAAAAGTGAAACGGTGCCGTTTTGGACTAAAACGAAAACAGAACCACAGAGGTCTGGCTTCCTCTTCTCTTCAAGCTGCGGCTGCTGCTGCTGCAAACGAAAATAGAACCCTAAGTCTCTAGCCCTTTGCTCGCTGCCACGCTAGGCCGCCTCGCCGCCCTCCACGCTCGCCCTCTGCTCGCGCGCGGTCTGCTGCACCGTCACGGCTCCCTCCACGCTCGCCCTTTGCTCGCGCCATCCGCCACGCCCAGCCGCGCACCCTCCGACCACCACGCACAGCCCTCTGCCGCGACCCAGGTAATTTATTTGAAGTTTTGTGTCTCTGTTCTGATCTGTTCTCTGTTAACTGATTGATCATGTTTGAGTAGTGAACTGAATGCAAAATAGAACCTCACAGTCGTCACTCCTCACGTCTGCCTGAGCCCTTAAGCTTCAAGCCGTGAAGGAGGAATCCGCTGAAACATATTCTTCTGGCACTGTCGAAGACTCGAAGTAGGCAACAGATTGAATGTCGGTGCTGATAGTGACAAGCTTAGGTGACCTTGTCGTCGATTTGCACACCACCAAATGCCCCTTGACCTGCAAAAATTTCTTGAAGCTCTGCAAGTCAGTCCTCCAAATTCCTCTTTCCCTAACCTTAGCCTCTCATTTAACATTTTTTTTCTTTCAATTTAAGCGTTTATGGTACTATAATAGATAGAGTATAAGGGAGAATAGTTTATTTATTTTTCTTATTGTTGTTACATCACATTTTTTTTTACTGATATAGTGATATGCGATTTATTAGGCGTATGCTGAGGATTTATTAGGTGTAGGTTAATATAGTGTAGTGGTGAATCTTTGTTTTATGGTGATTGTAAACATAGAACTATGTTGTATTTGGGTTGGGTACCCCTCTTTTTATTATTAATTTAAGTATGTTTACTGGCTGATAAAAAAAAATGAAAAAATACTGAGCTTGATTCTCTTTTTTCTTTATATTATTATATTAATTTTTTAATGCACCGGTACCGTATTTGTGTATGTGGGTGGATGTTCGGAATCACAACATGCTTTCAGCTTTCTGTTGCTATGAGTTTATTATGGAATAAAGATTTGTCTACACCCTTATGTGCTCTGTGGTTGTGTGTGCATTATTTTATGCACTACTGTTATGTGAGTTGGATACATGGATTACTTAATTTCTTTGTGGCCATAAGTTGCTCTCTGCTGAGATGGAGTGATAGACTTAAAGGTCCATTAGGAAGAGTTTATTTAAAATTTATTTGAAATTTTCTTTTAACAGAAGAACTTATAAGTGTCTTCTGATAGAGCCTATGAAAATAGCTTAATAAGCTTATGATGTGTCATAAGTTGTTTTCAGCTTATTTTAGTATGTTTTACAGGATAGCTTATGAAAACAACTTACAGCTTATATGAAAACGAGTTATCCTTATTTTCTATTTAATTATAAAATGTAATATATGTAAATGCGCGTATATATTAATTATTAAATACTTATTCTGTAAGTCCTTAATTAAGTTTGGCCAAATGGGTCCTTATTGGTATTATTTTATTTTTTAAAATAACATGCACTGTTGTGATATTTGCATATATGGGTGTGTGTTCATATCATATCGTGCTCTTTGTTGGTTTGTAATTGTTGAGCCAGGATTAAGTACTACAATGGATGTCTATTTCACACTGTTCAAAAGGATTTTACTGCCCAAACTGGAGATCCAACTGGCACGGGAACTAGTGGCGATTCTGTTTACAAGTATGTTTCCACAACTGCTCGTGCTTGTGCATTTAGTTACTGTCTATCATTTACTAATCCTTTTATTTTAAATGTGAAGTTTCTGACATTGTGTTCTCATTTGTCCAATGACTTTCTCTTTTTCAGGTTTCTTTATGGTGATCAAGCTCGGTTTTTCAATGATGAAATTCATATTGATCTAAAGCATTCCAAGATTGGAACAGTTGCCATGGCAAGTGCTGGTGAGAATTTGAATGCTTCACAGGTATGGCATGTTTTGGAGCAGATTAAGGGTTCCTTTCTTGTTATTTCAGAGTAGCCAATACTCAATATGTAAAATAATTTTTCAATTACTATTTGTTGTTTTTAATGGTTTTCAGTTCTATATCACTCTGCGTGATGACCTTGATTACCTTGACGGAAAGCACACAGTAAGTATTCTATGCATCCTTGCCTTACTATTTTCACAGTGTATGTGTGCATCCTAAAATTCTGACTGGACCAGCCAAGAAGTTGGTTCACAGGTTATCTGTTTGAACCAATGGAGTGGTCCAAGCTGTACAACTATGAGTATAGGAGATATGTTTTGTCTTGCAGCTAAGTTTAAAGTATGTCATCAACAGTCACATGTCTTAAACATTTAGTACTTTTGAGTTATCAGCATTTATGTGATTGCATTATATAAATTATTTGCATTCAGCTACTATCTTTCTTTTATATAGTGGGCAATCTGCTATTTGGTATACCATTGTTATATAATTCTGTTAGTCATAGACATTGATTTGAAAATGCTACTTTAAATATTTACTCACATTTGACTTTTATACCATGGAAGTTACTTTGTTGTTTTCTGAGATCTGTTCCTTGTTACAGGTTTTTGGTGAGGTAGCTGAAGGATTTGAGACTTTAACTAGAATAAATGAGGCTTATGTGGATGAGAAAGGACGACCATATAAAAACTTAAGGTTTATACTCATTCTTCTGTACTACAAAATGTGGATTAAAAATGATGTTTTGTATTTTTGTCTTTTTGAGATAAATAAAATGTATTCTTGAATTACTTGTGTAGAATCAAGCACACATACATCCTGGAGGATCCTTATGATGATCCTTCTCAGCTATCTGAGTTTATTCCTGATGCTTCCCCAGAAGGAAAACCTAAAGATGAGGTAATGGTTTATTGCAATTTCATCACTTGAAACTGCAGAAAATTGTCAAAAGTTATTTGTTGGTATTGCTATGGTCCTTTATCTTGAAACTATTTAATATGAAAATAAGTCCAATTGATAAAAATATGAAGCATATCAGTTATTTGTTGTATTTCATTGAACCTTATTTTTCTCAACTTGAGCATATCAGTGAATCCATTTGGTACTTTAGACACTTAAAAGAAGTAAGATTGATGTTGCATTAATTTGGCTTATAGAAATACGACAACAAGTCAGTTTGTAGAGGTATCTTTATTTTGAATTATTTGAAATGCACTGGGCCTAACTCAATCTCAAAAGGTAACTCAAGGGAGGAAGATTGTCTGAGCCTTATAAGGAGTATTTTAGTCTTATCTCTAATCAATGTGACATCTAAACACCTACCCATTAGCCCTAGAACTAGACATCTGGAGACTGGAGCATGAAATTCACAAGATTTGACGCTGCCTAACTAGAAGACTGGATAATGCAATGGTTTGTCATGAACATCCTAAAAACTTAAGTTTTTAGTGTAGACGGATGAATATTTTTGTATCTGTAACATGCCTCCTCACATAAAAGCCCTTGGGCTTGAAGTGTGACTGTGAGTAATGCATAGGCTTTTCTATGTGGCTATGTCCTATGCTGAAATTCAATTTTTATTTAAAGAATGAGGCAGCAAGGATCAAATTCTAGACCACTTGGTCATATAGGCTCGAATATCATATTAGAAATGGTCCAAGCCCTAATCCCAAAAGCTAACTTATGGGAGGAGTTTGCCCAAGCCTTAAGGTGTATTTTGGCCATATTTCTAGTCAATATGGGACATGATAACATTTAACTTTTTTTCCCTTGAGATGCTTCATTGCAATAGAAATTTATAAAAATTAAAATGCAAATTTTAGTGGTTATTTGATCAGTAAAATACTTGGCATGACATTTGTCTTGCTGTGCTGTTTATGGTTCAGTTATTTTTTTCAAGCAGGGTTCATTGTCGGTAGATACTTTATAGGATAAGCTTGTATTTTTTGTGGGATGTAAGTGTCCCTTTCATGGTTCTCAGTGGGTTTTGTTTCCCCCAATTATTGTGTTTGTGTATTTGTTTACTTTTATTGGAACAAACCCAAGGCTCACATTGGCTAGAAATAGTTTCAAAACAGAGTATACAAGTGCGGTGCAACCCTCACTTTACAAGCCGGTTTTGTAGAGTTGAGTTAGGCTCAAACCCAAATTCTAAGAATTTTCAGTGCTTTATTTTTTTTTCTCTTACTCCAGTACCCAGTAGAATATCTCACCCCTATTTTTTGTGGTTTTTCCTAAATAAATTTTATTTTTCTATAAAAGTGGGTGGGGTGAAGAGTGAGATTTGCTTCCTACTTTTTGCAAGTTATAACAATGAATCAAGAAATGGATGATTGTATTGGATTTTACTTGTCATGCATTAGTATATTTGTTCAGCATTCATGGTAAAAAAGTTTCTTGCTGTAACTGTATAGTTATAGATGGATGATTGGATTCTTGTGATATGACGAATAAATTCAAGCATTATAATGAAAAAATCAATTTTAGAGTCTTCAGTAAGCATGCTTGTTCAAACTTCTAAGTCATGACTTAATGCAATTTTACTAGGTTGATGATGAAGTGCGTCTTGAAGATGATTGGGTTCCCATGGATGAACAATTAAATCCAGCAGAACTTGAGGAGGTTATTAGATCAAAGGAAGCACATTCTAGGGCAGTTGTACTTGAGAGTGTAAGTATGATTCATAGAAATTTTAGTACTTCATTTGTGAATATGATCCAATGTGAATTCACTTTTCTTTCTTGTTTTAGATTGGGGATATTCCTGATGCTGAGATTAAGCCTCCAGACGATGTATTGTTTGTTTGTAAATTGAACCCAGTTACTGAGGTGAGCAACCCTTTTCTGTGTTATGGATCTGTAATTATCATTTACTCTTTCCCCCTGATTTATTGTTAGGTAGAAATCAGTACTTAACTATTAACTTTTTTTCCTTAAATTTTAGGATGAGGACTTGCATACAATATTTTCACGCTTTGGAACTGTATCATCGTGAGTAATATTAAAAAGTTGACTTGTCAGGAATTTACTAATAGTGATATCATTTTGTATGTACTGTTTTCACCTAATTTCTTAATGATAGGGCTGAAATCATCCGTGATCACAAGACTGGTGACAGTTTATGCTATGCTTTCATAGGTCAGTATGTTTATCCACTCTGTCATTTGTGTAACATCTTTAATTGTGTTCAAGTGCTTATTTTTATCTATCTATCTATCTATCTATGTATATATCTTCATTTTATTCCCTTGTGTCATTCTTGGTTGCAAATGCTATAACATAGACATCCTGATTTTTTTTTTCAGTGTCTGAAGTTCAGACATTTATTGGCTAAATGCATACATAGTCCACGTAATTACATGCATATTTGGGATGAAATGGTGGTTTATTATGTACTATTAACATGAATTATTTCATGATTACAAGTTATCCTTCATTTTACTTATTCATTCATGAGTAGAATTTGTTATCCTTCATAACCTAACAACTTGGCCAACCAATTCTGCTGATTCTGTGTGGTTATTCTCTTTTCTAGCAAGTGCCTCAAACTTTTCTGGTCAGTGTATACAGTAAATTTCTGACCCAATAGGTATGGCTTCCAATGCTGAATGGCTAATACCAAAGCCATTAACTCCTTCTCATAAACTGACTTGTGGCCAGTGCCTTGCTGAAAAATGCTATCTGTTGTTTCTTCTGAAATAATACAGCACCCATGCCTCTTCCCGAAGCATCACACTCAATGGAGAAGGGTTGAGAAAAATCAGGCAATACCAACACTGGAGCTGTTGTTATGGCATGCTGCAGCTGTCTGAAAGCCTCCATACCCTTGCAATTCCATTTAAAATTTCCCTTTTTCAACAAATCATTCAAGGGTCTAGCAATTTCACCATAATCTTTTATGAACCTCCGATAATACCCAGTGAGCCCTAAAAACCCTCTCAATTCTCTGCATGTTTCTGGAATTGGCCACTGCATAATAGCTTCAATTTTCTGCTCATCCATAGCCACCCCTTCTTCTGAAATAGTTGCCCCAAATACCCTATCCTTCTCTGCCCAAAGTCACATTTTTTCTTATTTGCTGCCTCAATGTTTCCAGCACCATCTTGACATGTTTTAAGTGTTCTTTCCATACTATAGATAAGTATATCATCAAAGAAGATTAATACACATTTCCCTAAATATGGTTGTAGAATAGAATTCATTGCACCTTGAAATGTAGCTGGAGTGTTAGTCAACCCAAATGGCATCACCATAAACTCAAAATGCCCTTGGTGGGTCCTAAAAGCGGTCTTTTGTATATCATCCTTGTGCATCCTGATTTGATGATAACTTGCCTTCAAATAAATCTTGGAAAAGAATGCTGCCCCATACAGTTCATGGAATAGCTCCTCAATCATAGGAATGGGAAATTTGTCTGGAATGGTGGCCTTGTTCAAGGCTCTATAATCGACACAGAACCTCCAACTTCCATCCTTTTTCTTAACTAAAATGACTGAACTGGAGTATGGGCTGTTGCTTGGTCTAATAATTCCACTTGCCATCATCTTGGTTACTTGCCTTTCAATCTCATTCTTTTGGAAATGAGGGTATCTATAGGGCCTCACATTAACTGGATCTGCTCCCAGCTTGATTGGAATTCTGTGATCCACCTCCCTGTTTGGTGGCAGCTCTCTTGGTTCCTCAAAAACCTGACCAAACTCTTCTAGGATATCTTGGAGCTGTTTTTCTTCAGCTACAGACAATTCCCGTTGCTCTGCTTCACCCCTTTCTTTGTTCTGAATTTCTTTTAATGCTTTAAAAGAAATTATAGCTTTTGATAAACTAGGATCTCCTTTTATCTCCATACTTTGCCCTTGATGCCAGAATACAATACTCAACATTAGGGGTGTTCGCGGTGTGGTTTGGTTTGGTTTTCTATTTATAAAAAATCCAAACCAAACCAAACCAAACTTTTGCGGTTTGGTTCGGTTCAGTTTTTGCAGTTTTTTTAAACTTAAAAAAAAAAAATACAAACTTAAAGTTTTAAAACATCAAATTAAAGGATTTTAAAATTCAATGTTGTTATCATAATTTCAAATATATCCACATAAGTCTAAAAACATATAAAATTAACTAAAAAGTCTTAATACATAAAATTACACATAAAAATTCCAAACTCTACCATATGTTATACAAAGTTACAAACATAACAATTAAAAACATTTAGTCGGCCAACATCATCATAAGGTTTTGCCAATAGTTACGTGTAAACATTCCTGTAAAAATTAAAACATCGTCAATTAATACTTCAAATGACAATTCCTTGCATTTTAGAAGAAAAATATGATTAAGAAGTAATAAATCATATCATAACTTAGTGCAGTGACTAATCAAAATCAACATCAAAGTTCTCTTCATCTGGTTGTGGGATTGGGCCAAGTTCTAAAAATATATAAAGACATAATAGTTAATATGAATGAAAAAATTAAATAAAAAGAATTAAAATACAACAAATAAATTACCCATTTCAATTATTTCAATGTCTTCCACAAGCTCTTCAATGTCCACTGACCATGGGGCTGATCGACACCAATTTTGAGTACAAATCAATGCTTCAACTGTCTTTGGTGTAAGAGAGCTTCTATAACAATTAAGAACTCTACCTCCTGTGCTGAAAGCAGACTCAGAAGTAGCAGTAGACACAGGTGTGACTAACAAATCTCTAGCAATTATACTAAGAATAGGATACTTGGTAGAATTCACTTTCCACACCACATCAAGATATTAAAAGAGGTACTTTTCTTCTCCAAACTCTCCATGAGATACAAATCTACTTCATTTTTATGAATATTGTTATTACGATTCATCTCTTTCTCAAATTCCAAAGCAAATGAAATTTCAAGTGCATCAAATTCATCTGTTTCCATTTCACAAGGTGCAGAAGAAGTTTCAGTCGGCTGCCCTTTATTAAAAGAAACCTTATACACATCAAACATATGGTATAATGCATTCTTTATCTTGTCACACAAAAAATCAATATCTTCCTTCTCATAAAACTTGTGTAAACCCCACTCTACAAACTGAAACTTACTCCAAGGATCAAATATTACAGCAACAAAAATCAATATATTCACACTCCTAACATTTCCCCAATACTTATCATATTTCACTTTCATTTTTTCAGCCATAGTTCCAAGCAGAATGTCAGAATTTCCTTTCCATTTCTGAAGTGCAAGTAATATCATGTAATGCTCATTGAAATATAAAGAAGTTACATAACTTGTCCTTGATACTTTTAAAGTGATATAAAAAAATATTTTCAAGAATTTTGCATTTTCCCAATCCTCATTATTTGGAACACCACCATTGATCAAAACATAATCAGCACACTTCTCACCCAACCTCTTAAAAGCCTTTTGAATTTTCAATGCACTTTCAAGCATTAGGTATGTGGAGTTCCACCTAGTGGCAACATCCAATTGCACAATCATTTGAATTTTTAAACAGAATTTTTAACTTTTTTTTTTCAACAAACTTAAAAGCAACTTATTTACAATTATCATTCGAACCAAAGCTTGTCTACATGCAACCAAATCAAAATGAACACCAGTAAGAACACTACCACTTCCTTTCCCATCTTCTTGTTTCATTTGTTGAAAGACAAGAGTTGGTTGAGAAGGATCACGAGACTCTTTGGGAAATTTATTAGATTTATTCAACAAATGGTTTGTGAGACTACTAGTCCCATTTTTATGAGAATCAGCAGCATAGTCTTTTGTACACCAATTACATTTAGCCCTATCAGTGTCTTCAATTTTACTAAAATGAGCCCAACACCAAGATTTAGGCCTACAAGGCTTTTTGTTACCTGGAACTCCAGCATCATTTAGTGTGGGTTCTTTTGCAGCTTTTCTTTTCTTTTGAGCTTCCTCTTTGTTTAAATCATCTTGTCCATTTGAGGCATTATTAGATTGAGTATTTGTAGCTTCATCTCTAACATTACTTTCAGCTTGCAACATTAGTTGACAAAACATTAATCAACTTCATTCTAAATTAACAAATTCAACCTAAATAGAGAAAAATGACTACCTCCATGGTGTGATGATTGTCGAATGATAAGTGTGTCATACCCACAATTTAAACTGAAAAAAAAATATCAGGTAAAGTATTAAAGAAAGTGAGCACAACACACACTGCCATACAAAATATAAAATGCATTTTTAGAACATGTCACATAGAACCAAATCTAGTCACAAGAGAACCAAATAGGCAAATATCATAAAGAATTAGACACAAAAATAACTATAGTGAAGCAATGATAACTACAATTGCTCAAATGATGAATTAGTTACCTTTATTGGTTATTTTTTATTGGAAAATCCTATATTACCTATCTAGTATCTACAACAGAAAAATCATCTTATCACAAACATAAAGAACCTACTCGAACCTACTACTCACAGAGTCATAGAATCATAGACACAAAGAACCAAATAACAAAGTCACAAACACATAGAACCTACTCAAACCTTTTAGTCCAACTACCACCACCATCTTAACCTACTAAGTATTAATCCAACCAATTGTGTTAAATGTTAACCATTCAAAGAAATAATAAAGTCACAGACACATATTCATAGAGAACCTACATGAACCCACTCACTCATAGAGAACAAAATATCATAGAACCAATCAAGATGCAAATACAAAATAAAAATGCAAATACAAAGGATTGAATAAGGATTAAATAAGTGAATACGGATGCAAATATAGAGAATATACCAAGTCAAGCGTGTGAGCTCGACGAACAGAGAAGACGAAGGAGAATCAGATCCGTGCGCTGGCGAGATGAAGGCATCGAGATTGAGAGGTAGAGGCACAGAGTGTGTCAACGACTCAAGATTAAGGGCACAAGAAGGTGAGATGAAGGTGTTGTTGTGCAAAGATGAAAGCGCTGGTGAGGTTGACGGTGCGAGATGAAGGCGTCAACGGGGTTGAGGGTGTGAGATTGAGAGACAAGAGGCAGAGGGTGCGAGCGAGATGAGGGATTGAGGGCGTTGATGGGGATGAAGGGCGAGAGTGAGAGACGAGAGGCAGAGCCGCAAAGGTGCGAGTGAGACGAGGGATCGAGGATTCGAGGGCGCCGATGGGGATAAGCTTTCTAATTTTATTTTTCCTCTTTCACTCTTTCAGCCTTTACCCTCACATAGCACAAACAAACAACATAAAAAAAAATATACAAACCTCCATGTGGTTTGGTTCGGTTTGGGATTTCCAAACTGCAAACCGAACTGAACCGCTTGGTTCTATAAAAAAAAAATTGGAAAATCCAAACCAGGTTCGGTTTTGTTCGGTTTGCGGTTTTTTTGGGTCAATTTCATGGTTTTGTTGGACTGGTTCGGTTTATGAACACCTCTACTCAACATCCTCCAATTCACCTTGACTTCTCCTAATGTTGTTAACCAAGCCATCCCCAAAATAACATCCACACCTCCTAATTCAAAGATAGAAAGCTCCCTTGTCATCTCACACTCCCCCATCTGCACCTTAATATTTCTACACTGCCCTGAGTTTGCTTTCTATGGCCATCACCCAATCTGACCCTATAGGCCTTGGTAGGGTCACAGTTCAGTCCTAATTTCTGGAAGCAATGAAATTATGACTGGCTCCACTATCAATTAGGATTAGAACCTTCGGACCTGCAATTTCCCCTTATAACTTCATGGCTTGTGGTTGAGTCATGCCTCCTGCTGAACACACCAAGGCTTGTGGAGTAGTATGATGCAAGTACAAGTAGACAACCCCTTCTCAGCCATAAAAACACATATTTAGGGACCTTTGTTTAGTGTGAACTCTGAAGATTTAACCTATCATTAGTTTTGATCATGTTATGTTCCATTATCTGATCAAAAGGCTTGAGCTTTAGAGAAGATTTGGATTTGTAGCCACTAATGAATAAATATAAATGTCTTTTGGTACAATTAAAATTGTGCTTCTGATCAATTGAGAAACCATTATCAAGATTTCATATTGGTTCCTTCAAATACATTATCAATTTCATTTAGAAGTTGTAATTGCTAATAGTAAGGATGGTTTGTTTTTAGTTTATATTGTAAAAATCCCCTCTGTAATTGGTAAAAAAATGGTCTCTTTTTCTGTTGATAAATTAACAGTATCTTATATTTTCTCATTTTGACAGAGTTTGAGGACAAACAATCATGTGAGCAGGCATATTTTAAGGTATGCTGAAATGTTTTGAATCGTCTTTTTTTTTTTTGCAGAAGAGTCCTCTCTTTCTTTTTCTGTGCAGTAAATGATTCTGTTTTGCTTCATGAACATTAGATACTGTTGTAGGTTTATTTATTTAATTTTTCCTTCTATCCTTGTTTGGCTACTATAGATACTCTTAGTGCAGCTTCTGGAGGATGTTTGTTATATTAGGGAGTCTTGCATTTTATCTACAAAAATATATTGATAATTTTTGTTATTGTTTCAGCTGCTTGCTTACCTGTTTTATTTGCTTTGTGTTATCCTCTGTTTCAAATTTTATTGGACTTTCAGATGTACTGGGTTGCAGAGTTGTTATTTTCTTTTGCAATTCCAAGTTTAAACAAGCATTAACAAATTGCTTTGGTATTAAAAGAAAACTCATCCTGGGCATTTTCCCTTTTGCCCCCTGAAATGCAGATGGATAATGCTTTGATTGATGATCGAAGGATACATGTGGATTTTAGTCAAAGTGTGGCAAAACTGTGGTCACAATACAAGCAAAAAGATCAAAAGGGTAAAGGTAAAGATAAAAGTATTTTTTCAGATAAAAAAATGAGATTCTATTGAGGTTTGCAAGACCTTGGGATCTCTACTATACAACAGCTAACTTTTGTGGTGTGGTTCTCCCAAGGTTCTTATTAATATCACAACCTGAATGCTATGTTTTATACTTTTTTCATTTTGACAGCATCATGCTGAATGCCAATGTTTGGTTGTAAGCAGCAACTACTTTCCCTCAGTAATCTTAATACAATAACTTGTTGCTGCAGGTGGTGGTTGCTTCAAATGTGGTTCTACAGATCATATTGCTAAGGATTGCACGGGAGATGCTACAATGAAACAACCACAAGCAAAATACATCTTAAAGAATGATAATGCCCAACGTGGTGGAGATAATGTGGGGTATGTACTTCTGATTGCACGTGCCTGCCTTTTACCATCTCTTTGATTATGTCTGTCTAAGTGTGTGATGGCAATTTCATGGTGCAGATATGAAATGGTTTTTGATGGAGATAACTCACAAAGTCCAAGGGGAGATGTAAAACACCAAAGGAACGACAGGGATGACCCAGATGAAAAAAAAGGTGGGAAGGAAAATTTTAAAGATCATAGAAGTCGTAGATATCAAGATATGGTAGACTCAAACAACAGAGATAGGTATGGTGATAGGAGCAGAGGGCATGGGGGAAATGGAGACAACAAAGCACGGTCTGAAAGAGGTGCGAGAGATTTAGATTCCCATGCTGACAAGAAAGACAGAGATAGGCACATAGGAAGACATGGAGATGATGATTACAAGCGAAAGGATGAGCGTGACTCCAGAAAAAGATATGACGATGATGGCTACAAGAGGAAAGATGAGCGAGACTCGAGAAAAAGAGACAAAGATGATAGCTACAAGCGGAAAGACGAGCGAGACTCAAGAAAAAGAGATGAAGATGATAGCTATAGAGAAAGACGACCCAGTCGAGATGATAGGAGAAACACAGATTCTTACCATTTGGAGAGAAGGAATGACAGAGATTACAGGAAGAGACCTGAAGACAGCGGAAAGCAAGATATGAAGATGGATTCAGGACGAAGGAAAGGAAGTCCAGGTGATGAGGATTACAAAAATGGAAGGGATAATGAGGATTACAGAAATAGAAGGGAAGAACGTGGGAATAGAAGACAAGATATTGAAGCTGATGATGATTACAAACGTAGAAGGGAGGATGCGGATTACAAACGCAGAAGGGAGGAACGTGGAAATAAAAGACAAGATATTGAATCTGATGATTATCCTCATAGGAAGCATCATGGTGGTGACCAGAGATGATTATATTTATTGGTGTCACTATACCATTCTAATGCTAAGCATAGAGCTTTTGGATGGCTATCTTGTGTGTCCCGTCTGCTTCAATTTTTCTGGTGGAGCAAGATATTGAAATTCTTTAGAGAACAAGGTTTTTGAATTATTCTATATTTACTATTTAAGAACATATTTAATGATTTTAGTATCTTTTAAATTGTAATTTTGGTGGGTGGAAGTTGGGATTTAAAATGTATGTTGACATAGCTGTAGAAAACTTATTTTTATATTTGGTTTCGTAAATTGTTAAGAGTTTAAAGGCTGTCTTGATAGTGTAAAATTGCTATTTTATACTAAATCCTAAAACTATTTAATATTATTAGACAATCATAATTTTGTATTTTGATAAATTAGTTGATTTTTAAAAGTCATATAAACAGAAGATTATGATTACTTACAAAAGGTTATGATTATCTAATATTTTATGTTGTAATATACAATCATAATGTTAAGATAGTTGCAAAGTGTTGTAAAAAAAAAATAGTTAATTTATTTGTAAAAGTTTTTGTATAATTTTTTTTTATAAAATATATGAAATTTTTATAAATTAATTATAGGAGAAATCAATTTTAATATGTGAAGAATTTAATTTTATTTTTTTTCTTAGTTTTTTTTTTCTAGAAATATTTATCAAAATAGACTCATAGTAGGTTTAATTATCATTTATCAATAAGGAAGAAAATACATGTTTTCTAAATGGGTGATTGCAACTGTGGTGATGGGTGGGTGGGTGGAGCTGTGGAGGTGGGGCTTGCTTGAGAGTGGTAGGGATATATTTGTCCATTTAGGACTTTTGGGAGGTAAGAAGTAATATGGAGGTGCTGGAAGTAAATAAATTGATCAATTGGCAATGCTAAAAAATTTTTTTGGTCCTGTGAATAGAAAAATATATTATTTTCGCAAAAATATATTATACATTATTTGTTTTCTCCATATTTGTTAAGAGATTTGATGTTAAAGAAGTTAATCATAAAAGTATATTTTTCAAAAACTCATGACAATAACTTATTGTTTTCAATTTATTTTAATAAGTTCTTAATGATATCTTATAAAAATAACTTATAACTTAAAATAGTTTATTTTCTTTTTTATTATAGAAATATTGTATACGTAAATACTTATAGGATAATCATTTATTTATTAATTACGCATTTAGTTAAGATAATTCCACGTATATTAAAATTAATTTTGTTTGATTTTATGTTAAGGAAGATAACCATAAAAGTATATTGTTACGTGGATTAAGGTATGATTTTTCATTTAGAAAATGGGTTAGTTAAAAGAAGGTTTAATTGCATTTTTTTCCTTTTATAAATTTGGGATTTTGGTCTCCATCATTTCTAATTGAAACATTTGATCATCAACTTTTAAAATCATGTAATTTTGATCAACCGTTAAATTTGAACAATTTATCATCAAATATAACTTTTTTTTAATATAAAAACAAATTACTTATTTTTTAAAATTTAAAATTGAATTAGTTATTTTTTTATTAGTAAACAAAAGATAATTAAATTTAATTTTGCGGTCAGTAAAAAGTAGATTTTTTTTTTTAAGAACTTGATAAAGAACCTATGATCCAATAGGAGATATTATATGAGAAAGCTTTTGCAGATTAGCTACTAGGAAATTCAATTTTAACTTATAAAGAAATTAATTTTAATTTTTTTCTTCATATTTTTTTCTTATAAAAGTTTACTTTTAGAGTAGTGTACATTTTGTTCATCATGTGATTACAATCGCCAAATAAAAATGGTGTTATAGTTTCACATTGAAGCTTCATAGTAGGTCCAAATGGAGGGCATGATAGAACAATTACAAGCTCTTTTGTATTCATGAGTTTATGGCATGGATTATATATTTAAAAGGTTAAATTACACAATACTTGATCTTGTGTAAATTTTTATGTAGGTCTGTATTTTTTTAATTGGGTCATTAATCATGCAATTATTTTTAATTGAGTCCTTAAGATTTTAAAACTACTATAAATTTTTAAGTCACTATAAACAAAGTTCAAACTGTTAGCATAATTTTACTTTAATGTGTAATTTTTTAAGATTCATTATATAAGAAATTTCATCATAGGATCTTGAATATTATTATTTCTCACTTCAATCATATTTTATTAATTCTTTAAGGGAGTCCAGAAGATTTACCTAGATCCATAATGTTTATAAAAATATCTACAAGAATTTCTCCCTTCTTTGATTTCATTTACTTGATTTCTTTGATGATATAGAAATCTCTTGATCAATTTTGGTTTTTCCTTTTATTCTCCACAATTTCCTTATATAAGAGACTTATCAAGATGTTAGAAGAAATTTACAAGAGGTGTAGAAGTGTCTGAAGAAGAAAGGAAAGTCGTCCTTTTATATTGTTGAGACAACAAGTAACTTTCGTAACTTCGATAACTTTCAACTTTCATAATTTTCTTTAATGTCAAAATTAACCCTTAATGAAGTGAGAAGATAGAGATTTATTTTAATAATTTAAAAATAACTCTCAATAACAACTTTAACATAATTTCAAGTTTAACAATCATCACATTAGACTTCTTTTTATTAAAGTTATTTCATAATTACATGAGTCATTATTAAATTAAACAATCTAACACAAGCTACTTTTTTAATTCAGGGACACAACTAAGTAAATCTGTATTAATCTTAGGGATTTAGTTACTTAAAAATACCCAAATAATTTACAGACTACATAAGTAATTTCACCTAGAAGTTTAATTTCATGTAATTTTAGTCTCTCTAATTTCTAATTAGGATATTTGATCTCCTATTTTAAAAATCATACAATTTTTATTCAACTGTTAAGTTAGAACAATTGATCATTAAATATAACTTTGATTTTTTTTTACTTAAAAAAAAAAAAATTTACCTATTTTTTTACTAATCACAAAATTAACTTCATTAAATTTAATTTTGTGAATAGTTAAAAAATAAGTATTTTTTTAAGTAAAAAAAATTCAATATTATATTTAATGGTCACCTGCAATTTAATAGTTAAACCAAAATTTCATAATTTTAAGATTATGAGATAAAAAAAAAATGTCTGAATTACAACCAATGACCAAAATCGTGAATTTGTAAAAGTATGGACCAAAAATATAATTAAGTACATTATATAATTAAATTAATTTCCTAGTCAATAAATATTGAAAAGGTATTTAATACTTAAAATTTTTATTTATTTTTTTGAAGATCTTTTCTTTTATATTTTTAAAACTGTAAGTATTTATTCTTCATTTAATATTTGTTTATTAAGAAGTCCAACTAATTAAGTTAGTTGAATATTACGTGTGAGTTGTTGTAAATCTTCTATTACCTGCAAAAAATAATATTTTGTTTTGGTGATCGAATAATTAATATAAGATATTGTAATAGATCGATAGAATATTTCTCTTTTTGATAAAATAATTTAAACACATCTAATTAATACCTTCAAAGCATCTATTGACTTATCATATAAGATTTTAGTAACATATCTTACCCCCTTAGTGTTTCAACTTTCTTCCTTTTGCCGTTAGTCAAATTTAAGCTTCATTTTTGCTAACTTTTCTCTTACTAAATTTTGTCAATAATTGATTAATTGCTTTAATCAATATAGCTCCTTCACACTCAAATTAATTCACAAATGTTACTCTATACTTTCCTTAGAGCATTTTCAATGGGGGTGTTTAATGGGTTGCTTAAGTTTAAACAATTGTTTAACTTGTTTTCACTATTGGAGTATATTACGTGACATTACTTATAAATTATATCATAAATAGACCATCACAATTAAGTTAAGCACTCACTCTAACAACTTTAGTACGAAATACAAAAGAACATACTAAAAGGGGGTTGAATAGTAGGTTAATAAAACTTTTCGCAACAAATATAAGTTTGAAGGTTGCCTCAGTATGAAGGTTTTAAAAAAGTTAATATATCTTTTCAAGACAATGCTTTTTAAAACATTTTCAAGATGTACAAAGTGCAAGATGAATAAATGTAAGGACAAATAACCAATGTATGCTTGTTTTTATACTAGTTCACTCAATTTGAACCATGTCCAGTTTTCCTTTAACAACTGATTACAAACAAGTATTCTACACTGTCACTTTTGGCTACAAGTATTTTCTATGTCATTACTAACTACAAGTATTCTAAACCACTACTAGTTACAAGTATAAACTCCCCCTGAGATTATACGACCTAGATATTCTTTCACTACTAAGCCACTCTTGTCTTTCTATTCAAATATGAATAAGATTCAAGTAACTCTCAATGAGAGGATATGAATATGTGTTTGGATCTCTGTAATCTTTGTAGAAGATGAAGTTTCTTTTCTCTTAGCTCTCTTTTCTCACTAGGGTTTCAAGCTTTCTTTGCTTTTCGACTTGTGTTCACTTGCTCACTTTTCTCATTCTTTTTCGTTTCTCTTGCGTTGCTTTCATTAGTCTTCTCGTTGCAGGAATCATCTATTTATAGTAGAGTGTTATGGATTTGAACGTTGGAGAAGATTGATCCGTTGTATCATAGTTGAGTATTGAAGTTTCTTTAGCTTGAGCTTGATCAGATAAGAGTAGTTTTTTGTCTTGTCACAACTCTGCTTTTAATTGTAGGTGTGCTTCTCGAAACTGATTAGCCTATTTAGTTGTACCTATTAGACTTCACATTTCATGAGACATGCAAACAGACATACGAGATATATTTATAAAGTGTTCAGTAAAGATCTATCTCTTTTTCTATTTGTAGATAGTGTATTCATAAAGTCAAGTTATAATAATTAAACGCTTAGTGTGCAAAGCATTGAACTACTCATGGTTTGATCCAACTAAGACGTAGTTTGGTCTAACTATGCATGGTCTGGTCCAACTATATCATAGTTTGGTTTGAGACTTATGCATGATTTAGTCCAACTATAACATAGTCTGGTCCGAGACTTATGCATGGTCTAGTCCAACACTATTGCATGGTTTGGTCCAAGACTTGTATCGTTTAGTTCAAGACTATTGTATGATCTAGTCTAAGACTTCACTTAATCTTTCTTGAAACCATTTCATGGTCTGTTCTGACACAATGTTGTCTGATTAAAAGCACTTTGGATATTTGATTATGAAATTACTCAATTTCAAATAAATAATTGATCAAATATTATTACATTTGTTATCATCAAAATTAATCAAAAGATCAGGGACCAAACATCATCTAATGTCTTAATTCTAACATAGCATTAGAGTTAATCTCTTTGTATAGTGCTTAAGTCTATGTAAAATTGTAAAGTTCACCAAAATAACATAATTAACTCATATAAGCAACAATATATTGTAGATGCTTGTGGAAGGCTCTCACCTCACATAAGGGGCATATGAAGTGAGAAAAATCTTATTTGTATTTGTTCCTAACACTAGCTTTACGTGATTTTTTTTTTAAATGTGTTATTTTTTACCATCATACCCCATAATATATATTCCCTCCATCCCTTATTATAGCACAAACAAAATTTTGTTTTTGTTATAAGACTTTTTTTTTTTTTTATCTATAGCATTAATTTTTTTTCCTTAATATACCCTAATTTATTGTCACTTTTTTCTCTCCTATGATGAAAAAAAAATATATGAAAAGACTCTCATCATTCATATAATTAATTATAATAATATTAAGGAAAAATTTGGAAAAATATTACTTTTACAAAAAAGAAAAACTAGTTAAATTAACCATTTTTCTTAATAAGTGCAATTTAGTCAACTATAACTTATAATAAGGGATGGAGGGAGTACTATTTCTATTTCTTGTTTCCAAAGCTTAAATTATCATTATTATTATTTAATAAATTTAATGGCTACTAATGCTTTTGTCTTCTCTACCAACCGAGAAATCTTGTTCTGATAAATAAGAACATGTACATGTTTAGACAACAAAATAAAACAACATAGAACTTCTATGTGGATTATCGCCATTTTCTGCGGTGGAGGATGTAAAACTTCAAATAATTCAGTGTAGTTGTAGTTTAAAAGAAAATAAGTGTTGTATTTCTGGTTTGTTAGATATGCATCACATTATTGAAAGTTTATTGTACTGTTATACCGTACCTCTGTTTGTAAAGGGAGACAAGAGCAATAATATTTAGGATAATGTCTTCATTATAATATTTAATCTTTAATGTTGATGTATGTATTCGTCAACTTAAAATAATTTTACACCATGAGTCAATTATAATCTACTGTTTTAATGATTTTTAAAATAATTTTATAAAAGTCAACTAACTTATCATAAATGAGGGGTTGTGATAGATTGATGGTGTAAAATAGTTTTACACCACTAGTATATCATCATTTTTCTCTAAAAAGAATTCCATTTATCGATTTGCGTGACAAAACCACCATATTCTTCCTTTTCCTTGACGACTATCTCTCTTCATTTTAATTTTTAGGGTTAGGGCACAGGACTAGATCAATGGTGTCTATAAGCCATCAATTGCTTGTCACAATTTAAAAATTGGCTACATATCATGTTAGAAATGCAATGAATTCACAGTTAAGGCCAGGCTAAAAAAAAGTCTGTGAAGGTGTGGAAATGTACAAACAGTAACACGGTGAAAGTAACATGATGGAATAATCGTAAGATAAAAATACCCTCAGTTCTTTTAGTTTGTTATTGTGAGTCATCTTCTTTAGTTCAAGATCTTATTATCGTTCGTTTTAGTGCATACTACTCTCAAGTATTCTAAATCTCCTTTTATAATTTGATTATATATCACCACATTGATTATAATAGTAGGATCGATCTTCTTGTAGCTTTCCCTTGTCATCACATTTCACCAATCCATTTTTAAAATCTTCTCCAACAATACCGCCATCCTGAGTGGAGCATATTGGTAAGAAGTAGAGATCCATAGGATTGTTTTCAAGAGACACAACAATAGTCTTTGTCTAAGATGACTCTTCTTTGTATTCTTCCATCATCCATATTTCTATTGAACGGTCCTTCAACATTTTACACAAACTCAACAATTCTCTAAGTACCCTCAAAACACAAAGGTCAGTCGTCGGGGGTAGTAAAAATTAGGTGGCAAAGGCTGCTCCTTTCTGTTAAATCAAAAGCAATTATAAGATTCATTTTCAATGGTACATCATCATAATAACAGACACGAAAACACAACCAATGGATAGCAGTGTTGAAGAGGCAGCCGATTAGGTTACCAAAATCAATAGATCCGGTGTAAGACACATGAGGAGCCTCAATTTGGTTCCACTTATTAGCTTTGACTGAGAAAAAGGCTACCCAGGTTACATGATAATTGCCATCGTAACTAACCAGGCCATAGGAGCCCAGAACCACCAAGTAGTCCTATGTGACTGGGTCATATCCAAAACCACTAATATAATCGGAAAAATTAAAATTCATTTTAGGGGATGACACAAGAGGTGACCAATCTATAAAGCTATGGACACCTGTAGATGGATAATAGAGGTAAAGACTTTCACGAAGACTCAAAAGTAAAAAAACCTCTACAAGAACCCAGGATTTCAACACAATGAGGAATGGAGGTATGGAACTCAGAGTTCAATGCACCAGAAACACATTCGTCATCAAGGGATTCATTGAAGTCTATGGACATGAATTCACAAGCTTGAGGCGGTAGGAATAATATTGTCTCTGCGTGTTGCAGCTAGTTCAAAATGTGAAATTGCAAATTGTGGATCTGATATGTGAAAAAGCCATTTCTTACAAACACTTTTGAATTTGATAAGAGACTTCACCGGCAATTGCATAAGGATTTGATTTATCATTTCCTATGGCAATGGTAGGATCATTGTCTCCTCCTCTACGGCCACCTCTCCTCATTTTCATTTGTAGGTTTTTAGGATAATTTGTTTTGTGTTGCCTAACTTGGTATATATATAAAGGAGGCAAGAAACAAGTCTAATAAAAAGAAAAAGAAACGTACACGTTAGATCTAATTTCAATTGCATGATTTAGGTAAAGAAAAAAAAACAAATCTCAATGACACGGGTTTAATTTAATTGTGTTAATATACTAGAAAATAAAATATAGTTCAACATGAATTTAATTATGTAAAATTGAAGAAAAAAACTGCATTTTAAAATATAAAGAAATGTTGAGAAATTTATCTATTTATTATTTTATTTTAATTGTATAAATTTATTTGGTTAGTTAACTATTGATAAATTATGTATGCATCTTTTAACCTTTTTATTTACTTGGTAGTTATTCATAAATTAAAATATTTAATAAATAAATGATTATATATTGTATAATTTTTGAGAGATTAAAACATTGACTAATTGTTCAAAGAATTCGTTAAAAACATTTACTTTTTTTAGCAAAATGAGTCTAAAAACATTTATTATATATTGTTCAAAACATTTATTAAAAGAATTTACTTTTTAGAAAAATGAGTATAAAAGAACATTTATTATATTCTTCAAAGCATTTATTAAAAGAATTTATTTTTAGCAAAATGAGCATAAAAACATTTATTTAAGGGTAAATAGCCAAATTCGTCCCTAAAAGTATAATGTGCTAACAAATTTGTCCCTGCAAGATAATAAATTAAAATTTAATATTTGAATATATAAAAAGTACAACATATTAGTCTTGCCGTCAAATTTCGTCTATTATATCTAATACACATGCCTATGTTGCATATTGGACATAATTTGTTACATGAAAAAGTGTCAATTGGATTGTTGATCAACTTATGAAAGATGTAGTTAAATAAGTTCGACGCCTAGAAAATTTATAACTTATTAATAAATAAGTCCATAAACAATGTCATTTAATGTCATTATAAACTCTGAATGATGCACTTACTGTCAATATATTACACGAATCAAAGTAAAATCAATACAAATGTTAGATATAACGGATGAAATTTGATGACACTAATATGTCACACTTCTTACACATTTATGAACTAAATTTTAATTTATCATCTTTCATAGATGAATTTCTCAGTGTATTACACTTTCATGAATAAATTTGGCTATTTACCCTTTATTTAATTGTTCAAAGAATTTATTAAAAGCATTTATTTTTTTAGCAAAATGTGCATAAAAACATATATTGTTCAAAGAATTAAATAAAATAATTTATTTACTTTTTAGAAAAATGAGAATAAAAAAAACATTTATTATATTGTTCAAAGCATTTTTTTTTTTTTAGCAAAATGAGTATCAAAATATTTATTAGTATATTATTCAAAGCATTCATTAAAATCATTTATTTTTTTAGCAAAAGGAGTATAAAAAAAATACATTTATTATATTGTTGAAAGCATTTATTAAAAGAAATCGATTATTGACAAAATTTACTAAGATAAAAGGTGAGAAAAAAGGAAGCTTAAATTTGACTGACCATGAGAAGAAGATATTGAAACAATGAGGGATAAGATATGCTACTGAAGTCATATATGATAAGTCTAAAGGCATTAATTCGATGTATTTAAATTATTTTATCAAAGAGAAATATTTTATCTGTTACAATATCTTAGTGTGGCATTTATTATTTAGTATATATAATTTAGTACTCCTTTCGTTTCTTTTTAATAGTCGTTTAAGGTTATTTTGTATAGAAACCAAGAAATTCAATAATTACTAAATAGTGTAGCATTATTATTATTTTTTTGGCAAAATGGGTATAAAACATTGATTATATTGTTCAAAAACTTTATTAAAATCATTTTTTTAGCAAAATAAGTATACAAAAACATTTATGATATTGTTCAAAGCATTTACTTCTAGTTTCAATATAATAAATGTTTTTTTTATACACACATTTAAGGTCTGTTCGGATAAATTTATTTAAAAAAATTTTTAGGAAAAGAAAATATGAAGAAAAAAAAATGTTAACTCATTGATTTTGTGATGACTGAGATAAACAAAAAATTATAATGGGAGTAAAAAATAATTTGTTTAATGAAAGAAATACATAGAAAATTGATAGATCACCTACTGCTTATTTAATTTTTGTTTGGTCATACCCAAATTGACTTGACTTGACCAACAAACCCAAATCCAGCCCCAATCCTGATATTTTAGGGGTCCAGTGCAAAATCATGATTAAGGGGTCTTTACATATAAATATTATAAAATTTAAATATGTATTTAATAAAAGATAAAAAATAATTAATAAAAAGAAGTACGTCTTATTAAAATGTTGTGAATAAACTTTTAACAATTCTTTAAGAAGATGTATTATAATTTATTTTTCAATAAATTCCTCTACTATCTTTTATCATCAACAAATTATTTTTTCTGAAATTGTCACGCATATCACCTACAAAACAAAACACAAAAATAATCATAAAAAATGGCTTATTCTAGTATTTTGAGTTACAAAATCATTTATAATAACATTAACATCAATATTCTTCAACATATCCTTCTCAATAGATAAAATTGTCAAACCATTCAACCTTTCTTGTGACATTGAAGATTTCAAGTAAGTTTTTATTAATTTTAGTTTTGTAAAACTTTTTTTAGTTGATGTTAATAAAATTCTATAAGCAATTGAGACATTTGAATAACAATATGCAGCTTTGATAAACTCAAGAATTTCAATAGCTGACATTAAGTCATTAGGCAAAGTCATTTTCAACACTTTCAATTCAAAGAAAAAATCATATAAATTGTCATGAGAAAAGGTAGAGTGAACTTTAACACAACATTCTCTCAATTCATTCTCATTTAATAATTTTAATTTCTTTGAATTAAACAAAAATTTAAAAATACTTTCAAATATATTTAATTGTTCAAATCTATACTTTAAAGAAGTAATTTCCATATTCACAACAATTAAAAAATAATTAACTTTAAATGATTTGTCAACTGACTATGTTTCTTCATCATGATTATTTTCATCAAATTATTTCTTTCTAATAACATGACGTCTTTTTGAAAGGATAGGCTCTACATCTATATTAAGTGCAACATCTTTAGCAACATTCATACTAGATATGAAACCTTTATCTCTATACTTTTCAAAAAATAACAATACATCTTTTAATTGTTTTATGGTAGTGTTAATGCACATAGACTTAGATTGTAATTTCTTGCTAACCATATTAATAACAAATAAAATATCATACCAAGCAAAAACTCAACTCTCAAATGCATTGGCCAAACTCTCAGCTTCACTTTTAGATTTGGCATCATCATAAAATTTATGTAATTCTAACAAAGCTAGTCTTATTTGAGGAGTCAAAAATCTAATAACTTTAATACTTTTAATCCTACTCTCCCACCGAGTATTAGACAAAGATTTCATAATTAATTCAGGAACATTATCAAACAAAATTTTTCATCTTTTAGTAGAATTTGAAAACAATGAATATATGCATTGAATACTAGATATGAAATCAGTTTTTACACGTTGAAGATTTTTTTTAAAAAATATAATGTGAGAAAATTAAGTTTTAAAATATTTTGTTTTAATGTTTTAGAGATACTATAATTAGTTAACCCCTATTCTTATTTAAATTGTTGATGCGTGAGAGATAATTAAAAATGAATGAGAGAATAATAGATATAGAAAAAAAATAATCAGATTATATATATATATTTTTTAAATAAAAATAATTAAAAAATATATATTTTTACTAAAATATTAAAAAATAATAATTTTGGACCCTCCAAAATTAGTCGTTGGCAGTGACCCTTCCCGCCCACGCCCACCCATGGCCAGCCCTGCCCAAATCTATGTAGGTTTTGGCTTAAATCCCAACTAAATTGATCCATGTTCAACCATACTTCAAATTATGGTAGATGAACCTACTAATTAAAGTTAGTCAACCAAGTTCCCTAAAAAAGATAAAATTCTGCAAAGTGATAAATCCACATCTATATTGATCAACATATATTATATGTTCTGTTTGTAAAATTTTATTGACCCATTTTTTTTAGTGAGTCCTAACAAAGGATGTATATATTTTGGTTGAACATATATATACCCCACCTTTTAAAACTAGAAAATTATCTTATTATTTTCTAGATATATATGCTTGATGTATTGTTGGGATTCATGTGAAGGGCTTATTGTTTGGCAAAATTCCACATAATATTTTAAAGATATGTTCATAAAATCCTCCAAAATATAACATCATTATTCCAATATAAACATTTAATTTCTAGCAAAATGAGTTTAAATACATTTATCATATTGTTCAAAGCATTGTTTTTAGCAATATGAGTATAAAAGCAATTATTATATTGCTCAAAGCACTCATTAAAAAAAATCATTATATTGTTCAAAGTATTTATTTCTTAGAAAAATGAGTATCAAAATCATTTATAAAAAAGTTTAATTTTTAGAAAAATAAGTATAAAGAAACATTTATTATAGGGTAAAGTCTATTTTTCATCCTCCAACTATTTAAATTTTTTGTTTTTATTCCCAAACTTTTTCCTTTTTAATTATTCTTTTTGTTCTTAAACTTTTATTCATGGATTTTAATCTTTTTTGTCAATCATCAGTTAAATGTCTATTTTGTTAAACACATTTTAAATAATCTATTGCCACGTGTGTATTTTTTTGTTTGGGAACTAAAACCAAATTTAAAAAAATTGGACAAAAAGTAGAAAACTGAAAAAATTGAAGGATTAAAATTAAACTCAACCCTTTCTTATATTATTAAAATAATTTATTAAAATAATTTATAATCCTCAATTTATGAAGTCAATTGTCTTTTATAAAATTATTTTAAAAATAATGTAAATCAAGGATTATGATTATCTAACATTATAAAACTTTCTTATTATAGTGTCAATACACTATCCTTATTCTCTTATTTGTATTGTTCAAAGCATTTATTTTTATTTTTTATAGAAAAATGAGTATATAAAAACATTTATTTTATTGTTCAGAGCATTTATTAAATGCATTTATTTGTTTGATAATCAAATAGTTCTTTTCCGAGTTTTCGTTTTAAAATATATGACTTTAAGGTTCATTAATGTGTTGAGTTTTGTAGATAATATTGGGTAATTTTCTAATATATTCCCTCCAGATCTATATATAAGCAACAAAAAAATATTTAGCAAACTTTAATAAAACATTTATTATATTTTTCAAAACATTTTTAAAAGAACTTATTTTTAGCAAAGTGAGCATAAAAAACATTATTTAATTGTTCAAAGAATTCATAAAAAAACATTTATTTTTTATAAAAAAATGTGTATAAAAAAACATTTATCATATTTCTCAAAGAATTTATTAAAATCATTTATTCTTTAGCAAAATGAGAATAAAAAAGCATTTATTATATTGTTCATTAATGTGTTGAGTTCTCTAGAACATAATAGATAATTTTCTAATACACCATTTATCTTTCTAAATAACGTGCTTGGTTACAAAAAAAAAAACACTATTCTCACAAAAACTATTAATCAAGGTTATCTAATTGAAAAAAAAAAACATTTAATACAATATTAATTTTCCAAAACAACTTCTATTTTGGAACAATTTTTTTTCTAAAACTTTACATCATATACTTTGGATTAGAGTGAGTATATTAATAAAAAAAAAAACATATGTAATGTAAGCATTTATTATATTGAAAATATAAAATCACTTAATAAAAAAAATTATATTGAAAATTCAAAAATCAGTTAATATATTTTTTTAAAATAATTAATAAACAAGTATTAATTAATTAATTAATTATTTTCTGGAACATTGTCTGTTACATACATAGGAAACCATGTCTTTATCATCTCAAGGTCATTGGTTTCTCCATATATATAACGGAGACTAGAGAGTCTCAATGTCAACTCTTCATTATGTTCATCATGTATATGCTTATTTTTCCTCTCTTTTCACTGAGTATTTTGTTTATTATAATTAATTTTGTCATCCCCTTTTATGTGCATGCATCTTTCATATTTTGATAATCTTCTTTACATATTTTGTGTTCTATCTTGAATTCGGATAACAAAAGCAAGAGGTTTAGTTGACTTTACCAACCAAATGACTCAAATAGGATGAATCCAATAAAAAGCACATAAGTTTTTGTTAAATCTGATCCAAAAATTTTATTCAAAAAAATGGGTTTCATTTTAGTTGCAACTGAGCAAATGCTTAATTTTGATTTTATTTTTTATTTTTGTTGATGATAAAATGATGGATCCACATCTAATTAATATTTGAAATATGTTATAAGAATAGTGTGTAAGATTTTCTGTTCCAATATTTTTAGCTAAGATGAGATTGTAAGTGTTTTTTTTTTTCATTTGGTTGAACATATTTAAACATCTTATAATATGCAAGTTCATTAATTCCTAGCATACATGGCGAGTTCTCTGATAGAGTTTTTTATATTACTTGCTGGTTTATCATTATTATGTCTCTCTCCTTACATAGAGACTCATGAGTCCTTTTAGACTTTTACAAGACCAAGAGAAAATATGCTATTACAGTATCACAAACATATCGCGAGTTTAAAAGAAGAACCAAAATCACAATTCAAATATATAAAATACTAACCCTTTTGTCAATGGAGATTTTTTTTTTCCTACATCAGCATTAGCCTAGGAAAATTGTGTTGCACAAGGCTGGGAAATATTTCTCTTAGAAAGTTGACATGGTTTGGTGAATATATAGTTCTTATAGTAGGGATTTCTTGGGAAAATTGAACTGACTGAATATAGAAAATCAGTGTTTGCGTAGTAGTGAAAACATAGTTGCAAAATATGCATTTAAAACCATTTTAGATGCATATTTCGTAACCATGTTTTCGCTATTGTGGAAGCACTAATTTCCCACATATATTCAATCACTCCTCTTCTTTCTCTTCGACATTGTCACTCACTCCTCAATGTGATGGCTTCTTCCAAGTATGCATAGCATTGTCGCTCACTCCTCAATACAATGTCTTCATTTTTGCTTTAATTTTACGATGGCATTGATTTGATAATTGTGTGATGAAAAAGTGGATTGCGGTGGTGATGGTGATGACGATGATCAACCCCGGTCATGATATTTTAGGAGCCTGGGACGAAATCATGATTAAGGAGTTCTTATATATAAATATTATACAATTTTATTATGTATTTAATAAAAGATAAAAAAATAATTAATAAAAAAAATACGTTTTATTAAAATGTTGTGAATGAACTTTTAACAATTTTTCAAGATGTATTACAATTTATTTTTCAATAAACTCTTATGTTATCTTTTATCGTCAACAAATTATTTTCTCATAAATTGTCACACATATAATTATAAAAAATTGTTTCTTTTAACATTTTGAGATGCAGAATCATTAATAATAACATCAACATTAATATTCTTCAACATATCATTCTCAATAAATAAAATTGACAAACTATTCGACCTTTCATGTGACATTGAAGATATCAAGTAAGTTTTTATTAATTTTAGTTTTGAAAAACTTTCAAGTGCATTGGCTAAACTCTCAGCTTCACTTTTTAGATTTTGCATCATCACAGGATTTATATAATTCTAACAAAGTTAGTCTTGTTTGAGAAGCTAGAAATCTACTAGCTTTAATACTTTTAATTCTACTCTCCCATCGAGTATTAAACAAAAAGATTTCACAGTTAATCTAGGAACAGGAACATTATTAAGCAAGATTTTCCATCTTTTAGTAGAACTTGAAAATGTATACTACGTAAACTAATTTAATGTAATTTTCTTTTAATTTTTATCATCTCTTTATATAAATAATAAATTTATATCCATTACACAAAATATGAAAAATATAATTATTTTTTTAACTATTAGTTGTAATTACACGTTGAAATTTTTTTAAAAAAATATAATAGGAGAAAATTAAGTTTTATAACGGTTAGTGTTTTAAAAATAAAATATTTTGTTTTAATATTTTAGAGATATTATAACTAGTTAACCCCTATTCTCATTTAAATTGTTGATGTATAAGAAATAATTAAGGATAAATAAAAAAATAATAATCAAAACATCAAAAACATAACCTATCTTTTTTTTATATTAATTATTTTGACACTAAAATAACTGCTTGTTTATATCCTAATGAATAAGATAATACTATGCGATTTTCTATGCTTGTTTTAGTGTTCTTTATTTTATTCGTTGGGGGCATAAGAATTTCTTTTAGCCAAAAAGAAATAGATTTAGATATATTATCCAAATTGTTAATTCTGTTTATAGAACTTTTACATAAAAGTTCAAAAAAATTTGTAGATTGGTATAAATTTTTGACAAATGTAACTTTTTCGTGATTCTAACTTTTTTAGAAATATTTATGGCATTTCTTTTTTACAAACCAGTTTATTTATATTTACAAAATTTAAATTTATTAAATTTATTTGAAAAAAGTGTTTTTAATAATAATGTTGCTGAAAAAAATCATATTATATTTTTTTAAATAAAATTAATTAAAATATTTTCTTTTTATTAAAATATTTTAAAAAAAAGATTTGAGACCCCCAAAATTAATGGACCCTCGGTGGTGGCCCTACCGATCCACCCCAGGGCCGGCCCTGGCGATGATGGTGAAACTGGTGGTGCAATCAGTGAGCGATGGCAAAGTGTTTGCTTTTGTTGCTGACCTGCGCTCTTAGGTCTGCAAAACTTGCTTTTAGATCTCAATCGCTATAAGTTAGAAGCAACTCTATAGAGACATCGAGACATTATTTTTATTTTTTCTCCTCTTTTTTTTTTCAATCACTTGATTTTCTATTTGTAGAGGTGATACTACTATGGGGAGGACTTCGACAAATTACAAGCTAGAAAAGATAGATAATTCCTTGATGTAGCACATGGCTACTCCAACAGGTGATGGTTTATAGTTTTTAGTTAGTTTTTGAAAGTTTTATCAATAACTAATATATATTTATTTTTTGTGCAAAATAGAGCTAAAATGAGAGGGTTTAAAATTGGTGGCATCATGTTAGCAAGTTTGAAAGCTGAGTATAGCATTACTTATTAAATAAAATTCTTCAAACAAACTTTTAAATTATTAGTCAACTATTGATTTAATTTTGTAAAAGAACAAGTTATTATTTCAAGAATAGAAAGTATTTATTACTAATTAGTGTAACATTTATTATTTAGTATGTGTAATTTAGTACTCCCTCCATTATTTTTAATAGTCGTTTAAGGTTATTTTGTAGAAACCAAGAAATACAATAATATTATCCCTTTCTCTTTCTACTTCATGATAAATTCATGTGTAAATTAATTAATGATTAAAAAACAAATAAGGATACAATTGATAAAGGGTAATTAATGAGATTTCGAATTTTGCAAACCACAGATAAATAGAAACAAATTTTATCCTATAATCTGACTATTTAAAAGAAACAGAAGGATTATTAGTTTCGTTCTTTTTTATCTGTTTTTTAGGGTGTTTTGTAGAATCGGAGAAATGTAATATTTTTTTTTTATCATAATAAAATTGTTGTGGAATTTTTTTTTATTCCCCTCTCTTCTCACATCACAATAAATGCACATGTAAATTAAACTAAAAATAATGAGGGAAATAAGGATATAATTGACAAAAATAATAATGAATATAATCTTGAACTTTATAAATATATATAAAATATGACAAAAAATCTTCAAAAAAATTGATTGTTAAAAAGAAACAAAGATAGTATATAAAAATATTTATTATATTAAAAATATTAAATAAAAAAAAATTATTATTTTCTTACCATAGTAAAACCATATACTTTGTCAAAAGCATTTATAATTATGGTACTATTGTATTAACAAATAGTTTTTCATTAAAGTAAAACATATATATATATGGGGGAAACTCCTGCGTTTTTATGTAAGAATGATAACAGACATTCTCATCTATTGGAATTAAACGGTAAGGATTAATGCAGTCTTTTAAAAATTAACTTGCACCTATTTCATTTGATCTTTCTACATCCAAAATTAAAAAAAAAATATTATTTCACTGTCCCTCTTATAAACCTGTTTCATAGTGGCCTTGAACCCTACATCCTAAAATTAAAAATTAAAAATAAAACCTTCTCCTTCTCCTTCCCATCTTTAAATCTTTTTTAACAAATCACAGCATAATAAAAAAATTTCTCCTTCCATCAAGGTATTAAATACCTTTCATATGTTTGAGTTTTTTGTCATACTCTGGAATCCATATCGTTGTGTCTGCAGAATCATTTAATTCTTCTGATACAACAATTGTCTCCATGTTCATATTCCTAGAAAATAAAGAATGGAAAAAATGAGAAAGTAAACAACAAATATAATTACATGTTAATCTAAAATGAAGTATATTCATGAGTAGAAGAAAGAAGAAAATAATACTCATCATACTTACAGAAACGAAGATGAAAGGAGAAAATTTTCTTGTATTGAAGTGAAACAATGTTTGTTTGTTTAAGATTTAGGACGTAGGGTCTAGGGTTTAGGATGTAGGGTTTAAGGTCACTATCAAACACGTTTATGAGAGGGAGAATGAAATAATTTTTTTTTTTAATTTTGGATGCAGTAAAGAGGGGAAGGAGAATGCCTTTTTTTTTTTTTTTTTTTAAATTTTGGATGCAAAGAGATCAAATAAAGTAAGTGCATATTCATTTTTAAAAGACTACATTAATCTTTACCGTCAATCGAATGAATGAGAATGTCTGTTTTCATTCTCAAATAAAAACATCTCATATGAGTCGTCTCTTGTGTGTGTGTGTATATATATATATATATATATTATGTTAAAATATTAAATTATTTAATATCTTCTATAAAATATTTTAAATAACTAATAAAAAAAATATTAGAGGATAACAATTTAATTTTCATTGTAGTTGGAGTTGTTCAAAGGCTTCATTATGAATAAACAAGTTTTGTAATCAATGAAAACTTAATACAGAACAAATCTGAGTGAATGAAATTCTTTGAGGACTACAGTTCAAATTTCATGTTAAATTCCCTAGGATATATCTTTAGTCCTAGCAAATCCGACTATTTTTTTTCACTACATCAAGAAACTAATTGTATATTTCACGAGATTTTGAGGCCCAAGTTATCCAATTCCCTACAAATGATGAAAACATTTAGGGTCCATTTGGTGGGCAAGATAAGAGAGGATAGAATAGGATCACTATTATATACTTAGACAATCTTTTGTTTGATACAACGATAGGATATGATAGTGATATTATATTGCTTATCCTATCATGTTGGTGTAGTATCTTTTCTATCCTGAGGGGGGAGTTGGGTTAGAATATGATATGATTTTTTTCTTTTCTCTCTAATTAATATTATTATTTAAATAAATAATAAATTGATTAATTTTACCTATCAATTAAGGATTTTTTTTTAATTTAACTAATATCTACCAAAATTTATAATTTTGTATAAATTTCAATCAATCATGTAGAGGAGTATAAAAAAATGATAATTCTTTTATTTAATTAAACATAATTTATTTTAAATCAATTCGATTTGTTATTTAATGTGTACTAAACATCGGATATAATTGAAATTTATCATATTCTTATTATATTCTGTTCTTATCCTATCATGTCCACCACACTATCCTTGAGTAGAGAGAATTCCTTGATAACATTGGAGTGGCCCTTGGTCAGAAAACTTGTTAGTGCAACATTTGATGCTATTAGGTTAAGGGTTTGCCTACTCAAAATAGAGGAATTTCTTAACCGAATGTTGTTCCTTCTTCTCCAAATGACCCAGAAGGCATGAACAACAACTGAAATCAATACATCCTCTTGGCCTACTTGCTTTTGACCAACTGTGTAGAGGACAGGATGGTAGTGAATGATGTGCAATCAAGGGGGCACTAGTGAGATATGCTTGAGACAAGACCAAACCTCAGCATTTTTTTTTTTTTAGCAAAATGTGCATAAAAACATATATTGTTCAAAGAATTAAATAAAATAATTTATTTACTTTTTAGAAAAATGAGAATAAAAAGAATTATTATATTGTTCAAAGCATCTAATTATTTTTTTTTATAGCAAAATGAGTATAAAAATATTTATTAGTATATTACTCAATGCATTTATTAAAATCATTTTTTTTAGCAAAAGGAGTATAAGAAAAAACATTTATTATATTGTTGAATGCCTTTATTAAAAGAATGGATTTTTTAGCAAAATGAGTATAATGGCATTTATTAGTATATTGTTCAAAGCATTTATTAAAAGCTATCAATTATTGACAAAATTTACTAAGATAAAAGATGAGAAAAAATGAAGCTTAAATTTGACTAACAGCGAGAAGAATAAATTGAAACAACGAGGGATAGGATATGCTACTGAAGTCATATATGATAAGTCAACATATGCTCTAAAGGCATTAATTAGATGTATTTAAATTATTTTATCAGAGATAAATATTCTATTTGTTACAATATCTTATATTGATTATTCACCAAAAAAATATAATGTTTTGTAGATAATAGAAAATTTACAACATTTCACTTATACTATTGAACCAATTAGTTAGACTCCTTAATAAAAAAATATTAAATAAAAATAAATACTTTACAGTTTTAAAAAATATATCAAAAAAATAAATAAAACATTTAAAAGTATTATAAACCTTTTAAGTTATTGACTATGAATTATTTTAAAATATTATAAAATAATATTACTATCATTTTTGTTATTATTTCATTATCACTATAAGTGTTTTGGGGAAACTCAACGGTATGTATCAGTTTTTTTTTTATTTATTTATGGAATTTACCAAAAATATTAGATGGGCATTTCAATAAAAAAAAAATTAAAGGAAATGGAGAATTATTAAATCTTGTTATAATTAATTTAAATGAAATATATAAAGTGAATTTTAAATGATTGATAGTGTAAATATTTTAATACAAATATTATATTCAATAAAACTCTTCAAGAAAACTTTTAAATTCTTAGTTAACTATTGATTTATTTTTATTGAAATAGCAAGATAATATTTCAAGAATATAAATTATTTATTACTAATTAGTGTGATATTTATTATTTAGTATATATAATTTAGTACTCCCTCCGTTACTTTTTAATAGGCATTTAAGGTTATTTTGTATAGAAAACAAGAAAAACAATAATTACTAATTAGTGTAGCATTTTACTTTTTTTTTGGCAAAATGGGTATAAAAAATTTATTATATTGTTCAAAATTTTTATTAAAATCATTTATTTTTTAGCAAAATAAGTATACAAAAACATTTATGATATTGTTCAAAGCATTTACTTCTAGTTTCAATATAATAAATGTTTTTTATACACATTTAAGGTCTGGTCGGATAAATTTATTTAAAAGTATTTTTAGGAGGAAAAAATATGAAAAAAAAATATTAATGGGAAAGTAAAATATAAAAGAAAAAGGAAATGTTAACTCATTGATTTTGTGACACTGAGATAAACAAAAAAATTATAATGGGAGTAAAAAATTACATTGTTTAATGAAAGAAATACATAGAACTTGAAATAGGAAACTGATCGATCACCTTCTACTAATTTAATTTTTGTTTGGTCATACCCAAATTGACTTGACCAAGGCCAACAAACCCAAATCTATGTAGGTTTAATTTTGGCTTAAATCCGAACTAAATTGACCCATGTTCAACCATACTTCAAATTATGTTAGATGAACTACTAATTAAAGTTAGTCAACCAAATTCCCTGACAAAGATATAATTCTGCGAAGTGATAAATCCACATCTATGTTGATCAACACATATATTTTATGTTCTGTTTGTAAAATTTTATTGACCCATTTTTTTGTGAGTCCTAACAGAGTACGTATATATTTTGGTTGAACATATATATACCCCACCTTTTAAAACTAGAAAATTATCACATTATTTTAAAGATATATATGCTTGATGTATTGTTGGGATTCATGTGAAGGGCTTATTGTTTGGCAAAATTCCACATAGTATTTTAAAGATATGTTCGTAAAATCCTCCAAAATATAACATCATTATTCCAATATAAACATTTAACTTTTAGCAAAATGAGTTTAAATACATTTATCATATTGTTCAAAGCATTTTTTTTTTTTAGCAATGAGTATAAAAACAATTATTATACTGTTAAAAGCATTCATTAAAAAAAATCAGAATATTGTTCAAAGTATTTATTTCTTAGAAAAAATGAGTATCAAAATCATTTATTAGTGTATTATTCAAATCATTTATAAAAAAATGTTTAATTTTTAGAAAAGTACGTATAAAGAAACATTTATTACTGGATAAAGGATATTTTTTATCTCCAACTTTTTTTTTTTTGGTCCCAGACTTTTTTAATTATTTTTTTTTCTCAAACTTTTATTTCATCATAGATTTTAGTCTTTTCCATCCATCATTAGTTAAATATCTATTTTGTTAAGCATGTTTTAAATAATCTACAGCCGTGTGTGTATTTTTTGTTTTTTTTAAAAAAAATTTGTCTAATTAAAAAAATTTAGAAAATTAAAAAAAATATAATTAAAAATTAAAAATGTACACATCAAAAAGTTAATTAAAATATGCAAAACAAATATGTATTTAACGTAACATGAATGAAAAAAAAAACATGATGAAATAAAAATTTGGGAACTAAAATTAGCTTTAAAAAAGTCTGGGGACAAAAAGTAGAAAACTAAAAAAGTTAAAGGATGAAAAACATATTTCACCCTTTATTATATTATTGAAAGCATTTATTAAAAGAATTTATGATTTTAGCAAAATTAATAAAAAACATTTATTGGTATTACACTATTAGACAATCACAATCTTCTATTTATGATAAGTCAATTATTTTTTATAAAATTATTTTTAAAGTCATATAAATAAAGAGTTGTGATTGTTTGATATCGTGAAACTTTCTTATAGTATCAATGGGCTACTCTTATTCTCATTAGTATATTGTTCAAAGCATTAAAAAAAATGAGTATAAAAAACATTTATTTTATTGTTCAGAGCATTTATTTGTTTGATAATCAAATAGTACACTTTCCGAGTTTTTTCAAAATATATGATGTTTAAGGTTCATTGGTGTGTTGAGTTTTGTTGATAATATTGGGTGATTTTCTAATATATTCTCTCCAGATCTATATATAAGCAACAAAAAAAATATTTAGCAAAGTATAATAAAACATTTATTATATTCTTCAAAACATTTGTCAAAAGAATTAATTTTTTTTAGCAAAGTGAGCATAAAAAAATTATTTAATTGTTCAAAGAATTTATTAAAAACATTTATTTTTTACAAAAAAAATGTGTATAAAATTTTTTTATCATATTTCTCAATATTAAAATCATTTATTTTTTAACAAAATGAGAATAAAAAAGCATTTATTATATTATTCATTAATCTGTTCAGTTCTCTGGAAAATATTAGATAATTTTCTAATACTCCATTTATCTTTCTAAATAATTACTATTACAATCTTACTAAATGACACTAATCTTACAACGAACAAGTGGTAATAGACTCAGTCTCTTAAACAAAAAATAGTATTCATCAATAAAGGTGATAAATACTTTATATGTTATAAAAAAGAAATATACTATTCTCACGATAATTATTAATCAAGGGTATTCAATTGAAAATAAAAATTTAATACAATATTAATTTTCCAAAACAACTTCTACTTAGGAACAATTTTTTTTTTTCTAAAACTTTACATCATATACTTTGGAATAGTGTGAGTATATTAATAAAAAAAAAATGTAATGTAAGCATTTATTATATTGAAAATATAAAAATCACTTAATATTTTTTTAAATAATTAATAAACAATTATTAATTAATTAATACTTTCTGGAGCATTGTTTGTTACATACATAGGAAAGCATGTCTTTATCATCTCAAGGTCATTGGTTTCTCCATATATATATAACAGAGACTAGAGAGTCTCAATTTCAACTCTTTTCACTGAGTATTTTGTTTATTATAATTAATTTTGTCATCCCTTTTATGTGCATGCATCTTTCATATTTTGATAATTTCTTCACATATTTTTGTGTTCTATCTTGAATTCGGATAACAAAAGCAATAGGTTTAGTTGACTTTACCAATCAAATGACTCAAATAGGATGAATCCAATAAAAAAACACAAAAGTTTTTGTTAAATCTGATCCAAAATTTTTATTCAAAAAAACGGGTTTCATTTTAGTTGCAACTGAGCAAAGGCTTAATTTCGATTTTATTTTTTTATTTTTGTTGATGATAAAATGATTGATGCACATCTAATTAATATTTGAAATATGTTATAAGATCGGTGTGTAAGATTTTCTGTTCCAATATTTTTAGCTAAGATGGGATTGTAAGTGTTTTGTTTTTTTTTTTTTCATTTGGTTGAACATATTTAAACATCTTTTAATATGCGACTTCATTAATTCCTAGCATACATGGCGAGTTCTCTGTTAAGAGTTTTTTATATTACTTGCTCGTTTATCATTCTGATGTCTCTCTTCTTACATAGGGACTCATAAGTCCTTTTATACCTTTACAACACCAAGAGAAAATATGCTATTACACTATCATGAACATATCGCTAGTTTAAAAGAAGAACCAAAATTACAATTCAAATATATAAAATCCTAACCCATTTGTCAATGGATATTTTTTTTTCCTACATCAGCATTAGCCTAGGAAAATTGTGTTGCACAAGGCTGGGAAATATTTCTCTTAGAAAGTTGACATGGTTTGGTGAATATATACTTCTTGTAGTAGGGATTTCTTGGAAAAATTAAGCTGACTAAATATAGAAAATCAGTGTTTACATAGAGTGAAAACATAGTTGCACAATATGCATTTAAAGCCATTTTAGATGCATATTTCGTAACCATGTTTTCGCTATTGTGGAAGCACTAATTTCCCACATATATTCAATCGACTGATCATTTTACTAAAGAAGTCCTTGTTATAAGAATCTATATTCACCAAACCATGTCAAATCTCTTTGATATATGAATCTCGGCCTTGTGGCAGCCCAATTTCCTAGGCTAACAGAGGTGCATGAAAGAAGAATCTTTACTGATAATTGGATTTGAGTTTTATATAGTTGGGTTGTGATTTTGGTTCCTCTTTGAACTAATAATATGTTTTTAAATATGCTATTATAACTTATGGGCTCAGAGTGAAATTATAAATAAGGACCCCTTTTAGATAACTATTATAACATAAAATAAAAAAAATACTGTATCATTTTATTAAAAATGATGTTTTTCTGTTTTTATAAAAAAAATTATTTATTTATAAATGTTTACAAATACAAAGTGGACTTTAATATATTTTTTTGTCGCTCAAAGTTATAACATTTTTATGTATTGTTGCCAAATTTAAATTTATATTGTTTAGTATCTCTATTTGGAAAAATATTTGAACAGTTATTTAAATTTATATTGCCAAACATATTTTTAATTAAAAACAGAGAAAATAATATTTTAAAAATTTAGGTACTAAAAAAAATTTAAATTTGGAAGACAAAACAAAAGTGAACCAAAATTGAAGGATCAAAAACATGTTTTAGTTTATAAGATATTTTTTTTGTAATATGTTTTTTATCCTAAAATTTTGGGCAACTTTTGTTTTTTTTTTCCAAATTTAAGTTTATTATTATAGAGCTTAAATTTTAAAATTATTTTTTGTCTATTTTTAATATAAAAAAAAAAGTATTCTCAAATTACGCTACACCAAAATGGCAAATTCCTTACGGGTACTTATCGAGGATCAAAATCTGTCATAAAAATAACATTATCGATAGATTTTAGCGATGGATTATGATTTTTTAGATAAAAATAAATTACTAATAAATAATTACCAATAGAGTTTGATCCATCGGAAATTTTACTTTTTTCGATAGATGTTATGCACAGATTTTTGTCAATAATAACTTTTCTCGATAACGTAAAAATTTCGTCAGTAACAATATTAAATATGATTATAAATATATAGTTTTATTACTTATTAATTGATTCAGAAAAGTTTATAAAAGACAGTTTATTTGTGTAATAAAAGAGGTGAGGATTAATATTAAAAAATAAATTCAATTACGGTATGTTAATGATTATTTTTATTTTAAAAATAAAAATATTTTTTTTTTCATTGTGTCCTAATATTTTTAGATCTCGCGCTATGTGCTTTCAAATATCCTCTCAAACACCCTTAATTGTATTCCCAATGTCACTTCATTCGTCTTCCCTCACCCCTCTTTTGATAAAACACAAAACCCCCTGCTCTCTCAGAAACCAAAACGCAACACATAGAATTGGCCCTAGGTCTTTTCTTTCTCTTCGACATTGTCACTCACTCCTCAATGTGATGGCTTCTTCCAGGTACACATAGCTTGCCGCTCATTCCTCAATGTGATGCCTGATCATTTTTGCTTTTGCGATAGCATTGTTTTGATAATTGTATGATGAAGAAGCGGATTAGGTGGTGACACGATGACGATGAAATTGGTGGTGCAATTAGTGAGCAATGAAGAAGTGTTTTACCAATAACTATAATATATGTATATATATATATTTTTTTCTTTTTTTTTTGTGCAAAATCATGAATAGAGCTAAAATGAGAGGATTTAAAATTGGTGGCATCATGTTAGCAAGTTTGAAAGCTGAGTGTAGCATTACTTGATTAAATAAAACTCTTCAAACAAACTTTTAAATTACTAGTTAACTATTGATTTTTTTTTTAACAAATTATACCAACACTCTCTAAGGTTTGCTTTAATTACACATGCATCTCCTCATTTTTTATCCCTACAGAAAATTCCTAACTTTTTTTATTATAATAAAATTGTTGTGGAATTTTGTTTTATTCCCGTCTTCTCACATCACAATAAATGCATATGTAAATTAAACTAAAAAATAATGAGGGAAATAAGGATATAATTGAGAATAATAATAATAATTAATATAATCTTGAATTTTATAAATATATATAAAATATGACAAAAAATCGATTGTTAAAAAGAAACAAAGATAGTATATAAAAACATTTATTATATTAAAAATATTATATCATTTAATATTAAATAATACTTAATAAAAAAATTAGTATTTTCTTACTATATTAAAAGCATATACTTTGTCAAAAGCATTTAGTAAAAGCATTTATTAAATTTTTAATTATGGTACTATTGTATTAACTAATAGTTTTTCATTAAAGTAAAACATATATATTAAAAGAATTTATTATGTTAAAAATATAAAATTATTTTATATTTTATATAAAATAGTTTAAATAACTAATAAAAAATATTAGAGGATAACAATTCAATTTTCATTGTAGTTGGAGTTGTTCAAAGGCTTCATTATGAATAAACAAGTTTCGTAATCAATGAAAACTTAATACAGAACAAATATGAGTGCATGAAAATTTTGAAGAATAAAAGTTCAAATTTCATGTCAAATTCCCTAGGATATATGTTTAGTCCCAAGCAAATTCGACTATTTTTTTTTTTCACTACATCGAGAAACTAATTGTATATTTCACAAGATTTTGAAGCCCAAATTATCCAATTTCCTAGGGTCCATTTGGTGGGTAAGATCAGGGAGGATAGGATACTATAACTATCATGTTCTTAGACAATCTTTTGTTTGATGCGATGATAGGATATGATAGTGATATCACATATTGGTGTAGTGTATTTTCTATCCTAAAGGGGAGATAGGTTAGAATCAACATAATAGAATATGATATGATTTTTCTTTCTCCTCTTTAATTAATATTATTATTCAAATAAATAATAAGTTGATCGATTTTATCTATTAATTAAGGATTTTCTTTCCTAATTTAACTAATATCTACCAAAATTCATAATTTTGTATAAATTACAACCAATTACACAAATGAGTATCAAAAATTAATAATTCTTTTTTTTAATTAAACATAATTTATTTTAAATCCATTCGTTATCAGATTTGTTATCTAGTGCGTACCAAACATCGGATATAATTGAAGTTTATTATGTTTTCGGATATAATTGAAGTTTATTATGTTTTTATCATGCTATTATTATATCCTACTTACATTATCCTATCCTTGATAGCATTGGAGGAGTGCCCTTGGATAGAAAACTTGTGAGTAGCATTGGATGCTATTAGGTTAAGTGTTTTCCTACTCAAAATAGAAGAATTTCTTAATCGAATGTTGTCCCTTCTTCTCCAAATGACCCAGAAGGCATGAACAACAGTTGAAACATTTGATGTTTGTATAGTATAATATTTCTTCAAAATTCTGGTTATTTAGAGTATAGTATAATATTTGATATTTTTGGTTATTAACAATATAGTATAGGATTTCTTCTTTTTGAGATATTAAACTTGATGTTAAATCTCAAGAATTTTTTATTTTTTAATTTGTTATATGTGGTTGATGATATTTTTTTATATGGTAATTAAATAAATAATTATAATATATTTATTTATGAATTTATAGAATTTAATTAAATTATTTATAATTGTTTTAATTTTTTTTTATATAAAGTTAAATCTATTAAAATTATTATATACTATAGTAACACAATATGTAGGTTAATAGTTTATTATATTCTATATTATATGTTATAATGAAAAAAATATATTATGTTAGTATACGTTAATAAATTATTCTCATATATTTACTAAAAAAAAATGTAGGTATAAATTACAGTGATACATAAGATATGTTGTTAAATCCTTTTCAAAATTTACACTTAAATTGTGTGTGAATATAAATCATATAGGTTTTTACCTATATATATTATATTTATAGTGACACTTTTTGTGTGTGGTAACATTTCTTGTAGTTTATAAATATATATATATATATATATATATATATATATATATAAAATATGGAAAAAAAAATCATTTTAAAAGGGTATTGTGAAATCATTTATACTCTATTTTCTCAACCAATCCTTCCAAATTGTGTGGATTTTACATCTTGCCTACAAGATAAAACAAAAAAACTTGTTCTTTCTTTACATTTACAACCATTTTTAAAGATAATTACTATGCCATCCTGTAACGTCTTTCCATATGCCACGTCTAGAACATGAGGGGGAAAGTAGCATAATAGTCTCTTACTAACACTTGTGTTCACTTACAAATCCAATCAGAATATGTCAAATACAAAGAAGTTGGAAGCACTTTACAAATAGAGTCAGTCATTTCACCTTAGCCACACTATACAAATATGACTATAAGGTTTATTATGTTCCACTAGAGGAAGAAGAACAGAGAGTCAAGGAAGAGATACAAACAATGACTACTTGTTGACAACTATATTACTACTACAGTGAAATGGTGTGCATTCTGAGGTAAACACATAATTACAAAACATTACAATCGTAGTACACATGAACTCCTCAAAATTCATATAATAAGAACAACACAAAAACAAAAACCATGAACAATATATAATGGTGAACCAGAAACCTATTAATTAAGATTAAATCTACTATAACACAATATGGCTTTGTCAAGGTAATGTAATTTATAAATCAATCAAGACAGAAATATAAAAGTAAACACCTTTAATTTAGCATTGAATCCAAGATTTGTAATATTGATTTCAAAACAAATTGTTACATAGCTTAGACTAAATCAGACATCCCCATCAATGGTAAGTTGGTAACACTAAATCAGTTCATATCAATGGTGTTTATCAGCCATCAATTACTTGTCCCATCATGCTAGCAATGCAATGAATTCACAATTAAGGCTAGGCTAATAAAAAGTCATAAAGTGTGGAAATATATAAACTACAAAAAGTAACACGGTAAAAGCAACATGTTGGAATAATCATAAGATAAAAATACCCTCAATTCTTTTAGTTTGCTATTGTTAGTCATCTTCTTCAGCTAGGGACTGAAATTAGAGACTCTGTATACAGGGCCACCTCGTATCCAAGGCGTCCACTAAAATAGGCCCAATGTTCTTGTAGATGTCCCTTTCCGACAATATCACCATCGTCTGTTGTCGTGCATATTGGGAAGAAGTATTTGCCAGGAAGAATGTTTTCAACAGGCACGACAACAGTCTTAGTCCAAGTTGATTGCATTTTGTATTTCTCCATCACCAATATTTCTACTGAACAATTCCCCCAAGTACCCTCAAAAGACACATCTTTATGTTAAATCAAAGGAAACAATAACATTGGTGGACATCTCACAAGCCAATGAATAACAGTGTTGTAGAAGCACACGATTTGGTTATCATTGTAATAATAGAATTGCTTGTAAGAGAATTTTTGTACTCTCAATTGTTTCCAAGCATTAGCTCTAACAGAGAAATACTCAAAGTAGCTTACAGGTTCATCGTGTGGAAGATTTTTGTTGTAGGAGGCTAGTGCAGAAGAGGGTCGAGGAGTAGTGTAGAAGAAGAAGAAGAATCGTTGTGAAGAGACGCATCGATATCTATGGATCGAAATTGACAATAAAAAGGCACTAAGAACGCAATCTTCTATGTGGTTAGGTCAAAATGCTAAATTGCAAAGTGTGGATAAGACATGTGAGAAAGACATGACTTAGACACGGTTTTGAGTCGGTGAAGAGACTTGAGGGGCAACCTCAAAAGAATTAGATATTGTCCCATTTTATAATTTGTTTATATATCATGCTAGTAATGTAATGAATTCAAAATTAAGGCTTTAAGTAAAAGGGTGGAAAGATAATTGCAAAATATAACACGGTAATCAACTCCTTGATGGAATAATCATAAAACATAATATAATGATGAAATAGACATTTAATATTTTTTTCCTACAGTATTACTTTTTCATGGTAGTCTGATGTAACAACAATATACTTTAGGTATCAAATATCAATAAATATTATTCTTGTGTTTGTTTTTTCTTCGATAAGCTCGCTCTCTACGACGATGGGGGAGTGAAAGTAGAGACTCTGTCTACATGGCCACTGAGTATCGATACTATCCATATTGAGTATGATAATAGGATCGATCTTCTTGCAGCTCTCTTAGGTCATCACATTTCACCAATCCACTTTCATAATCTTCTCCAACAATACCGCCATCCTCAGTGGAGCATATTGGTAAGAAGTAGAGACCCATAGGAACGTTTTCAAGAGACACAACAATAGTCTTAGTCCAAGATGACTCTACTTTGTATTCTTCCATCATCCATATTTCTACTGAATTGTCCTTCAACATGCTACACATACTCAACAATTCTCTAAGTACCCTCAAAACACAAACTTTAAAAACACAAGGTTCAAAGTCGCTGAGGTAATGAAAATTAGGTGGTACAGGTACCTCTAAAAGGCTGCTCCTTTCTGTTAAATCAAAAGTAACTATAAGATTCATTTCCACTGGTACACCATCATCATCACGAATACAAAAACACAACCAATGGATAGCAGTGTTGAAGAGGCAGCCGATTAGGTTATCATAATCAACAAAAAATCGGTGTAAGACACAAGAGTAGCCTCAATTTGGTTCCACTTATTAGCTCTGACTGAGAAAAAGGCCACTCGGGTTACATGATGATTGTCATCGTAACTAACTAGGCCATAGGAGCCCAAAACCACCAAGTAGTCATCTGTGACTAGGTCATATCCAAAACCACTAATAGAAAGGGAAAAATCAAAATACATTTTACGAGATGACACGGTGACCAATCTATAAAGCTATGGACACTTGTAGATGGATTCTAGAGGTAAAGACTTCCACGAAGTCTCAAAAGTAAAAAATTTCTACAAGAACCCAGGATTTTAACACAATGAGGAATGGAGGTATGGAACTCAGAGTTCAATGTACCATAAACATTGTCGTCATCAAGGAATTCATTTAAGTCTATGCACATGAATTTACGAGCTTCAGGCAGTATGAATGATATTCTCTCTATGCGTTCTGCAGCTAGTTCAAAATGTGAAGTTGCAAACGCTGGATCAGATATGTGAAAAAACCATTTCTTACAAACACTTTTGAATTTTACAAGAGACTTCACTGGCAATCGCAAAAGGATTTCATTTATCAATTCCCGTGGCAAGGGCGGAATCATCATCTCCTCCTCTTTCATTCTCCTTACTCCTCCTCCTCCTCTGCGGCTGCCTCTCAATTTCATTTCTAGGTTTTTAAGATAATTTTTGTTGTGTTGCATAACTTGGATATATTGAGAGAAGACAAGAAACAAATCTAATTAAAAAAGAAAATAAGAAACGCACACCATTAGATCTAATTTCAATCGCACGGTTTAGATAAAAATCAAATGTCAATGGCTCAGGTTTCATTTAATTATGTGAATAGATTAGAAAATAAAATATAGTTCAACGTGGATTTAATTATGTAAAAATGAAGAAACAAATGTAATTTAAAATACAAAGACGTTTTGAAATTTTTATTTATTTATTATTTTATTTTAATTGTAGAAATTTATTTAGTCAGTTAACTATTTATAAATTATTTATGCATCTTTTACCCTTTTTATTTTCTCTGTAGTTATTCAAAAATAACTTGAAATTAATAAAACTCTTCAAACAAGCTTTTAAATTTATGGTCAACTATTTTGATTTAGGTTTATAAAATACGTTATTATTTCAAGAATAAAAAAATATTATATTAAAAATGTTAAATCATTTATTGTATTAAAAATCATAAAATTTATTAAATAATTAATAAATATATTAAATATTTCTTGAATAATACATTTTTCAAAAGAATTTATTGTATTAAGATTCATCAAATTTATTATATTAAAAGAATTTATTAATATTTTATTGCATGTGTTTAGCATTTTTCCCTTGTAATATATACAATATCCTTTGCGCCACACCTCATTATCGTCATCTTCTGCATTGTTGGTCGGTGTGGTTGTCGATTTTTTAAGGATAATTTACGAAGAATAATTGAAATTTAATATATTTAATTGATTTTCTTAATATGTGTGAAAATTATTTTTTGTTTCTTATAATAGAAAACAAAGGGAGTATAAAAAAAAATTTATTATATTGTTCAAAGCATATATTAAAAGAATTTTTTTTTTTAGCAAAATGAGTCTAAAAGACATTTATTATACTGTTCTAAAAAAGTATATTTTTGAAATATGAGTATAAAAAACATTTATTAGTATATTGTTCAAAGCATTTATTAAAATAATTTTTTTATTTAATTATCAAATTAGTAATTTTTCCGTTCCAAAATATACTACGTTTAAGGTTCATTATTCTACTGAGTTCTCTTGAAAATATTAGATAATTTTTTAATATACCATTTATCTTGTTAAATAATTACTATTATAATCTTACTAAACGAAACTACTCTTACAACTAACAATTTGTTGATCCAAGTGGTAATGAATTTGATGTTTTTAAGCAAGATCAGTCATCAATAAAGTGGATAATACTTTATATCAATAATATGATTAAAAAAAAATACACTAGTCTCACAATAATTATTAATTAAGGTATTCAGTTTAAATAAAAAAAAAAATTTAATACAGTATTGATTTTCCAAAACAACTTCTATTTTGGAACATTTTTTTTTTCTAAAACGTTACATCATATACTTTGGAATAGAGTGAGAATATTAATAATAAAAAAATTTAATGTAAGCATTTATTATATTGAAAATATAAAAATCACTTAATATAAAAGTTTATTATATTGAAAATTCAAAAATCATTTAATATTTTTATTTTCTTAAAATAATTAATAAACAAATATCAATCAATTAATTAATACGTTCTGGAACACTGTCTGTTACATACATAGGAAAGCATGTCTTTATCATCTCACGGTCATTGGCTTCTCTCTCTCTCTCTCTATCTATATATAACAGAGACTAGAGAGTCTCAAATTCAAGTCTTCAATATGTTAACCATATATATGTTTATTTTTCCTCTCCTTTCATTGAGTATTTTGTTTATTATAATTAATTTTGACATCCCCTTTTATGTGCATGCATCTTTCATATTTTGATAATCTTCTTTATATATTTTTGTGTTTTATATATCCTAAATTCGGATAACAAAAGCAAGAGGTTTAGTTGATTTAGCCAACCAAATGACTCAAATAGGATGAATCCAATAAAAAGCACACGAGATTTTGTTAAATCTGATCCAGAACTTTTATTCAAAAAAATGGATTTAATTTTAATTGCAGCAGAGCAAAGGCTTAATTTAGATTTTATTTTTTATTTTTGGTGATGATAAAATGATAGATCCACATCTAATTAATATTTGAAACATGTTATAAGATCCATGTGTAAGATTTTCTGCTCCAATATTTTTAGCCAAGATGGGATTGTAAGTATTTTTTTTTCCATTTGGTTGAACATATTTAAACATCTTTCAATATGCGACTACATTAATTCCTAGCATACATGATGAGTTCTCTGTTAGGGTTTTGTTATATTACTTTCCTGTTTATCATTTTGTTGTCTCTCTCCTTACACAAGGACTCATGTGTCCTTTTAGACCTTTACAGCACCAAGAGAAAATATGCTATGAGCCTATGACACTAGCACAAACATATCACTAGTTTAAAAGAATAACCAAAATCACAATTCAAATATATAAAATCCTAACCCTGTTGTCAATATAGATATTTTTTCCTACATCACCGTTAGCCTAGGAAAATTGGGTTGCACAAGGATGAAAAATATTTCTCTTAGAAAGTTGACATAGTTTGGTGAATATAGAATTCTTATAGTAGGGATTTTGTGGGAAAATTGAGCAGACTGAATATAAAAATATTAGGAATTTATTTATTTTTAATTAATTAATATGGACTAAATATTAATTTTAGTATTTATATTAGTTATTCACATTTAGATGGCTCAATTTAAGTGATCTAATTTAGAGAGTCCTTAGACTGCCAACAGAAAATAATATGAAATTAATGAGTGGATTGCTAGTTTTACCCATTGGGGCATAATGAGAATTCTAATAGGTTAAAAACATAAAGCACGGTGATGGTCCCCAATATACCAAATCAGAAAACGATTTTCTCCTCACTCCATCTGAGAGAAGACGAAGGTCCCATAAAGAAAAAGAAGATTTGGTTGAGGAAGATCAATCAACCAATAGTTATTGATCAACAAAAGGCTTCCGCTGTGTGTGTTAATCACAATCTCTATGGAGTCAGGTATTTCTAAATCTCTCTTCTTCAATAATTTGACGTAATGCGATCTGCTTTTTCATTTGATTATTTTATTTGGTCAATCTAAATAACCAACAAGTGGTATTAGAGCCTCCGTTACGGTTAGATTATTGAGATTAAAAGTGATTAAATTTTACCTAAATTCCTCATTCAATTTTATGAACCCTAAATTAATTTTTGGGGAAATTATTATTATATTTTTTTTCCGTCACTTTGTGCGCAGCTTATTGTTGTCCTTCTTTTCTGTTGCAACTGGGTATTCTACCAATTTGGTTTTTCATTCAGGCATTTTACGATCTCTACAAAGAAATTTTTACCGCACAATACACTTTTCCTTTTGCTTTATTCAGATCCACATGCATTTTTTTTTCAATGTGCTTTAGTAATGCTTTTGGACTCTGATGCAAGAATTGGAATTGGAATTGGAATCTTTTGCAATGTGCAACCTTTTGTTTTAATTGCAATTGGATTGTGGAACTTTTTCTTTTAATTACATTGGTTTCTTTATGTGTGCTGTGTGCATTTTTTGTTTTAATTGCACAAATTCCTTTGCTAAAAATTAAGTAATATTCATGAGCAGTATCTTTGGTATTTTATTCTGCAATTGATTTTTCAATTTTCTGTTCAATTTAATTTTGTGCACAATGATTAAAAAAATTTGGAATTAGTAATTTTATTCACTGTTCATAAATTAGTAATGATTATTTTCAAATAATTATTACTATCAGTTTGGGTGCAAATTTTATGGACTCTTCCTATTTTTTTATGTCTGGTAATTTTTAATTGAGTTGGTTGAAACAATACATTGCCAAAGTAATCTCTATTGTGTAAACTGATTTGATTAAAATTACATAGATATTTGTATAAGATTATTTATGCGAATTGTGTTCGGCTTAAAGGAAGACACAATTTGGCCAAATAATAACATACTTGTGATGATAAGTATGTAACAATCATAAAGTAATTTTTTCATGTGAATAATAGTCGGTCCAAAGAAAGGCTATTATTTGATAGAACTGATTGTTAATATTTGATCATTGCGTAAAGAGTACCAAATTAATTTTTTTTGTCCAAAGATTAGGAATTAATGTTGTGCTGGGTATCTTGTTACGAGTCCATTGTGTGAAATATTTGCATGTTTTGTTTTATATATATAATTCTTTTTTTATATATATGGACTATTTGGTAATTTATAATCATGTTTATTAATTTAATTTTGTTCTCTATTTTAGTTGCCACTGCTGTGAATGTTTCTGCTCAAGTAAATTCTATCCCAATGTTGAATGGGATGAATTTTAAGGTCTGGAAGGAAACCGTAGAAATTGTTCTCGGTTGTATAGATTTGGATCTAGCATTGAGGGAGGAACCACCCATTTCCACTTCGGAAGTCTCTAATGAGGAAAAAATTGAGAAATGGGAGAGGTCCAATCGAATGTGTCTTATGATCATGAAGCGTTCTATACTAGAGGCGTTTTGGGGCTCTATTGTTGAGGGTCAAAGTGCAAGGAATTTTCTTGCGGAAATTGAACAGTACTTTGCCTAGAATGAAAAGGCGGAGACGGGCAGCCTTTTGGCTAAACTCATCTCCATGAGGTATAAGGGCAAAGGAAATGTAAGAGAGTACATTATAGAAATGTCTAATCTCGCATCAAAACTTAAGGTACTAAAGTTAGAGCTTGGTGAAGACCTGCTTGTGCACTTGGTTTTGATCTCACTTCCTCCACACTTTGGACAATTCAAAGTGAGTTATAACACTCAAAAGGACAAATGGTCCTTAAATGAGCTTATATCTCAATGTGGGCAAGAGGAAGAGAGGTTGCGGAGGGATAGGACTGAAAGTGCTCATTTGACTTTGACCTCTCACAATAAAAAGAGGAAAAATGCTAAGGATGCTGCAGAAGGGTCTTCTCAATAGAAGAAATCAAAGAAAGTTGAAGAATTTACCTATTACTTCTGTAAGAAGTCGGGACACATGAAGAAAGAGTGTCCCAAGTATGTCGCTTGGTGTGTAAAGAAAGGTAAATTTTTTACTTTTGTTTGTTCTGAAATTAATTTAGCTTTTGTACCTATCGATACTTGGTGGGTGGATTCTGGTACTACTACTCACATAAGTATAACTATGCAAGGTTGCCTGTGGAGTCGACTGCCAAGTGATGATGAAAGATTCATCTTTGTGGGCGATGGACAAAAGGTTGTAGTAGAGGCTATTGGAACTTTCAGATTACAGTTAAAAACTGGATTTTATTTGGATTTGTTTGAGACATTTGTTGTACCGTCTTTTAGGCGGAATTTGATTTCTATTTCTAACCTGGACAAATTTGGATTTTCTTGTTCATTTTATTACGTTCATATATGACTTTTCTAAATACAGTTACTTGTATTTAATACATGAGAAGTCCCAATCCCTAAAGGCTTTCAAAGCTGAAGTTGAACTTCAACTTGGAAAGAAAATTAAAGTTGTCAAATTTGACCGTGGTGGTGAATATTATGGCAGATATGATGAATCAGGAGAACAACATCCAAGGCCTTTTGTGCTTTTTCTCAAAGAGTGTGGAATTGTTCCGCAATACACTATGTCAGGCAAACCTAGCATGAATGGTGTAGCAGAACGAAGAAACCAGACTCTTAAGGATATGGTAAGGAGTATGATTAGTCATTCATCTTTGCTAGAGTCACTTTGGGGAGAAGCATTAAAGACTACAGTTTACATCCTTAATAGGGTTCCAAGTAAAGCAGTTAATAAAACCCCTTATGAACTTTGGATTGGCAAAAAGCCAAGCATCAAGCACTTGCACATTTGGGGTTGTCTAGCTGAGGCATGACCTTATAAGCCACATGAAAGAAAGCTGGACGCAAGAACAGTTAGCTGCTACTTTGTTGGCTATGTTGAACGCTCTCGGGGCTATAAGTTTTACAATCCCACTTCAAGATCATTTTTTGAAACGGGAAATGCGAGATTTCTTGAGGATGTTGAGTTTGGGAAGGAAGAGAACATAAGGAATGTTGTCTTTGAGGAAGAACCTGTCATTAACAGTGATCAAGTTCTCATACCTATTATTATTCAGGACACCACTTCAGTAATAGAAGACAATGTTCAAACTGTTGTTAATAACATTGTTCTAGAACAAGACAACAATGAGGTTCTCCTTCCAATACCTATAGAGCAACCTCAACAACCTTAAGAAGTGTCATTAAGAAGATCCATTAGAGAGAGGAGAAGTGCAATCCCAGATGATTACATTATCTTTCTTCAAGAACATGAGGATGGTGTTGGTTTAACAGAGGATGATCCAATCAACTTCTGTCAAGCTATGTATAGTTCTAACTCTAAAAAATGGATCGATGCCATGAAGGATGAGATGAAGTCTATGCAAGACAATGACGTTTGGGATCTCGTCGAATTACCTAAAGGTGTGAAACCCATTGGTTGTAAATGGATATTTAAAACCAAGAAGGATTAAAAGGGTAATATCGAGAGATATAAGGCTCGTCTAGTTGCTAAAGGCTTTACTCAAAAAGAAGGTATTGATTATAAAGAAACCTTTTCTCCGGTATCTTCAAAAGATTCTTTTAGGATAATAATGGCACTAGTAGCTCATTTTGATTTAAAGTTACATCAGATGGATGTTAAGATTGCGTTTCTAAATGGTAACATTGAAAAAACAATCTATATGGTGCAACCAGAAAACTTTGTGTCTGGTGACCAAA